>OW052245.1:20614932-21814932 GCA_932526585.2 Philonthus cognatus | reverse complement strand
TTATAACTTAAATATTAAGCTAATGTTTTTAATTACAAGTGTTTACACTAAAAACAAAGTTATTAAAGTGTACAACGGCTTCTAAATTGGAATAACATGGATTTTTTTCGGTTGATTGATTTTCCTTTGTTTGTAAAAGTTGAATAAATTGGTGGCAATCATTTTCTTTTTGGAAATAAGTAGCCCAGGTTGTTTCTAACATGTGTAACAATCTTTATGAATTTAATTGATTCTTTTAAACAAATGTTTTACCTAAAAATCATTCTTTTACCATATAAAACAATTTTAGTATATATATTCTAATCTCATAAATTCATATATCTTTCTAATAATATACGCAATAATTAGACTAATTAAGTATTTTGCTTAGAAAAAAAACTGCCAAATCCTCTAATTACAATTTATTTTGTCTGAAAACATTGAAGTTACATTTAAAAAAAATATATATATAACCGAAAAAACAAAATTGATATAAATTAAATAAAGAAAGACAATGGACTTCTTAATATTTTTAAAGAATTTTATTTTCTAAACATGTTTCCTCAGTGCCATCTTCAGTAGAACACTACAAAAATATTACAAAAAGTGTATACATTAGAAAATTATTTGTAAATGTGCATAAATTTAGAATAATATAATTAAATAAAAGTAAGTGTTCCGTACAAAATAATAGAAATTGTGCTTTATTATATTGTATATTAATTGTGTAAAAATTTATATTAGAAAATAAAATAAAAGATGTTTTATTAATATGTCAGTATTTGGTACCGGTGGCGCATGAAGTAAAATTTTGAGTTTAGAAAAGCCTGAAAATTTGGATTGGTCGCTCCGCGCTTCGCGCTACGCGACCAAACCAAATTTTCAGGCTTTTCTAAACTCGAAGTTTTACTTCATGCTTAGTCTGGGAGTGGAAAACACTCGTTTTAAGTTTTAAATTGAACTCATTAAAAAAAAACAAGGATCATCTAAAGATTTACGGCACACACGCTATATATAGGACTTAAAAGAAAAACTCCCTGTTTGTACAATTTGTACTGAAATAAGTTGAGGCGTTGATTGCAATTGGCTATAATTTTTAATGGTCATTGAGAAATCGAACATACGAAAATAAACATTGAAAATGTTCGGAGTTACATAAAACTCTCTGTATGTCAATTCATGAAATAATGGCATCTTTTAAAGGACGCTCATCATTGAAACAATGCTTACCAAAAAAGCCCAAAATATTAGGGATGTAAAATATGGGTCCGGGCAGGCACATCTGGATATGTGTATTGTTTGGAAATATTTCAAGGTATTTCTGGTAATAGGCAAGATATTTCTGAAATTGGGCAGCCGGAGTGTCGTGAAAAGATTATGTCATGATATTGAAAACAAAAATTACAAAATTTATGCCAATAATCTATTTTCAAATATCCCTTTGATAGATACGTTAACGCAGACAAAATTTGATATACGGGAACAATGCGATCAAATAGGTTGAAAGGAGCTGACAAAATTTTGAAATCGGAGAAGTTATTGAAAAAAGATGGTCTTGGAAGTTATTCGTTTGCAACATCTTATAATAACATCACAGTGGTAAGGTGGCACGACAATAACTTAGTACACACAGTATCCAACTACGCAGGAGTATTAACACCCCATCGATACTGCTGAAAGATTTTGTCGCAAAGAAAAACAACGAATACAAGTTCCTCGACCATTTTCAATAAAGTTGTACAATCAACACATGGGAGGTGTTGATCTTATGGACTCTCTAACAGCCTTATATACTAACCATACAAGAAACCGCAGGTGGTATATGAGAATATTTTACCACATAATAAATGTAGCTATAGTAAGTAAATTCTTGGATTTTATGGCGTTCGGATAAGAACAATTTAATCGAAAAGTTGGATTTACGACAATTCAAAAGTCGCATTGCAACTGCTCTAATTTTCCGTGGAGATGGACAGATGACACGACAAAAGGGTCGTCCAAAAAGTACAACTCCTCCTGCTATAAAAAAAGAAAGCATACAGTGGTTCCCACAGAGAAAATATTAGATAAAGGGCCACATTTTCAAAAAAAACTTGAAATAAAAAATGCGGCACGTTGCAAAAGTGTAAATTGTTCAAAAAGAACACGATAATAGCGCTGTTTCCCGAATGTTTTGAAGTATATCATACATAATAAAATGGAATATTTCAGATTCTACGTGAACAATACATTTAAAGTATAATATTATATGTGTCTTTATTTCTTACCATAAGTGCACCGTGTACACATATGTGTACATTCTATTTTTTCTCAAAATAATTGAAGTTTTCAAAAAATTTTAACTTTTTTATTATTCTTATCAATATAAAGCTCAATTCCAACCGAAATTAATTTTTGTTTCACCACAAAATCTAATTTTGAAAAGTTGCGCATGAGAGGGTTAAACATTTATTTGTATTGCAAAAATTGCATTATTAAGTAAAGTTTTAAAATGCTCACATGATTCGAAGCAGCAGTCGGAGTTGGCGTAGGATTTTCGAAAAAATAAGAGTTGGAGTCAAATATTTCTTTAGCGACTTCGCAGACTTGGTAAGAATGTATCTTAGAGGTCTAACTGACATTTAAAACTCAATCTTTAAAAATAAGTTAGCCATAAGAAATTAAAATTTAATAACTTTAATCAGATATTACTCAAAATCGATGCCAGTAACAAAATTATGTTTTCTACCAAAGTTGCTTATTTTTTAAAGACCTTTTCAATGACACCACTTTTGACCTATCGTGCCATTTTTCACTGATGCCAACCTTTTTGCGAAAAAAACAATATCACTATTCGATTCTTTAATACGGCTTTTGTAATAATTTTTTTGTGCCAACTCTCTAGGACGATCTGTTTTCTCAAAAAAGGCTGATACGGGTGGTCTGGGACACCCTGTATAATTAAGGAATTTTACTTTTAAATAATGTGATATATCGTAAAGTAATTAAACATTGCTATGATTTAATAATAGAACCAACTCCAACGCTGTGCACAGAAAGTATTCGTGACTGTGGTGTTTTAAAAATAACACATCCTTGAATTTCACAACTTACAAATTTTTCTTTCAAATGAGATTTCATTTATGCAACAGATCAGTGTTAATAAACTTGACAGTGAAACGGCTGGGACGCGAGCAAGGACGTTTCGAAGGTGTGCCTAAATAGAAAGAGAACAACAAACATCCACATTTTCTAAAATTATCAGGTACTTTAACAAATGCAAATGTTTATTGATAAAACAATATCAAATACTTAATGAGAGATAATATTGTATAAGAAACTGATTCATCAATTTTATATATTCTGAACAAAAAAAGTAACAGCAGATTACTAAAAAGAAAGAAAAAAACTGCAAAGTTGATCAATTTCATCATAATTTTAAAATTGATATTCACGATTAATATAATTCCTATTATTATTTACAGCCTAATTAATAGAATTGCTGTTAATACATTGCAGTTTAATGCTAGTAAATGTCTACTAGACCCGTACAAACACGATACTAACCATTTCTTATTAATAGAACAAAATCTACATACTATTAGTTACTTTTAAACTATCAATAAAATTAACGTGGCAACATTGCATTTTCCTTTGTTCCAATTTCACTCTAATTAAATTTAAAGTAATTTAGAGGTTATGTCACATTGTTTTTGTTTGTAAACATTTATTTTTCTGCTTAATTATTGAAGAAAAATTTACTTCAGGCAAGTGTTTCTATTACTCGTTTAAGCATGAAGTAAAATTTCGGGTTAAGAAAAGCCTGAAAATTTGGTTTAGTCGCGTAGCGAAGCGAAGCAAAACGACCAAACCAAATTTTTAGGCTTTTCCAAACTCGAAATTTTACTTCATGCGCCAGGCGTACAAAATACTGATTTAAAGTGTAGTTCAAAATATACTGCTTAAATGTGATCTCAGGTTAATGAATATTTATTTATTTCGTGTAACGAAAATCTTTGAAATTTACTAACGTCAGATCAAACTTAAGCAGTATATTTTGAACTTCACTTTAAATCAGTATTTTGTACGCCTGGCGCATGAAGTAAAATTTCGAGTTTGGAAAAGCCTAAAAATTTAGTTTGGTCGTTTTGCTTCGCTTCGCTACGCGACTAAACCAAATTTTCAGGCTTCTCTTAACCCGAAATTTTACTTCATACTTAAACGAGTAATAGAAACACTTGCCTGAAGTAAATTTTTCTTCAATAATTAAGCAGAAAAATAAATGTTTACAAACAAAAACAATGTGACATAACCTCTAAATTACTTTAAATTTAATTAGAGTGAAATTGGAACAAAAGAAAATGCAATGTTGCCACGTTAATTTTATTGATAGTTTAAAAGTAACTATTGGACCAATCCAAATTTTTAGGCTTTTCTAAGCTCTAAATGTTACTTCATGCTTACTCAAGGCTTGGAACCACTCGTTAGGAAGTTGTTTTAAAAACAACGAATGTTGTATTTAAAAGAAACATTTCCAGAATGTATTTATTTATTAAACATTACAAAAAACATATTTAAACTGCATTGTATAATTTATTTGTAATTCTATGTATGTATTTATTAATTAAACATTATAAACAACATATTTGAACTGCAATGTAAAATCTATTTGAAATTTTATGTATGTATTTATTGATTAAACATTAAAAAACATATTTAAACTGCACTGTAAAATTTATTTGAAATTCTATGTATGTATGTATGTATTAATTAAACATAAAAAACCATGGAAACCATGGGGAATTTATCTTTCAAGTATACAATCGTTGTTTTTTTTTGATAGAATTCAAATTGAAGCTTTAAACGAGTGTTTTCTACTCCATGGTTGAGCATCAAGTAAAATTTTCAGGTTTCTTTAGATTCAAAATTTTACTTTATGCGCCACACTTATGAACCACCGATTTATTGTAAATTTTAAAACATACGTCTTTAGTATACTGCTTTAGTAGTGTATTTTTAACATTCTATTGAAATCAGTGATTTATACGCGTGGACGCATGAAGTAAAATTTCGAGTTTAGAAAAGCCTAAAATTTTACTTCATGCTTAGTCTGGGAGTGTAAAACACTCGTTAAAAGCTACAATTTAAACTCTTTTAAAAAAATCATGAGTATCTGAAGATTTACAGCATATGCAGTATATTGGGATATGTATACCAGAGACCTGCACGAGTACGTATTTAATCGGCGATTACAGATACAAATACTCGTAATCGTACTCATGATTACATGATTATAATCGTTAATTTATGCAGAATCGTATGAGTAATCGGTTATACAAGTACATTTTTCTCAATGATTTTAAACAGTTATTAATATCTTTAGATACAACTGTTATATAAAAAAATATTGTGTTTTTACTCAACATACTCAACATCAATTGCAAAAATAAATAATCTTAAAAGGTGTATGTGTTGCAACGTCTACGTTTAGTTCACACACAAAAATTGTTTTAAGCCTCAGCTCAGTGATGGTTAAAATTGTGTTCTGTGCTAAAGTAAAATATAATAAGTGGCTAGAAATTTCCCGACATAGGCGACTCGGGAGGTGTTCGGAATTTATATGGCGTCAGTCTTCAAGATGTTACCCCGTCAGGAATTGACGTGAAGGAAAACTACTACACCAATGTGTTAGGATCAAAGAGAGATAATTAATATTGTTATTGTTTTGAAAAATTGAAGATTAAGTTTAATAAAGTTCTGGCCGGCCAATGTAGTCGGAGTCCAACACTTTGTCTGTAACTCGGACACTTAACAGTCAATGATTCATCGGTAATTCATTTTATTATTGACGGTCATGAATAATATTATTTTTTTAATAGTTCTAATAAATTTAACAAAAACATATCAAAAATTGGCACTTTGGATATCGGATTTAGTTAATTACTATCGCGATTTCTTTTTTACTTGTAGAAAAAATAACGTGAATTTAAAACAAAAATAAAATGGTGATGTGTCCATCATAGTACTTTCCCCCGTAAATTGCGTATTAAATCACTTTTAAAATAATTGTAGCATTATTATTTTCAAAATGTCTTCAACTTTTTGATAACTACAACTTTTATTTGAAACATTTTTCAATTGGATCAACACATACTGACACAAACCAATGACTAGATAAAAAACACTATTTATTGAATATCTCAAAAACTAAGAGTGCTATGACAAAAAGTGAACATACAAAAAATCTTTAATATCTTATTACCTACAACTTTTATTTGAAACATTTTCCAATTGTATCAACACACACTGACACAAATCAATGACTAGATAAAAAAACACAATTTATTAAATATCTCAAAAACTTAGAGTGCTATGACAAAAAGTGAGTCCACAAAAAATCTTTAGTTTTTTATTTCCTACAACATCGACACATACACTGTCACACATCAATAACTAGATAAAACAAACAACTTTTAAAATATCTCAAAAACTAAGAGTGCTATGACAAAAAGTAAATAAACAATATATCTTCATTTTGTTATTATCTACAACTTTTATTTGAAAGAATTTTTTGTTTGATGAACATTTATCGAAAAAATCTGAAAAAACTGAAAAACGCTAAGAGTAAAGTACCACTTCCGGTTTTCCGATTTTCACCAAAAGCTTTTCAGTTCTTCCGATTGTAACAAAAAGCTTAAGTTTCAAGTTTCATCTCGATATCTTTAGCGGTTTTTGCGATACAGCGCACACAGACACACAGGCAGACAGACAGACAGACAGACATTTTTCAAAAATGGTCTTATTCGACTCAGGGGACCTCAAAACGGATATTTCCGCTAAAATTTTTGATTCGAAAATTTTCACGACAACAATACTTTCCCTTTGTATTACATACGGGGGAAAGTAATATTCATTACATCTTATATACACGATTTACTTACAATCAACATAAAAGATTTATCATGAAATGGCCTTGAAGCACGTTAAGGTCCCCAACAAACGGCCGAAGTTCTACAGAGATTATTAATCAATCGCAATAGTGTATTTTCTGTAGTATCTTATTATACTATACTACGTTATGGTCTTTTAGAATAATTATATTTGTTCTAATTTTTAAAATCAAAAGGAAATGATGTGACAAAGACATCAATTTTGAAATTTTTCGTTTCAAGATTAACCCTAATTTCAACAAGCGACTAAGCCAAAGCTTTAAAACCCTCCCTATTTACAATATCAAAAGAACGTAGATCACGAGCCACACATTTTACCGATTGTTCATTATTTCCTGAGTACGCGTGTGCCTGTTCAACTATCATCCTCATGGTTGTATTTATTTTTGGAACAAGCGTGCTTCTTCAAATTTGAAGGACTGCATCTTTTTCCGAATTGAAATATCTTCTCACATACCACACATATTACGAATAGTTCGATTTCTTTCGTTGCACTGTTGACATCTTTTTAGAAAAAAGCTAGACCGCACTCGTACCCGACTCTTGCAAACATTTTAATTTTTTTCGGAAATATAAATTTGTAATTGATATTGTTTACCTACAAACAACAAAATACATCGATCACCACTTATATGACACAATGTATTACAAATGTCAAACGATACTGAGAGTTTAAATCAAATTATTATTTTTGATTAATAATCGGTACAGCCTGACAGATCTGACATGATTATGTTTGAATTGTAATCGCCGATTACTAATCGTTACAGGTCTACGATGGGACGATGCCGACGATGCCGCTCCACGAGTATGTAATCGTATCGCGTAGCAACGTAATCGGCGATTATTAACAGGATATATTTTTACGTACTCGTGCAGGACTCTAATGTATACTTAAATGAAAAACTGTAAAATGCAATGTAAAATTTATTTGAAATTCAACATATGAAGAAAAGCATTCGCTAATATTAAACAATAATTCATAAAAAATAAGTGTACTATGTGAGGTCTTTTAAAACAAATGACACGACATATTAAATTTAATAGATTCAGAAACAATTATGTAAAAAATTAAACACCGTCTGTTTCAGGTAATTTATGTAAAACAGACCACTGTGTTTATTTTTTTACCAAATCGTTAAAACACTTGATGATAAGAGAGAAATTAGTTAAAAAGGAATTCGCAAACATTTTTCGTCCACCATTTATTTTATATTTTTTTATTTTTATAACGTTTTTCTTGTTAACCCATTAACGGTCGAACAATTATAAAATTAACTCTAAAAGCTAATTTTATGTAAAATTCTGCACTTTTTTCATGATTTTTGTGAACAATAAAAATCAATAAAAATGGGGAGTTATGTTCTGAAAATAATATCAGGCAGGTGACGTCGGTTTTCTGCAATGTACTGCTGTCGTTTTTCAACGTTCCCTATCATCTCACACAAGTCGATATCAAGTGACCAAACTTCTGTTGTGATGGCTTCTTTTAAGGGGATACCACTTTTTTTTTAGTCGGTCCGTATTTTTAATTTTTAGGTGAAATAAAGGAGTCATATGTCAGTATTAAGTTCATTACACAATACAAATGTCTATTCTTTCAAATCCCATTCGAATGAGAGTGACGTTTAAGCGACGAAAATAGAAACTAGTGTTATGGCTCATAACTTTTTATGGCAAAACGAACAAATACATTTTTATAATTCAATCACAATATTTATCACAAAATTTGTCAATAGTCTTCCTATTATTTAAAAATGAGTCACCTATTTCCAAAAACTCCTAAATCCATTTAAAAAACAAGAATTTAGGTGGTTTTTGAAATATGACAAAAATAGGCTAATATTTAACATTTTTCAAATTATTTTACACCAATTATAAATAAGTCTAGCAGCATTCTTTGACTTAATTATATTAAAATTTCAGCAATGTAGTATAAATATTGTGATTGTAAAATGTTATGAGCCAGCATTCAAATTTAAGCTTTTTTTTCAGTTAGTGATTCCCCCTTAACTCTTGCAGATTTCGAGGTTTATCGCCTTTAGGTGTTTCCGTAAATAATAATAAAAGGAGCCACCAAAACAGTAATTACGGCAATTCAGATCGATTTGTGTGATTGAGAATGATGCGAAACGAACGTCATCTGCCTTATATCATTTTCAGAACATAATTTTACTTTTTTATTGTTGAATGGTAGCATCTAAGCTTCTAAGCTTAATAAAACTTTTTTTAAGTTAAAAACAACTGAGTTATTCTCATTTCAAAAACACTCTTCCAATCTGCCCCACCCTGTTTATATTTACCATCTGCCTGACGAAGCAACTGTGTGGTAAAACATGTTGCAGTGTTCAATAATAAAAGTGAAACCCTTACAACTGTAGTCTTATTTCGAATAGATGCAATCGTAATGGGCTAATTATGAGTGAAATAATAGGCTAAAACTAATTTATTTTCATTTCATTTTTATTTGTTGTAATTTTTGATATCTATTACAACATTTGAATTACTGCGTTTTGATAACACGAAATATTAATAGTTATCGGACCATATTATCAACTTCTTGACAAATAATTGCGTAGAAAATATCTAGAAACTCTACTGCAACTTGCTACTGATTGTGTGTATACGAATATCACACGACCTTTACAATACAACACATAGATAGCTCGTCAAATATGCTGATAAAATTCCATTCGAAAAATAAAATTACGTGTACGAACAACAAAAGTGTGAATAATTCCAATTTGCGATTTTTAATTAAGTATGCATATCCCGATAATTACATCGTTTGCTAAATTTGCAGGAATTCTTTGTTATTATCTATTTAAAGCTTCTAATGAGTGTTTCCACTACTTGTGTAAGAATGAAGTCAAATTTCGAGTTTTAAAAAGCCTGAACGTTTGGATTTGTAGTGTTCAAATCCAAATTCAGGCTTTTCTAAACTCGAAATTTTACTTCGTGCGCCGCGTGTGTAAAACACTGATTTAAAGTGAAGTTAAAAACACACTGCTTTGTTTGTGTAAGCAAATCGTTCAAAATTCAAGCGTTTAGAGAAATTTGCTTTCGCATTTTTTCTTTTAATTATACTTACATATTCCTGGGAAAATTACTCGAATTTTGAAAGCGCAAGATATGGTTAGACGAAATAAATATTCGTGAAATTTACTAACATGAGATCAATTTTAAGCAGTATACTTTGAACCTCACTAAAAACCAAACGTTTTATACGCATGGCGCATGATTAAAATTTTGAGTTTAGAATAGCCTGAATTTAAGCGTTACGCGTCCAAATCCAAACGTTCAGGCTTTTCTAAACTCGAAATTTTATTTCATGCTTAATCAAGGAGTAAAAAGCTTTAAATTGAACGCTTTTATACAATCAATGAAAATTTACAATTACAGGATACGAATACTTAATTCGAATAAATACGAATAAAAAATTCCCTGCGTAATCATAGGTTAAAATGTAAAAGCCATTGGGTAGATAGGAGTTATAATAATTGCAGTTAATAGCTTTTTAATATATAGGGTGAGTTTTGTTAACATTTGCTTTAATGTGGATAAATATAATAACACATTTAGATCGGGAACGAATCAGACCGTCATACTACCGCGAATTTTAGCGAAATACGCTAACTCAGGTTGCGATCGCATTTCGCGCACGCAGACCCCGCATGCCCGCATCACTATGATAAACTATGGTTATACGATGTAAATAATGTAATTAAAGAATTAAAAAAATGGATGTGTGAGGTTATTTAGTGGAATTTTAATTTGTTATACCTTGTCTCAAAAGTAGGAGGACCACAACAAAATTTCCGGTTTACACAGCCGAAATATAAGTCAATATTTTGATGAGTGGAAAGAGGTAGTACAGAAATACTTGCTTTAACCACATTAATAAACAATGTGTGTAAATAGATGCAAGTCGCCACTTAGCAAAGAAACGTCAATTGTGATTTGAACATGACAACCGAAATTTCGCGTGCTCAGATCTCTATACTTCAGTTTGAATTTGTCTTATTGGTGGCCAATAAGGTCGCGTAAAGTGATCAGCTGATTTTTGTTGTGGTCCTATTTATATTGAGATAAACCATAGTTTAAACAAATCGAATTAATATTGACTTTTTGCAAAAAAATTGTCTAGCTAAAACTTTTCAAAATATTCATTGAAACAACTACTTCCCGAGCTAATACCCCGACGGATATTGGATTTTATAATGAAGATTTGAGATTGCAGAAAACGAAGTTTTTATATTTTGTAAATATGCTGTAAACAATTGGCAGATTCAAGTTTACTAAAGAAAAATCGTTTGCAACTTTTCATAATTTCATTTATGAGACACTTATCTGAAGAAATTTTATTTACAAAATGTGCCGCTAAACATTTATTAAAAACCTTTTTATTGAAATTACAATTCATTCTGTGGATTTTTGTTTTAAATGAGAATATCTATTTGAACTATAGTGCTCTTTTTTCTCTTCACTTCTAGCTTTGCTTATGACGTTTAAAAAAATTAGGAATAAAATTAAACAAACTTACTTGGAAAAAGTGTTGTGTGTGGAATGAACAGGTACACAGAAATGGAATGACTGAAAATGATGGTCGGTATTTATAGGTAAAAAAGGGGATTATGTCATTAGCAGGTATGAAGAATGTGAGAGATAAATCTCGAAACGCGTCTATAGATGGCCTAAGACATTAGTTTTAATCCAAGTCCTTTCACTTCTAATTTGTTGTTATCTCTCCTTTAATTTTAAATTGTATTGTTAGTTGGTTTGAAGAGAATTTGACCTAAACGTTACATATACTTTAATAGAGCGTTGTAACAAATCAAATTAAATAAGATTTTAAATATTTCATTGTATAATTCAATATCCGGAGGTGTATTTGCACGGGAAGTAGTTGTTTCAATGGATATTTATCGTCTTAAATTGTCTTATTAATTAAGACACTGTTTGCATTTTCACGAATAGTTTTTTCGTAATTTTATATATTATGTTTAAAGTGTGCAAACTATAAGAAGCGTAAGCTTATTTTCTCGAATTCAAATAGTTTTGAATTTTAATTTATCTTGTAGAAAGTATAACTTTCGTAAAGCAAACTTTCCTCTTTTGTACAAAAAAATATTCGAATATGATTGGACCAATGTCGTTTCTGAGGTAGATCCGGAGAAATCTTGTGACGAGTTGTACCGAGGGCTCAACTCCATCTTTAACGAAACAGTGCGTTTAAATGTAATACAGTTAATACTAAAAATAAATACCCTTGCTGGTTTGGTGCACACACAACCCGATTAATAACAATGAAAGAACATTTTCTGAAAATGCATAAAGTTTTTAAGTTAGGTATATATAAGAACAGAATAGCTAAGATCCGCAAAAAAAATTCGACAAAATATCAAACGTGATCACTCTTTATTTATCAAAAGTGCCGAGAATTTCATCTGTACCGATCATAAACAATTCTGGAACTATGTGGCATCTAAAAAATCACAAACTCGCATCCCGGGTTCTATGATATATGAGCAAAAAAGTATTGATAATCCCCAAGATATCGTTAATTGTTTTGCTAATTACTTTTCATCTGTATATGAAAACGGAAACAGTAACAACCAAAACTCTGTTGGGGAATCTATTTTAAATGTTGCGATACACATTAATGAGGTAACGACTTGTGATATATTTAAGGCAGCGAAAAAACTCAGCAACAATTTGACGACAGGCTGTGATAAAATTCCATCGTTTCTGGTACGAGATTGTATTCAGGTTCTAGCAACGCCATTGGTTCATGTATTCAACTTAATTTTAAAGACATCCTATTTTCCAAACCAATGGAAGATTACTAGAATAGCACCAGTTCTCAAAGCTGACAATAAACATGAAATAAGAACTATCGTCCAATTTCAATAATAAATAATTTTGTTAATAAATAATTTTGTTATTCGAAACAATTATCACTGATAAGTTATACTCCTTTGTTGAAGCCCACATTACTACTAGACAGCACGGTTTTATGAGAAGAAGATCTACTACTACCAACCTATTGAACTTCACAGAATTTGCATCATATCACCTCGATAAACGCGCACAAGTGGACGTTATACATACAGACTTTAGGAAAGCGTTTGATAGCATAAACCATAATATACTTTTAAATAAATTAGAGAGGAACAATTACGTTGAATACATGAACTATAAATCAGAAGCTTTCTTTCCCTCTAGCGGGGTCCCTCAGGGATCAAACCTCGGACCGTTACTGTTCCTCATATTCATCAATGATATCATCAAAAACGTACAATCCGAAATGCTGATATATGCAGATGATATTAAGATATTTGCAAAGGTAAATTCGATGTCTGACTGTTTAATCCTTCAGTCCGATTTGGAGAAAGTGCAGAAATGGAGTAAGCTAAATCAGTTGGACCTTAATATAAAAAAAATGCAAATGCATGTCATTTTTCAGAATCGACAACCACATAAAATTCAACTATTCGTTGGAAAACATTTCCCTAAATCGTGTAACACAAATAAAAGACTTAGGTGTTCTATTTGACAGAGAGTTATCTTTTGTCCCGCACTACACAAATATAACAAATTCGGCTATGAAAATGTTAGGATTTATCCGCAGGGTCTCACAACCATTTAAAAACATTCAAACAATATTGAAGCTATACAACTCATACGTGAGGCCAAAACTTGAGTATTGTGCGGTTGTATGGTCTCCTTTCTATGTGTGTCACATAAAAGCTATTGAGCGGATCCAAAAAATATTTGTCAAATACCTTTATTTCAAACTTCATTCTACTTATCCTGATGAGTCGGTACGTTACAATGAAATATTAGCTATGTTCAACTTAAAGTCTTTGGTAGAACGGCGAAACATACTGTCTCTGAGTACATTGTATCAAATAATACATAACAAAATTGATGATCCCAATCTGCTTAGACAAATCAATATTTATGTACCAAGATTTTGCAGTAGGAATAGTATGTCGTTCTTATGTAACCGCAGCAACACCAACGTTTATTATAATTCTCCGTTGAACACTATGATGCGAAATTATAATAATAGTATCCTAGGTTGCACGGACATTTATAACTGTAGTTTCAAATGATTCATTGAACAAGTCGCGAATCTCCATTAGGTCTTAAATTTGTGTTTGTATCATATTAATTCATATATTTACTTATTATTTTATTTTATTATTTTAATTTGTTAGCATTTATTCTATTTTATTTTAATTTTTTGTATCTTACGTATACACGCTTTTGTTACTTTTTGTTACTCTGTTTATTTTTTAGTTTTTGTATATTTTTCCCTGTAATAGGATAATTTTATATCTGTTGGGAAATAAAAGTATTATTATTATTATTATTATAAGTAAAGCCTAAATACAAAATTTGATGAAAATCCCAAAACCCGTTTTCGGTGAAATTTCTTCACAAAACGACTGGACAGACCGACATCATTGAGATAACAATTGATTCGGATTTCCGGATCCCCAAAACAGATACTTCGGTAAAAAAATTGGGGGTCCATTTTTGACCGATCACAATACCTCGCTTACGCAGTAGGGCGATCGGCAAAAAGAAAAAGAAAAATATATTAAGTTCTATAGAAATCACTTTAAATGTTTAAAAATTAATTAATTATATGGGTGTCATCGCTGAGGGGATAACAAAATGTCAAAAACATGGGTTTTCAAATTTTTTGAATAGGATCTCTTCTCTTTTTAGAAAAAAATATAATTTAAAATGAGCTTAATAATTTCGTCTGCTTTTTCATTATTAGGGTAAGGTAAGATTATCATAGGCCGCTGCTGTAATTCTCTAAATACCTCATGAGTGGTCTCCATTAAATCCTCCATATTGTTATAGTGCCTAGTGTACATTTTATTTTGCATGTAACCCCAAACAATACTAAGAAATCTAAAATTGTTAGGTCCGAAGACCTTGGAGGCAACAAAACTTCCTTGTTTCCAAAAACCTCTTCTAAATACAATTGAACATTTCGCAAGTTGTGCGCCGGAACGACATCCTGTTGGAAATATTTCCATTCAGATTAGCCAAGGGTATGTCATCAAGCAGTTCTGGCAACATATTTTCCAATATGCTGTATCTTTGACTTGTGAGGGTCCCTTGAAATATTTGGTTTCTTATTCTTGCTGCAAGTATAAAACATGCGTCACTGAAACCAACTCTTCCTTGTTGTATTGGAAAAATTATTATGACGATTTAATATACCACTAATAGAAAAAAGCTCTCGCCCAACCTTACACTTTTGCAAATACCAATTTCAAAAAACAGTTCTGCTTTGAGCATTTTCACCTCTCAACTGTTGAACAAGCCTAAATTTATATGGCTTGTATTTGTTTTTTAATACGATTGATACTATTGACTTTGCAATTCCTACATCTTTCTCTATAATATACCTGCAACTAGTTGTTGGGTTTCTCTCCACACTAGCCAATACAATTATTTCGCCATTTTCGTTGCTCTTATTATACGTTTTGGGCTGTGGTTTGATAAATGAGCCACAATGAATTAAGTTCTACTTCATTCTAACAAATGTTCTTCGATCTGAATGCCTCCTTTTTGGATATCTATAGTCTGTTTAAAAACTAGAAGGAGTAAGTTCCAAAGCCCAATTTACACTATAAAAAGTTACCAGAAATATCACTAGATAAATTTGGCGGCAATTTTCAATAATTTCATAATTACTCTTTAAATAAAATATCCATTTTGTACTTCTTAATTGTGGTTACGTATTTTCTTTTCCATTGTACGATATCGTCAGTTCAATTAAAATGCGTATACGGCATCTCGCCATATATCTGTGAAATAAAACATATTTACATTATGTTCATAATATAATGTGGAATTTATATAAAAATGTGTCTCTATTAGAGCTGGGACGAATCCTCGTAAAAAGGATTCGAATCACGAATCCGAGTCACCTGATATGATTCGAATTACAAATACTCGAATAAAGGATTCGTAAGAGATAAATATGAATAGAATCGAAGATTCGAATCCTGTTTTGTCGAATCACGAATACAAATCCTTTACGAATAAATTTGATGTTATTATTTTTTTGCAACCATTAATATATAAATATCGTTACTAGTTGTTTTAACAAAAATATTCAAAACCTAATTATTTATTATTACTACTGAACATCGTTGATAACAGACTAAATATCTGACTCCCTGTTACTCTGGTTAAAGATGTATTTGTGTGTTTTTGAACTCCACTTCAAATCAGTGTTTTGTACGCGTGGCGCATGAAGTAAAATTTCGAGTTTAGAAAAGCCCGAAAATTTGTCTCGGGTCGCTGAGCGACCCTCGACAAATTTTCACGGGGCTTTTCTAAACTCGAAATTTTACTTCATGCTTAGCTTGGGAGTGGAAACACTCGTTCAAAACTTCAAATTGAACTCTATTATAAAAGTGACTAATGCCTGGAATTTACGTAAATAAACAATTCAGTGAATATCATTAAAACCGGGAAAGTCAGAGAAAAGTCATGGAATTATATTCAAATTGACCAAAACACTAACAAAACAGCCATATGATATTATTAAATTTGTGAAATTCAGCAGGCAAATTACAAAACACGTACAAATTTATAAAACTAACTTAAATATTGGCAAAAACAATAAAAACTAGTAAACAGAATGGGGGTTTCCCACAGAAGAAAGTTATATTAAAAGGCCAAGGAAAAAATCTTTAGTCAGGGAAATGCCAGAAAAATTTAACATTTTAGATTATGGCTATGGTAGCCATAATCTAATCAGTTTTACTTCAAAAAATATTAAACAAAATTTTGAAAACTAGATTATTAAAACAGTTTCAATTATTTAATGTTCTCATCTCAAAGCATTCACTTTGAAGTTTCGAACGAGCGTTTCCACTCCCAGACTAAGCATGAAGTAAAATTTCGAGTTTAGAAAAGCCCCGTGAACATTTTCTGGGCCTTTCTAAACTTGAAATTTTACGTCATGTACCACGCGCATAAAACAGTGATTTAACGAGACATTTAAAAACACACAAAAAAACATTATTCATGTTATTCCTCACAATTAATTCGAATTATTTTTGACGATTCAAATCCTTTTGTGAGTATTCAAATCCTTTTACAAGGATTCGAATCCTTTTATAGGGATTCAAATCACCCACATTTAGATTCGAATACGAATCCTCTTAAAAAATGTAACGAATCCAGTTGAACTAAAGTATTCGAATGCCTCTTTTGAATCCTCTAATAGGATTCTAATCCTGAATGATTTGAATCCTGCCCAGTTCTGGCCTCTATCATACTTAAAATTGATTTGTTTCATAAAACTATACAAGGTAGCGCGACTCCTCTTCGGCATGCCTGCATGATCGTTTACTTCTTTTAAAACTTTATCAAAGGTGGCAATTTATTTTTATAGAAGAAACTATGCACGGATCTCTTCACTACGTCATGAAAACTTGTAATTATATCCTCCAAGCTGTTTAGGGCTACAAATCTCCCCGGATTTCTTATATTGGCTAATGGTACGATAGACAGTGGAATTTACAACTTCTACAAATTAAACATTTTATTATTTGATGCATATTCTTATGCTCTTTGATATCTCACCTACTGCACCAACAATGTCTGATACAACAGCAGTCATTTTCATATGTGTATCATCTGTTATCATCTGCTTATACATATTTAGTATGCACTGTTTTTCAGATATAAACAACCCAAATCCAACTTCTTACGCTTTTTTTGAGGTGAAGGTGATGTTATCACCGAGTTTGTACTGGGTCCATAATGCATCACAACAATATAAACAAAACTAACTTTTAACTATGCTAAAGAAACACTGTACAAATGGTTATTACAAACAGACAAAGTTGCAACTCGGTAACGCTTCGAATTAAGGTTATGTCAGCTTTTGCGTCTAATAATGACGTAATTAGCATAGTGTAAATCGGGCGCACTCTCGGCCAATCAGAGTTGTAGGTTTTGGCGCGTGAAATTAAAAACGCTCCTCCTAGTTATTAAACAGATTATAGGTTAGTAGAAATGCTTGTCATTTCTTACTGATTATAAAAATTGTTAGTTTTAGATTACCTGTTAAGATACGTGGCTGCTGCTTAATTAGCATCTTCATTGCAAATATTATTGTGAAATAATGGCAACTAATGTTAGCATGTACATTAGTTGCCATTATTTCACAAAAATTAATTAGCCTTTAAACTTAAATGTATTAATAAGCTAAGAACAACTACAGTGACAGCAACAGACGCGAACTCATTCGATTGTTTCCATGGCACTCTCATCAAAATAAATTCAAATTTAGAATCATGTTAATTAGGGCTCTTAAGTTCAAGATAAATATAGAGTGTAATATATGGTTGGAAAGCTAAAATCATGGGCAATTCGAAAGACAAAAATATACAGGATGTTCCATAATAAAAAACCCATGTTTGGTCAATAACTCAAAAACTGTACCATTTATTAAAAAAAACTAAGTCCGTCATTGGATTCTACGAACAACACTGGGAACTATTTTCCTGTTTTCATAAGTTTAAGAGAAAAGAAATTGCGAGGGGTGTCCAAAAATGATAATTTTTCAAAATCCCCGTGTAGCTCAGATACCAAGCTAACTACGAAAAGTTGAAATGCACCATTAATTGTTTCTCGAAAAAGTAGCCAAGGTTCGTGAAAACCGCAACCCTCTACGATGACCTATTTTTCACATTTCCCGTAACACATATACTCCATTTCATTTTATTTTTGACTTATTTTTAAAAGAGACAAATCATGGTCGTAAAACCGGAACAAGGATTAATTAAAAAAACAGAAAATTTACCAGAAATTGACCAATTCTTTGTTGAAAATTGCATTTATCACAAAATATGTTTGAGATTGAAACAGAAAATAGTGGAAATTCTATTATCTAGTTTTTAAATTATGATTTTTATTTTAAATATTTAAGAAATATAAATCAAACATTAACTAAAATAAATTAATAGGTGAAGATCTGTTATTTTTATAATTTTGCATATTTTTATTGGGTTAGATTTCGTAAACATTGACATACAATTTTTTCAAAATCTATTCAAGAATATTTGTGTTATTAATTTTAGTATTAAAATTAAATATCGTGCAAATTATACTACTAATAAATAAATAAAGTATGATTTTAGGCGAAATTAAATTGATAACACAATATTTGTATTTCAAAATATGTGAAATTTAATGGTAAAAATATTATTTTTGCTCTTACAGGGCCGCTTTTACATATAAAAATGGGGTACATTTTGGCTACGGCTTTAGATATATCCATCGCCAGAGACAAAAATACCACCCAACCACTAAAAATCTCCCGAATTAGCTGAAAATTTGTGTGCATGTCAAGTACTGGACTCCTTATTAGATGAAAACAAGTTTACCACTCCTACTTCCGGGCTTGTCCCGAAAATCACCCCCGTAGGGGGGTAAAAAACAAAAACCATCGATTACTCACAAATCTGCACACGAAAAAAAAAAAATGTTTGAAACAAAAAATGCAGCTGAGAGGATTTTGAACAAAAAAGTTCGTGTATTTTTATTATACACTGCCGAGCATAAAAGTAGGGTCACTCCGTAATTTGAATTTTTTTTTGAGTTTTTTTTTAGTTTTTTTACGTGTTTTTTTGGTTGTAACAGTTTACTAACTGATTGCTTGAATAAACAAAAAAGTTTCTGTTGTTCAAAGTTTGTTAAAAGTAATAAAAATGAACAATTTCAATTTGATATGCTAAGTAATGAAAATGAACAAGTTTACTTTCATATTGTTTTGTTGAAACAAGCAAGCATAGTTTTTGTTTCTGTGATGAAATCTATGTGTTGCAAATTGTTTGTGTATTGTTGTCAATGTTAGTGTTTTGCAATGAGCATAAATCCTGTTGTTGCGGCACGAATTGTGGCGGCTTTAGAAGACGGCCGCGGTCTGCGCGAAACTGCGGGAAAGGTTGATGTAAGTCTCTCGAGTGTGCAAAGAGTATGGCAACGGTACCAAGAGACTGGTCTGCTCACTCAAAGACCTGGTTCATGGCAAGGCAAGACTACAACAGGAAGAGATGACTGCTTTCTCGTTTCTAGTGCTCTGAGAAACCGAACGGTCATGGCAGTTTCCCCTCAAAATCATCTGCAAGATGTGAAAAATGTAAACACAAGTGAGTGGACAGTTAGGAGGAGACTTCATGCTGCTGCATTATCTTCTCGAACTAGAGCTACTGGACCTCCGCTTTCCCGTGAACACCGGATAGTGAGGTTGAATTTTGCACGAGAACACTTAGCTTGGACAATAGTGGATTGGAGTCCCGTATTGTTTTCCGATGAATCGCGATTCTGTCTTACGGGCTCAGATAGACTTGTAAGAGTGTGGCGACGACAAGGCGAGAAATATGCTAAAGCATGTATTGCCGAGCGACTTCCATTTGGTGGAGGATCAGTTATGGCATAAGGAGGCATATCTTTTGACACTCATACGGAGTTAGTCTTTATTGAGAATGGCACGCTGACTGCGCATAGGTACCTGACTGAGGTTCTAGAAAACCATGTTTTACCGTTCATTGTTATTCTTGGTGACGACGCAACATTTATGCATGATAATGCAAGGCCCTACACTGCTCGGATAGTTACTAAGTATCTTGACGAGTGTCAAATCACGCGATTTGTTTGGCCTGGTCGCTGTCCAGATTTAAATCCAATCGAGCATGTCTGGGATGAGATGGGAAAACGTTTACGGAGACATGTGCAGGCCCCTAGAAATTCTAGAGAGCTTCGCGACAAACTGGTGTAGAAATGGGACAATCTTCTGCAGAATATGATCCAAAATTGAAAGTAAATTTGTTAATTTTCATTACTTTCAATAAACTTTGCACAACAAAAACTTTTGTAAACATTTAAAATGCGATTCTTTACGCAATCTACAACAAGTTAGTCTTACAAAGACTATATCAAACACTCATTGAAACAACTACCTCCCAGGCTAATACCCCGACGGACATTGAATTATACAACAAGCGTCCGCTGTTACATACAGTAACCTACTGCAAATGTAACAATTTGGGTCAAATTATTCAGGCCATCTATAGACGCGTTTCGAGATTTAAAAAAAACTGTTTTGTTTATTCAAGCAATAGGTTAGTGAACTGTTACAACCGAAAAAGCACGTAAAAACCTCAAAATTTCTAAAAAAAATTTAAAAAAATTCAAATTACGGAGTGACCCTAGTTTTATGCTCGGTAGTGTATTACAATTTAATATTAAAAAAATAAACATTCAAGAAGCAATAATAGAGAAAATTTCAATTATTTACACGCAAACCAACTGTGTTATTAAAATTCCGAAGGTCGTAATTTTTAATTTCAATTGTTAATTAGAGTATGAAAAAAAAACAACTTTTAAAATGTCAAATGTGTTTTTTTGCAGTAACTTACACTATTAACATTTCGAATCCTGTTTTGTGTGTAAACAACATTGCGTCTCAAGTTTGCTGTCGGTAAAAGTCAAGCCAAGAATAACAAGCTAGACAAATTATATGTGCATTGATGATATGAGTAAATTTATTTATAAGATGTTCAAAATAATAAATAATTTTATTAACAGACACTAAATGAGAGCTTTAATATCCCATATATTAATATTCCATTTTTAATATCCTTTTTGGTACTGATTTAGAAGACAATTTTCCCACCTATTTCAGACCTGAACATTTAGAGAATATGGATCAGGATATGTATACTCTAAAGAAACATGCCCTGTATATAATCCTCTTTACAGTGCGGTACTTACATCTTTAATTTTAGAATGCAATCTAACCCTTAAATATTGACGGTATTATTAATTTATTAGCCTTAAAATCATTGACCTGAATGAGAATTGTATCCAATTCTTGTATTAAATTCTCATTTATTGCTTCGAAAAAAAATCAAATTAATAAATATAAATAATAATCCTTCTTGTTCGCTTACTCACTGTCGTATTCTTGTCAACTGTATTATTTAATTACTAACCTTGATGTAGTTAATGAACAAACGACAATGATAAAAACGATCCTCAAAATGCTGACTTTTTGTCGCGGCATGTTAGTAGCATTCTCGAAGTCATTAAAACACAGACTATGGAAATATTTCGTGTTTTCCATGCGATTGCGATGACACGAAAATCGCCGCATTAACTGATAATGATAATGAAAAATAAATTCGGTTTTCTAGAACGCACTTCCTCTTTATCTCTTCATGAATATTTAAAAATAAAACTGCGAAGGATATAAAAATTTAAAAAACATCCACACACAAACACATCGCATGTTGGTTTTGATAAATACACTAAAATGGCATGTTTTATTTTTACATTTACATTTCCGATTGCGCAACTAATGCGTTGATAATTATTTAAAAATAGAGGAAAGAAGAAAACTTTGTTTAGTTAAAACAGTAATTGTATGTAACTTTTTCTTTTAAATAATTTAAATTATACTATCTGTTTATGACAGTGAAACTAAAAATATTCTATCTAAATTTTGAGTTAAGACAGATCAATATGAATATTTCTTTTAACAATGTTTCCGATTGTGCAACTAAAGCATTGATAATTATTTAAAAATGGAGGAAAGAAGAAACGTTTGATTTAATTTAAATAATATGAAACCAATAATTTATGTGTTAAGACATTGATGTTTTAAAATAGGATTTTTTTAAATATTTACAATGATTATTAAATCACAGTTTAGGTATAAATATTTTCATTCATTTACAAAAAAAGAACAGTTAAAAATAAATCTATAAAACGGTGATGACGTCGGCACGAGTATCACAAGTTTTAATTGGACGTAGCTGTTTAACGTTCATCATAAAAACACATCAATTTGTGTGTCAAACTGAAAACTCCTGCATAAATGTTCATATTTCTTGCAAAAGAATATACAGAATGTCCCAGGATAAGTGGAACACTACATAAACTTTTTATTTTTAATGAGTCTAACATATACAGGGTTTTCACAAAATACAAAAATGAGTTTTTAAAAGTATATTTATATAATATAATTTAACAGAAATATGGTTATTTTACGACCAAAATAACCATATTTCTGCTTAATTTATAACATTTTATGCTTATTTTAATTGTAAACAAAGACAAACAATTGAACATTGCATTTAAGAAACATAAGCAGTAAGCACACTATTTTTTAAGGTAATTTCCATATTTTAATGGAGAAACTGAAAAAAGTAGGTACATTAATTTTCTATTTAAATGATGTCAAAGTTATGTCAAAAAAAGTAGATAGAAAACCAGCATTACGGGTGGCAAAAATAGTGTGGATGCTTTGATAGGGTCCTTTCAAAGTAATATAACAAAGATCGTCCTAAGAATATAACGATGATGCACAAACATCGTTTGTTCTGCGCATCGAGTTGCCTCATTTTAATAATTGGGCTCTAACTCCAACGCAAGGAGTGATAGCACTAAATACAGAATGGAACATTAACTTTGCTGATAAAAATTCATGGATAAAATCAGGTGCACAAACTGCCTTCGAGATAATTTGAGCAAACACAAAATTTAGCCTTGAAATAGAGTCAATACACCAACAAAAAAAAACATGTTTTATTATGAATTATGTAAATAAACTTCGAGCAGACATTGAAAATAAAAACTGTTTGACCTTAATACAGTTTTAATGGGAAAATAATTACACGCTGGTATTATGTGAAAGAATAATCTAAATCAATATTCACTAAATAATAGAGATAGTAATTTATATTTAATACGTTGATCGCCACCTTCATAACAATGAAAAGCTTAAGTTTTTGTTCCAATTATACAAAATAATAAAGCAAACATTTGATTGTATTGGTTTTTAAACGTTCAGGCCACCTAGTTTATATGTCTATAGAGTTATACTAGTTCTGCGGCACGGGCAGCACGATGCTTTAGAAGTTGTTTCTGGATGCGGCACAAGATACATGCCGCGGGGCCTAAACGGAAATTTAACTGCGGCACAAGTGAATACCGTGCGCGATCAACGTGTTAAAAGAACCAATATGTAAATGAAGTAATTATTGGCAAATTGATGATAAAAAGATAATAGAAAAGTTTTTCCGCGTCTCTCATAGATGTTAAATTATTGGTTGTTTCTTGTATTTGGATATACAGGGTGTCCGATTAATGCATTCTTAAAAGACTATCTGGTTACAGATAGCAAAAAAGTTTCTTCACCAAAGTTGGCTTTTGAGTGCTGTCATAGATTAAGAATATTAGTAGATACACCACGTCCATCGCTCGGGTCAGACGTATGCATACGTACTGATGCTTCCACAGTGGCAAATTTTGGAGTGTTTAATATCCAAGGTCAAGGACAACCGAACGTTCAAACATAAAGGCATCAACAGATATAAGATAAAGAAGCCGAGTTGGCTTGATAAGGGCACTTAACGTCAAGACGGGATTTCTGTTTTCTTGAATATCGTTCGTGTTTATATTTGTTACCGTTCCAATTTCAAATAGATAGATTAAGCTAACTTTCTGTATTTTCCTTCTTTGAAAGAGTGCACACATGTCACTCTGGTCGAGTGAACCTTAGGTTGGGCTTGGGCGTTCCACCCATGACATTTCAAATACTATTTACTCTATGGTGCTGCATAACCTAAAAATATTTTTAAATTAACAGGGTGTGCCATATTGACAGTAGCGGATGAAACTTACCTATTTTCAATGGATCACCCTGTATATTATTCAGTTATTGAATTCCGCATAAAAAATAGTGTTAGTTTATTAAAAATATTCCGTCTAGGACTTATCGTTTAGGAGTTATTTGACATTTTTGGAGAAAATTCCATTTGTGTTTGGTTTCGTAAACCTAAAATATCTTCGAAACCAAATAAGATAGATAGTTGCCGTTTTCTCTAGAGAATGGTCAAAAAATAGAGAATTTAGTAGAACTATACTGTTGCTTCACTTGCGTAATTTAGCTACAACATAAAAAAAGTTGACTTGTAAAATTTCAATCAAGTTTAATTTGGAATGGAACCATATAACTTAAATAATTTTTATCTGTAGATGTAAGACAATTTTCTTAAAAACCTTAACAGTACAGATGAAATTTATTATCTTAATTGCAAGAAAATTCAATTTTGAGTCGAATCGTGTCAAGAAAAGAACAAATCAAGTTGTACTTAATTGAAAAGTTTTAATTTCAACCTTCAATTTTCTACAGCCACCTAATTCTAGCGAAGTAGTTTTATAGCAAAAATGACTGTGCTCAAAAGAATGATGAAATCTGCTACTCTCTCTTATTTAGTTTAAAAGATATTTTACGTCAACAAAATCACTGCAACCGTTATTTTTTTCAAAAAAATGTCGGTTAGCTTTTAGACAGCATGACTTAGACTGAATCTAATTTGACGAATGAGGCACTAATAACCCTTCTTCACACATTTATTTGAATTACGAAATGTACATACATTCACAAAGTGACTATTATCAATGGATTACCACTGTGTTAATCCATTGTTAATGGTCATTGTGTATCTGAAATGTATGTACATTTGGTAATTCAAATAAACGTGTGAAGAAAGGTTATTAGTGCTTTATTCGTCAATCAATCAACTTAGACTGAATCTATTTAATAAAATTACACTCAATTTTTATAAGCCCTTTAAAACAAAACAATATACAGGGTGGTTCACTTAAAATAAAATAAGCACATGAAAATATTTATATACAGGGTGTCCCAGACATCAGCCTTTTTTTGAGAAAACGGCTGGTTCTAGAGAGTTGTGACAAAAAAATGTATAACAAAAGCCGTATCAAAGAATCGAATGGTGATAATGTTTTAAGTCGATTTTTATGTGTTTAAGACGTCACAAATCCAGGAACCAAGTTGTTGGAATAAAATCTCAACCTACCCTAATTTTACCAAATAGAAAAAATCATTAAATTTTTATTCATAAATATATTTTATGATACAGGGAATTTTTCTTTTTGGTAAACATTTAGGTAAGACGATTATTCGATTTAAATTTTCAGACAACAGTTATTTTTATAACAATTTTCAATTTGAAGCTTGTAACGAGTGTTTCCCAGATTAAGCATGAAGTAAAATTTCGAGTTTAGAAAAGCCTGAAATTTTGGTTTGGTCACGTACTGCTTAAGTCTGCTTAAATAATTTTACAAATCTTTATATGGAATATGTATAAGTATACCTACAAGAAAGAATCCCTGTATGTATTTTAAATGTAATTTTAAATTGTATGTTAAGAAGTTAAATTCTTAGTTTCAAGTCAGTTACCGAGCCTATGCTTGTTTGCACCCAAGTCGAACTTAATCAGTGATTAGTACTTTTTAAAAACACAACAATTGTATTTACAAATTGTTTACACAATTGCATATTGATGAAAGAGACATGTTTAGGATATCTTACAAATTTATAACATTCTTATGTTCTAGAAATTTGACTTAATCAGAGGTTTAATCAATGATTAGTGGATGATTAAAGCTAATCGGTCGGGGTGCAAATGGACCCTAATTTTGCTAATCTAACGTTTATTGTCTACGAGTTTTATAGCTTTGGCTTCAAAACGCTGTTGATATAGCATGGCAAATTTAAGTTGGACAGACGCGCAAAGGAAGAAGCGAAGAACAAACATGACCAAGACCGAACTCGCCAAGAACCTATCGAGTGCGCCTATTTCCTGCTACAATTTTACTACTGCACAGTGGCAAGTAATGTTTGCCCTACTATAACTTAACGTTACATTTTTTATCTATACAGGGTGTCCTACAAATGAAAAGTTTAAAGGGGTCATGCAAAATTTTTATCTTCAATAATTTATTTACTCACCCATTGGCGATGCCGGCATTTTGAGAAACGGCCTCGACGAAGGGATACTCCTGCTGGGGGCTGTAGTTGCCCTCGAAGCTCGACTGCACCACCGTGTCACTGTCCAAGTTTAAATCGTTCACTTCACTTGCCTCGGCACCGTTCGCACCAGAGTTCTCGACACTTCCCTCATCGTGGACTGCTGCCGCAGCTTGACCTTCGCCCTCCGCCTCCCCGGACGAGTTCCGGAGCAACTCTGTTGCGGACACCTTTGACATGACAGGCACATCCTCGCTCAAAATCGGGGAGAGTGTACACAGACTGAAAATGACACAAAAGTAAAAATAATTAGTCATTTTCTAATATTTTTGTCAATTGTCGATGAAATACTTTTTAATTACTTCCTATTTTTGAAAAATTTGGGAATGGCTCTTCTTCAAATGAACTCTCTGTACCTGATTTGTTAAACACTTAAAGTGACGACATATTCCATGTTCTTTTAAACTCTGTTTTTTCTTAATATGACCAAACTTAGAGCGTATTTACTGCGAATCGGTCCTGTCCTGCTTTATCAGTAGGGTATTTTAAACATTAAATTTTAAGATGTTGGTAAATGATTATCAATGTGACAAATCCATCACAATTTGTCAAATAAAGGAAGAGATGGATGGGGGAAGAATATATGAGATGTAGGTTGTGTAAATGGGGGAAGGATACGTGGAGGCACTTGGCGGAGGAGTGTGAGGGTGTGAGTGAGGAATGGGTGGGAGTGAAAGGGAATAGAAGGGTGACGGAATGGATGAGGGAGGACGGAGCTAGGGTAAAGACGCTGGAGAAAGTGGGACGGGAGAAAGAGGGCAAGATGTGAAGGGAAGAAAAATAATAGAATGCAGAATGCTTAAAATAATGAAGAAATATTTTGCCATAAGACGTTGCTTCGCTAAGGGTTAGAATTAGGAATACAGATCGCTAATATGCAGGGGTAAGGACGCTGGAGAAGTTGGGGAGGGAAAGGAAAGGAGGGAGGAGAGGGCTAATAATATAGTATTGAGATTGTAAGAATATAGTGTTGACATTGTAAATAGTTTTAGGATATGCCAATAAAGGTCTTTTTTTTTTGTCAAATAAATTTTCATGATGCAGAGATTTACAAAAAAGAGAATGCTACAACTTGCAACTTTACAACACATATAGGAAATTTTTCATTTAAGTATACTTTCACATATTTCTATAAACATTTGTAAAATTAATGAACGTGTGATTAGAACTAAGCAGTATATTTTGAACTTCACTTTAAATCGTGTGGCGTGGCGCATGAAGTAAAATTTCGAGATTAGAAAAGCCTGATTTGGCTGATTTTCATGTATTGAAGATACCACAAATCCAGGAACAAAATTTTTCAAATAAAATCTCAACCTACCCTAATTTTACCAAATTGAAAAAATCATAAAATTTTTATTCATAAATATATTTTTATGATACTGGGAATTTTTCTTTTTGGTAAACATTTAGGTAAGACGATTATTCGATTTAAATTTTCAGACATCAGTTATTTTTATAACTGCTTTCAATTTGAAGCTTCTAACGAGTGTTTCCAATACCAGATGTTCGGGTCAGACGAGGAATTTTTGTACTCCGAATAATTCCCGTTCTTGGACCGAAGTAATTTTAAAAGGGCGGTTCTGGAAAGCATAATTTATGTGTAAACACGCGCGAAATAGTCAACGGGGCCAGCTAGGGGTAGTGCCACATGGTGTCATGGTGAAGAATTGCTGGGTACCTGCTTCTTGCGCGCGCTAAATCCACCCCCGACGACGAAGATTTACCCCCCACTTTGTGAATATTTTGTAAATATTTTCTTGTATATTGTTATCATTAAGCTTGAAATTCGTTTTATTTTCGTTGAACAAATTAGTCGATGGTCGTAATAACTAGTCACCTTATAAGTGACAACGTCGCAAAACACTACAGTTTTTTTACACCAGATTAAGCATGAAGTACAATTTCGATTTAGAAAAGCCTAAAAATTTGGTTTGGTCACGTAGCAAAGCGAAGTAATCGTAATCTTTGTGAGTTAATAGAATTGTCATATTAATGTCAGATTTCCCCTGAGATAACCTAAAAATTAAAAGTTGATTTACAACATAACATGTGATTAATCTTGTCCTAACCTAATACACACAACCTGCATCACACCACTAAATTCTTGAAATGTCAAATTTGATTGGATATATAAAAAAAAAAAACAGAATGCACTATTTATATTTTATTTTAATATTTTTATTAGAGCTCGTTTCATTTAACTAGTTGAGAAATTCGAACAAACGCGGATATATTTGTATATCTGTGGAGTGCAAATACTTAAGTAATTTGCTTAAAAATAATACAATTTTGATACCGCAATTTACTTTTGATAAGTTAAACAACATCTCATAACTTTTGGTGTTGTGAGCACAAATGTCTTCTACTGTCTCGCCTACTTAAATGGAATGAGTGATATGAAGCAGAGCTGGGACGAATCCTCGTAAAAAGGATTCGAATCACGAATCCGAATCACCTAATATGATTCGAATCACGAATACTCGAATAAAGGATTCGTAAGAGATAAATATGATTCTAATCAAAGATTCGAATCCTGTTTTTTCGAATCACGAATACAAATCGTTTATGAATAAATTTAATTTTATTATTTTTTTACACCCATTAACATATAAATATCGTTATCAGTTGTTTTAACAAAAATATTCAAAACCTAATTATTTATTATTAACACTGAACATCGTTGATAACAGACTAAATACCTGTGTTACTCTGATTAAATATGTATTTGTGTGCTTTTGAACTAGACTTCAAATCAGTGGCTTATACGCGTGGCGCATGAAGTAAAATTTCGAGTTTAGAAAAGCCCTGTGAAAATTTGTCTCGGGTCGCTGCGCGACCCTCGACAAATTTTCTACGCGGGGCTTTTCTAAACTCGAAATTTTACTTCATGCTTAGTCTGGGAGTGGAAGACATTCGTTACTTTAAAATATGTCACAACTGGTAAAGTATGTATCGTCGGATGCCCGTCTTCAGAGGTGATATGTATGCGAATTATGGCTCCTAGGAGTTGCCAAATAAATGAGTTACTCAACTGTTTCCAAGGCACTCTTTGAAAAACTAAAAGATTAAAATTTTACATATAAAACGTACACTTCTGTGCAATAATATTAAGCACACAAAATATGTTATAGTTTAAAACGGACGTGATGAGTTTCCTAGTTACAAAACTACGTAAATATGTAATGTCAAAATGCTGCGTCATTTAAACAACAATTCAAAAATTTGAATTCTAAGTAAAATAGAAAATGGTTTTTCTATTTCGTCTTTCTTGTATTTATTACAAGAGTTTTTTTGAAAGGTCAGTGTTTTGGTTTTTTAATGAAGGTGTTATTTTCAATTTATGGTGTTTTATTATTTATTGAAACTGCTACTAGGCAATTAACACAGACCCGAATTATACAATTAGAATATTGTGAAAAATAGTTATGAGACTTTAATTTAACCGACTCTTAATCTCTCCAAATAACCGAGATTCCCATACATTCTGTTGAAATACGGACACCCTGTATAATAATAATAATAATCATAATATAAAATTTATTGTATTGTTATTACCTAAATATTATAATTAAATAAATATTTTACATTGTTTACCGGATATTTACGAATATATTAAAAAATAAATACTTATTTCAGTAATTTAATTTTACTTATACCATCAAATGTCTAAAAGTCTTGTGTTAAAAATCAGCAGAAATCATTAGATGTTATTTTATTAAACGAATTTCAATTATGTTAACAACGAAAAACTCTAATATAATTAAGATCTTTTTGAGACTAAAGAATTTTTAAAAAGATTTGGTTCCTACTTTTCTTTTTTGGCATATATTTGCTCATTTAAACTATTTTATAAACATTTTTAAGCAATACCTTTTCAAAATTTTATAAACTTAATGCTTACTTTTACCTTAATGTATCACATTATAGTTCTCAAAAACATGTTTCAAACAAGATAATAAAAAACTTCTATAAACTATTGTGGAAAAGCGGAAGAATTCAAAAATTATAGTTCTATTTTTAGCCAGAACTTTATTTTAATTAGCCAATATTTCGCTATACATTTGTTAGCTTCTTCAGCTTTTCCCTGAAGAAGCTAACAAATGTATAGCGAAATATTGGCTAATTAAAATAAAGTTCTGGCTAAAAATAGAACTATAATTTTTGAATTCTGCCGCTTTTCCACAATAGTTTATTTTTATTTTAAACTAAAATAAATAAATACAATGATATTTTATAAAGAGATACACAAAGTTAAGAAGAGAAAAAGAGATAATAAAAAATACACAACTTTTCACCTTAACTATTTTGTTTATGATCACTATACGAAAAAGTAATCTTCCCTAGGCTTTTTTTTTTAATTTGATAATCACTCACAAATTGCTGCTTTATTAATAACTTAATCAAAACAAAATCAAACAAAAGATAATAAAAACACACAACACAAACTTTTGTTTAATCACTTTTCACCTCAGTTCTTTTGTTTATAAATTAGAAACTAAAAAATCTAGTGGAGATCAGCAACTCACCGACTATGGCTTTCGATGTCTAAATCAAAAAATGTTTTAAAACAAAAGTTGTAGCCAACGAAAAAATAAACCTCTTTTACCTAAACACCTCAGCTCTTTTGTTTTTGAATTAGAAACTAAAAAACCTAGTGGAGATCAACAATTCACCGAGCTTTCGACGTCTAAATCAAAAAATGTTTCAAACAAAAGTAGTAGCCAATGAAAAAAAAAAAACACTTTTATCTAAACACTTTTCACCTCAGCTCTTTTGTTTTTGTTCAATAAACCGAGAAAGATTTTATTGAAAATAAATACACAACTTTATGACAACTTTATGATAATTCGAAAATTTACGAACGAGAGTCTTCCACTCCCAGACTAAGCATGAAGTAAAATTTCGAGTTTAGAAAAGCCTCGCGTAGAAAATTTGTCGAGGGTCGCGCAGCGACCCGAGACAAATTTTCACGGGGCTTTTCTAAACTCGAAATTTTACTTAATGCGCCACGCGTACAAAACAGTGATTTAACGAGAAATTTAAAAACATACAAAACAAATTTTGTATGTTAATCCTCACGATTAATTCGAATTATTTTTGACGGTTCGAATCCTTTTGTAAGTATTCGAATCCTTTTGTAAGTACTCGAATCCTCTTATAAATATTCGAATCCTTTTATGTGGATTCGAATCCTTTTATAAGGATTCGAATCACCCGCCTTTGGATTCGAATACGAATCCTCTTTAAAAAATGTAACGAATCAGGATCACGAATCCAGTTTAACTAAAGTATTCGAATACCTCTTTTGAATCCTCTAAAAGGATTCGAATCCTGAATGATTCGAATCCTGCCCAGCTCTGATATGAAGTCATGTTTCTGCACTCATAGGCAGATGTAGATAATGCTAAATGATATTTCATATACTCATTGATTATCAACTAATAATTGTTGAAGAACAAAACAATCAATTGTTAACCTTGGCTATGATATAAACATGCAATTATCAAGGTCCGTTGGTCACTTCTTTAACAGTCAAGTAAAGAGTTTTCTTTTTCAATCCTTTAATAAAGTGAATGAGTAAATCAAACATTTCACCTAATTCATACAAAAAATCAATATTACAAAAATGTGGAACTTTTAAACTAAATTCAATATTGCCAACTGAATTAGTCATTCTTGATCTCACAACGGTAAGAATGCACACCTGGCTTTCAATTCATTTCCATAACAATAGAAAACCGTTTTTTCCTTCTTTGTTATTCAATATTGTTAGATGAGGAAAATCTTCAAATAATTGCATCTTCAGAAAACTAAAAACTGCTGTATCCATTAAAATATTTGAAATAGGCGTAAGTTATGCTTAGTAAAAATTTATTAAGACACACTGGGAGAAAATGACTTTTAACTTTTTACTTATATTAATGTAATAAACACAGCCTTGTTAATTGAATTTGGTGGACAATTTTAATATTTTATTAATCATGGTATTTATATACAAAACTTTCCACTAGCATTTCTTATATTACTTTTTTATTTATCATTTGGATCATTTTCAATTATTGAGGCAAAAATATCATTACAAAGATCACATGATACAATCACTATTATCATTAATTAATTTTAAACATTAAGTTCAATTTTATTAAGTAAACATATTTAATTAAAAAATAATTTAATAGTAATGTAAAGCATTTAGAAATAATTTCCTTGCCAATTGTTTGAATATAACCAGTTGTCTAAATAAAATTAGAAGACTGTACGTTTTACCACAGTATCAAACAAAATTGTATTATGAAATCCTCTGTTAGTACAGTCACAGAGGATTTCATAATACAATTTTGTGCACTTTATACTTTAGTAGTCTTAAAACTCTACTAAAATATACTCCTATTAATAAAACATTCTAAAACAATAAATTTGAGGAATAATAATAAAAAAGGTTAAATTGTAAGTATCCTTAAAATTTAGTCAATTTATTAATAACAGAAATTGTTATTAGAAAGAAATAATTGTCAAATATATGATTTTGTTGTGATATAAGTAAATAATTTAAATTTAAAGAAAGCTTGCATCAACATGGATTTTTCATAAATACCTTGGAGCACTTAAAAACCTACAGACAAGCCGAAATAAATCTAAACAATCTTGAAAGAAAAAAAAAACTACAGCTTATGAAACCCAAGGATGCCGTATTTTTAGCCCGATAAATAAATTTACCGGGGGGATTAAGACTTAAGCCGGGATTAAAGGGAAAGGGGGCGTTGGGGCTATGACCACCCCTCGACGAGAAAAAAAAGTTGACTTACAGGATCCAGAAAAGGGGGCAGCCTATAGTAAAAATCCAGGGCGTGAAACTCTTCTTCATGTTCGCCCGATGTGTGTGAAACGCACTAATAACATTTTTCGGATGAAATAATGCGTCCTTTAACGCGCACAAACACAAACTGACGTGTACTTGTCAAAATCCCGGACCGCTTGTGTCAAACGGTTTTTCACCGCCCCGCCATTAGCAGCATTGTCAGACTTCCCAATAAAAAAAAAATAGAAAACAATCAATGAGTTTTTCTCAGCATTCCTTATATTTTATATACAAAAAGACCCACTTTTATTATTAAAACTCAATGAATATGCTGATTATATCAAGTAATAGGTTAATTTAAATAACATTAAAAAGTAATCTGTTGTAATAAAGTGTTTCCTTCACGCTATAAGGAATGATAGTGGACATGCGCAGTAATGAGTACAAGTCAAAATTGACTTGCATTTATTTTGTTAACTAATTAATTAAATTCCATGTTCATTCAAGTGTTATTATAGACAAAATAAAATTAATGTTCGTATTAATTTGTAATCAATAAAATGCTCATATATTTCTTGTAAAAACTACTGCGCATATCAGTGACAATTCCAAGTATTGTTGTGGAACAAACCTTACAGTTGTGTAGGTTTGACGTTTAAAAGTATGTTTGGCAACGTTTAAATTTTCCTACTGTCAATTTAGTTAATTTGTTGACGTTCGATTAAATTTTCGCCGAACATGGAACAACTTTTCGCGATTCCCTTTTCGCTTTTGGAATGCCCTAATGTGAAAATCAAGCGCCCTTCATGGCTTCATCAACCTTCTGCGACCACAATGTTCGCCGTAGTGTTAATATCTTACTTTTTGGTGACTGGGGGTGAGTCCTAACCTCAAATGTACTACACTTATTTTGTCAATAATTCTCAACGAGGATCTTCAGATTATATATTAGAAATAACAGCTTTATTAATAGACGTTAGCAAACAGTTTTAACACGGTTCTAATGATAAACATTATGGTATTAATAAAACATTTTAGTAGATTACTATTGTTAGTTTACAACTTATAGTTTAATAGTATCCTGCCCATAGTTTAATATACGAGCTCCATGTTATACATAACCTCAATGACCACGGGAAAGTCGGGTTGTTTAAATTTTATCTAATTATAATACCATAAATCATAAATGTAAATACCTAATCAGTATAGTTTGAACTTCACTTGAAATCAGCATTTAATACACATGGTGCATGAACTAAAATTTCTAGTTTAAAGAAGCCTGAAAAATTGGTTTGGTCGCTACACGGCCAAACCAAATTTTCAGGCTTTCTCAAACTTGAAATTTTACTTCATGCTGAATCAAGGAGTAGAAACACTTGTTAGAAGTAAATTGACATCAAATAATTTATCAGAAGAAATACATTTTCACAAACATAGTGTAACAATTTTATCAATAAATCAAAACTAACTAATGTATCGTGTTTGTACTGGTCTAGTAGAATTTAACTACTAGGCTTTACTATTATTATATTAACGGCAATTTTAATAATAAGACTGTTTTAGTGATTGCGTTTATATTTTTTAACTTATTAATAATAAAGTCCAATTGATTCATTATCACATCTTCATGATTTTCAAGGAATTTTCTAAATAAATTAAATAAAAGTGTTTTCTTAAGTGGCAAGTGTTATCTTACATTCTGAGGGGTTTTTGCATGAAAAATATTATTTACTGAAAATACAAACAATTATATCCTTTATAACTTATTTCAGGTATAATTTATGACGTAATTGTGGAACCCCCATCAGTTGGCTCCACGACAGACGAGCACGGGCATTCAAGGCCAGTCGCTTTCATGCCGTACCGCGTCAACGGACAGTATATTATGGAAGGCCTGGCGTCAAGTTTTCTATTTTCCATGGGCGGTTTGGGATTCATCGTGCTCGATCACATTCATTCTCCACTCACGCCCAAACTCAACCGGTTGCTAATAACGGCGGTTGGATTTTTATGCGTGCTCGTCTCATTTTTCACCACTTGGATTTTTATGCGGATGAAACTTCCAGGTTACCTCCAGTCATAAATTTGACATCGGAAATAGATTTTTCAGTGAAGTATCTCCAATTGTATTACGTATCGTCGGCTTACCTGTAATACCTTCTAAGTCCAAGTTTTGGCTATTTTGCTTTTTTTACGGTAATTGTATTAAATTACAAAAGAAATATAAAACACTAAAATATTTGGTTCATTATTACTGAAATAACATTGAAGTGATATTGCATGAAAAAAATCTAAAAACAGGTTTCTCAAATAGTACCAGAAGTAAGTTTATTGTCTCTTCTGAAAAGTTTTGTTTCTCATACTTAGAAGGATTTACAGGTGAGCCAACGATATGAAAGATAAAAAATAGTGTCTCTCTACAAATCTCATGTACAACAAGGACTGACTATTGTATTGTAATGGGTCTACAAATGAATTAATATTTGCAATAAACTTCTTGTTATTTTAATACAAACATATTGTTTTTATTAAAGTTATTGCTTTTTTAAAAAGTGATATTAGGAAAAACTTAAAAAAATCGATTTGCATCACTTAAAATAAAGAAAATAAAAGGGGTTAAAATAGCAACATGTATCTAACAGAAAAATATTTATTCTTTACCAACACTTAAAATACAACGACCAGCGATGACCATACACAACACATAAAAACAATCGCAACTTCTAATATCACTTTTAATGTATCACTCGGATTAATAACCTCAAAATCTACCACTTGAAAAACCCGTCCAACTTCAACCACCCTGGTTTGTGTGGTGAACTATCATCAACTCTGCCCCTTTTTTCCTCTGTCACAACCTTGCCCTCTCTATCCGTCCTCGTAATAACTGTGAATTCCTCATCTCCCTTCCTGCATGTAACACTCCTTTCCTCATTACCTTGATTATCCTTAACGATCTTTTCCGTTTCGACTGTACCATCCGGCTTGACAATGGTTCTCGTCGAGATGCTTTGACCGAAAAATCGGGGTTGAGTCGAAGGCGGTTTGTACGGCGTCACGGCCTCGTCTTTGCTTTTCAGGATAGTGTCAATGTTGTTTATGTTAACCCTGGAAAAGGGAATACTTTGCGATTATGGTTAAACGGCAAGATGGGTACGTACTGGTCATCTATATCGCTGTCTGCGTGTTTTTGCGGAGTATCATAGCCTTCTTTTAGGAACTGGTCACGGAGACTTTCAGAAGAAGCCGGTGGTTGTTGTTGGGATGGTGGTGTTGAGTCTATCATTGGATGACCACTTCCAAAGAAATCTCCTAAACATAAATTGTTAGTAAGAAAAGAAACAAAATTTGCAATTGACGTTTTTTTGTCTGTTATGATTTGTTTTATAGGGGATTGGGCTGTTGCCTGGCTTTAGTTATGTACAGTTGCGAGAAAAAAACTAATATGTACAGAAAAATATTTGGCTGTGTGAACTGGGCTCACTTTGATTTTTCAAATTGTCAATCAAATTGACAAATCTGTGGAAATGTTTAACGAAATTTTATTAATCTTGACATGCCTCAACTTAATGAAATACAAAAAGCAATAATAACGATCCGTAGGGTATTAGCATGAGAGACATTGCATGTCAACAAAAGCACTGTCTCGTTGGCTAATAAAAAATGTTTTACCAACCTGTACATGTGGCTAAAGCTCCCTGCTCTATTAGTTTTTCTCTCTCACAACTGTACATTGGCTACCATTCATTATATTTAACTAATATTTTTAAATCATAACTTATTTTAAATTTGTGTAAACATATATTTGGACGTCGCAACACATTTATGGAAGTGGGGATGAATATTTAGTAAAATTACTCGCCACGTGCGAGGCTCCAACTCGGATATCTGTGGTGAACGATTAGTCATATAATTAATTAAAAACTTACCAAATATAGATCGATCAGATGGTAAACCGAAAGCCCTCATTATATCATTCATTTGCTGTTCGAAATACCTGTGCATTTCGAGCGGATTAGAAAAGATCTGAAACCCGATTGCTTCATCTTCTTCATCAGACCTAAATCACATGAAACTTTCAATATTTTCTTTTTAATAAACATTTAAAATAAGTTACCTAAAGAGATTATCATGTCCACTTTCGTCGTAATCTTTATATCTGAACAAATGATGAAATAGATTACATTGCTGCATTTTATGAAATGAAAGAGAGGTTAAGTACGAACCTGTCGCTGTTAAAATCGTTCGGTGGCACGGAATTGGGAATACCTAGGAAGCTTTTGAAGAAGTTGTAAAAGTCCATCGTGTGCTAAATTCGCGGATATAAGGATTGAAAATTTAACAGATTATTTCGCAAACGTCAAAACATTCTAATTTTCTAGAATGACATTTCAATAGATAGTGTAATGTATGGACTGCAATTTTAATTTGTGTATATTTTAACTTAAACAGCACATTCTATATTTTATCATAATGTTATTCGCACTTTTTTTAAAAATCTTTAACTCAATGTGTTTAAAAACCTATTAATTAATTTTATGGTTATATAAAAGTTGCCCGAACACGGTAATATAAATTTATAGGCAACCCAACATTACGAATTTACGAAAATTATTTCCAAATACTTGGATAATGGCATTACAATAGTACTATTTTATTTTATTTAGGAATGAAAGAAATAATAGTGTTTGTGCAGATTAGCAAGTAACACTTTAATTTTGTTACTGATGTTCATGATATGATATGATTTCTCTGGCCTAATGTCATGAAACAGTTTTCGAATAGAGTGCATTTGAGAGCACCCAAAGTGTATTTTTGTAAATGGTTCTAACTAACTTAAATTCAAAGGTTTTTTTCTTGTTTATATTTTGGTTGAGCGCAATTTACTTCTTTATTAATAAGTAACTTAGGTATTTTAGGTAGTTTAGCAATGAGCCCGTTCATCAGAGGCAACAGTTGGGAGTTTACTACAACTGTCGGGGAATTCTTTGATGACCGGACTATTAATCGTGAACGTAATTGGGATTTTTGCAATCGTCAAAATAAACCGGCCAGAGGACCCAATACATTACAAAAAAATCCAAACATGTTAAATGTTCAAAATTTTGATGACTGGGCCCAATATCTCTAATGCTATACAGTCTCTAAGCAGGTCGTTATTATCCCTTTTTGGGTTTCAGTCAGTTGAGGCATGTCGACGTTAATTACATTTCGTTTGACATTTCCGCAGATTTGTCAAATTGATTGACTTTTTATTATTTTGTTGATTAGTTTCAATTACGTGTAATTAATATCTATCCGAACTATGTTTATAGGCAACCCAGCATTCAAACATTTTAAAGTCAGTATGCTGGTACATTCTATGTTACTGTTCTTTATTACAGCATATTTTTTTTTAACTAGGTGTTTACTTCTATAGTTTGTTTAAAAACTAGGAGTAAGTGCCAAAGCCCAATTTACACTACAAAAAGTTACCAGAAATATCACTAGATAAATTTGGCGGCAATTTTAAATAATTTCATAATTACTCTTTAACTAAAATCAAATATCAATTTTGTACTTCTTAATTGTGGTTACGTATTTTCTTTTCCATCGTACGATATCGTCAGTTCAATTAAAATGCTTATACGGCATCTCGCCATATATTTATGAAATAAAACATATTTACATTATGTTCATAATATAATATGGAATTTATACAGGGTGTCCCCGAATGGTCTGTACAACGCTCTACCACATATTCTCTGAAACAAAATAAGACGATTTAACTAAACTTATCTCTATCCAAAAGTGGTTCCTAATCCATCTACGAGGCCTCAAAGATATTATTTTATTTCATTATTTTTCAAATATTTTTATTTTGGATGTAGGTAAGAAAACCTAATTTGGCACATTTAATTACATTCTACATCCTACGTTTAAAGTAAGTGGTCAAACTAGGACCATCGACTTCTTAAGATACCTAATTCTTTTTATTCAACAGGTCAAATCATAAGGAATACTTTTTTTCTGCAAGATCATTCAATTTTACGTATTTTTTGTCTCTTATAAAATTTTGCTATTTTCCCCACAAAAAAATATTTTCGTCTTCAACCACAATCCCTCGCAGAGTATTCTAAGCGGCCAGTTTTTCGAAGTCGCCTTTCTACGGAAACAAATGTTTGATGGTTTGGTATTTGGCGATTTGGAAATCTTTCACTGTACACTCTTACACATTTGCGGCCATTACCTTCACAAAACCCAAAAACTAAAACAATATCAGTTAATTTATTAATGGAGTACATGACTGACGTTGTCACAAAATCACCTATAACTGAATTTCACAGGTGTCTCAATTTCTATTTTTGTAAATAAAGAATCAGTTTTTTTTTTAGAATTTTATTTCTTTGTTGTTTTGACAAATAAAAATATTTTTTTTGTGGGGAAAATAGCAAAATTTTATAAGAGACAAAAAATACGTAAAAGTGAATGATCTTGCAGAAAAAAGTATTCCTTATGATTTGACCTGTTGAATAAAAAGATTTAGGTATCTTAAGAAGTCGATGGTCCTAGTTTGACCACTTACTTTAAACGTAGGATAAAGAAACATATCGCAAAAAGTGCATGGTATCAATGTAATTAAATGTGCCAAATTAGGTTTTCTTACCTAATTCCAAAATAAAAATATTTGAAAAATAATGAAAAAAAAAATAATATCTTTGAGGCCTCGTAGATGGCTTAGGAACCACTTTTGGATAGAGATAAGTTTAGTTAAATCGTCTTATTTTGTTTCAGAGAATATGTGGTAGAGCGTTGTACAGACCATTCGGGGACACCCTGTATAATAACGTGTCTCTATAAGAGCTGGGACGAATCCTCGTAAAAAGGATTCGAATCACAAATCCGAACCACCTAATATGATTCATAATCACGAATACTCGAATAAAGGATTCGTAAGAGATAAATATGATTCGAATCGAAGATACGAATCCTGTTTTTTCGAATCGCGAATACAAATCCTTTAAGAATAAATTTCATTTTATGATTTTTTTGCAACCATTAATATATAAATATCGTTACCAGTTGTTTTAACGAAAATATTCACCTAATTATTTATTATTACCACTGAACATCGTTGATAATAGACTAAATATCTGACTCCTTGTTACTCTGGTTAAGGATGTATTTGTGTGTTTCTGAACTCCACTTCAAATCAGTGTTTTGTACGCGTGGCGCATGAAGTAAAATTTCGAGTTTCGAGTTTAGAGTTCGAGTTTTCGAGTTTAGAAAGGGCTTCTCTAAACTCGAAATTTTACTTCATGCTTAGCCTGGGACGGGAAACACTCGTTCAAAACTTCAAATTGAACTCTATTATAAAATCGACAAATGCCTGAAATTTACGTAAATAAAAAAATCACTGAATATCATTAAAACCGGGAAAGTCAGAGAAAAGTCATGAAATTATATTCAAATTGACCAAACCACTAACAAAAAAGCCATATTATATTATTAAATTTGTTAAAATCAGTAGGCAAATTAAAAAACACGTAAAAATTCATAAAATTAACTTAAATATTGGCAAAAACAAAGAAAACTATTAAACAGAATGGGGGTTTCCCACAGTAGAAAGTTAAATTAAAAGGCCAGGGAAAAAATCTTTAGTCAGGGAAATGTCGGAAAAATTTAACATTTTAGATTGTGGCTACCATGTCAGTTTTACTTTAACAATATTTAACAAAATTTTGAAAACTAGATTATTATCTTTAAAAACACTTTCAATCATTTAATGTTCTTATCAAAACTTTGAAGTTTCGAACGAGCGTTTCCACTCCCAGACTAAGCATGAAGTAAAATTTCGAGTTTAGAAAAGCCCCGTGAAAATTTGTCTCGGGTCGCGCAGCGACCGCAGACAAATTTTCGGGCTTTTCTAAACTCGAAATTTTACGTCATGCGCCACGCACATAAAACAGTGATTTAACGTGAAATATATAAACACACAAAAAACATTTTTCATGTTATTTCTCACAATTTATTCGAATTATTTTTGACGATTCAAATCCTTTTGTAAGTATTCGAATCCTTTTACAAGGATTCGAATCCGTTTATAAGGATTCGAATTACCCACATTTAGACTCGAATACAAATCCTCTTAAAAGAATGTAACGATTCCGGATCACGAATCCAGTTTAACTTAAGTATTGGAATGCCTCTTTTGAATCCTCTAAAAGGATTCGAATCCAGGATTCGAATCCTGAATGATTCGAATCTTGCCCAGCTTTGGTCTCTTTCTTGCTTAAAATTGATTTGTTTCATAAAACTATACAAGGTAGAACGACTCATCTTCGGCATGCCTGCATGATCGTTTACTTATTTTAAAACTTCATTCAAAGTTGGCAGTTCAGTTTTATAGAAGAAACTATGCACGGATCTCTTTCACTACGTCATCTAAACTTGTAATTATGTCCTCCAAGCTGTTTAGGGCTACAAATCTCTCCGGATTTTTTATATTCGCTAATGGTACGATAGACAGTGGAATTTACAACTATTGAAAATTAAACATTTTATTATTTGATGCATATTCTTATGCTATTTGATATCTCACCTACTGCACCAATAATGTCTAATACAACAGCAGTCATTTTCATATGTGGATCATCTGTTATCATCTGTTATCATCTGCTTATACATATTTATTATGCACTGTTTTTCAGACAGATATAAATGACTCAAATCCAACTTCTTACGCTTTTTTAGAGGTGGAAGTGATATTATCACCGAGCTTGTACTGGGTCCATAATCCATAACAACAATATAAACAAAACTATCTTTTAACTATGCTACAGAAACACTGCACAAAAGGTTACAACGAAACAGACAAAGTTGCAACTCGGTAACGCTTCGAATTAAGGTTATGTCAGCTGTTGCGTCTAATAATGACGTAATTAGCATAGTGTAAAATGGGCGCGCTCTCGGCCAATCAGAGTTGTAGGTTTTGGCGCGTGAAATTTAAAACGCTCCTCCTAGTTATTAAACAGATTATATAATATATTCCATTTGTTTCTGGATCTCACCTAGCTGTGGAAAAGTGACAGTTTAAGTATTGTAAATGGGGCTGGTTGTGTTTTAAATCAGGGTTTTTAAATGTCACTGTCAGATGTTCGATTTTAAGGTTATAATTTCTGACTATTGTGATCTTACACTGTTGCCTGTTTTACAAATTTTCAGATATAAAAGGATAATAATATGCAGTTTTAAGATTAACAAAATTTACTACTTGGTTTTTGTACATACAAACACAGCAATAATATTGTATATAACAAATATAATGAATTCGGCTCTGCAAACTTATTTCGTCATCCATTTGTATTTCTCGCTTGGGTCTTCCCGTTAACATATTTTGATCAACTCCATCCATCCATCTTAATTTTGGTCATTCTCTCTTCTGTTGGCCCTCAGTATTTTTTTGTAGAATTGCAAATTTATTCCCACCCTCTTGTGATACTGATAATTTTCATGTCAAACAATTTTTAAGCCCTCATTCCACTTTTATTATTTAGTCAAGAGAACCTGCATCTGAATCTTCTGATGTTTGTTCTGAGCCAGATTCCCCAAGCGAAATAATAAAAGGAGGAATAGTTTCAAAAGAAAGGTTCCCCATGTGTTTTGTTCAGTCATCCGAAATAAGTTTTTCACAATGATCACAGAAATTTTGCCACATATCGGATGTACATTTTGAGAGAGACTCAAGCCATAAATTCTGAACACGATCCTTAGATGGTTGCTTAGAATTTATGTGCTTATTGTAGTAAGTCTTACAAAACCCCCATGCCATTTCAATTGGATTGTATTGACAATGGTATGGCGGTAATCTAAGAACTTCGTGCCCGTTCTTTCTCAAAATGTCATCAACTACGTAAATTTTGTCATTTGATCGAAAAGGTATAAATAAAGCCCACAGTTCCTTTTTGTTTAATTTTGGATTGAATTTTACATTGTGTTTAACCAACCACTCCTGCATTTCGCATTTCTTACAAGAAAATGAAGGAGTTTTGTCTAATTGCACAGAATGGTATGCAGCATTATCCATAATAACTACACATTTCCCTGAAAGCTTAGCCAAAGCAGGAATAAGTTGATTAACCACCCAATTTTGAAAAGTATTACCATCCATTGTGGCATGGTAATCTCGGTCATTGTTTTTCGAATGTAATAAAAAATCGCACCCATCCAAAAACCCACCCCTATACCCAGCATGTACTTTTTATATCCGTTTCATGTACCCAGCGTCGAACCACGGATCCATTCTGATATATCCATGTTTCATCCAGGTATACGAATTGGATATCTTCACTGGAATTTTGATACTGTAAAAATTTTCTAAGGAAAATAATTTTAGCTGCAACAACATGTTTTTGTTCACAGAGAATTTTGCGCCCATTAATTAATTTGAATTTATACCCCATACTTTTAACAACCCTATAAAGTGTTGTTCTACTCCCATGGAACTCATAATTTTCTTTCATATCATTCAAAAGATCTCTCAAAGTAAAATACTGATTTCTAGAGTTATATTGCCAAATTAGTTGTTGCAGATCTTTTCTAGCTAGGTGATTCCAAAAATGGCTGTTTTTAGATCGTTTGCCAAAAGTAGTAGATTTCAATTTGTCAGGTCTGTGTCGTAAAATTAATTGTAATGAAGATCTCCCTACCTGAAACGTAATTATCTTTAATTAAATATATATGATAATTAAAATACTAGACATATCCCAAAAATATCTATTAAAATCGTAATAATATTGTGATGCTGTAGATTTGGATTACTTTGCCTAAAATGTTTGTAATTTCAGAATTTGTAACCTTTTTGATTCAGAGATAATCTTTGGCATGTTAATATTTAATATGTGCCTGAAATTATTTTTCACTTTGACATTGACACGGCATTGCAAGACTAGATTAATTTGATTTAATAATAAAATGCTCGAAGAAGCGACCGCGTGGCGAAATAATTGTTGCAAGATTAACAATAAACCTCTTGAAAATTAAAAAGAGGATTACTTATGATATCATAAATTATTGCAACACTGTTAAAATAAGGAATCAGGAGTGGCAATTAATAAAAAATGTAAATGTTGATACTGCAATATAACAACACGAAAGCATGGCTAGGCGAGATCCAGAAACAAATGGAATATATTATAGATAAATTTGAGAAATGGTGCATAAATAATTAATCGAACATGGCAAGATAATGTTTATAGGCAATCTCATTGAGAACTAATCTATGGAAACCCGCACAGCGCCCTCTGATAGAGGGGTGCCACAGTGTGCGACAATACTAAAAGGTTCACGACCAAACTAAGTTGCTTTCTTGGTGTGTAACCAAACTGAGCGCGGAAATATTTAAAATAATATCAGATTTAATTTTTATATTTTGTTGTTATAAATACATTTTATATGGCATTTTTTGTATATTGGATATAATAGAACAAATACCTGTAATAAAATGTTTACAATTATTTAAAACTTATTTTACAAAAGGGGCAATATTTAGTCTATAGCCTTCTTAAAACTCATCAAAGCGCTTATTTACGAAATGCGGTTGTTGTGCACTAACGTCTACTGTTATTTAAACATAACGTTTGCTGCAGACATCCAATTTTAATTTTGTTGCAGTTATAGAAAATAAATTAGGAAGCTCTCAATAACAGTTACTAAGATCAGTGAAGTAGATAGGGCGAGGGGATTTAAGGGATAAATTAAAGTCTTTTTGTAAGCGATTTAGTTTGAATCATTTTGTTTTACATTTACATTTTCGTCATTTGTAAAAAACCTGACGTGATACGGAATTTGATGAGCATTTTCGGAATCGATGCAAAAAAACCCATTCGAATACACCTATTCATTTGAAAACAACAGAAAAAAGTTGCAAAAATGTTATTTATGCGTAAGAGCCGTTTTAGGCCCGTTTTACACACACAAGAATTCTCGCAGAAATTCATAATATATTTAATAAGTAGCCGCAGCAAGAGATGGGGAACAGCTGATGTTGAGCACATATAATATTTTTGGCAGTGCGCGTGTGTACGGTAGTCATTCTTTGGAAAATAATTCTTTGCTGTGTAATACAGGGACAAATATTTTGATATATAAAATTATTGCGAAACTTTTATATAAAATTCTCAAACAAATCTCTGCGAGAATTCTTGTCTGTGTAAAGCGGCTCTAAGAGCCGCCATCACATGGACACATGGGCTCAACATCAGCTGTACTCTCTTGCTGCGACCGCTGTGGCGAATATATTACAAAACGGCAAAGCACATATTTACTTGCACAAACTGGTATTAATAAAAATAGTTCACTACCGTTTATAATAATAACTAGTAACAACAAATTTTTAGTTTATGAATAAGCGTATAAGCTGCATCTGTCAAAAATTATTTTCTAAATTATTTTAAACATGCTCAATATTTTTCCCGCGAGAAAAATGTTGTAAAAATTGTTGTATTACACTTGCATAAACCTATAATATTTTTTCCTTGTGAGTGTTAAACGGCTCTAAGTGTATAACAAAAAATAATAATCATCATCGAAACGTCAATATTTGATGTGAAATGTCAGTTATAATATTATTTGTGAATTACAAGATGTTAGATAAAAAGTTAATTTTGAAAAAAAAATGTATTTATTTTATAGGAAGTAAAAATTATTTCCATATGTATTACGTTCATTTATTTAATCCCAAATTGTAATTTTCAACGTAAATTGATATGTTATCAGTAGATGGTCATTAACGACGTACACTGCCATTATTATGAAAATTCGGGTTGTGCGCGTAGCGAAGCGAAGCGACCAATCTAAATTTTCAGGTTTCTCTAAACTAAACTCTAAAATTTTACTTCATGCGCCACGCGTATAAGACACTGAGTTCAACTAAAGTTTACTTGTTAACAATATTTCAGTGTTTTCAGTGTTTAATACGCGTGGCGCATGAAGTAAAATTTCAAATTTAGAACAGCTTAAAAATGTTCAAGCTTTCCTAAACTCGAAATTTTACTTTATGATTAATGTGGGAGTGATAAACGCTTGTTGAAAGCTTCAAATTGAACTTAAAAAAAAGCGTGTGCACATTTACTCTTGGTCACATTTTTAAAAAAAATTCTTATGCGACACCCTCCAAAATGTTTCTATTTGACAAAAGAAAAATCCCTGCCAAATTTTAGTTTGATTGGATAATGTCAACTCGTACCCCCGGGTCGTTAAAACTTGGAGTGCCCTTGTATTAAGCTTTGTACGTTATTAATATAGGTTTTTAGAGCATGTTTTCCTAAAAATCGCCCTAGCGGACTTTTATATTTTGTTCTGCATTGTTTGAGATCTTATACGTCTTATTTAAACAATTCAGATAAATTGTTAAAAACTAAAACATAAAAATAAATATTTATTGCATTTATTATTTGAGCTGCAAAATATTATGTATGGGCTACAAAAGTTATAATAGTATGCTTGGGGGACAAAATATGCTTAAAACATGATGAATTTAATGTTTTTATTAATAAAGCGATTTTTTTAAATTAAACGTAAGAGGGGACTTTCCCCTGTTAAACAAAAAACTGTAGTGTCAAGCGTGTTTAATTCTGCCTTTGCTCTTCGAGAGTAAACAGTGTACATTTTCCTGTTCGATATTATATGCAACATTTTTGATAATGACTTCGCGAATTATTTTGTGTAACAAGATATACCACCTCATCGGAAGTTATTCGCAGGCAGATTATTAGGAGTAAATTACCATCTAACAAACAAGTTTTGAGTGTGCTGTTTAACAATAATCGATTAGTAAATTTGAATTTACGAGATAGTATAAAATTGGCGATACAAGAGGTGCTAATTTTTTGGCAGAAAGCGCGAATCCCAACTACAGAAGAAAAGCATTGCATCGCTAAATTGGAAGATTTGTACGATGAATGAAGGACTTAACAAAAACACGCCGGAAGAGCGACTGAATCTCATAAAAAAACAGAGTTTGTTTCCAAATTCAATGATCTCTTCGATATCGCACATGCAAATGCACTTGACATGATAACCATTCAAGAAGATAAGCAGTTCCTAATTTCTCAAAGGCAGAAAGATCGACCGGGATGTATGGGTGGCATACATTTTAAACGTACTACAAAAGAGAAAAAGAGAGCAGAACGGAAAGCGAAAGCAGTGATAATAAACATGAAAAAACACGTAAGGTTTAAAAGTTTTGAATTAACAAGACGTCATAGTTAATATTTATTTTTTATTGAAGGAGCGTACTACTGGAGACACCCTCGAGCAGCAACACATGCAATGAAGATACAGTCGAAGATGTCGATTTTCAAGAGTAGGCAGAAGTGAAACACTCTAATTGGAATCTGGAATCTGGACCATCAAAGCCGAGGAAAAGCAGAAGATGACGTGAAATAATGACCGCCAAACTCGTTGCAGTATTTGATAAAATTAGTGATAGAGATGCGGTGCATATTTTGATAGCTGCGGCCTTTGAACTCGATATAGAAAGTTTATTTATTTATTTATTCATACAAAAACCCAACAGACAAAGTCCAGTTACAGGGTTTACATTTATCTACAATACAAGTAACATGGTTATGCAAATAAACATTCAGATACACAATTTTATAAATTTTATTAAAACGCGCGCTATTAATACAGTAATATTATATATTGACACTATGTTACAGGTCTCAGACATGTTAAAAGGTCGTATTTAAATTTCGCAAAGCTCTGAGCAAATATATCATTATTTCTGCAAAAATCGTTATATGTACGAGATAATCTAATGATAGGTGAGTTAAGATAATAATTACAACGTGTGGTACAATAATTGAAGGTCTCACTGTCACGAGCGGAGGAACGTGGAATCTTTAAATTAAATAGTCCCAAAATCCGCTGATCGTCTACATAGCCATGTATAATCTTGTAAAGAAAACACATACCTATATAAATGTGTACATTTTTTACTGATATAAAATCAAATTCGTTTAACAACTCCTCATAGGGAACGTCGAACCTATATACTCTATGTCTAACGAAATACAAGTAACGTAGGAATTTCTTTTGAATTCCCTCAATAATGTTGATATATTTAGAATACATAGGAGACCAAACAATTGCACAAAATGACAATTTACTCAGAATAAACGTACGAAATAATAAGCTAATTGCTTTAATATTATTAAATGATTTGCAATTTCGTAAAATAAAACCCAACAAACGGTTGCAATCTCTTGAAATCTGTTCTACATGTTTATTAAAAATCAACTTTGAATCAAAATATACGCCCAGGTAGTCATAAACAGATCGTCAATTCAAGCGCGAATATTCCCATAAAGAAGTAGCAGAAACTCTCACAAAATTATTCAAAAAATCTAATTTAGACGCAATAGTAGTTCATGGGATAGACTCCCCGTAATCGTTACAAGCGGAGATATTAAACAATTGCTTGGGGTACCAGTAATAGAAGTCGGTACGGGACGGCAACAAGCCATCGAAACTTACAACTTGCTTAATGATTGGGCTCTGGCAGGCAAGGTAAAGGCGTTATGTTGTGACACAACAGCGTCAAACACTGGCCATCTAAAAGGTGCTTGCATCATGTTAGAACAAATGCTAGAAAGGGATCTCTTGTACTTACCATGAAGGCACACCATATTTTCGAAATTTGACGCATTTTCGATGAAAAACTTACTGTCTCATCAACTAGTCCAAACGTAGCGATATTTAAACACTTTAAAGAATCCAGGTCTTAGATTGATCTAGCAAAATTTAAGCCCGGAATTAAAGTTGCAAAAATTAATAAACGATTGAAAAACGATTTAGTGGAAGTTCTTGATTTCGTGAAAAGTTAATAAAGCAGCAGTCTAGAGAAGATTACAGAGAACTTCTTGAGCTAATAGTAATCTTTCTTGGTGATATTCCCCCTCAAGGAATATTTTTTCGCGTTCCGGGAGCCACACATCATGAGAGGTGGATGGCAAATTTATAGCTTAAAAATAGTCTTGTTCCGTGATCAATTCAAATTAACAGCGAATGAAAAAAGTGCGTTTTCTGACATTTATTTATTTATCGTTAGCAATTATGTTCAAGCTTGGTTTTGTGCGTTTCTTGCTGTTGAAGCACCGAATCACGATCTGCAGTTTTTAAAAAAGCTTGTTCGCTACCAAACCGTTGATTTTACCATATCTCGCGTTGCTTTGAGAATGTTTGCTAATCACTTATGGTACTTACGTCCCAAAGCTGTTGCAAAAAGTATCAGCAGATACGAAAAAGAAGACGAATGAAAGTATTAACCGCGTAATTATAAAAGCATACGAAATTCCCGAAGTGCTAAAAAAGGCATTAAAAATGTGGTAACTCCAGAATCAGCTGCAGACAGACTGACCCGTCAACCTGGTCAGATGACGATACCTTCAAAAAGGTTTCCAAATTGTAACTAAATTGAAAGTAGTTAACGATACAGCGGAAAAAGGCGCTAAGTTAATGGAGGACTACATTAACCTAATTACCAGAGACGCAGAAGAAAAACGGTATGTATTATAAGTTGTACAAGATTACAGCCGCCGCTTCCCGGATTCGAAAAAGGGAACATTAATATAATAATTATACAGTTGGTCACAACATGGATTTTTTTAACAAATACATGAAATATTAAAATTTTTGTTTTTCTTTTGACTCTAAACATATTACCACAATTTTTGTAACCCAGATATAATTTATTCCAGCCGAAACAATAAATGTAATAACTATTAATTTTTATTTTTTTGTTATTAACAATTTACCTAATTGTTTTAACGAGACGAATACGACGATACAGAAAAAGATAAGTCCTCTAGAGCAGGGGTCTCCAAACTTTCCAGCCTTAGGGCCATACTGATTACTCCAGTAAGTTCCGAGGGCCAAAACCATATTATCATTGTTGCCGGTGGTAAAAAGTGAAATAGTCCACTGATGAAAAAAAATGTCCGAAAAAGTACGCAACGTTTAAAAAAGGCTGCAAATCGGACTAAAGTCCGCAAAACGGCAATACTGCATATTATTAATTTTCCTGTCATTATCTGTAATTTCTAGATTGGTCGTAGAGTACGAGCCATGAGGAGTAACGTGACACGACATCTGGTGGACACAAGCGGAAATAGGTAGTACCTTCTATCGCTAACAGATGGCGCCAATAGCACGTACAGAATAATCTGGTTGGTTCGAGAAAGTTCTGGTGTCTTCCACTTCTAGATGGCAGTATTTGGAATATATAAGACGGCTAGTAGCGCAACCACAAGTCAGTTCCTATGACACTGTTGTGAAATAAAATAGTGCGTACCTCCTTAAAACGTGTTTGTGCGTGTTTAAGTTTAAGACATCTTTGTAACAGTATTTTGATTTGAATTGTTGCTTTTGTGTGTGATTTAGTAGTATGGAAAAGAAGCGAAAAATTGATAGTGAATGCAGAAAATTCAAAGATCAGTGGAACATTCAGTATTTCGTAATTGAGTCCAGTAACAAGGCGCTATGTTTGATTTGCAATGAAAGCATAGCCGTTCTCAAGGAATATAACATTGAACGTCATTATGAAACAAAACATTTTCAAAATTACTCAAAATATACAGGAAGTTTGCGGACAGAAAAATTCGAAGCTATGAAGCGCGGATTGAAATCGCAGCAATCTTCATTTACAAAACTCAAAACTGAACAAGAGGCTGCAACTCGTGCCAGCTTTCGTGTGGCTCTTGAAATTGCAAAACGTGGAAAACCATTCACCAATGGAGAAATGATCAAAGAATGCATAATTGCAGTAGCCGAAGAAATGTGCCCTGAAAAGGTAAATTTATTAAAAACTGTCAGTATGTCAGCAAACACTGTGGCTCGAAGGGTAGAAAACATCGCTGAAAATATATCCTCTCAACTGTTCGACACAAATGGACATGTTGAGTGGTTTTCTTTGGCCTTGGATGAGTCAACGGATGTGTCAGATACTGCTCGGGTGTTGATTTATATTCGAGGAGTAGATAAAAGCTATGAAGTGCATGAAGAACTTCTTGATATGTATAGTATTCATGGCACAACCACTGGTACAGATATTTTTAACGGAGTTGAAATGGCCATTAATCAAAAGAAGCTTCGATGGAAAAACTTGAAATGTATTATAACTGATGGAGGCAAAAACATGAGTGGAAAAGATAAAGGAGTAGTCGCTCTTGTGTCAAAGGCTGTAGAAAATGACGGTGGTTCAAAACCATTAGTCTTACATTGTATCATTCTTCAACAGTCTTTGTGCGGAAAGTGTTTGGATATGTCTGAAGTTCTGAAACCAGTCATATCAACTGTTAATTTTATCAGATCTTTTGAGCTGAATCACCGACAATTCCGACAATTTATTGAAGAGATTGGAGAAAATGATTTACCTTATCATACTGCCGTACGTTGGCTTAGTTGTGGGAAAGTCCTTCAGCGCTTTTTTGAACTTCGAGCAGTGATCGAAATTCTTTTGAATGAAAAGCATCGCCCTCTTACTAAATTACAAAACAACGCATGGCTGTGGAAGTTAGCATTCTATGTTGATTTGACAAAACATGTGAACGAACTGAATTTGAGATTGCAAGGAGAAAACCAGCATCTTCCTGATTTATACACTAATATCAAATAATTCCGGAAGAAATTGATACTGTTTCAATTACAACTACGAAGTAAATGTTTTTCACATTTTAAAACATGTAAAATATTCAGCCACACCACTGAGACTGAGTTTCCTATCGATTTTGCAATCGAAACTTTGAGTGCTTTGAAAAAAAAAATTGATACTCGTTTCTCGGACTTTGATGCCATTGCGAATCAAATTAAGATTTTTCAGAATCCTTTTGATACTGACATGGAAACCCTAGCCCCGGAACTTCAAATGGAAATGATTGATCTACAGTGCAGTGATATAATTAAGAACAAATATCAAAACTCATCTTTGTTGGAATTTTATAAGGGTCTTCCACTGACACAATTTGATAATTTGCATAAATTTGCTCGTGGGCTGTTTTCTGTTTTAGGTACTACATATTTGTGTGAGAAGACCTTCTCCAAAATGAAGTACACAAAAAATGTTTACAGATCTAAATTAACTGATCAGCATCTTAAATCTCTTTTAATAATTGGTACAAGTAAAATTAGTCCACAACTACAAACTATTGTCAGTGGAAAATCTCAATTACATAAATCTCATTAGTATTTCATATGTCATTATGCTTGTTATAAGTTATGTTTTTATTTAAAATGTATAAAATGTTAGTTGGATTTATTTCAATAATTTGTTGGTCATTATATACTGAAGTTAAATTTTCTGCATATTATACATGTCTTTACTCATTACAATTCTGTGTTTCTTTATCCAACTTATCACAAAAACAATAACAATAAGCCTACAACAATATTATGAGTAATTAGCCCATGGCCATATCAATGTAGATGTCATATTAATAATTATTCAACATAAAATTAGAATACTTCAGTAAACTAAATTTAATTTGCTATAAAAAATATGTTCTCTAAAAGGAGTTTTCAAGTATGCTAGCTCTCCGCGGGCCGGACAAAATCTGTCCGCGGGCCGGATGTGGCCCTCGGGCCGTAGTTTGGAGACCCCTGGTCTATAGCAACACCTAGAAACTCTGTTGATACGTTTAGGCCTTTATGAGCCTGTTTTAGTGAGAATGTAATGTCGACTGTTTTTTCTATATTCAGTTTTAGTCTATTACATTCAAACCAATCCGTTGCATTAGTTATAATCTGACGCAGTTTACCATCTATAATTTCTGACGACTTACCTTTAACGGAGATGGAAGTGTCATTAGCGTATAATGACGCAATCAGCAATAAAACTTATCCACATTGCCGCCGATGAATAAAACAAGAAGATTGGAATCAAATTTTGTTTAATTGGTAGTTGCCATGTATAAAGAATAAATTGATAATTTGTTGATTTGTGTAATTAGTCATTTTCTTGATTTCTGTAAAACTTTGTATTAATTCTTTTTATTATTTGACATTTCTTAATACAATCACAAAACAAAAGCATACTACTAGCCTACTAAAATTCAATTGCGACTTATGCGCGCATTAAACCTCGCATAAATGCAACGAAAAACAAATTTTCGAAATAATTCGAAAACTACTTGCTTTAGGAGTATAGTTGTAATACCTTTTTGTAGGAAATTTCCCCCCCAATCATACCATGTGATAAAAATGGGGTCATTCTATTTAAAAAAATTGAATTACTTGATATTGAAGAGGGCACTAACATATTGACATTTTAAGATCACTTATTGTCAAAATTGACAGTTTCCAATTAATTTACTTATAGAGGCATCCTCTAGGTACAAGTAAAGATATAAATCATATTATTATCTTATTTTTAAGAGAAGTTACAGATAGATTTCAAGATGCTTTTTAGAGGTCAAAATTTTAGAAATATTTTTTTTTCTTGAAAACTATAAGAGATAAGTGTACATATGTTCAAATAACATATGTTGCAATTTAAAACATAAAAATGGTGTTCCATTTAAAATAACAAATTTGGTGCTACTTCCGGTGGAACCGGAAATGATATAAAGTTGAAAATATTTCACACGAGGAGAACTAATTCAACAATATGACAAGGATATTTTTCAAATTTTTAGTGCAACGGCAACCCCATAAACTTTTAACGAACGGTTTAGCGTAGACACTCTGTATATGCTAAAACTTCATCGATCCCGCACCTTTTTTTAGATGGTAAATTTTTAATGATATTTTTGATGTCATTGCTAGTTATTGGATTTAAAAACATAGTACTTTCATTTTTATTTATATTATCCATATTAGTTATTAGTGTGTTTGTAAGTTAACTTTTGGCTGCTTTAATGAAATATTCGTTGATTTCATCTACATTAACTGTATTTAAGTGGAACTTTTGAAAGCGGTTGTTTCTTCCTTTACTATAGACCATGTAGCTTTACATTTATTTTGGAAATGTATGATTCCGTTCTAATAATAATTTTGTTTATCCAGTTTCAACTGAAAATTGTATTTTTGTTTATAATATTTCAACATTGGTAAGTATACTGGCTTATGTTTTGACATAGTTTCGTATAGATTTATACATTTTTTATATTTTTTTGCTTCCTCTGACATGGGAATTTTATCTCTAGTTCGTTTTGTTTTTATCACTTTTAACGGAAAGGAATAATTGAAATGCTTTACAAAAGTGTTCATAAATAAAGTAAATTGTGTACTTACATCCTCACTTTCATATATTCCTGAACATTGGTGTGTGTTGTTTAAGAGATTTACAATTGTGTTTATGGTTTTTTATGAAAATATAAGTGTTTTTGTTTGCATTTGGTGAGTTTCTTTTGCTATAATAGCAACAGTCTGAGCGAAATGATCGGATATGCCTGTGTTAATTACTTTACTACTGAGTACATTTTGACTATTTGTTATTACATTGTCTATACAAGATTGACTGCCGTTAAAGATTCGTGTATGTTCTTCTATTAGAAACATACTACTATACAAATCTACCAGTGGTTTGTATTCATTTGCTATTTTATCTTCTTTAAGTACGTCAATGCTGAAGTCCCCAATATAAAATATGTGTTATTGTTAGCAATTAAAAAGGTGTAATAGTAATTTAAACTTATCCAAGAAAACATAGACATTGGCATTGGGCGGCCTATATCCTGGTGCAAATGTATTTTTTCTGTTTAGAAATTGGCGTCGATTGCTGCACATTCGGAATTATTAGCGTGAGATAGATTATTGATGTCCGATCTGTTATAGTAAGTTAAATTTGATTTACAATAAACTGAAACACCACCGCCCCGAACATTTTTTGGCAGTAATATGCAGTTAAATTATAATTTAATAAACTAATTTTTTGTATTTGATCCTTGTCTAACCAATGCTCTAATAAACATACGATGCTAATATTATTATTACTACAAATTTCATTAAGTTTATTAAAACACTTTCGCATTGATTGAATATTTAAATGCATGAGAATTATTTTATTATTGAAAGATTTTATTTGATTTCTATTGGATTTTCTGCAATTGCTTTTTTCTGTATCCAGTTTAAAAAAGGATTAACTCGTATTCCACAGGGCCAATTCCTCGGTTCTTTTAATTTGTTCAATTCATCAATCGGGACGCCCACTTTGAATGAAGAATATTCTGTTGTTTTTTTTGATTCATTCATTTCGCATTATATGTTGTTAAACATTTTACTGTTTAGTGATGACATTATATTCTCCGTTGAGGTCTGTGGATGGAAGGGAGTAGCATGCACGTAACCAAATTGTATTGCTGCAGTTGCAGTGGATTCTTCGGAAGTTCTGTACACCGGTTGTGGTCTTTTTCTCTTCGGTTTCTTGTAGGTGACGGATTTAAATTCATCGTCTAAATCCTTGGATTTTTTTCTTTTGGTATCAGTCAATTGTTCGATGTTGATTTGCCCAAGGCCTGGTGGCTGTTTCAAGGATTTTATCATTCTTGAGGTATGCACCTCCATCTTCTTAAGACTAGCGAAACTAATAGTTTCCTCATTAAGATATTTAGACGAGTTCTTTTCACATAGAATTATTCAATTTGTTGTTTTGGTAGCTTTTAGAGTTATGAATTCTTTTTGTAGATTATTACCCATTTTCAAACAGTTATGTTAATTTATCTTCAAAGATTTTATTGCATTTTGGTTTACAGCCTGCAATCTGCTGATTTTTATTTGATATTTGTGGTGATTGCTTACATTTAGGGAAGTCGATCAGGCAGTCATCACAAATCCACTTTAAGTTCTTATTCTCTTGATATGTAGTCGATGTTCGTTTTAGTTCACACACGTACACTTTAGTATCACAAATAAAACAGATAGTATATTCATTTGAATCACTGATGTTTATTTTACACGATTTGCACTTTGTATAACTTTTACTCGGCGCCATTTTGTGATTATAGTCCAAATGTCGGCCGACTTGTATCAACTATCGGTACAGATCAAATGTAGGCTGAGTCCGACTTATGTCATATGTCGCTGTGGATTGATGTCCATGCTGCAAAATGTCAAAATGACATAAAATGTGGAACGTGACATAAAATGCCAAAAAGCAACAAACTGTCAAAAAGTAATACACAATGTAGAAAGTGCAAACAATTAGCAAAACAATTTCACTTCATGTATTTATTGCAACTGCTAGAATTTTTTTTTTACGAAAAAATCACTGTATGTATTTTGTACTTCACAATATTTCAGGGTTTTATGCGTGTGGTGCATGAAGAAAAAAAATCCTGAAAATTAGGTTCTAGCTTTTCTAAACTGAATATGTTTTCTTCGTAACCAAGAAGTGAAAACACTCTTTAGAAGCTTCAAATTGAAAATTTAAAAAAAAATACAACAAATTCCTCAACATTATAAGTATATGAACTTCTAATTAATGTATTGTAATGATATTTTTCAGCATTTGTGTAATCGAGTGTGCTCTTTTCAATAAAAATATTTATAAGATAAACTTCCGGGTAATGGAATTGTCTACGTGGAAGAACGCCAAAATGACATAAAATGTCAAAAAGTGATATGAAATTTGGAATGTATCAAAAAAGGCATAAAATGTAGAATATGTCAAAAGTGTGAAATATGTCAAAAAATCATGAATTGTCAATAATTGTTAAAATGCATTAGACCACAGAGAACATAATTATTTCTTACTTCATGATTAGACTTATTTTCTACTTTTGATACTTACTACGTGTTAGTAAGTGTCATGAAATGGCGAATTCTTTCACAAACCCATATTTTTCAAATTTCACTTAACTTCAGAACTTTTTATCTTACCCAACTACACTAAAGTATGAAGTTGGGTTAGGTTGGATTACAATCTAACATAATTTCATAATTAAATGTCAAATCGCAAAGTAGTGTTAGAAGACCTAATTTTATGATCTGCCATCTAACCTAATTTTACTAAATTGTGAAATTGGGTGACGTTAAACGCTGTCAAATTAAAAAACAACTAATTTTGTTAGGTTTTGATATTTCCTTTTGCGTATAGTTTATTATGGTTGTAATATAATTGACAGCAACAGTTTTCATTTATTATTAATAAATTATTTAGTCCCTCGATGTACTCAGTGCTTTGTACTCATATAAGTATTTAAGTACTCATACTAACGTACTTGTACTTGGTATTCGTGTACATTTTACGTAGAGTAAACTCAATATGTAACACTATAATATTGTTTAAAATATACTACTTAGGTTTGATTTCATGTTGATTAGTTTTGTAAATGTTTATATAGAATATGTAAAAGTAAACTTAACTAAAAAAAACCTAGTGTAGGGTATCTAATATTACTATTTATATAAATTTAATATTCCGTCTAAAACGAGACATATCAAAATATTTCAAGAGGATTTTTATCATACAAACTATATCAGGTACTACTCCATTAATAATTATGAATTGTTCTAAAAATTGGGAAAAATAACTTTTAATAAATTCGTCAATATTTACAAATATTAAAATGTTCAAGAGTGAAAAAAATAGCATTACATCAATAACGTTTTACGAAAGTTAAGAATTTCAAATATAAATCAATTTTAATTTTATTCAGTTTTTAGTATTTTTTTTGAAAAAATAAATGAATATCAGAATAAAAAATAGAAAAGAAATTATTAAATCTTAAAAAAAAGACTGAAATAAATAAATGATATACAGGGTGGTGATTTTTTCGATGCTCGCCATTGGTATCTCGGAAATGATAAGAAACACGAAGTCGCTTAAATTAGAGAAAAGTAGCTTATTTTAATGGCGATTGAGAATCTAAAAAAAATGGGATTATTTTGATAGGGTCCTAATTTATCGCGAAAAAACTGACAATTGTGATTTTAGAAAAAAATAATATCTTCTCTGCCAGTGGCGGTATTTACATCAAACTTCACAACCTCATATTTTTTAACATTCTGTATCGATTGGCGCCGCCAAAAATATTCTAGGCACTTTAGATTTCGAGTTACGATATTCAACTTTTTGATTTCTTATGGCAGCCATATTGGATTTTCACACTTTTAGGTAGACCAAAAAAAAAAATGCTTTTCAAAATGGTAACACACATAACATCTGATTATAAAAAAAACCTGTAGAAATTTAAAAATAAATGTAAATATTTGCTTAAATCGCGAATACCTTGAAAAACAATTGGAAGAATATTTAAAGTGACAATCGGTAGTGCGAACTGTCAGAGCGATCACAAGTGCGTATACAGACTAGTTGTTTCTTGATTTAATTAAACACGTACACCGACGAGGAGCCGTAAGATAAAGATATTAATCTGAACGAAGTAAATGCGTTAGCTCACGTTATGATTGATCCAACAACTTTGAGTCGGAGAATATCTTAAGGTTGCGGTATTGAAGACTCATATGTCAGCAAAATTATAAAAGAACATAAGGATCACGATTTCAAATTTAGACCGGTACAAACTCTTCATCTTGGTGATTCAAATATTGGAGTTTTGCAATTGGTTTCGCGAAAAATTGCGGCACGATAATAATTTTCGAAGAACATATTATGGAGCGATGAGTGTTTATTCACAAATTCCGGAAGCTTTAAAAAAATTATCTGCACTAATATGCAACGGCGAATCCTCATTTAGTAAGAGAAACGAGGCCGCAAGTTCGATATTTTTTAAACATATAGGCTGGTATTTTAGGTAATGCTATTCTTGGTCCATTTTTCCTCGATGGACCTTTACATTTTTTGCAGAGAAATTTAGAAGATATATTAGACGAATTATCACTACTCACAATTATAAATCTTAAGTGGTATCAGCAAGACGGAGCTGGGCCTCACAACTCCCGCATTGTTGACGATTTTTTAAATGCACGGTTTCCATATCTATGGCTCGGCACGTTTTGGCCTGTTCGTTGGCCGCCACGATCGCCCTGCTTAAATCTTTTGGATTATTTTCTGTGGGGTCAAAGATCTTGTTTATTCAACTGAAACTGAAGATATCGAACATCTTCGACTGAAAATGAGAAATGCGTTCGACTCCATTCAGAAGCGAACAATTCAAGTGGATAAAATCAATCTTAGGACCAATCTTTGCATCAGGCAAATTTAAATAATTATAATTATCTACTAGCGTTTTTTTATTTATCTCGTTAAAGTTGCATTAATAAAATGTTTTGAAAACATATTTTGTTTTCTATCTAACGATGTCAGGATCCAAAATGACGGCCATAAGAAAACAACATGCACTACCAACTGTCACTTTAATTATTCTTCCAATTGCTTTTAAAAGCGTTCGTGATTTAAGCAAATATTTACATTTATTTTTAAATTTGTACAGGGTTTTTGCAAATCAGAGGTTATGTGTGTTACCATTTTGAAAAGCTATTTTTTTGGTCTACCTAAAAGTGTGAAAATCCAATATGGCTGCCGTAAGAAATAAAAAAAGTTGAATATCGTAACTCTAAATCTAGACTACCTAGAATATTTCTGTCGGCGCCATTCGATACAGAGGATCCAAAAACATACAATTGCCAAGTTTGATGAAAATACCGCCAATGGCAGGAAAGATAATTTTTTTTTTCTAAAATCACAATTTTCAGTTTTTTCGCAATAAATTAGGAACCTATCAAAATTATCAATTTTTTTTCAGATTCTCAATCGCCATTAAAATAAGCTACTTTTCTCTAATTTAAACGAAATCGCGTATCTTATCTTTTCCGAGATACCAATGGTGAGCATCGAAAAATTCACCACCCTGTATATTTTTTTTATTACGACACATTAGACCTATTTTGACATTTAATATGTTTAATCGATTATGACATATTTAGACAATTTATATCACGCGTCTGACACTTTTGACATATTTCGACATTTGACGCGTTTTGTTACTCACACGACATATTTCCACATTTATTGACATCTGATTTTGACGATTTTCGAATTTTTTGTTCATTCCGACATTTGACGTTGGTGTCAAATGTGGCGAGCGATGTCACATTACACGTATTTTGATTGAATATATTTCGATTTTCCACAGTTATTTCACTTTTGGCATAATTCGTCGATTGTGACATATTAACTCAGAGATATTTCAACATTTTGTTGTTCAATCCGACATATTGAAACATTTTACATACCATTTTACATATTTTCATTGATTTTCAACACAATTTTTTTTAGATAAATTCAACAAAAAATGAATTAATTCTGATCAATTTATAAATATGTCATCTCATATCGTTAATTTCCATCAATTATTATTATTATTTAAAAACAAAGATGATTACAATTATTATCAAAATCTGTTGATTTTTTAATAGTTTTCACAATTTCGATGATTTTCATATTATGACATTTTGAGTGACATTGAACGTATTTAGTCGATTATGACATATTTCGACATTTTATGTGAGATTTGGCAAACTGTCTTCGATTTAGATATATTTAGACATTAAACAAAATGTCTAAGTATGTCAAAATCTACCATTAATTTGCTATTAAGTGAATTTCTATAATTATGACATTTTCAAACATTTTATGTGACATTCGACATATTTTACCATTTGTGACATTTGATATATTATGATATTTCGTGACGTCAATGGGAGTTTAATATAAAATTGAAATCTGATTAATTAATCAATTAATACAAACTTTAATTTTATAAATCAACAAAAATCTCGAGATTTTTGTTGATTTATAAAATTAAAGTTTGTATTAATTGATTAATTAATCAGATTTCAATTTTATATTAAACTCCCATTGACGTCACGAAATATCATAATATATCAAATGTCACAAATGGTAAAATATGTCGAATGTCACATAAAATGTTTGAAAAAACTGACAAAAATGTAGAAATATCGAAAATCTCATGAACATTTTATAAATCTACAAAAATCTACAAATATCGAAAATCTCGACATGTTGAAAATCTTGACAGTCCACTCCCAGAATAAGCATGAAGTAAAATTTCGAGGTTAGAAAAGCCCCGAGTAGAAAATTTCAAAAAAAATTTACGGGGCTTTTATAAACTCGAAATTTTACTTCATGCGCCACGCGATAAAACACTGATATATTGTAAAGTTTAAAAAATACTAGCCTTTATTTTGTTCGGTTGGTTGACAAATTGTGTTGAATCATCTGAGCTGATTATACATACTAATTCTTTTTATATATTTCGATTCATTTTGACAGCTTTTAGTCAATTTTTCAAGAAGATACTGTCATTAGTTTAAAATATTTTATATTCTAATCGTTCGATACATGTTTCAAGTGCTAAGCACTTATTATCAATATCAACTCAGTGTTAATTAATAACTCATTTTTTACAGAAAACTTGCCTGCAATACTTTTAAAATGTGTGATGTTTTGGTATCTAAAGGGGGCCCTGTATATAATTTATATAATTGGTTGAGCCCCCTAAGACGAAATCCTAGTGACCCAACTTGCCTGTATATACGGGCGCCCATGGTTATAAACATCCCCAATTGAACTTGAAGATAACCTAAAGTGACATTTACAAACCTGACAAAAAAATGCAAGAAAAATTTTAATTAAAAGTTATTACTCATAAGTCACTGTGTACAATGCAATTTAATGTAAGATAAATCACCACACATTTCTGAATATACACCCGCTAATTATTATTCTTTCCAAATTTGGCTTATGCTTTCTCCTCCGCGATGATGAACGGGAAACTCAGCCACGTACTTTACCTTCCATAATATAAAAAAATCTTGCAACCTTACAAGCACAGCGCGCAAGTCCAAAGTTATCTCAACGCGGAACTTTTAAAGAAAACACTTACGCAACACAAACGCCGTATGTCGCTGCCTCCGGCTTGCTGTATGTAATGTTATGAATTTGTCTGACCCACATTTTTACCGGATGAAAATCGGGTTTTTGACTTTTACGTTATTATTAGGCAATTGCCAATTCTCTTCTTAATTGGTTCAATTCGGTTTAATTAGTAGTGATCGAGCACGCATCATCATCACCAGAAAGTTATTTGTGAAAGTGGGATTATTGCGCAACTTGTGTGTCAATTGATTTTACGCATCTCGGTGTTTAAATGTGCTAATTGCGTTACTTATAATACTTTCAATTACGTTTTTGTGTTTAGCTAAGCTCGGACTTGTAAGGAATTCACAGTATTTATATTGTGAAATGAGATGTTATATTTTATTAAAACTCTGGAAATAGAAAATACTGGTATTCTAAATAAAACCACAACGAGTGGAAAACACTCGTTACAATATTATTGCACACTTAAATAAACATGAATGTTTAAAATGAAACAAAATACTTATTAAATTTTGTTTTACATTTATTTTAATAAATTTTTAGTTGATTTAAAGACAATTAACTCGTAATTTTAGTCAGTGGCGTAGATAGCTTTTTTGATAGGAGGAATTTGAGTTAGTATCTTGTTTCATAAATTTAATTTTCAAAAGATATACAAAAACAGTTACAAGAGATTTTGTCCGGCCCGCGGACAGATTTTGTCCGGCCCGCGGAGAGCTAGCATACTTGAAAACTCCTTTTAGAGAACATATTTTTTATAGCAAATTAAATTTAGTTTACTGAAGTATTCTAATTTTATGTTGAATAATTATTAATATGACATCTACATTGATATGGTCATGGGCTAACTACTCATAACATTGTTGTAGGCTTATTGTTATTGTTTTTGTGATAAGTTGGATAAAGAAACACAGAATTGTAATGATTAAAGACATATATAATATGCAGAAAATTTAACTTCAATATATAATGACTAACAAATTATTGAAATGAATCCAACTAACATTTTATACATTTTAAATAAAAACATAACTTATAACAAGCATAATGACATATGAAATACTAATGAGATTTATGTAATTGAGATTTTCCACTGACAATAGTTTGTAGTTGTGGACTAATTTTACTTGTACCAATTATTAAAAGAGATTTAAGATGCTGATCAGTTAATTTAGATCTGTAAACATTTTTTGTGTACTTCACTTTGGAGAAGGTCTTCTCACACAAATAAGTAGTACCAAAAACAGAAAACAGCCCACGAGCAAATTTATGCCAATTATCAAATTGTGTCAGTGGAAGACCCTTATAAAATTCCAACAAAGATGAGTTTTGATATTTGTTCTTAATTATATCACTGCAGTGTAGATCAATCATTTCCATTTGAAGTTCCGGGGCTAGGGTTTCCATGTCAGTATCAAAAGGATTCTGAAAAATCTTAATTTGATTCGCAATGGCATCAAAGTCCGAGAAACGAGTATCAAATTTTTTTTTCAAAGCACTCAAAGTTTCGATTGCAAAATCGATAGGAAACTCAGTCTCAGTGGTGTGGCTGAATTTTCACATGTTTTAAAATGTGAAAAACATTTACTTCGTAGTTGTGATTGAAACAGTATACGTTTCTTCCGGAATGATTTGATATTAGTGTATAAATCAGGAAGATGCTGGTTTTCTCCTTGCAATCTCAAATTCAGTTCGTTCACATGTTTTGTCAAATCAACATAGAATGCTAACTTCCACAGCCACGCGTTGTTTTGTAATTCAGTAAGAGGGCGATGCTTTTCATTCAAAAAAATCACTGCTCGAAGTTCAAAAAAGCGCTGAAGGACTTTCCCATAACTAAGCCAACGTACGGCAGTATGATAAGGTAAGTCATTTTCTCCAATCTCTTCAATAAATTGTCGGAATTGTCGGTGATTCAGCCCAAAAGATCTGATAAAATTAACAGTTGATATGACTGGTTTCAGAACTTCAGACATATCCAAACATTTTCCGCACAAAGACTGTTGATGAATGATACAATGTAAGACTAATGGTTTTAAACTACCGTCATTTTCTACAGCCTTTGACACAAGAGCGACTACATTTCAAGTTTTTCCATCGAAGGTTCTTTTGATTAATGGCCATTTCAACTCCTTTAAAAATATCTGTACCAGTGGTTGTGCCATGAATACTATACATAGAAGTTCTTCATGCACTTCATAGCTTTTATCTACTCCTCGAATATAAATCAACACCTGAGCAGTATCTGACACATCCGTTGACTCATCCAAGGCCAAAGAAAACCACTCAACATGTCCATTTGTGTCGAACAGTTGAGAGGATATATTTTCAGCGATGTTTTATATCCTTCGAGCCACAGTGTTTGCTGACATACTGACAGTTTTTAATAAATTTACCTTTTCAGGGCACATTTCTTCGGCTACTGCAATTATGCATTCTTTGATCATTTCTCCATCGGTGAATGGTTTTCTACGTTTTGCAATTTCAAGAGCCACACGAAAGCTGGCACGAGTTGCAGCCTCTTGTTCAGTTTTGAGTTTTGTAAATGAAGATTGCTGCGATTTCAATCCGCGCTTCATAGCTTCGAATTTTTCTGTCCGCAAACTTCCTGTATATTTGGAGTAATTTTGAAAATGTTTTGTTTCATAATGGCGTTTAATGTTATATTCCTTGAGAACGGCTATGCTTTCATTGCAAATCAAACATAGCGCCTTGTTACTGGACTCAATTACGAAATACTGAATGTTCCACTGATCTTTGAATTTTCTGCATTCACTATCAATTTTTCGCTTCTTTTCCATACTACTAAATCACACACAAAAGCAACAATTCAAATCAAAATACTGTTACAAAGATGTCTTAAACTTAAATACGCACAAACACGTTTTAAGGAGGTACGCACTATTTTATTTCACAACAGTGTCATAGGAACTGACTTGTGGTTGCGCCACTAGCCTTTTTATATATTCCAATTACTGCCATCTAGAAGTGAGTGGAAGACACCAGAACTATTTCGAACCAACGAGATTATTCTGTACGTGCTATTGGCGCCATCTGTTAGCAATAGAAGGTACTACCTATTTCCGCTTGTGTCCACCAGATGTCGTGTCACGTTACTCCTCATGGCTCGTACTCTACGACCAATCTAGAAATTACAGATAATGTCAGGAAAATTAATAATATGCAGTGTTGCCGTTTTGCGGACTTTAGTCCGATTTGCAGCCTTTTTTAAACGTTGCGTACTTTTTCGGACATTTTTTTTCATCAGTGGACTATTTCACTTTTTACCACCGGCAACAATGATAATATGGTTTTGGCCCTCGGAACTTACTGGAGTAATCAGTACGGCCCTAAGGCTGGAAAGTTTGGAGACCCAGGCTATAGACTCACACCTCACATGGAACGCACATAGATCAAAAATCGAAAAGAAACTAGTAAAAAGTATATACTTATTAAAGAACATGAGAAGGTCAGTAAACCAAAATATGTTAATAACTATTTTTCACTCGTTTGTGCAATCACATATTAGATATTGCATATTAGCATGGGGACACTCTGCTGTGTTGGGTGATATATTAAAGTTACAGAGGCGAGCATTGCGTGTAGTTTCTGGATTGGGTTATAGAGATAACTGTAGAGAATCTTTTATAAAACATGATATTCTTACAGCACCATGTATCTATATACTGGAATGTCTGCTTTATATAAAGAAGAACATAAGTTAAGTAACAAAGACTTCCACCAACACAACACAAGATCGAAATATGAGCTTAGACCTTGCAATGTGCGCTTATCGAAGGCCAAAACGGGAAAAAAATACCATTGTACAAAGTTTTTTTAATGTATTACCGAGTGTCGTCCAGCTAATGCCGTATACTCAGTTCAAGCAGTGGTGCAAAAACTACTTACTACAAAATGGATTTTATTCTTTCCAAGAATTTTTAAACAAATGTTCTAAATAAGCTTTATGTGTGTGTATATGTATCTGTGTGTATGTGTCGCGCATGGCATGGGGGGTGTCATTTTTCTGCGTCGTCTGTGATACATACATATATAATCGCTAGATTTTTGTAGTTATTTTATTTACATGATTTTACATGATTAATGTGTTTTTACCTATTTATATTATATTTGCTTTTATTTCCATAATTCGCTGTTGGGTAGCAATATATATCGAAGGCTGTGAGTATGTGATAATTTTTATAGTCCACCTTTTTTTTAATCCTGTCAGACAAGTTATACTTATTTATTTTATTGTATTTATGTATTTTTAATTATTTTACATCTATACTGTTTTTAATTTGTATTTATTTATTTATTATTAATTTATTATATTTTATCAAGTCACAACTTTATAATGTTTTTTTTTTAAATTGTACTACCTGGGACTGCTTACCCCCCTATTTTTGTCTTAATTTTTGTTTCTGTACCCTATTTCGGTTCTACAAATGTTATTTTATCTATTACATGGTCAGTATTTTCAGCAAAACAACACTTTATTGACATATGTAAGACTTGTAAGAGTTGTTAACATGAATAAATTATATTATATTATTATTATTATTATATATTAAATACTCTACATGTTCGAGTAACAATTCTATCGCAGTTGCCATGGATAAAGAATAAATTGATAATTTGTTGATGGGTGTATTTATTCATTTTGTTGATTTCTGTATAACTTTGTACTAATTCTTTTTATTATTTGACATTTCTTAATACAATCGCGACAAAACAAAAGCATACTACTAGCCTACTAAAATTCAATTGCGACTTATGGGCGCATTAAACCTCGCATAAATGCAACGAAAAACAAATTTTCGAAATAATTCGACAACTACTTGCTTTAGGAGTATAGTTGTAATACTTTTTTGTAGGAAATTTTCCCCCCAATCATACCATGTGATAAAAATTGGGTCATTCTATTTGAAATAAACTGAATTATGATATATTGAAGAGGGCACTTCGATACTGACATTTTAAGAACACATATTGTGAAAATTGACAGTTTCCAATTAATATAGTCATAGAGGCATCCTCTAGGTACAAGTAGAGATATAAATCATATTTTTATCTTACTCTTAAGAGAAGTTACAGACAGATTTCAAGATGCCTTATAGAGGTCAAAATTTTAGAAATATTTTTTTTTCTTAAAAACTATAAGAGATAAGTGTACATATGTTCCAATAAAATATGTTGCAACTGAAACGAGGAATACAAAAATGACTAATATATATGGTCTACCATTCAAAATAACAAATTTGGTGCTACTTCCGGTAAAACCAGAAGTGATATAAAGTTGAAAATATTTCACATGAGGAGAACTGATTCAACCGTATGACAAGGATTTTTTTCAAATTTTTAGTGCAATGACAACCCCATAAACTTTTAACGAACGGTTTATCGTAGACACCCTGTATACTAAAAACATGTGTCGATTGCATTGCAGATCAGGTAGTAAAGGTAGTACCTACATTTAAGAGTGGAGACCCTGAAATTGAAACGAACTACCGCCCAATCAGCCTTATATCAACATTCTCAAAAATGTATGAACAGGTAATAGTCAAGCAAATACAATCTTTTCTAATAAAGTACAATATCTTATCGGTAGTAATATACCAAGATCCAGGTTAATTATCAAAAAATAGATTTTGAGTACCTTGTTACCGAATAATTTAACGAGACAATAACATTTTTTGTCTGATTATTAACTGAGAGCGTTAGCTCAAGGTTAATAATCAGTTGACAACAAATGTTATGTCGAGATAAATTACTAAACGGTAACAGATACGAAAAATATTTTTTTTTGATAATTCATCTAAACTTGCGATATATTTGGGTAAATCATTTAAAAAAAGAAATAATAATAATTCCTTTCTTGGCAAAACACGTTAAACATCTTGGTGACATATGCCTAATTACCGTTTTTCTGTTATCGATTTTGACATTACAACAATGCAAAACATTGTTGTAATGTCAAGCTACTCGACTAATTTTTGATTTTCTGTTATCGCTCCTATTATTATGAAGCAAATTATCGTCAAATCCATACGGCTTTACTAATAACAAAAATTGCATATCAGCCATATATGATTTGACAATATATATATATATATATATATATATATATATATATATATATATATATATATATATATATATACAGCCCTAGACAAAAAAAGAATTATGTTGCGTAATCTTGCTCGATCTATCCAAGGCGTTTGACTGCAGCAATCACAATATCTTATTATCAAAATTAAGCCAGTATGGACCTAGAGTTACAGTACTTAAATGGATAACTTCATATATCACTAACAGACATCAAATTGTCGAACAAAAGAAAAGCACCGGTGAAGTGATGCGGTCAAACGTCTTAGAAGTTATTAGCGGTGTTCCACAGGGAAGTATATTGGGGCAATTGTTATTCAATATTTTCCTAAATGATCTGTTTACAGTCATTCAAACTTCTAACTTCAGAATTAATTAATTATGATAGGATAAAAACAGAACAAATTGTATATTTTTAAAGAAAACTGAATTTACACATGGGTAAAAAAATCTATCTAAATAAGGTTTTTCCGATTTGAAAGAAACATATTTTTTACTTTGAACATTTTAGCACAAAAAAGTATAGACAAACTTTTTTGTATAGGTAACGGTTTACGATATGTTTGAGTTCAAAATAAAAATGTACTACAAGTTTATATTGTTATAACTTTTGACACAATAATTTGTTTAACCTCTTTTCGTTAAAATCCCTGATGTACTCTTAAAAAGTACGCACTTATTTGTGGAATGGCCGACATACGCCTACTAACATTGATTTTATTGACCACAACCTAAAAACAATAAGCTCTGCTAAATGTTTAGGTTTATTCATCGATGATAAATTAAAATGGCATGACCATATCTCATATCTATCAAAGAAATTAAGTAAGGCGTGTTTTATGCTGAGAAACCTAAAATAGTGCGTTAATTTTGAAATCCTAAATATGGTTTACTCGAACTTTGAAAGCTTGCTGCGATACGGTGTAATACACTGGGGTAGCTCTACATGGGTAGATCACATTTTTAGGATTCTAAAGCGCACTGTCAGAGCAATGCTGGGCAATGAACCCACAATGTCATGTAGAACCTTATTCCGAAGTAGTGGATTACTTACAGTATATGCTGTGTATATACTGGAAACTTTGCTTTTTCTTAAGAACAACATTGGGGTCGCTCACAATACCAACATTCACAGCCATGATACACGTCATACAATCAATTTTGTTTATCTAATTCACAAATTCTCATTCACGAAAAAAAAAAAAACACTAAGTGTAGAGGTCACAAATTCTATAATCGCTTGCTAAAATGCCTTAAAGAGGGAAATAAAATTCGAATTTTCCAAAAAAGAATAATTGAGATGCTAGTAAAACTAGAACATTACAGTATAGATGAATATTCTGAAACAAATGTAATTTAGAATGAAACATTTGATTTCAACCTTTTGTAGTTGTTTTTTCTACATATATTATTTGACGCAATTTTCTATTTTAAATACTTATCTGTTATTTCATATTGTATTTTAATAGAAATAAGAATATTAAATAAATAAATAAACAAATAATTAATGACAGTTGACGTAGCTTAGCCCATATTTGAACTATATTTAGACATGACATAAGTCCGAGTCAAACAACATGTGAAATACAATGAAAGGACAATTAATACAATGACAGTTGACGTAGACGTTTGCCGACGTTTGAACTATAGCGACAGTTGACATAAATTGGCGTCAACCGACATTTAGAATGATATCTAACCTAACCTAACAAAGGCACTGTCTTCAAATAAAGTTCTTAATATATTTGTACACCCTCGAAATGGCAAAGTCAGCAAAATGATTAAAATAGTAAGGTTATATTTCGCTTTGTTAGGTTAGGTTAGGTTAGATATCATTCTAAATGTCGGTTGAGTTTAGTAAAGTTTGAAAATTTCGTTTCGGATGCTATGCTTCGCTTCGAGCCCTAATAAAAATGTTCAGGCTTTTCTAAACACAAAATTCCCTGTATTAATATTAGCAGAAAATTCTGTTAAATATTTTTTTAGTGTTTACTATGTATTTAAGTATATTAATAAGGCGGTAAATATTCAAGAAAAAGTGCTTGATATGCTTGATTACTTTGACCGGAATTACTATGTGCAACATGCATGTGCAATGCATATGTATGTACAAATATCGAGAGTTTTCTTGAAAATTCTTTTGGAGCCGACATGAAAGTCAAGCGTGTTGCACATTTTAAACCGCATCCAAATGTGGCAATCGTCGCATTAAAATAATAACTCGAGTAATTCCGTGCGCCTTTCACGAAAATGAAAATAAATACGCACAACATATTTACTTATTCTTTATCGAATTTACTTAACGAAATCCTTTCCAATGTTTAGTCTTATATCATTAGGATGGTTGCGAAAGATACCGACATGTAATCGGTAATTATATTCTGTTGTAAGTAATGAAGAAAAAACAGCTCGTTTTAATATAACTAAGCTAATCATGTAATATTTGTATAACTAATAAAAATCACTTGGCTTGTTGTACTACTTAATAGTCATGTGATCAATGAGAATCAAACTAAAGATAATGATGTAATACAGCGATTTTGTCTAGTAAAGATACGTATATATCCAAAAGTAAATTCCTCCATGCGCTCGAATTCTGAAAGACTAGGTCAGCAATAAAAATTAGTAGAATTCATTAACATGATATTAAACTTAGAAGTATATTTTGAACTTCAATTTATATCAGTGATTTAAACGCGTGGTGCATGAAGTAATATTTCGAGTTTAGAAAAGCCTGAAAATTTACTTCATGCTTAATGCAGGATTAGAAACACTCTTTAGAAGCTTTAAGTTGAACGCTTTTATAAAATCAAAGAATACTTGAAGATATGTATAGTTAAAATTCAGCTGATCTATTACTAATAATATACAAACATCGTAAGAAGCCTAAATCCAAAATTTAAATTAGCAAACATATCTTCAAGTAATTAAAGAAACAATTATCTCAGTTGCATATAATTAACAAATTACTTCATAAATATGTACAAATGCAATTGGCCATTTATATATTTTGCAAATATACATTATTTGTCTTTGAGTGCTTATTAATTTAAGAAGTTGAATTACACATTTATTTTCCCAGAATGATAATTAAATTAATTGCAAAATATCGCCCAAGTGTGTAACTATGAAACAGGATGGAATATTATATGGATTTTGTGTACGATGGTAAGCAACGGGCAAATGACCCAAATATTGTGCATGCATTTCGCAACGCCCGCTCAAGACATAGGAATTATGTAAAAGTACACTTCAAAATATAATAAACCAGACACAGTTCGCTAATTGTAGATATTGCTTACTTTCTCGTATTTGATTGAGTTACTTATCATTCAGATTAAATTAAGTATTTAATTATTTTTAATGAAATTTCGATATTGGTAATGAAAACCAATCCACCAGTCACATTTTTGAATTAATCAACATTTTAGACACCACTAGGTGGTGAAGCATGAAGTAAATATTACGAGTTTAGAAAATACCAAAAATTTGGCTTTTCTAAACTGGAAATATTTACTTCATACTTAATATAGGCGTAGACCCATCGTTAGAAATAAGTAAAAATATAAATAAAAATGCCTCTAATGTCCGGTATTATAAACGAATAATAAATCATTAGGTATCTATTTCCGGAGTAAATTTATTTACGTAGTTAACTAATGGGCAAATAAAATTGAGTATTATAAAGCAAATCTACCAAATAAATAGCAAGATTACCGATCGAAAAGATACATTTTTATTGTGGCGATAGGTGGAACCGCCAGTTTTAAAAATTGAATTGTCAATCTTTCAAATCGATTTCAATTAAATTGGAAATTTAGTATAATTTCTTATCATTATGGCGAATAACCGTGAAATAGGACAGGATTACACAGAACAAGAAACATAAAGCTTATTAGAAATTATAAAAGACTCAAACGAGTGTTTTCCACTCCCAGGTTAGGCATGAAGTAAAATTTCGAGTTTAGAAAAGCCTGAAAATTTGGTTTTGTCGCGTATCGAAGCGGAGCGACCAAATCAAATTTTCAGGCTTTCCTAAACTCATAATTTTACTTCATGGGCCACGCGTATAAAACACTGATTTGAAGTGAAGTTCACTTGTTCACAATATTTAAGTGTTTTGAGTGTTTAATACGCGTGGCGCATGAAATAAATTTCGAGTTTAGAAAATTCTGAAAATTTGGTTTGGTCGCTTCGCTTCGCTACGCAACCAAACCAAATTGTCAGGCTTTTCTAAACTCGAAATTTTACTTCATGTTTAATCTGGGAGTGGAGAGCAGTCGTTTAAAGCTTTAAATGGAACTAATTTAAAAAAAGCGTATGCATATGTATAAAAATCCCTGGTTATGTCAACGGGTTGATTCTGACTTGAAAAACTCTAGGTCTTGTGGTATATTGAGGGGGTGCTTCCGAAAAATATTAAAATGTATTGTATGAAATGATAATGTTTAGCGTATATTTCTATATTCTTATTATTATAATTCTTTGCCTCGTGAGCAGTATTATCATTGTTTAGTCTGGAAGATGGAGTCAAGTGGAGGCTTGAGCGCTTTCCGCTGACTCAGGGAGAGAATGCGTAACGTAAACGATTCCCACGGATCGAAGGGCAAGCGTACAAAACAATTTTGAGTAGTTTTTCGAAATAAGTCAGTATTCAAGATTCAACTGGCAAACACTTACGTGGCCTATAAAACTAGATCAAAAAAGGGTATCGAGATGATTCTTTGGTCATCCGTTCTGCAAGCATCACGAACTTCACTAGGTAAACAAGTTTAGAAAATGTTTTATAATACATTTATTAGATTTTCTAAGGGAGTTGCGAGGTTGAATGTAATGGACATGGTACTGTGTACCCTACTTAATTACATTTATACAAAGAGTTTTATGTAACACCGAACATGCCAGAAAATATTCAATGTAAATTTTCCTATGTTCGATATGTTCTGGGATGCATCAAAGCATTGAGTGCGATTTCATTGGCTGATTTTAGTAGTTCTGACGCAATTTTAGTTTTTAGTAGCTCTAACGCAACTTACATTTAACGTCAAAATGAAATGTGTCATTCAATAATCGCCTACATCACTAATGGAATATTAATATTAAACAGAAAAGAAAAATGAGATAGAGGAGAACAGGTTTAGCTTAATCGCAAAAATAATAGAAAAACAGATTCCTGTTACTTCCGTTTGCTAATATTTCAAGATACGTTTATACATTGCTTCAATTTCACTGGAGATTATTAAGAACTTCGATTCAGCGTATTGTGTAAACCATTTGATCAGGACCACCCCAAGTACGTTGCTTTGGGTGTACCAGCAAAAATGCCGTCCAAAAACTGCCTGGTCCTTTAGGGAGTGCGCATTTCTGCACTGCACTTAGGCCTTATTAGGCCCATTGTGCTAACAAAACGGCCTTTAGGCAGCTTTAAATATAAATATTCCAAATTTGAAGAGCGTGACGAGGCAGGTTTGCATGTACCGCACCTAGTACTGCTGTCAGCACAACAATATTGGGGTGTTAGGTGTGCTGCTTTATTTGGCAAACATTGCAATTTTCATTTATTTGCTAACATAATACTCAATGAAGATAATGTAGGTGTATTTATTACTTTATTGACTGCGTAACTTACAATAAATTGAAGATACAGTGATTTTTTTAGGTAAACATGCATAAGCTGTAAATTTTCCGACATTCGTTGTTTTTTGAAAGAGTTCAATTTGATTCTTTAAACGAGTGTTTTCCACTCCCAGACTAAGCATGAAGTAAAATTTCGAGTTTAGAAAAGCCTCGTGAAAATTTGTCGAGGGTCGCGCAGCGACCCAAGACAAATTTTCTGGGCTTTTCTAAACTTGAAATTTTACTTCATGCTTAGTCTGGGAGTGGAAAACACTTGTTTAAAGCTATAAATTGAACAAAAAAAAAAACAGGGAATATCCGCAATTGTTGTATCAGTTCCATTTTTGTCATTATTTTTTATAAAATCACATTACTTTTTCTTAATTATTTTAGCTGTTAATTTTCTGACATTCGTTGTTTTTTGAAAGAGTTCAATTTGATTCTTTAAACGAGTGTTTTCCACTCCCAGACTAAGCATGAAGTAAAATTTCGAGTTTAGAAAAGCCCAGTGAAAATTTGTCGAGGGTCGCGCAGTCCAAAAACTGCCTGGTCCTTTAGGGAGTGCGCATTTCTGCACTGCACTTAGGCCTCATTAGGCCCATTGTGCTAACAAAATGGTCTTTAGGCAGCTTTAAATATAAATATTCCAAATTTGAAGAGCGTGACGAGGCAGGTTTGCATGTACCGCACCTAGTACTGCTGTCAGCACAACAATATTGGGGTGTTAGGTGTGCTGCTTTATTTGGCAAACATTGCAATTTTCATTTATTTGCTAACATAATACTCAATGAAGATAATGTAGGTGTATTTATTACTTTATTGACTGCGTAACTTACAATGAATTGAAGATACAGTGATTTTTTTTAGGTAAACATGCATAAGCTGTAAATTTTCCGACATTCGTTGTTTTTTGAAAGAGTTCAATTTGATTCTTTAAACGAGTGTTTTCCACTCCCAGACTAAGCATGAAGTAAAATTTCGAGTTTAGAAAAGCCCCGTGAAAATTTGTCGAGGGTCGCGCAGCGACCCGAGACAAATTTTCTGGGCTTTTCTAAACTCGAAATTTTACTTCATGCGCCACGCGTATAAAACACAGATTTCAAGTGACGTTCGAATATACATAAATTACACAATATTTTAGTGTTTTAAACGCGTGGCGCATGAAGTAAAATTTCGAGTTTAGAAAAGCCCAGAAAATTTGTCTCGGGTCGCTGCGCGACCCTCGACAAATTTTCACGAGGCTTTTCTAAACTCGAAATTTTACTTCATGCTTAGTCTGGGAGTAGAAAACACTCGTTTAAAGCTTCGGATTGAACTCTTTTAAAAATCAACTAATGTCAGAAAATTAACAGCTAAAATAATTAAGAAAAAGTAATGTGATTTTATAAAAAATAATGACAAAAAATGGAAGTGATACAACAATTGCGGATATTCCCTGTTTTTTTTGTTCAATTTATAGCTTTTAACAAGTGTTTTCCACTCCCAGACTAAGCATGAAGTGAAATTTCAAGTTTAGAAAAGCCCCGTGAAAATTTGGCGAGGGCTCGAAATTTTACTTCATGCGCCACGCGATTTCATTGGTTACGACTTTTAGTAGTTCTAATGCAAATTAGGACTAATGTAAATAGGGTACATGTAACGTCAAACTAAAATATGTCAGTTATTAAATCTTGTGCGTTTATGGTAAGTGCGGTGTGTGGACATATGAAACATACTTTTTTGTCCAAAGCAAGACATCAGCATTTCAAGACAATCAAGATTAATACTGTCCTGAAACATACAGTGAGTTTTTCTTTTAGGTATACTTATTTCAAATTCAGCCCATTTTCTGTAAATCCTTAGATATTTCTTATTTTTTTAAGCTCGATTTAATGCTTTAAACGAAAGTTTTCCACTCCCAGACTAAGCATGAAGTAAAATTTCGAGTTTAGAAAAGCCCTGTGAAAATTTTCTGGGCTTTTCTAAACTCGAAATTTTACTTCATGCGCCACGCGTATAAAACACAGATTTTAAGTAAAGTTCGAATACACATAAATTTGACAATATTTTAGTATTTTATACGCGTGGCGCATGAAGAAAAATTTGAGCCCTCGACAAATTTTCACGGGGCTTTTCTAAACTTGAAATTTTACTTCATGCTTAGTCTGGGAGTGGAAAACACTTGTTTAAAGCTATAAATTGAAAAAAAAAAAAAAAACAGGGAATATCCGCAATTGTTGTATCAGTTCCATTTTTTGTCATTATTTTTTATAAAATCACATTACTTTTTCTTAATTATTTTAGCTGTTAATTTTCTGACATTCGTTGTTTTTTGAAAGAGTTCAATTTGATTCTTTAAACGAGTGTTTTCCACTCCCAGACTAAGCATGAAGTAAAATTTCGAGTTTAGAAAAGCCCCGTGAAAATTTGTCGAGGGTCGCGCAGCGACCCGAGATAAATTTTCTTTTCTGGAGAAGAATGTAAATTGGGTTGACTATATTACCATTGGAAATCGTAGCCAATCACATCGCACTCAATGCTGTGATGCGTCCCAGAACAAATCGAACATAGGAAAATTTACAGTGAAAATTTTCTGGCATGTTCGGTATTACTTAAAACTCTCTGTATGTCGCATACACCTGATAGAAAATTTGTATTGATTTAGTTTTCATTATTTTGTCGAGATGTGTGAGATCAGATGTGATGGACATGGTACTGTGTACCTTACTTAATCACACTCTGATGTCATTTGTTTCATAAAATTATGATGAGAAGTATTTTAATATAAATTAAATCTATAAGTAGGGACTAGATTTTCTAAAGGAGTTGCGAGGTTGAATGTAATGGACATGGTACCTTACTTAATTACATTTATATGTCGCATACACCGGATAGAAAATTTGTATTGATTTAGTTTTCGTTATTTTGTCGAGATGTGTGGGGTCAGATGTGATGGACATGGTACTGTGTACCTTACTTAATCACACTCTGATGTCATTTGTTTCATAAAATTATGATGAGAAGTATTTTAATATAAATTAAATCTATAAGTAGGGACTAGATTTTCTAAAGGAGTTGCGAGGTTGAATGTAATGGACATGGTACCTTACTTAATTACATTTATATGTCGCATACACCGGATAGAAAATTTGTATTGATTTAGTTTTCGTTATTTTGTCGAGATGTGTGGGGTCAGATGTGATGGACATGGTACTGTGTACCTTACTTAATCACACTCTGATGTCATTTGTTTCATAAAATTATAGTGAGAAGTATTTTAGTATAAATTAAATCTACGAAACATTGGCTTTAACAGAGGGGAAGGGTGGAGTGAGGCTTGCAAAACACTTATTTACTTTTGATATCGTTCATTGACATTGTGCAGAAAATATATCGTTTTGATTCACATAAAAAGAAAACCTTGTATCCTGGTTACCAAGCCTCGGCATAGACTCTATCTTCTTATTATATTGCTCAAACGCATTTTTGTGTTCTTCGGAGGTACCTGTTCATTCTCGTTATTGTATTTCCTGATTATTACTTATCCAGTTCCTTATAATTTAATCACAAAATGATCGTTTAATTTTGCTTGTAAGCTTTTTTATTTGAATAAAACACACAATTTTATTCAATCTTGAGTATACTTTCCTGACCTTTTTCATTCGTTTTTAGTTTATAAATACAGGTTAACTTCAGCATAACAAAACAATAACAAGAATGCGTTTTCATTCAGAAGAGAAGATAGGTGAACAAATAATCTTAATTCTTTTGCACACATCAACACTCGTAACGAATCTGTTACTCAATTAAATAGGTTACTACATACACAACACAACATCGGTTTTTTTTTATAAAAATTACTAATTTGTGTAAGACCAGGGTCCACGATATGACAGTCTTCGACGCCTTAGAATTTCTTGTGGTTTAAATTAATCACTGCCAGGGAAGATACTATAAGCGAACTTAAATCTAACACAGATGATATGGTAGACATGATAACCGCAATGAAATTAATAAATACACGTAGTAGAATCTAAAGTAATTATGATAATATATTACACTTTTGACATTTAACTGTCAAATTATTTAGTGAATAAAATTTACTTGGTAGAAAAAAAAAACAAACAATATACTGAGAAGATTTATTAACCAAATAAAGTTATTTTGTGTTTAAAATACCGAAATATTTGGAATAAATTAATTTATTCCTAAAGTAAATTTAATTTAGGCAATAAAACGTTTTATAATACTGAAAATTAAGGAGATTATAACAGGAGTAAAAAACTTTAATGTAATATTTCTTGAGAAATAATTTTCCTAAAATTTTGAAATTTTGACAGCTTAAATTATATGTAGTTTTCTGCATTCCTGTTTTCTTTTTTTTGAAATTTAGTATTTTCCGAAATATGACTTCAAAAAAATTGCAATTTTTAAAATAAAAATAAAATTAAAACATAGATCGTATAATAATAGCACTCATACAAATGTAAAACTTTATGGTGATACGTGATACGAACCGCTAAAAATCGATATAAAATTTCGCCCTTGTTCCTGCTGCCACCAAACGGATAAATTTGCGCAACAACTCGGCCGGCGCGCAGTACACTTTTAGTCAAAAACACGACTTTATTTCTTCGTGCGCTCTGTGTATTCAAATACAAGTTGTTACCATTTATCTTTTGTGTTTCGAATTTAAGATAATAAACATTTTAAATTTCAATATACGGCTTAGTACAGATTATTATTATTCTTAAGTATAAATGAAATTGCCAATTCTTGGTTGCAGAATACTTCAAACATTAAAAGTGCGATTCTTTTCGCAATCTACAACAAGTTAGTCTTACAAAGACTATATCAAACACTCATTGAAACAACTACTTCCCGGGCTAATACCCCGACGGACATTGAATTATACAACAAGTGTTTGCTGTTACATACAGTAACCTACTGCAAATGTAACAATTTGGATCAAATTATTCAGGCCATCTATAGACGCGTTTCGAGATTTATCTCTCATCAGTACAGCTTTGCCATTCCCTCTAAACAATTTGACACCTTAGACTGGCGGTCACGTTACCGTTCAAACATAAGTATAAATGAAATTGCCAATTCTTGGTTGCAGAATACTTCAAACATTAAAAGTGCGATTCTTTTCGCAATTAATGAGTGTTTGATATAGTCTTTGTAAGACTAACTTGTTGTAGATTGCGAAAAAAATCGCACTTTTAATGTTTGAAGTATTCTGCAACCAAGAATTGGCAATTTCATTTATACTTATGTTTGAACGGTAACGTGACCGCCAGTCTAAGGTGTCAAATTGTTTAGAGGGAATGGTAAAGCTATACTGATGAGAGATAAATCTCGAAACGCGTCTATAGATGGCCTAAATAATTTGATCCAAATTGTTACATTTGCAGTAGGTTACTGTATGTAACAGCAAACACTTGTTGTATAATACAATGTCCGTCGGGGTATTAGCCCGGGAAGTAGTTGTTTCAATGAGTGTTTGATATAGTCTTTGTAAGACTAACTTGTTGTAGATTGCGAAAAGAATCGCACTTTTAATATTATTATTCTTTATAGGACACATCAGTTTAAATTAATGTATTTTTATTAATAAGTTAGGGGCAAAACATTGTTCACTTCTGTGTTGATGATATGTACGTTTTAGTATTATTTTTAACAATAGAACGAAGATCATTATATTAACGAAAGCTCCCTGTAATCTTCTGCAGTTTCTACGTTTCTCAACTGAATTATCATTCAATTTGTTTCAAAATCAAGGGTAATATCAAAATAAAACAATACACTGATAATATTCGTTCTCATTTTTTTCAGTCGGGTTAGAAAATAGGTTGGTTACGACAGTAAAGAAATCCAGGTGCAAAGTAGTGTTGAAACAATTTTCTTACACCAAAATAATATTTTTATTTTATTTTTCAAAAACAGTCACCGGCGTCCGGAGATCAGAAACGCTCGACCTGAAAGGCATACATACATAGAGTTTTATGTAACACCGAACATTTTCATAACGAGAATTTTTCTTTGAAGTATCCATATGCATACGTTGCACATTTTCTGATGCTCCGATTATTAAACGAATTCAATTTGAAGCTTCAAACGAGTGTTTTCCACTCCCAGGCTAAGCATGAAGTAAAATTTCGAGTTTAGAAAAGCCTGAAAATTTGGTTTGGTCGCGTAGCGCGAAGCGCGGAGCGGCCAAACCAAATTTTCAGGCTTTTCTAAACTCGAAATTTTACTTCATGCGCCACCGGTACAAAACACTGATTCAATGTAAAGTTTAGCAGTGTGTTTTAAACTTCGTAATATGTCAGTGTTTTGTACCGGTGGCGCATGAAGTAAAATTTCGAGTTTAGAAAAGCCTGAAAATTTGGTTTGGCCGCTCCGCGCTTCGCGCTACGCGACCAAACCAAATTTTCAGGCTTTTCTAAACTCGAAATTTTACTTCATGCTTAGCCTGGGAGTGGAAAACACTCGCTTAAAGCTTCAAATTGAATTCTTTTAATGAACCGAGCATCGAAAAATGCAACGTATGCGTATGAATACTTAAGGGCCTGTAGTGCCTTGCCAAACAGTTTCTCCTGCGGGGCAACGGTGGTGGGTAGTAGTTCGATGCATCGCCACGCAAATCATAGCGCTCTTGTATTATACCGGGCTTTCATTAATTCCCGAACCCCACGTGACCAAAAATAATAGGCAACCAAATGTACAAGGTGGTATGGCTCACACAAAAATTCCCTAGATTTAAAAATATTTATTCGCCGGCGTATTTTTATGACGACTGAAAATATTATATTTAAAATGATTAAAAAATAGGCTCATCTTCAAAAATGTAACTAATTTTTATTAATTTTTTTCTTAAACACGAACAGAACATACAAAAAAAAGAATAAATAGAAATAAAACTGAATGTTTCAGAATAATTAAACAATTTTTGCTTACCTGAAAATTCCGGGCGAATCTTATAAGATCTCAAAGGTTGGTTTAACGATGCACCGCGCATAAACGTTTATGTCAAATTTGACTTTAGTAACGTTTGGTTACTTTTTTCAAAGCTTCCAACGTACAAATACAATAATTTACGCGGCAATTTTAAATTTAGTCACGTGGGGTTCGGGAATTAATGAAAGCCCGGTACTATTCAAACTAAATATGTGGAGCGCCCGCCGCACGCAGCATAAGACGAGCCGAACGGTTGCGGGGGCGGTGAGCTGAGGGGACCAACTCGTCAGTCGCCTCCGCCGCACAGTGTGGCCGATCCAAGCGAACGCACCAGCGGTAGTGGGGGAAGGAAAAATAAAAGTGAAAATTGACGAACAAAAAAAATACTATTACATTCTAGATACTCCAAAACTCATAAAGTGTCAAATGTTTGAGTTTTTTGGACGCATCACTTTTGTGCAATTAATGTTCAAAATTGATCAATTTGAGAACGCGAACTACGCGTGAAAAGTGGATAAGATTTAATGATTTATTACATCGCACTCACCTAATATATCAATACCATTTTTACAGGATTTATTAAACACATATTCCTCTATAATATTCCGCTAAGTATGATATAATCGATTATGAAAAATTATAGTTATGATTATTTAAACGTAACAACATTATTTTAATGCATTTAAACTTTGAAGTGACTTAAATAAATTTTATCGAACCGTAGAGGGTAGAGCTCACTACCAAAAAATAGCTCAAACTTTCCTCTATCACACCATATCAAAATCAAATTTTTATCGATCCCTGTAAGGGGCTTTTTTATTTTTTTGTTCAGCGCGACCGCCTACCGCGAAGGCGCTCGAGCGTTCATATGCATAGATTTCATACGCAGTTACTACATCTTTGTTATACAAAGCAAGTGTTTCAGAATAAATATTCTAACTTGAGAATGAGAATGTTTACATTCTATTATTAAAATTGATTTCGGAATTTTATTACATTCAGTAATGGTCGTGGAGAAACATCTTTACATGTTTTCTCTAAAATAATTAGGAAATCCCTATGGTGCGTATCACCCTGCCGACCGGCCAGAAAAAAATCCTGAATTCACCAAACACCGCAAAAAAATATCCAGCCTACTAGCCGACGCGAAGTGACGCGACCCCGAATTCGCCGTCCGGCACGTCGATGCGCCCGCTATGCGAATCGGCGCCCCCGCTATGGGAAAAAGACTTCGGCGGCCGCTATTTGCTTGTTCGCAATATGTTATAATTGGAATTTGGAATAGAAAAACCTCATCATAGCTATTGCTTATAAAATAATACTTACGCATTCCATTTCTGAATGTTACTTTGTTTCTTCCGTTGGTCATTCAATCTCAGTCCTGCCTTCGTTCTAGGTTTTCGTGGCATTGTTAAACAATTATACAAACACAAAAATCTAACAACACTTAATAACACCAAAATTAACCTAACCCAAACCAAGAGCGCAGCCGTAAAACTCGAAAGAGTGCAACGACAGGCGTGTCTGCTGATTACTGGGGCAATGAGAACAACGCCCACAGCAGCCATGGAACACATATTATCGCTTCCACCACTACATCTATATGTTATGATGGAAGCCAGACAGGCAGCCTACAGACTGCACATAAATGGACACACTTTAAATGTAGGGTCATCTAGACCGGAAACATTTAAAGTGCTACAAGAAGAAGAAATCCTAAAAATGAGGTCCGATTTCACTAAAATCGTACACCCATCCCGCAGATTCAAAATAATCATACCACAGCGGAGTGAATGGACAAATGGAACATACCCGGGAACGAGTAAAGGAACCATCTGGTACACAGACGGGTCCAAAAACACTAAAGGAACCGGGGCTGGTATCTATGGAGGCTGTAACCGGAGCAAACAATTCACGGTTGCTCTGGGGAAACATGCCTCCATCTTCCAGGCTGAAGTTGCCGCCATTGACTGGTGTGCCCACCACATAATGGAGTCGGGACTCAACAAAGGACCAATTACCATTATGTCGGACAGCCAGGCAGCCCTAAAAGCGCTAGCCTCGCCGATAGTTCAGTCCAGACTGGTTATAGACTGCATAAACAGGCTGGACGCACTGGCGACAACAACAAAAACACAGCTAGTATGGATACCCAAGGACCAAGGAATTATTGGACACTTGGGGGCCGACCTGCTGGCCAAACAAGGGACAACAGGTGAATTTATAGGACCTGAACCCGCTTTCGGAATACCACATGAAACCGGAAAGGAAATAATCCGACGCAAGTTAGCAGAGGAGCATACAAAGGCATGGCACAACCAAATGGGAATGAGGCACACGAGACTCTTCCTAGATGGCCCGGTACCTGATAGCGCATTAGCGCTGTCAGGACTGAGCAGAATGAAACTAAGGAACATCACAGGACTAATTACTGGGCACTGTGACCTGAATAAGCACAAACATAGGATGGGTCTTGAGAAAAGCCCCCTATGCCGTGGGTGCTTGGAAGAAGAGGAAACTCCCCAACACCTACTGTGCACATGCGAAGCCCATAAACGGCAACGCACGGAGCAACTCGGGAAGCCCGTGCTTCCTGAAGAACAGCTTAAGAACATCCCCTGGCCCAAACTCCTGGACTTCTTAGAAGACACAGGAATATACAGGGAGTAAAATAACCAGAGGAGCACAAAAGGACCACGGAGACCGTAGTGCAGGGACGCAAAGCGATACCACCTCATGTGGAAAAAAAAAAAAAAAACCTAACCGTGTGGAGACGATATCAGACGTTATTGAATAATACAAAATAATACACTTTACAGGCATATATAAAAAAAATTCAAAAATACTTACGCGCGCAATCTTCCAATAACACCACAACTAACACAATCAAACAAAATCTGAGCCGAAAATGTGTCGAATGGATAGTAATAATATCACTGCATGATTTCTGTAATTTTACAGAAAACGCCAAGAGCATCGAGTAAAATGCAACAGACGGCGGCACTTTGCGGGCTGTATTTTTGCGATGTACAGGGGTCAGAAGAACATCTCTTAAATATCGCACAGAGCATATTTTGTGTTCTAAAAAAAACCAATAATCAGTAGAAAGAAGAAACTACCTTTTGCTGTTTTATTATTTCAAAAAAAAAAAATTAAATTGTACACTAAAAAAGCATCACAAGTAATGCCATTTTTTGTCATTTTATTGTAATCAAATGAAAGTTATTAAAAAAAATCAATACAGTAGATGTGTCTATATATCCTTTGTTTCCTTATTTTGAAAATATGAAATAAATCGGTGTGTAAATAACGAAATTACAGCCGGAATACGGCAGCATGTTTTATATGGATTTTCGCTATGGAACAACGCGTACTATGGAGCCTTAAAAAAAAATTCTTGTTATAAAAATGTTCGGTGTTACATAAAACTCTCTGCATATACAACACAATATTAACACCGATGTATTATTACTGGCGATGTACGATGTTACATCTAGCAGTGATAACTTCCCGCGGCCAGTGTGCCATAAGATAATTTTTGCAGCGCGCACCGTTTTTTTGAGCATTGTATTATTAGAATGTTTATAAAAATAATTAATACATGTTTTTTTTTTACCGACCGCATACTAAGGCCTAGTTGCACCAAATACATGAACACGAGTATGAGATGAGAGTTCCTATTGTTCTAATGTCACTAAAGTTCATAGTTGAACCAGTTCAACGTGTTTGGTGGAACTGGCCTATATGCGTAAGGGAGGTATTGTGATCGGCCAAAAATTGACCTCTAGTTTTTTTTTTCACGGAAGTAAGTATACGTTTCGGGGTTCCAGGAACTGCTCGCTCAGATGTGTATTTTTATAATCCATAGCCGACTTAAGCTTGATTTCATGTTTGACCTAAGGTTAATACATTTTACAAATGTTTATTTTATCTAAGTTTTTTAATTTGTACGTTGATTTAAATACATTTTCTAAGAAAATTAATTAAAACGAAATGCGCAATATTCTCTCATACGCACAAATTAAACATCACCTGTTTGCCAAAATTGCCCAACACCTTTCGATGTTTATTTAAAAGAGCAACGAAAGTTATTTTCAAGTTACGTAAAGCTCGATTCGCAGTGTTTTTTAAGTCTTAACGCGTCGATTTGGATGGCGACGAGAAGTTTCCCAACTCACGAGTGTTTGCTGTAATTGCCCATTTTTGAATATTTTCTATTGTTTTCTCATTGACAATTACTGGTAGTGTTATATAAAAATTTTACAATCGTTGTGTTATAATAACAAGTTTGGTAATCCATGTAAATAAGAATTTATTATGAGTGTAATTTAATAATGATAAGTATTAGGTTATTATTCAATTGTGTTGTATTGTTTCATAAATCATAATCATATTTTTATAGCCGTGAGACTAAAAATGAATGAATAAGTAGAAATTTGTTTGAAAGTAGTAACACTATAGTTTCCAATACCTTGTAATCTAAAATAACCGATACATATACTGACAATGTTGATATTTCTTTGAATGTGGTAACAGTGTAACTTTATCCATTACCCTATGTCAATTTGAAAGTAGGATTTCAATATTTAAAGTATTATTGCGTTTGTAGTTAATTAAATAAATCTTGGAAAAAAAGTAATCAACAATAAGTGTTACCTCCACTTTGTGTTGTGTCGTAGGCAAGCATAACGAAAAAAAAAAAAGAATAAAAGTATGTGCGTCTGTTTAAAAGTATCTTTGGTATTTTCAAGTATTTTTTTATATCTACAAGTACAGTGCGATCATTTAAATTATGATTTAGAGTAGGTGGCATTTTTTTTGTGTGCGGTTGCCCAGGCTGCTAATTGAATGATGGAATAAATTTGAAGTTATGCTAAACTATGTGTTAACAGTCAGTAGTGCCAATCTAATTTAAAACTCAAAGCCTACTCTAAACTATATTTTAAATGATCGCACAGTAGTAGTAGATTCGCACATATGAACAAAGGAAGAAAAAAATGATTTATTGGTAATAGTGAAACCTAACAAAGAACAGAAGTTGTTTCAAACTCAGGCTATGAAGAAAGAATGCAGATTCAATAATTAAATTAAAAATAGAGTAAGTCAGTGGCAACGTTACTCTGACCAAAATAGATATTTGTTGATATTTCGTAAAAGAAATCGCAGATTTTCCGCAGTTTGTCTAAAAAAATCAAATTTGTATTTTCCAACGTTAGAAAAAAGTTTATAAATTTCTTAGAAATCTCCATGAAATTTGTTCTTGAAGTTCCTTAGATTTTTTGCGATTATTTTAATGAATCCATACCTTTTCTGTATTTCGGAAAAAGTGTACCTACATATCTCAAAGAATGTTGCTACAGGTGCACGACTTGAGATTTGGTTTGTCAAAATAAGCATTTCTAAAAGGAATTGATGTGATATCAAACATAAGTAAAGTCAGCACATTACCCCATTACCGTATCGTCACAAAAAAACAAAATACAGTATCATAAACGTATGTCCACATTTTTGTTTGATTTTATTTGACAAATCTGTCAGTGAGCAATAAAATTATTTCAAAAGAAGGAACGACATATTGAAACCTATAAAACTGTAAACCTCAGTTAAATTGGATATTAACAATGTGCTTAGTATTGGATTAGTCACAATATTCCAGAAAATATACGTTTACAATCACAACAAATCTATCTTGCTTCTGCGACAAATAGTAAGCGGAAAATCTCTATGGATCCTCTTTATTTCTAGCATCTTTAAATTATACATACAGGGATTTTTTCTTTCAAGTATACATTACATATTTGAATGCGTATGCATTTAGAGGTATTTTTGTTTTTTTTAATAAGTTCAATTCTAAGTTTAGAACGAGTGCATTTAGTGTGTAATATGCTTGGCACATGGGGTAAAATCTCGTGTTTAGAAAAACCTGATCATTTGGACTTAGACGCGAAACGTCCAAATCCAAACTCAGGCTTTTCTAATCTCGAAATTTTACCTTATGTGTCAAGCGTAGCAAACATTGAATACGCTGAAATATTGTGAGCAAGTGAACTTCACTTGAAATCAGCTTCTTAAACGAGTGGCGCATGAACTAAATTTTGAGTTTAGAAAAGCCTGAGTTTGGATTTGGACGCTTTGGATGATAGAAATAGATGAAGGCAAGAGAAGCAGTAGAAGAAATACTAGTATTAGATGTGAAGAAGAGAAAAAATAGTAGTATTCGATGTGAAGACGAAATCCAATCCTTCAGATCTAAATAATTCTAGAATTATAAATTGTACTCGAATATTCAAAAAGTCGGGAATAAGTCATAATTGTCATATCTAAAACTCTAAAACGGAGCTCGAATTTAGAAGATAGAAGAAGTAGAAGCGAAGATGACAATAGATAGAGGCAAGAGAAGTAGTAGAAGAATTAGTAGTATTATCTAATACTATTTTTTTTTCTACTGCTTCTCTATCCTCTGTCTATTTTCATCTTTTCTTCTATAAATAGTAGTATTACCTAAGAAGAAACTACTATTCTTCTACTACTTCTCCTGCCACTATCTATTTCAGTATTCTCTTCTACTTTCCTTAACTATTATCTTCTCTTATTTTCCTTTTTTCCTCCTCCACTTAGAAATATGAGGAAAGAAACAGAGATCATTCCATAGCTGCATAGGAGTAAATAATATTTGCTAGATTTGTATTATATCTGAACATGTATTTAACTCGGAAAGTGAAAGGTTCTGGTAAAACAAACTTTAAAGTGCGGAAGAAACTAAAAAGACAAACAGAATAAGAAGAAATTAAGTATAAGACCACATAACTTCCAAATAAACTTATTTTATAAAAATTGTACAGACTCCTATATTACAAAAATCGCAATTGTTTTATAATTGTCATTTTTTCTATGGCTAACTATTTTTTTGTAGTAAAAAAGTAGAAAATTGTTATTAATTCAGATATTTTTATAAATAAGTATGTCAAGTCTAAAGAGAAAATAATCAATTTTAATGACATAGTCAACTATTGTTTCCATTAAAAAATGCGAGTTTGTGTTATATCTCGAAAACTAATGTCAATAAAAAATATCTGATAACATTTAATTATTTAGTGTAAAATTATCTAAAACTTTACTGTTTATAGTTTTTTTTATCACTTTTAATAACTGAGAACAATCGATTTGAAAAAATCGACATTTTTTACATTTTTCATAATATCTAGTTACCATTGACTATTTTGAAACATTTCAAAGTGTCTTTTTATAATGCTCGTAAAACTGCACTACTTTGCTCATTTAACCGTTTCCCTATCTCCGAGATCTCTATAGAAATCATGAAAAAAAAAATCACTTTGTATATACAGGTTTCCATTTAAAAATGCAAGTTTGTGTTATATCTCGAAAACTAATGTCAATATAAAATATCTGACAACATTCTATTATTTAGTGTAATAACTGAGGAAAATCGATTTGAAAAAATCGACATTTTTCACATTTATCAAAATATCAAGTTACATTAGACATTTTTTTGAAAATTTTACAATTGTCTGTTTATTCAGCTCGTAAAACTGCACTACTTTGCCAGTTTAACCATTTCTCTATGTCTTATAGTTTCCGAGATCCCCATAGAAAACATAAAAAGAAAACTCACTATATACAGGGTGACATAGAAAAAAGTACATTGCATAGTGCCACACAATGGAGGACACTAAAGTAAGAAAAAAAGTTCCTATAAACATGGGTCCGCAAGGCCTTCGGTTAAAAGATACGGGGTGTTGTATTTTTTTTTATTTATTTGCAAAAACAATGATAAATACGTCAACAATTAGATTTTAATGGTATGATGAAAAATATGATTAATTAAAACAAAACATTAAGTTTTTAGAAGATGCTCAAATTGTTGCCCTTGTACTTCAATACATTTTTCCATTCTTCATCTTAATGATTGACGGCATCTTTGAAATATTCCTGGGTTATTACGAAATCTATCTGTCGATTCCATAATTCGTATCCATAATTGTTCTTCATTATGTATTTCTACAGCATAAACTTAATTTTTCATAAATCCCCCCTCGACCAATCCACGTATTTCCAAATCTCCTGTCCAAATAGTCCCTTGCCACTCGAGAAAAGTGAGCTGGCGCCCCATCATGCATGTAATACATTCTTCCAATAATGGCCAATGGGACATTCTCTAATAATGTGTTTAAATCATTCTCCAAGAAATTTCGATACAGTGCACCTGTCAATCGATTGGGCAATCGGAATGGGCCAATTAAGTAATTGTCAATTATACCTGCCCACACATTAATAGAAAACCCATATTGGTGACTTCGAATTACAGTTTGATGAGGATTTTCATCACTCCAATGGTGCAAGTTATGTAGGTTCAGAATACCATCACGACTAAAACCAGCTTCGTCAGTAAACAAAATTGATGAAATAATGTTTTGTCTTTGGTTTTGCAACCATTCGCAAAATTGTACACGAGGAAAAAAGTCATGTTCCAATAGTGAATGAATTTTTTGTAAATGATATGGGCGAAGAAATTGTTCCTTGAAAATTTGTCTAACTGATTCACGGTTAGGGTTTCGCACCGCTAAACTTATTTTTCTGGTGCTTGTTCTCGGATTATTTTCTACCATTCGTAAAACAGTTTATTCGTTTCGCACAGTGCGACAAGTTCTGGAAACCCCACTATTTAATTTTGGTTTTCTAAAACAGCCATCTTCTCCCAAACGCCCACATCAATAAATGTTCGAACATTAGGAACTTGTCTTAAAGGATATCTTTCTCGATAGATACGTTGAGCTTCGTAAGAATTTGATCTAGCTTCGCCGTAACACATAATCATGTCCCTGTATTTTTCAAAAGTGTAGCGAACCATTTCTGAAAGCAATTTTGAATAATCAGTGAGAAAACCAATGAAAAACTTAATCACGAACATAAAATACCTCAAACAATTATTACATTAGTTTGACAAGTGTCATTATGACACATTATTTAATTGTAATTTATCATTGTTTTTGCAAATAAATAAAAAAAAAAATAAAAATCAACACCCCGTATCTTTTAATCGAAGGCCTTGCGGACCCATGTTCATAAGAACTGTTTTTCTTATTTTAGTGTCCTCCATTGTGTGGCACTATGCAATGCACTTATTTCAATGTCACCCTGTTTATACAGGGTGCCATATTTCGACAAAATGTATGGAGATCTCACTTATTTAAAAAGATAAAGAGTCGTGTAAATTAAGGCAAAGTTGCGTATTTTAGAGCCCAACAATAATCTGAAAACAAATTTGAAAAAAAAGACCTATATTGGCATAATATTATATTACATACATTATATCTACACTAATCACTGCCCCCTCTCTTCCTTCTGCTTTCCCTCTCTTCCCCCAACTTCTCCAGCGTCCTTAATCCGGCCCCATCCTCTCTCATCCATTCCGTCACTCTTCTATTCCCTCTTATATCCATCCATTCCTCCTTCCCCCCTCGCACTCCTCTGCCAGATGACGTATCCCTCCCCCGCTCACACATTACACACCTCCCATACTCTTCCCCCATCTACACCTTCCTTCCTCTCTCCCCTGACCCACACCTCGCCCTCGCCAGCATTACCCTTTCCTCCCTACCCCATCCCCCCTCCACCAAATACCTCGGCATTCTCCTATGCACCTACCACCTCCCGTACCTATCGTTGTATTCACTCCTCTCTATACACCCTTGCCTTTCCTGTGCTTCCACCTACTTCTCCTTCTCTTTCACCCACGCATCCATCTTTACCCCATTCCCCAGCCACTCCATCACCTTCGCCTCCGACAAACCCACCCTCTCATACATTCTCCTTCTCTCGCTCCTCCATTTACCCTCTCTCCCATTCACGCACGCCACCCACACCGCCTTCACCAGTCTCTCTTCCTCCAGGTCCCATAACTTCATCTCATACCTAGCCATTCTCACCATTTCCTCAAACTCTAGTTTCTCTCTATTCGTTTCCTGTAGTTCCAACCTGCTCCCACTCTAATTCCTTCACCCTCCCCTCCCTTCCTTTATTTCTGAATCTCATCCATTTCGTTTTTCTAACATTCAATTTGAAATAATATTTTTTGTTTTCGAGATATCACTAAAAAACGGATTTTTTGAAATTTCGTTTTTATTTTTTTTTTTCAAAAACCAGACGTTTAGAACTTTGACATTATACAGGCACTTTTTAATGAGGAACCTAGTGTCATATTTTATTTTAAGATAACTGTAACATTTACCCGGGAACCTAGCCAAAATGGCGCCCATAAGAAAAACAAAAGTTGGCTATGGTCACGGGCGAATGTTATAGTTATCTTAAAATAAAAATGCTACTAGATTTCTTAAACAAGTGCCAGTATAATGGCAACGTTGTGGGGCCAAAACAGCTCAACGGTGTTTAGAAGTAAATGGAAAACAGATTGAACCAGTGCTGTGGACACGGAGTTGGAGTTGGAGTTAGAATCAAAGCTGTGGAGTCGGAATCTTGGTATTTTTGTGTTGGGGGGAATCGAAGCTGTGGAGTTGGAATTTTTTATTTAAATTTGAACCTAAATGGAGTTATTAATTTTAATGGAAATTTATGTGATTTGCATATAAGAAAAAAGCCAAAATTCTGATTGTTTTTCCAAAAATCTATTAGATTGCAATTAAGTAGATGTAGTAAAAATCAAACATTTATTTGTATTGCAAAAAATTGGATTATTAAGTAAAGTTTTAAAATGTTCACATGATTCGAAGCAGGAGTCGTAGAATTTTCGAGACGTACAATATTTCATTTAGCGACTCTGCAGCCTTGGTTGGAATACATCTGAGAGGTCTTGGAAACTTAATCTTTTAAGTGAGCCATGAAAAATGAATGTTTAATAACATTAATCAGATATTACACAAACTTGATGCCAGTAACTATATTATATTTCCTACAAAAGTTGCTTGTTTATTAAAGACCTTTCCAATGATACCACTTTTGACCTATCGTACCATTTAAAAATCAGAAGTTTTTGACTTTTTTTTAGCAAACTCTTGGGGTGCTAACCTTTTTGTCGAAAATCAATATCACTATTTGATTCTTTAATACGGCGTTTGTTATATTTTTTTGTATCTCAACTTTTAGGACTAGCCATTTTCTTAAAAAGAGCCTCATACGAGTGTTCTGGGACACCCTGTATATTTCACTTACGTCCCACTAGGGCAATAGATAAACCTTAGTAAAACTAAAGTATAGCTGAAGGTTGCGGTTTACTAGAGTGAGACAGACTCTGCCCAGCCATTTGCTAGAGTGAAATAGACCTATATTTCTATTTCCAGCATAAAAAGGTAAAAGTAATATATCATGGACATTTTTTTAATGAATGTTGAGCTAACTGAAGGCAGAATGTACGTATACCCTTGAATTTTACGTAGTGCAAGTTTTTGTTGACTAAAATGGAGTAAACAAATGAGAAAAAATAGCTATTCTTAGGATTTTTTACAAATAAACTAAATATTTTAATCGTTTTAAGTTGGTGACATTAAAATCCCCCAAGTTTTAGGATTATTTTGATGTATCATGTAATATTTTCCCATAATCAGAACATGAATTTAGTTGGAACTAGTGATTACTTACTCGTAATAAATGGCAACCTTAACCGATATAAAAATGAATACACAATTAATTGAATAAATCAGAATATTCCATTCCAGTGGGAATAATAATAACAAGGAATCATTTTTAAAGTCAATGAATTCCAACTGGTTCTAAGCTAAGCCTAACAATACTAGTCAGTTATTGTTTTACAATATTCCCAAATAAAATTAATATTTCGTGTTATCTTTTAAGTACGAGATTTAAAACTCCGCCATTACAATTATTTATTTTCGCGACCCCTCTTTATACATGTACCTTGCAAACTCCTTAGGGTTTGTGTACCACCCGTCAGGAACCGATGGACTAGAGGAATATTAGTTCTTTTCATAAATCATTTGCAAGAATTATGATTCTTTACAATTTCCATCAATTTGTTATAAAAAAATACTTGCAAGTGTATGACACTGTTTCATTTTTTGAAGCTAGGAAGTTCTGTTTTCCAGCATTAAAAAAAATATGGGTTAAATGCTTAGAGAAAAGGAAGTTTATAGGTTGGCTTGATTTATAATTTATAAAACATGGTTAGGTAACTCAAAGTCATACACGACAATTCTGAAATGTAATAAATTGTTCAATTCAAAACAATTTAAATAGCTTGAAAGCCAAGTAGTGAAGCTGTACTTATGAAAAACTTTTAAAATTTAGCGAGTTCCTTTTTTAAATAATTCGTTTTAGTATAATGATCATGCGTCCTCACTTATCCAGAATCCTCTGCCTATTATAGAAATTGTGATTATTTTTCAGCACTTGCACACACATTCCAGCGTTGCAGTTGTAAGATATGACAAACTATTATCAATTTCTAGAATAGGAGGAGACAAACATTCCTGATTAAATTATTAGGTATTTGTACTTTATTGACAATTACAAAATTAAGGAACGCCGGGGTCAACTGTGACAGAATATCGAAACACCGCAGACCAACCGGCAACTTTCACCATCTAACGATTCACCTTTTTATAACACATACCCACGCCTTTCATTTTTATTTCATTTTCGAAACAGATACACACACACTTCCGATGACCAGAGCTACTCAATTAGCGGCCGACAATTAAATCTTCCACCGCTTCTAAGCATTGTAGTTCGCGATTACGCAACGCTATTTTTTCTTCTCTCTCTTTCTCGTGACACACTTCTGGTATTTCCACCGAAGGTATTGCAAAATCTTGTGGAAGTGCGAATCTCGAAAACTGGATTTTCATGATATCCCTTCTGTTGTTATGAACATTGTACTTTTTCCCACCTTTGCTTGGGAGAAAGTGCCGAAATTTTCGAGAGAAAAAAATATAATCGATGACGCAAATGGGCTTTAGCCTTTGGCCTACATCTCCCTCTGATTTTCCAATTCCTCGCGATGGTCATTCATGAATGTTGGATACGCCTAATTTATTCGAGAACGTTACCATTCGCAAGCGGGCTTGTTTTATAATCCTTATGCAACGGAAAGGTAAAAATGATCGTAAATTCGATTCCTGTGAGAGTAATAAAAATTACTACTCTCATTTTATGATGTTACCTCACACTTGGATTCAAGAGTGACTGTTGGAATAATTGCAACATGAATTAAATATAAATACATTCGTGCAGCAAGTACACTCTAATAAGTTGAATCAACATCGTTGATCTTGCTTTTGAATAACGAGTAGCTACTTACTCTTATTCTAATGCTGGGATTATCTTAACAACTTTAGATATGCTTATTAAATTCATTGTGTTCTTGATCTTCAGATTCAACACGAATCGCAATTTTAAATGCTGTGTAACGTGCATTACATTCATGTTTATAACAATACAAGGTTTGTCCGATAAGTAATGAGAATGATGGTAGAACTTTTTAATATTTGAAAATAAAATTAAATCCAGTTAATATCCTTGAATACACACCCTTTAGGCATTTATATACCATTTCTCGTGGTTTTATCACATCTTTTAAACCTCAAGGGAGTCCTAGACTGGCAAGCCGTTCAGTGCACTCGTCACGACATTTTGTACGAGTTTAATAGAATAGAATAGAAATACTGTATTTACATTATACAAGATTAACAAATAATGAAGATCTAAAACATCAAACACAAATTATAATTATCTATTATGGTCAACTAAAACAACATTAAATTGAAATTAAAGTAATCTATCATAGAGTATGGTTCCATTTCACACAAATAGTTAAATACACCTATTTACGCCTTTTTTAATCTCCCAACAGCTCTGGTTGTATTTTAATTTAAATAATATGCGCAGTGCGTTCTTTTGACTGATGAATACTTTGTTCATATACACGGACCCACCCCAGAGTATATTTTCATACGTGTAATGCGATTTAATATTTGAGTGGTAAAATAATGTTGTTTCCGCAGTGGCGCTACGGACTAGTATGCGTAACCCATAGCAGCCGCTACTTACTTTACTGAGTAATTGGTTGGCATGTTCAGAAAAACAAAGCGTCTCGTCTATTATCATGCCTAGGAATTTTACATTACTTGTCTTTATTATTTAGCTTAATTGATTTAGGTGTTGCTAATCCTTGGTTAGTTTTATTAAGTAAGCAAGCTGTTTTTGATTTATTTAAAATTAGTTTGTTTTCCTTAAACCATTTTCTAAAATTGAATTAGATTTGGACCATCTGCATACGTTATTAATTTGCAGTTTCTAACTATGTGGTGTTGTGTATCGTTTGTAATTATAATGAATAGGAGAGGTCTAAGTATGCTCCCCCGAGGAATACCTATATTAGTTATACCTTGGTTTGAATAAATATCCATCACTTTTTTAATTCGTATAATGAGGCCTATTCTTAAGGTAATATTTAATTAGATCATGAGCTACTCCCCTTAAGCCATACCGATATAGTTTTACAAGTAATAGGCCATGATCGATTGTGTCAAACGCTTTTGACAAATCTAAGAATACGCCGCAGGTAAGGTTATTACTCACTGAGCAAACACAATTAAGTAATGTTTCATCAACATTAAAACAACTATTAATGCTGCTACAATGTTGATATAACGTTATTTGTTTGTTTTTTTGCTTAGTGGATATATACTCAAATAGTGCCGTATCTATGCTTTTGCTCTTTAGAAAACCATGTTGCGTGTTTGAGAGTAAATTATTCTTAATTAAGAAACTTGATAGCCGTGTGTAGATTACTTTTTCAACAATTGGCGAGTAATTATTTAATAAATTCTTGTCGCCTTTCTTAAAGAGTAGTGTGATTAGGGATACTTTAAATTGATCCGGTAATGTTCCTGTTTCTAATGATGATTTAATAATGTCAATTGTAGGTGTTGTGATATAGTCTGGGCATTGCTTTATTATATGTATAGGAACGTCATCGATACTAGTACTATTTTTATTTGTAAAACTATTTATTATATTGAACATTTCAAAGTAATTAGTTGGTTCAAGAAATATTGTATTTTTATTGAAAGGTATTTTGTAAAGACTTGATTGCGTAAGATAAGTATTTTTAGGTATTTGCAATAAGTTTGCCACTTCATTGAAAAATCTGTTGAAATCATTTGCGAGACTATATATACTATTGTGTTCTGGAATTGTCTGGGTTTTTGATTACCTACTATCTTTTGTATCATAGACCATAAATTCTTTGATTTATTTTAAGACATTTCCAATGTATGTTGTATTTCTTTTTTCGTTCTACAATTAAGAGATCATTGTATGTTTTTGTTCTTTCTTGTATAGAGCTTCAAAGTCTGTATTATAGGTTCGTATGGATTTATATATAAGATTTTTTTCTTTGCTTTCTGCAATAGCTTCGTATTTATGAAACTTATTTTGTTTTTGCTTTTTGGTATCAAAAAAACTGATATTGAAATGTCTCGTAAATAGATGTAAAAATGAGTTGTATTTCATGTTTACCGACTTTTCAGAGTATATTATACTGAATAAAACTTATCGCAAGTCTTCGCAAAAGGAAATTATATTGGATTCTCTGAAATCCCTTACATTGATTACATTTATTTTTAAACTAATTTGACCTTCATATATTAAGAATTGTGCTGTATGGTCAGAAAAAGTGCTGTGTACTATTTCTACACAATGATTGATTGGTATTTACATTAGTTACGATATTGTCTATACATGTCTGACTTCGATTTGTCAATCTAGTTGGTTCGTTTACAAGGTGTTGTAGATTAAGCGAAGTTAATATATTTATGAAATCATAACTCATATTATTAATTTTAAAAATATCAATGTTAAAGTCGCCCACTATTAAAAATGGTTTGTTCTGGTGTAAAAGATTATACAGTCATTATTCAAATAACTCACAAAACAGTCAGAAATCCCCCGAGGGAGGTTTATATATACATACCACTATCACATGTTCGTCTTCAGCCGTACTGATTTAAGTACTCGAAAACTTTGCATAAAGTAAACATAGATACATCATAAGGGAGACAGATAATTGAATTTTCTACAACAAATGCAACTCCTCCGCGTTGTCGTTCTTCTCTACAAAAACTTGATTTTATCACAAAGTCTGGTATATTTATTAATTCTATCTGTTAACAAGATAGCCAATGTTCGGATACACATAAAATGTTACAACCAATTTCTTCTATTAAGGACTGTAGTTGAAATAATGATGTTGTTAAACACTGTACATTTTGGTGCAAGAGTTTCAAATTATTAGTATTATTTTTGAGCACTACCCCTTCACTTTTATGATCACATTCTTTAGAAAATGTTTCCATCACTTCATTTCAATAAAAACCTATTTACAAGGGCATTCTGTGACTAGAAATCAGCGTGTATCACTTTTTTTTCTATTGAGACTGGAATTCCTATTTTTAACGAAGAGTATGTAGCCTTTTTATATTTCGGTTTTAATTTTTCCACTTTGAAAGGGACATTTCCAGCTTTTTGGAGATGTTCCATCACCTGTTCTCGCCCTACATCTTTACGAAGTCTAGATACAAAAATCCATTTTTAGGAAGATTCATATTTGTTGCAGCGCCGTTGAATATATAAGGATTTGTTTTGTGTTTTTTTTTGTTTTTTAACTACGCCTGTCCATTTATGGTTCATTTTTCATTGATGACTCTCGCCGTGGTCATTGACGTCAGTTTCTGCATTCGGAGTTCCACTATTTGCGATAGGCTTGTATGTTTTATCTTTTTGGGGCATCGGGTTTTTCAAGGTTGTAGATAATTTTGTATTTGAAATTTCTGTACAGTTTACACCATTTTTTGGTATATTCGTCAAAGAATTCGTTTGTGGGGCTCTGCTATTTGCAGGGATCTAATTTTTATGATTTGGATTGTTTTTTATTTCTTAAACCTTTTATGTCATAGGTTAGGCACTTAATTTCTTCTTTCTGCTTATCTATTATAATGTTTTGTTGACTTACTTTGCGTGTCAACTTTGTTACTTCCATTTTTAGTGCGATTAACACTTGGAGTAAGCACTGTTAAATTCCGTTTTTTTTGCACTTGAGGCATGCCTGCCGGCCAAACTTCTCCTCAGATTTCGGACAGTCTTGATAATATTCACTATCACAGATGTTACACTTAAATGGTTCGCCGTCTATGCTTTTATTACATATAGAACATTCTTTAATGTCATTTATTTCGCTTAGATTTTACTCGCTTTCAGATAGCGACCGACCAACAAACAGTATCAAAATGTTGCCTTTTTAACTTAAATGACAACCTAGGAACCAAATAGAAGCCAAACAGAAGCAGATCTGGGCTACAGAAACATTTGGGCAGCGATAGATTTTTTTTGCCAAAATTCATTGCTAACTCCAATGAAAAAGTAGTGTCGAGATTAGGCACAGACTCTCCGAACCTCTGCAATTTTGTTGGGATAATTTTATGCAAAATGAATTTTGAAATGCCTAATTTATCTACTATTAATCTGAAATGTAACTGTCAATCACAGTTCAAAATTTCTTTCATCTTAGCTACATTTTCTGAACTCTAAGACTTTGGAGATTTCTCTGCACGATGTTCATTTTAGTTGTTTTTTTTCCACAAACCATGTGTCAACTAAACAATTTTACTTGTCTTTAAACATTCTCCAAGTATGCTTTCTAATTGATAGCAATCGTTTCAGTTGCTTATTTTAAGCTTAACACAAAATTTTATTCTCTATTAATTTGAACCGTGACGCGACCCCTAAACAGCAGTCCAGTTTGTTGTCGATCTACACTCTGTAAAGGTCAGAGGCAGGAAAACTGGGTTAAACCATTTAGCCAACACCCCCCATCACTAACTGCACATGAAAATTCCATTATCTGTAAAAAGAAAGTTGATTAAATAATCTGTCGGTTTTTATACATTTTTAATTTACAATTTACGCTAAATGTAATGGAATTTTCTCTTTATAAAATTTAAAAAACAAAATCAGTTTTTGAAAAATCTAATCAAAATATTTGAATACTGATTAAAGTATTCACTTTTGTAAAATAAACAAGCTAATTTTTTTAACCCATTCAGCCCTGGATTTTTTCTGGTGCCTAAAAAAATGTTTTGTACACTGCATATTATTTATTACTATCTTAGATATCTGGAGAGTTTTTCTTTTAAGTATGCATATCTCAACAGTAAATCACTGTAAATCTTCAGATATTCGTTGGTTTTTACAAATATTTCAAATTGAATTTTCAAACGAGTATTTTCCACTCCCAGATTAAGCATAAAGTAAATTTTCAGGCTTTTCTAAACTAGAAATTTTACTTTATGCGCCACGCGTACTAAGCACTGATGTGATGTGATGTTCAGAATACACTTTTTTAACATACTTCTTTAGTAGAATATTTTGAACTTTACCAAAAATCAGTGTTTTATACGCGTGGCGCATGAAGTAAAATTTCGAGTATAGAAAAGCCTGAAAATTTGGTCTAGTCAAAATCATTTTTTTTTTCAACTTTAGTACAAAGTTCATTTACTGTTAAATTTATCAAAACCCCACGTATTCTTGATAATCTCAGATAATAAAAAGAGAGACTGTACCTTTTAATATTGTTTGTTAAATCGACAACATTTTATTTAATTTCGAGTGCATGCATTTTTGTTTCTTTAATATAAAGTTTATTTATTTCTGAAAAACACTTCATGATTTTAGCAAAATCTGACGCGTCCTTCATTATAAAAAGATAAACTGTAAAATCAATTGAATTTATCAAATTTGTGTCAACTTCGAACGTCTCTAATTTTTTTAAATATTGATCGAATTTTTTTTTTCAATTTTATTACCTTACATTTCTTAACAATCTCTGTCTATTTTATAAAACTCCTACATTTCCTTTATAATCTCACATCAGAAATAGAAAACTGGACGTTTTAATATTTCCAGTTAAATTGATAACATTTTATTAAACTTTGAGCGTCTTTAGTTTAGTGTCGAATTAGAATCAAATGTGTACTTATTGATAAAAGACGCTAACATTACAAACATCGTCAACATCGATAAAAACAATTATAATTTTTGTAAATCGATAAAATTCATAGAAGTAATTTAAACTGAAAACAAATAGTTAAGTAAATCAAAATATTACATAATAATATTTTATCGTATTTAAAAAAATTGGAGAAAGACATAAACAATAGAATAAAATTTTCAAAATCAATAAACATTGGCAACTAACCCAAATAACAAACGATATACGATATGACATTTCTCATGACATTTTATGACATTTCTTTATTAGTCGTCAAAACAAAGGTTTCATAATCGGTCCAATAAGAAATGTTTACACATGCAGAACGACAATCAGAGTTTAATAATACTGATATAAAGTTGTTTGCGTTTGTTCATTACGTTTTTGTTTTGTTTTTATCCCTAAGGTCCTAAATATTGTAAACCAATTATTGACCATGAATATAGGTATAGTCGAATTCGGAAGAGATGTCCCATGACTCATTGATGTGAAATGTGTGGTTCAAATTTTTTAGAGAGTGTGTCGATAGTTGAATCAACGACAATTTTTCCTTGTCGCGTCAAATGTTGATGTTACATGGCAATGTCATACTGTTTAGGTCGCCAGTACATTACTGTTCTTTCATTTATGAAAGCTTAAAATCATTTTTTTGTGATTGTAACCAATTTAAAGAGTATGTGTTGTGCTAGATAATTTTACCTGGATCTTTATTCAAGTACTAAGGAACTAAGCTGCTAAATTGTGAGATTGATCTTCTGAGCCGCCTAGCATCTACCTATTTTTTCCTTATTATACAACGGAATTTAATGATAATACTAATGAATCTGCTTGTTTGTCTATATTTGTCTAATTTTAATTTTGTAAACCGTCATTCATTCATTAAAATAAATTGTGGCTAGTTTTCCAAAAATTATTTTTATAAAGACATTGTCAATGCAGAACGAAAATATGAAAATCGTTATTGAGAATATATTTGTGTTCTCTTTCGTGTTAGTTGGGCAGGAATCAACAATCTTACAACTGCGCAATCGTGGTCAAAATTGAATGATCAATGTTATTCATTATTGATACAATATTGACATGTTAACCTTAAAATTTTGAAGTTGCATGCCGGAACATACGTTTTCGAATGTTCCATCTAAAATCCATAGCAGACGTATTTTGAAGTATTCTGTCTCTATTTACACACGCAATTTGATGACATCAAACTATTTTCGTATTAGATGTATTGGTGCAGTAATCACTAAAAATCAAAGAAACCAGGTACCTTATAAGTACAGTGACGACAACTCCCTGTCATCCGCCATGCCTGGTAAAAACAAGCAGTTATAATACAAACATTTGATATTCAATTATGACAACGAGTCATTGCCATCTTTCACTTGAAGCATCATCCATTGACGGGGGCTATTCACTTAATTTTTAAATGGGAACATATGATGATTAATACCTTAAATTAGCGGGTTTGGGCTGATTCTATCTACTGTGGAGACTTATTAAAGGGCAAGTGAAATAAAGGACACACGTTAGATATGCCGCTGTTTGTCTTCTATATTGGGTCTAAATTACTAATAACCAGAGCTGGGTAGGATTCGAATCATTCAGGATTCGATTCCCGGATTCGAATTCTTTTAGAGGATTCAAAAGAGGTCCGTTTTCACTAAAGTATTCGAATCTTTAGTGAAAACGGATTCGTGATCCGGATTCGTTACATTCTTTTAAAAGGATTCGTATTCGAATCCAAACGTAGATGATTCGAATCCTTATAAAAGGATTCGAATTCTTATAAAAGGATTCGAATCCTTATAAAAGGAATCGAATCCTTATAAAATTCGAATCCTGATACATGAATTCAAATCCTTCTAAATAATTCCAATCATCGCTATTAAGGCTGGAATTCGAATTCGATTAACTCAAATAGTTAAATATTCTAATATGAATATTTAAATCACTAAAATATTCATATTTGAATATAAATATTAAAATTTTCGAATAATTCAAATATTTGTGAATGCATATTTGGTTACTTAACCATGAAAAATATCCAACGTTAATAGTATATTTTTAACTTCACTTGAAATCAGTGTTTTATACGCGTGGCGCATGAAGTAAAATTTCGAGTTTAGAAAAGCCCCGTGAAAATTTGTCTCGGGTCGCTGCGCGACCCTCGACAAATTTTCTACGCGGGGCTTTTCTAAACTCGAAATTTTACTTCATGCTTAGTCTGGGAGTGGACAACACTCGTTCTTAGAAGTTTCAAATAGAAGGATTACTCTAGATTACTAAGTTTATTGCCGTTTTACAAAGGCTACAGCTCAAAGGACCAACCATGGTCTTCGCAGAACGAAGGACTACAGGGAATCGAAGTTTTTTTACAAGAAAACAACGAATATCTGAAGGTTTACAGCATGGATAGGAAAGAAAACATCTAATTTTGAAAAAAATATCGAAGTTGGGTTGGTTTTCAGTGCATTTTTAACTTCACTTTAAATCAGTGTTTTATACGCGTGGCGCATGAAGTAAAATTTCGAGTTTAGAAAAGCCCCGCGAAAATTTGTCTCTGGTCGCTGCGCGACCCTCGACAAATTTTCTACGCGGGGCTTTTCTAAACTCGAAATTTTACTTCATGCTTAGTCTGGGAGTGGACAACACTCGTTTGAATTTTAAATTTAACTCTTTTAAAAAATCGACGTATGTAATATAATAAATCATTCATTGAATTCATAGAAAAAGATGCAAAATTTTACCTAAAATTAACTTTTAGAGTTAACTTTATAATTTGTTCGGCTCTTAATGGGTGAATATTCTATTCCAAAAAGAAACCGTTTTTATTTAATATTGAAGTCGCATTTAATACAATAACAAACTGTGAATAAATCGACATAATTCTAGAAATATCAAAAATCTCGACATGTTCTTGACGGTCCACTCCCAGACTAAGCATGAAGTAAAATTTCGAGTTTAGAAAAGCCCCGCGTAGAAAATTTGTCGAGGGTCGCGCAGCGGCCCGAGACAAATTTTCACGGGGCTTTTCTAAACTCGAAATTTTACTTCATGCGCCACGCGTATAAAACACTGATTGAAAGTGAAGTTAAAAACGCACTGAAAACCAACCCAACTTCGATAGTTTTTCAAAATTGGATGTTTTCTTTCCTATCCATGCTGTAAACCTTCAGATATTCGTTGTTTTCTTGTAAATAAACTTCGATTCCCTGTAGTCCTTCGGTCTCCGAAGACCACGATTAGTCCTTCGAGCTGTAGCCTTTGTAAATTGGTAATAAACTTAGTAATCTAGAGTAATCCTTTAATTTGAAACTTCTAAGAACGAGTGTTGTCCACTCCCAGACTAAGCATGAAGTAAAATTTCGAGTTTAGAAAAGCCCCGCGTAGAAAATTTGTCGAGGGTCGCGCAGCGACCCGAGACAAATTTTTACGGGGCTTTTCTAAACTCGAAATTTTACTTCATGCGCCACGCGTATAAAACACTGATTTAAAGTGAAGTTAAAAACGCACTGAAAACCAACCCAACTTCGATAGTTTTTCAAAATTGGATGTTTTCTTTCCTATCCATGCTGTAAACCTTCAGATATTCGTTGTTTTCTTGTAAATAAACTTCGATTCCCTGTAGTCCTTCGGTCTCCGAAGACCACGATTAGTCCTTCGAGCTGTAGCCTTTGTAAATTGGTAATAAACTTAGTAATCAAGAGTAATCCTTTAATTTGAAACTTCTAAGAACGAGTGTTGTCCACTCCCAGACTAAGCATGAAGTAAAATTTCGAGTTTAGAAGAGCCCCGCGTAGAAAATTTGTCGAGGGTCGCGCAGCGACCCGAGACAAATTTTCACGGGGCTTTTCTAAACTCGAAATTTTACTTCATGCACCAGGCGTATAAAACACAGATTCAAAATGAAGTTCAATAATACATATATCATAATTAATTAAAATCATTATATAATCAGATATTTAGTCGGTAAATGAACATGTTTGTTAATAGAAACTGATGGAATAAAATACTACTGGTTGCAAATAATAGATTCAAATTTATTTTTAAAGGATTTGTATCCGTGATTCAAAAATGAGGATTCGAATCTTTGATTCGAATCATATTTTTCACTTACGAATCCTTTATTCGAGTATTCGTGATTTGAATTATATTAGGTGATTCGAATTCGTGATTCGAATCATGTTTTTGAGGATTCATCCCAGCTCTGCTAATAACCAATTAAAAAGAATACCACAGTTGTTGCCACTGTGTTCAATCAAGGCACTATAGGTATAGGTAGTTGTGAACCTTTACATTTATCAATAGTCACACGAATATGTATAGAGTAAATTGGACTTTCTTTTTTTGTGTAGCACAACTGACCCATAACATAATTCTGTCGTGTTTTACTCTTGATAGGATGTACTTTCAATAAATGATTTCTAGGAAAAAGAGAAGGGTTAGATTTCTTTCAGGTAGTGGAAATCGTTAAGATTAAATCAATAATTAGGCAGTTCTTTCTTTGATTAGTCAATAGGAAAAAAATATCTAATTTTTGTTATATGGTAGATGCAATTAAATTTTAATTACTGGTCCAGTCGTCAGAGATCTGACCTCAAAAAATCACCCGAATTAGCTGAACATTTGTGTGCATGTCAAGTACTCGACTTGTAATAAGATAAAAAAAGTTTACCACTCCTACCCCCGGGCTTCCCCCGAATAGCAAACCCGGAATAGGTAAAAAACGGAAAACATCGATTTCCCACAAATCTGCACGTGAAAAAGACAAAAAAAATAATGAACAAGAAAATGTAGCTGAGAGGATTTTAAATAAAAAAGTTCCGTAGCACTTTTTTGTGAAATGAACTGGTCGTTCAGAAATAGCGATTCAAGTAACCGCTCGTTTTGAATTTCAGTTGCGCGCGCGAAGGGACACATTTGAGCAAAAGTATAACAAGTTGACGCACAGTGCGGCTAACAATGGACAAAAGTCGAAAAATTTAATATTTGTCTAGAATTTTAAACCAAATATACGTAGAGAAAAATAGTTGAATTTATCGGAAATCGTATTATTAAAAAAACAACCATCCACAAAATGCGTTTCAGTGACCTAATAGTCGAAGCTTAATGACGCATCTATTTATTTACGAACTGAGTCTGGATGTGAGTGCTTGTGTAAATCTTATTATTTTCTTAAAAAAATAACTTTGGTGGAATATACCCACCAAGGTATGTAATTTTAGTTTTTGGGTAAAAACACAATTGTCAGACAGATGTTAAGGCATGATTTATAATATAATGCACAGGAAAATTAATAAAATATCAATGATGTTCCATAGCTTTGATTAAGCTTTTAGAAAGTTTTACTTAATATATCCTGTGCTGTCAATTTTATACGATTATTCACACCTTATTGATTGAAACTCTAAATAAAATTTTGCGAGAAGCTGCAATCTTTGCTAATATGATTTTTTATTTAGTTCAACGTCAAAATATCACAAAATCAGTTTTACTTGAAACATAGCGTTTGGACAGAAAAAGCGAAAAGTTGACAAAAGTTCGTGCAAAAATTAAAACTATTGTGAACATCGCTGAGTATTGTGCTTTAATAAGTGAAGAATTTAACCCATTTTGTGAAAGGTATTGGGTTTAAAAAAGAAGTGGAAAGATTGTCATCGCTCCCGTAAAACCCTTTATCAACATCATCAACAATCCCTAGTAGAAATGAATCTTAAGTGTACGTTATCTATTTTTATACCTTGAAATTGTTAATCAATGTACATACAATATTGCTACAATTTAATTTGCTTTCATTGATACTATATTAATATTTATTATAGATACAATATTGTATAAATCCAGTATAAACGTAATTCAATTTTTAATATTGTATCTACAATAAAAATCAAAGACAGATATATTCAATGACTGTACAATTCAAATAATAAAAAGAGAGACTGTACCTTTTAATATTTTTTGTTAAATCGACAACATTTTATTTAATTTCGAGTGCATGCACTTTTGTTTCTTTAATATAAAGTTTATTTATTTCTGAAAAACACTTTATGATTTTAGCAAAATCTGACGCGTCCTTCATTATAAAAAGATAAACTGTAAAATCAATTGAATTTATCAAATTTGTGTCAACTTCGAACGTATCTAATTTTTTTTAAATATTGATCGAATTTTTTTTTTCAATTTTATTACCTTACATTACTTAACAATCTCTGTCTATTTTATAAAACTCCTACATTTCCTTTATAATCTCAGATCAGAACATTTTATTAAACTTTGAGCGTCTTTAGTTTTCTTTTTAGTGTCGAATTAGAGTCAAATGTGTATTTATTGATAAAAGACGCTAACATTACAAACATCGTCAACATCGATAAAAACAATTATTGTGCTTTAATAAGTGAAGATAAAAACAATTATTGTGCTTTAATAAGTGAAGAATTTAACCTATTTTGTGAAAGGTATTGGGTTTAAAAAAGAAGTGGAAAGATTGTCACCGCTCCCGTAAAACCCTTTATCAACATCATCAACAATCCCTAGTAGAAATGAATCTTGAGTGTACGTTATCTATATTTATACCTTGAAATTGTTAATCAATGTACATACAATATTGCTACAATTTAATTTGCTTTCATTGATACTATATTAATATTTTTTATAGATACAATATTGTATAAATCCAGTATAAATGTAATTCAGTTTTTAAAATTGTATCTGCAATAAAAATCAAAGATAGATATATTCAATGTCTGTACAATATTGTGTCAATAATTAATATAATTGAATCCTCAATACAAGATATTCAATGCCTATACAATATGGTATCAATATTAATTACTATTGATCCTTCAATATAGATATTTAATTCATGTACAATATTGTATCAATAATGAATACCATTGATCTTTTAATATAGATATTTAATCCATGTACAAGATTATATCAATAATGAATACCATTAAACCTTTAATATAGATATTTTATCCATGTACAATGTTGATTCAATAATAAACACTATTGATCTATCAATATAGATATTTAATCCATGTACAATATTGTATTAACCCATTAATCGCAATTAGTCGCCAGACCTGACTTGACAGTATGTGAAGAAAAATGTAAATGTTTTGTTATATAAATATTTTGATCAGTACTCATTTTAAAAAAGTATTTATAAGTGTATTTCTATCTTCGCAATATGTCAGTGTTTAATATGCATGGTGCATGAAGTAAAATTTCGAGTTTATAAAAGCCTGAAAATTTGAAGGCTTTACTAAACTCGAAATTTTACTTTATGTTTAACCTGGGAGTGGAATCACTCGTTCGAAAATTCAAACTAATTGCTTTAATAAAATCGACTAATGCTAGAAAATTTACAGTGTATACATTATGTATATTTAAAAGAAAAATTCCCAGTATGTAATATAATAAGTTATTCATAGAAATCATAAATAGAAGTGCAGAATTTTACCTAAAATCAACTTTAAGAGTTAACTCTATAATTGCTCGGTCGTTAATGGGTTAATAATGAATACCATTGATCCTTCAATATAGATATTCAATCCATTCACAATATTGTTTCAAAATTGAATACTATTGATCATTCAAAAAAGATATTCAATATATGTCAATATTGTATCAATAATGAATAACATTGATTATTCAATTTTGACCACGATTGCGCAGTTGTAAGATTGTTGATTCCTGCTCAACTAACACGAATGAAAATTCAAATATATTTTTAATAACAATTTTCATATTTTCATTCTATATTGATAGGTAGGGGAAAACAGGCGTTTGTTAGCCGCCTGTTTTTTCTCCACCTAACAATATAGAATTAAAATATGAAAATCGTTTTTGAGAATATATTTGTATTCACATTAAATTAATAGACATTCACACTCACAGATTAAGCATAAAGTAAAATTTAGAGTTTAGAAAAGGCTGAAAATTTGGATTGGCTAGGGCGCGCGATCGAAGCGAGTCGCGCCCCAGCAAATCCAAATTTTCAGGCTTTTCTAAACTCGAAATTTTACTACATGCACCACCCGTATAAATCACTAACTTCAAGTGAAATCTTCAACTAACTGGTTAGAGTGAAATAAATTTAGTATGGCAATTATCAATTGTTGAAATTGCGGGGAAAGTACTATGATGGACACTTCACCATTTTTGTATTTTGTTTAATATTGTTTAATGTGTCAAATTCGTTTTCCGAACAAAAACAACAATTTGTCAATTTCTTAATCGGATTATTTGCATTTTATTATTATTAGTTTAAAAATTCCCTGACTATTCGCTAAAATAGCCGAATTTCCCTGACTTTTCCCATGCTGATGAAATGTTTGTTTGCGAAACATTTTGAATAAGACATTTTATTTAAAACTTTATGAGCATAACAAAGATGTGTAAACAAAATAAGAAGTACAAATAAATTCAGCATATAAAAAAGGCCACAACAAACGCCCTCTTTTTATTTATTTCATTATAAATTGTGTGAGCCTTGATATTCCGCAAATAATTCGGCACAAGGCGATGATTTTGTTATTTCGCATATTCATTTCGGGGACAATAGCTTTATGTAAATATGATCTCATTATACAGATTTGGATAAAGACATGTCACGAAACATATCATTACCAGTAGCTTACGATTACAATGGTAATTCATACAACACTTGTTTATTTAACACGCGAATTAATTAATTTAATAGATATTTATGTATTTCTAATGATAAGTTCTTTCAAAAATAAGCAACCAATGGAATTGCTCCATTTTCGTCTCACAGAGCATTCTACAAAAACTTAGAACGTCCATTGCCCAAAAGGAATTGTCACTTCTGATAAGACCCCTGGTTCCAATTGGCTCCAACTGAAAAGACCCATGCTTCCAATTGGCTTAAACTGTAAAGACTGCTGCTTTTAATTAGCTTACATGATTTTTCAGTTTCTGCCAACTTACAGAAAGATAAATTAATTGAAGAAACAACACACAGAACACAACAGCAGGTATTTGGAATATTTAATTAAAATTCTTTAAAATGCGAAGCAACTTAAATTAAAGTCAATATTATTGTAAATAAGGTAATGTTTAGCATTATTACAAATTTCTAAGACTTTTTTTATCATTTTTAAAAGTTATCGAACATTCACACTTTTTGTTAATTTATAATATGCAAAAACATTTTATAACTCAAATTGAAGCTTGTTTAATCCTAAACGGATGACTTTTTCAATAAATTATGTAAAATGAGAATTGTATAAATCATAGTGGTTTAATAACTCATACTAAAAAGAATTTCAAAAATTGCTAAACATTAGCTTATTTAGAATAAAATTAGCTGTAAATTAGGTTATTCCGCGTTTTATAACTTTAAAATTATTTCAAGAAGTTTTAATTCAAACTGAGTGCCTTATAAATGTTTTACTCCAAAAATATACAGCTCGGATTGATTCTAACATCAATTGGAGCGACTTTAAAATTTAACAACAAGTGAAAAGTGAAAAAACAACCATACATCAGCTATAGTATTTTGTTTCAAGGTGTGTTCGTCCATCCACTGTAAGTCATTATACCGTGCGATCGTTTAAATTATGACTAAGAGTAGGCGGCATTTTTTTTGCGAGGTTGTCCAGAATGCTAATTCAATAGTGGAATAAATTATAGGTTATGCTAAACTATATGTTAACAGTCAGTAGTGCCAATCTAACTTAAAACTCAAAGCCTACTCTAAATCATGTTTTAAACCAGGTATGAGCAACCTTTGACATGTTGAGGGCCAAACTTTAGCGTGCAAGTACATTCGCGGGCCGCGTTTAAAAGTACTTAGTGCATTTTAAAGTAGTGATAATATTTTTTGCGATAGATATTAGACATGAAATAATACGACAATGTTATTATAGTACAATTTATTAAAATATCAAAATCAAATTTAAAAAAATGGTAAATTATAATTAAATCGTTAAATTTGCAATTGTTACAAACTACGAAAGTTAATTACACCAAAATCAATGAGACACTTGAGCTGGAATTTGGGAAACTAATCCATCGATATTTGGATTAATTCCACTGACACAAAGACGTACAGAATTTTCCAAATTATCGTCAGTCAGTCTTGTACGATGTATTGATTTATTAACTTTCATCAATGAAAAGAACTGTTCGCATTTATAAGTACTGCCAAACGCACAAATCAATCTTCTTGCGAATTTTCTAAGCTGCGGAAAATTGTCTTCTTCTAGGTATTTTTTGTAGAAATCGCACAACTCTACGTCTTCAAATTTGGATTTTAGGAGTGAGTTTTCTTGAATCTCGATCAACTCCATTTGTAAGTGTATTGGAGCATTTTGTACAATATATGTTGTAGGAGTAGCAAATAAACTGAAACAGTCTTCCATGTTTTTGAAGTCGCAAAATCTGTTCGAAAATTGTTCCGACAGTAACTTGAGTTCTTCAGCATATTGAGCATAAGCAATATTTTCATACGCAGAAAGCGTGTTGAAATGGTAACTGTTACCAGACAGCATATGTGACTCCCACAAGCGTAGTTTGATCTGAAATGATTTTAAATGGCTGTACAAATCATTTACTAACTGTCCTTGTTTTTGAAATTTCAAATTTAAATCATTCAAATAGCCTGTAAGATCAACCAGAAATGCTAAGTCGCATATTTATTTTGGGTCACTTAATTCAGATAGTGGTTTATCTTTTATTTTAATAAAGTCTGCTATCTCATTTCTAAGCTCGTAAAACCGTTTCAACATTTTTCCTTTGCTCAGCCATCTGACTTCACAATAATATGTTACGTCGTTATATTCAGCTGATATTTCATCCAAAAACGCCTTGAACTGACGATGGTTAAGCCCTCGGGATCGAATAAAGTTGATGGTTTTTACTACCACATTCATAACATTCTGGAGTCGAATAGACTTAGAACACAAGTTCTGTTGGTGGATAATGCAATGAAGGACTATCAAATCATCTTTTTGCACATTTAATTCTGTTGCTTTTTCATTCAAAATTCCGATGAAACCTTTACGTAAGCCGACCATAGAAGGTGCACTATCAGTGCATACTCCAATTAATTATGACCATGGCAAGCCAAAACTTGTGAATAACTTTTGAACTTCAATAAAAATATTCTCTCCTGTAGTGGTTCCTTTTAGCGGCTGTAAAGCAAGCAATTCCTCAGTAACAGTGAACTCCTTATTAACACTTCGAATAAATATAGCCAGTTGAGCTGTGTCAGACAAATCGGTGCTCTCGTCTAATGCTATGGAAAATGATTCAAAACCAGCCATACGGTCAGTCAATGTTGTTTTTATATCATTAGCCATTATTTCTATACGTCGAACAACAGTTCGTCTTGACAAACTAATTTTTTCAAATTCTTTTTTCTTTTCAGGACACATAATACCGCAAACTTCTAACATACACTCCTTGATAAATTCTCCTTCGGCAAAAGGTTTTAATGCCTTTGCCAATTTTGAGCTAACTATAAAACTAGCTTTCACAACATTATCAAGTTGTGTTTTTTGTTTATGAAACATTTGTTGCTGTTTTTCCAAATTTGCGGCAAGCTTCTGGATTTTGTCTGTTCTTAATTGTCCTATCAGTGAGTGCAGCGTAGCATGCTTAGTTGAGTAATGCCTCTTTATATTGAATTCTTTCATTACTGAAATGGATTCATTACGCAGCAAACAAATAGGCTTACCATTGTGCAAGATAAAAAAAGAATTCTTTAGTCCATTTTTCTTGAAAATGGCGACCCTCTGTATCTACTTTTCATTTCTTTCCACCAGACATCATTTTTGTTTACTTTTCGTTCAATAAACTTAATAACAAACTATAGTTAGTAACCACTCAAGATGCACACAAAGTCACAAAGCAAGTTGACTGCTCGAGCAGTTCGCTAGGATATCGCTTGTCCAAGTTTTCACCTCGGTAGCTCAAATAGAACTGAACTAACGTTCGGGTAATCCACCCGCTTATATAGGCAAAATGAACGAATAATCTGGAATATACTAGTTTAGAATAATTGAGAAGCAATAAATCTTTTGATGTGTCGCCCGTGAGGCGGCAAACCTCAAAGAATTTGATCGAGCAAGTTGAGTGGCGGCGATTATCAAAGAGTGAGGCGGCAAACATCAAAGTATCGTGAGTATAAGTACCTAATGTAATATTTTTTTAATTGAGTTTTTTCAAAATGTCTCGCGGGCCGGATCATATCTTACAGCGGGCCGGATCCGGCCCGCGGGCCGGAGGTTGCCCATATGTGATGTAGAGTATTTAATAAAACTTATTCACATTTGCTGCCGATAAATAAAACAAGATTTAGAAGATTAGAATGAAATTTTGTTCAATTGGCAGTTGCCATGTATAGAGAATAATTTGTTGATTTGTGTAATTATTTATTGTGTTGATTTATGTAAAACTTTGTACTAATTCTTTTTACTTTCCCCCGTATGTAATACAAAGGGAAAGTATTGTTTTCGTGAAAATTTTCGAATCAAAAATTTTAGCGGAAATATCCGTTTTGAGGTCCCCTGAGTCGAATAAGACCATTTTTGAAAAATGTCTGTCTGTCTGTCTGTCTGTGTGTGAGTCTGTGTGCGCTGTACCGCAAAAACCGCTAAAGATATCGAGATGAAACTTGAAACTTAAGCTTTTTGTTACAATCGGAAGAACTGAAAAGCTTTTAGTGAAAATCGGAAAACCGGAAGTGGTACTTTACTCTTAGAGTTTTTCAGTTTTTTAAGATTATTTCAATAAATGTTCATCAAATAAAAAATTCTTTCAAATAAAAGTTGTAGATAATAACAAAATGAAGATGTATTATTCATTTATTTTTTGTCATAGCACTCTTAGTTTTTGAGATATTTCAAAAGTTGTGTGTTTTATCTAGTTATTGGTGTGTGACAGTGTATGTGTCGATACAATTGAAAAATATTTCAAATAAAAGTTGTAGGAAATGAAAAACTAAAGATTTTTTGTAGATTCACTTTTTGTCATAGCACTCTTAGTTTTTGATATATTTAATAAATAGTGTTTTTTTATCTAGTCATTGATTTGTCTCAGTGTATGTGTTGATACAATTGAAAAATGTTTCAAATAAAAGTTGTAGGTAATAAAATATTAAAGATTTTTTGTATCTTTACTTTTTGTCATAGCACTCTTAGTTTTTGAGATAATTAATAAATAATGTTCTTTTATCTAGTCATTGGTTTGTCTCAGTGTATGTGTTGATACAATTGAAAAATGTTTCAAATAAAAGTTGTAGTTATCAAAAAGTTGAAGACATTTTGAAAATAATAATGCTACAAATATTTTAAAAGTGATTTAATACGCAATTTACGGGGGAAAGTACTATGATGGACACATCACCATTTTATAATATTGTAACACACTCATCTCAAAATCCAATAAAAGATGCTTCTTGTCATAAGAATACCATAAATTAAGTAACACCAGGCTAAAAGTGGTGCGTAATCGGAGATGCAGTCCAGTCGAGAAGTGAATCAATCCGTGGCGAAAGAGAGATAAAAAAATTGGTCTTCGCTTATTACTTGCAAGAAAATGTAAAATAGTCCGAAAATTAACAGATAGTTGTAGGCAAATAAATAAATATATTTTTATGATTCAAACCCTTTATTATTCACAATGGTTCATTCTAGATACCTATTTTCAAAAAATCAAATATAAATATGTTTAAATTGGTTTAATTGACGATCAAATTATTATCAATATTGAGTATATTAAATGCATTTTATATAAACTACATAGGTTTTTACTTTCCCCCGTATGTAATACAAAGGGAAAGTATAGTTTTCGTGAAAATTTTCGAATCAAAAATGTTAGCGGAAATATCCGTTTTGAGGTCCCCTGAGTCGAATAAGACCATTTTTGAAAAATGTCTTTCTGTCTGTCTGTGTGTCTGTGTGCGCTGTACCGCAAAAACCGCTACAGATATCGAGATGACAGTTGAAACTTAAGCTTTTTGTTACAATCGGAAGAACTGAAAAACTTTTGGTGAAAATCGGAAAACCAGAAGTGGTACCTTACTCTTAGCGTTTTTCAGTTTTTTCAGATTTTTTCAATAAATGTTCATCAAACAAAAAATTCTTTTAAATAAAAGTTGTAGATAATAACAAAATAAAGATGTATTGTTCACTTACTTTTTGTCATAGCACTCTTACTTTTGGAGATATTTCAAAAGTTGTGTGTTTTATCTAGTTATTGATGTGTGACAGTGTATGTGTCGATACAATTGAAAAATGTTTCAAATAAAAGTTGTAGGAAATGAAAAACTAAAGATTTTTTGTAGATTCACTTTTTGTCGTACCACTCTTAGTTTTTGAGATATTCAATAAATAGTGTTTTTTATCTAGTCATTGGTTTGTGTCAGTATGTGTTGATCCAATTGAAAAATGTTTCAAATAAAAGTTGTAGTTATCAAAAAGTTGAAGACATTTTGAAAATAATAATGCTACAAATATTTTAAAAGTGATTTAATACGAAATTTACGGGGGAAAGTACTATGATGGACACATCACCATTTTTATTATTTGACATTTCGCAATACAATCGCGACAAAACAAAAGCATACTACTTGCCTACTAAAATTCAATTGCGACATATGCACGCATTATACCCTGCATAAATGCGACGAAAAAAGAATTTTCGAAATAATTCGAAAAATACTTGCTCTAAGATTATAGTTGTTAATACTTTGTAGGAAATTTTCCCCCCAATAAAAATGGGTCATTCCATTTAAAAAATTGAATTAGTAGATGTTAAAGAGGGCACTTAGATATTGACACTTTAAGAACACTTATTGTCAAAATTGACAGTTTCCAATTAATTTACTTATAGAGGCATCCTCTAGGTACAAGTAGAGATATAAATCATATTTTTATCTTATTTTTAAGAGAAGTTACAGACAGATTTCGAAATGCTTTTTAGAGGTCAACATTTTAGAAATATTTTGTTTTCTTGCAAACTATAAGAGATAAGAGTAGATATGTTCGAATAAAATATGTTGTAATTAAAATTTAAAAAATCACTAATATATAGGGTGTTCCATTTAAAATAACAAATTTGGTGCTACTTCCGGTAGAACCGGAAGTGATATAAATTTGAAATTAATTCATACGAGGAGAACTGATTCAACCGTATCACAAGGATTTTTTTAATCAATAATGATTTATCGATTAATTAATTTTGGATATAATGTGAGATGAGTTGAAGCAGTGTTTGTGGGGGATTTTTGAATTTAGGTTTAGTGGAATCATTTCTGGTGATACAGAATTAAGAAAAGATTTCGAAATTAGATTAGTTCTTGGAGACATTTTTAGATAGACAAAGAATGCGTTCATTGATGGGAGTAACTTTAGTTAGGTTATAAAGAAGGGTATTTGATGGCATATAAAGGGGGTTAAGTGGATGTCGAATTTTGGTAAGGGATCTAAAGGATTGGGGGCTCTCATGAATAGGATAGAGCTGTAGTCTAACATTGGCCGACACATCATTTTGTAGATTTTTGTTGCATTCTCTCTTGAAATGCTTAGATTTCGATATGTTAGACTACGGAAATGTTTAGCTTGAGCAGGAATTTTGTTTTTTATTATGGAGGAGTTTTTTTTGAAATTTAGGTTATTTTTAAAGGTGATGCCACTGTATTTAATATGGGATATTGGTGAAATAGAATTTTGGTTGATAAAAATGCTAATGGAATTGTTTTGGTGGTGGTATGGAATTAGGAGTTTTGATTTGTTTGAATTAATGTTTATATATTGTTTATTTAATTTCGTTTACCTGATTGTTCATTATTTTTTAAATCATAAAATTGACTAAACATTCATTTAATTGATTAAAAACTGTGATGGCATAATAAACCTATTACCTAAATTATTATATATTTTTTGTACCATTTGATAAATGTTATATCAGTGAAAGCCTATTTAAACTGAAGTCTATTTACTATAAATATAGATAAAAAGAATTTACGAATAATGAGCTATTCAGCTTCCATTTATGTAATATATCTAGGTTAAAGACAGCGAGAGATAAAACGAAAGTATTCTCTACAAGAATATCCTTCAATTTAATAAATCACCTATGCACTTGCTTGGGTTGATAAAATAACAGTACTATTATTTATGAATGTCATATTAATGTTATTCAGATCAAGGTACAACATAATTTTTTTTTCAATACTGTATATTTATTAAAAAAAACTTAATTGAAATTTAATATATTTTTATACATTCGCCGTTTTTATAAACTAGTATATTTTATACTTCTTTATTACGATTTTTTTGTTTAAGTTTTTAAATGTGAGCTAAATTAATAAAGACATTTTAAATTACATTATTAAGCATACAATTTATTACAACTGTGTGTTTAATTTTACAGGGTATTTCAGAACAAGTGTAAAAATACACATCTTGTTTATAAAATGGATCCGATTTTCATTATTTAAAAAGCAACTGCTGACTTAAAGTTTGTGACATAAAGAATCATTATTAAATACAATTCAGCAAAACACAAAATTAAAATGTATAATATTTATTATCGTGAGATTAAACTTAAGAAGTATCCTTTAAATTTCACTTTAATTCAATGTTTTATACCGGTAGCGCATGAAGTAAAGTATTGTGTTTAGAATTTGGACGCGAAGAGAAGCGTAGCGTCCAAATTAAAATTTTCAGGCTTTTCTAAACTCGAAATTTTACTTCATTGTTGGATACCGGGAGTGAAAAGTCAATGTTGCACTTAAACACTTAACTTAACTTTATTCTTATAACAATAATTACAATACAGCATGTATTCAGAATGACGGTTGGGTACTAACTAACTGCTTAAGTTCTAGAAAGGGTATATATATGGAGGTAAGACCACACGCGTGAGGACAGACAGAGGCCCGTTTTTGGGGACGTTCCCACGAGGGTGGTATTTACCTATCGTCGATACAGAAAAAGGCTTTCAGACTTAAGGGTGCCTAATAAATACAGGTCTAAGACATTAATGGTAAAAGTTACTTGATGAAATTAAAAGAGAATGGTACCTAATAAATATACATATATCTACGACACTAATGGTAAAAGTCACTTAATGGAAAATAATGAAATGTAATACAAAAAGGGTGTCTAGTACACCTGCTAAACTTAAGATACTATATAATGGGGTTGTTTCCCACGAACGTTAGGGTAGATAGTCTTTATATGGCGACAGTCCGTCTAGCACTTGGGTGGTCATCTAACACCTCCCCGCTGAAGACGAAAGATGGGGGGAAGACACAGGTTTCGTCCTACAAAGGAACGGTGCTGCGTCTGGATTTTGGGAAACTCCTGTCGTCTCGTCTGGGAGCTGAGGCCGTTACTGCATTGTAACGAGGTGGTTGAAGTTCGATTTCTTCGGAGGCACGTTCGTAAATTGCAATTTCTCCGGTGTGATATTGACGTTCAGATCGGAGGTCCGATTCGAAGTTGCAATTGACGAAGTTTTTTATAATGGGTGGCATCAATTCTCCATTCCTTGGATTCCTTGTGAAGCAGCAAAGACGTCTTAACAAATTCCATCAACCACACCAACGACAGATGTTACAACACAACATTAGCGTTAATGTAACACCTAGCAGGCTAAGGATTAGTGTATACCAGCTAGTATGTTTTACGATGAACGGTTTGTTCATTTCGTGGTCTAACAATTCGTCGAATTCGTTGAGTTTTTTATCTGCATACTTTAATTCGGTGAGGTCGATATTTGATAGTTTAATGGGTTGTATTCGAAGTGGTATGGAATCGTTGATTTTCTTGTCGACACAGCATTCGTCTTGCAAAATATTAATTTTTGGAACGTAGTCGACGGATATGTTGGAGAACATTTCGCTGGTTGCTTCGAGAACATAGTAATCGGTGTATCCCTTGCAACCGGGATACAATCGGATGATTCCTGTTTTATTAAGAATTACGTCCTCCATGTGGTCATCACAGAGGATTGTTAACGTTGTTGATTTCAGCAACACATATATCCATTCGTTATTCCGGATGGATTTCCAAGTCTGGATATCGGCTCTGATGGTTCTAGTTGAACATTCTTCTGGAATCTTGGAGAGATGCGGCGACAACAATTGGATTTCGCAATTGGCGATTTCAGTTCTTCCTGTGGTGGAGACTCCTTGGCAGATGAACGATCCTTTGATGAATTCGTCGCATTTATTCAAATCTTGCATAAGGTTATATAAGGTTTTTGGTTGTGATATTAGGAGATATCGATAACTAGGTTGTATGTAGGAATATATTAGAGGATCTTGATGTTGCATAGGTAACGGGATCATTTCAAAAATAGTGTAGGATAGTTTGTCTAATAACGGAATATTCAATGCAAATATGACAATGTTTCGCTCATCAACAATGACATCTAAATGTATTAATTTGTAGTAAGTTAGAGCGTTTTTATAAGATGGTGATAAAGGAAGTTCATATTCGCCTTTGTATTTCAATAGCTCATTAATTAAGATTTTTGGAGTGACAATCTCCGGAGATAGAATTCCATGTTTAGCAATATTAATGGCGTGAATATAATTATCAAATTCCTCCATTACTCTATTTGCAAGACTGGATAATGTTGAAATATGTTGAATAATGATTGAATCCAATTCTAAATCATTGGTTTTTCCTTGATTGTTTTGTGCAAGATTTGCAATTTTGAATAAATTTTTATTTAATTTTGATTCGTTTTCCTTTAATGCAACAAAAGAGTTATTAAAATTTCGAATCGTGCTCGAAATTACTTGAATTTGTGATTTTAAGAGACCGTTGATTTGCTGTCTATCGTCTATTATCGAGTGAATACTATCGGAATAATATTTCGCATCATTGGCATCGGGTGTACCAATTAGCCAACGTAGTGCTGTAGATACGCCATTTATTAAACCACGGCGTTTCCTGTTTTCTTTGCCAATATAATGATTCAATATTTCTTGTTTTTTATAAATTAGTTTTAGTTGATCGTTAATGTTTCCTAAATTTTGTTCGCAATAAATTGACGAATGTGAATTCTTATTGCCTTTTGATAGAGAACCACAAAGATTTATTGATTTGAGGATTGAATTCTCAAGTGTTCCGCGAGCCTCAGATAAGAAAGAAATGTTTAAATGGGATAGTAATGTTATTTTTGAATTTGATATTCTAGCGTTTCCTAAATTATTGTAGTAAATTCCGCTTGTTTGGTTTAATTGATATATTTGATAGAGATCATTACAATGGACCAGGATCGGTAGGATCGATAGGATCAAGATTACAATCGTCGTCATCTGAAAACGAGGAAGGTTTCAGTAAGTTTTTATGATATTTTACCTTTTTGTTTTTCAATTGCAATTCTACTGTTTGGTTATCGAAGATTCGTGTTATTTTGTATGGTCCTTTGAAATTCGGACAAAGTTTCTTGGAAAGTTTGGGGTTAGTTGATTTGTTTTTAATGTAGACTTTATCGTTTACCTTAAATTCACACGAGTTATTCTTTCTATCGTAAAGACGTTTGCTTGAGTTTTTTGAATTTATTATATTTTCGCGGGCTATTTTGAATGAATTGTTTAATTTGTTTTGTAGTGACTTGACGTAATCATCATAAGTGTAGAGTAGTTTAGGTTCCTGTGTTATGGAAGATGGCAAATATGGTTTATGACCAAATAATAGTTCGTAAGGGGTATGATTAGTCGATTTATGAGTAGAACTATTATAGCTAAACATAGCAAAATGGATGTATTCATCCCAATCAGACTGATTAGGTTTGATGTAATGTTTTAGGTAATCTTTTAAAGTTAGATGTGATCTTTCCAATGCCCCGTTAGTTTGAGGATGGTAAGGTGTGGTGGATATATGTCTAGTTTTAAATAGTCGCGTTAATTCCTTAATTAATTTGGACATAAAATCTGGACCTTGATCGGTTAATAAAGTTTTAGGAATTCCGAAGTATGTGATTATTCGAGTGAGTGCACTAGCAATTGTTTTAGATTCGTGATTGGGGACTGGTTCGGCGAAACTGAATTTGGTTAAATCATCTTGGGCTGTTAAGATGAATCGATTGCCATTTTCTGTTATTGGTAGGGGACCTACAATATCTAATGCTAAACGTTCTAGTGGTTCGGTTGACGTAGATGTGATCTCCATAGGTTGTCTTGTTGGTTTAAAATCGGTTTTATTAATCTGACATGACTGGCAGTTCTTAATGTATTTTCTTATGTCTGATTTCATTGAAGGCCAATAGTAACGTTCTTTAATTTTTGAATAGGTTTTGTTGAATCCGTAATGTCCTGAGAATTTGCTGTCGTGATTGTCAATTAATATTTGTTTTATCTCGTCTTGATTCTTTGGAGTGATTTTAGTTGTGTTGTATATTTTTATTAAATTGTTTTTAAAGACAAATTTTAGCATTTCATACAATTGCGGTAATTTAATGTTATTATGATGATCTGGTGGTATTAAAGTGAATTCATTATCTTTAATCGTTTTTCTAAATGTTTGCAAGCAATGTAAAATGTTCTTGTATTCGAGTTTATCGAAGTGAAAATTAGTAGGGAATAGTAAATAGACAGTTTGTTTAGAATTACTCAGTTTATTACAACCGTTTATGGTTGGTTTAATATTTTCTAAATTAAAATGACTTTGAATAAAATCTGAGTATGGGTTACTTTCATCGAGATCCTGAGACCAAAACATTACTATAGGAGTTTTTATTGAAGTTAGTGGTCGATTTTCCTTATCATAAATAATCACTTCTTGATTGTTATAATGGAATTTAATGAATTCTCCATAAGAATCACTGTTAACATAGTTAACAATTCCTGTTTCAGGAAATAATCTACTAAGTCCATCGGCGTTTGAATTTATGCGTCCAGGTTTATATTTTACTTCATACTCATATTCGCTGAGACGAAGTCTCCAACGAACGAGCCGTGACGAGGGATTTTGCATGTTAAAGAGCCATTGTAATGGCCTATGATCGGTGTATATGGTAAATTTTCTTCCATATAAATAAGGACGGAAATGTTCTGTGGAGTTTAGAATAGCTAGAAGTTCTTTTTCCGTGGTTGAATAGTTTGTTTCCGCTTTATTTAATGACCTGGAGTAATAGGCGATTGGGAGGTCTTCTCCGTTTTTCATTTGTGAAAGAACACCACCGACTCCTACGTTCGAGGCGTCTGTAGTTAAGATAAAGGGTTGTGTAAAATCTGGATATTGCAATATAGGCTCTCGAATTAATTTATTTTTTAGGGTTTGGAAGCTTGTTTCTTGTTCATCTTTCCAATGAAATTCGACATCCTTTTTTAATAACACCGTCAGGGGTTTGGCTATTGTGGAAAAGTTATTAATAAATTTGCGATAGTAGCCGATCATGCCTAGGAAAATTTTGATCTGTTTCGGATTTTGTGGACGAGGTACTGATTTAATGGCTTCTATTTTATTAGGATTAGGTTTAAGACCTTCGTCTGAAATTATATGTCCTAGATATTGACACGATTTGTTCAGAAATTCGCATTTGTCTGGCTGTAGTTTTAAATTGTTCTGCCGTAAGCGAGAGAATATGTTTTTTAATTTACGGTTATGATCATCGAGTGAGACTCCATAAATGACAATATCGTCGAGATAAACAAAACATTGATTGTGAGTGAGCCCCATGAGTACGTTATTCATTAGCCTCTGAAAACAACTAGGCGCATTTTTTAATCCAAAAGGCATCCTCGTGTATTCATAGTGGCCATTGGGGGTGCTGAATGCAGTTTTTGGACCATCATCAGTGTCCATTAATATTTGATGGAATCCGCTGGCTAAATCTAGCGTCGTGAAATATTGTGCGTGCCCTAATTGGTCTAAGATATCTTCGATGTTAGGTAAAGGGTAGGCGTCACCGACCGTTTTTTCATTTAATTTGCGGTAGTCGATAACTATCCGCCATTTCCGTTCGCCTGTGGCGTCTAGTTTTTTCGGGACAACCCATAAGGGGCTGGACCAAGGGCTGGTGGACGGTTTTATTATCCCTTGACTTAACATCTTCTCGATTTGTTTATTTACTTCGTTCTTGTGTACCTCTGGATATCGATAAGATTTTGTATGAATTGGAAGCGGGTCTGTAATGGGAATTTTATGACAAGTAGCGTTTGTATAACTTAAGTTATCGTTTGGTAAATAAAATAAATCTTTAAATTCTCGACAAATTTTCGTGATTGAAGTTTTCTCTTCTGAGTTGAGATGATCAAGCCTTAAATTTTGATTTAGTAGTTTTTCTCTTTCAGGATTGTTTATGCAATTTTGATTTATTTGAAAGATTGAATGAGTGTTAGAAATAGGTTCAATTGATATAGAAGGGACTGTGACAATTTGTTTTATTGATGATTTGTTTATTAGCGTAATTAAACACTGATTTTGGTCATTGATATAAACCATTGAATTTGGAATTAAAAGAGATTGATTGGCTGCGAGATTTTGATTAATAATTATACCCTCTTTGAGGTTGAGTGGATTATTTACGTTGATTCTGACGACAGTTTCCGTTCGAGGTTGAACAGTAATATTTATTGATGATGATTGAGGCGTATTACGATGAATTGGAATTGGAATAGAAATTGAATTTAGAATTAGAGAAAAAGAACTATAGTCGATTTTTGCGCTATGCGTTCTTAGAAAATCGTCGCCTAGTAAGCCGTCGAAAGGGATATTAGTGATTGCATCTATGATTTGGAAATTAGATTTTATTCGTTTATTGTGAATTTGGAGGTTGATTTCGGTTTCACCTAAGGTGTAAATTGGAATGTTTGGTGCTAATCCGTTAAGAGCAACTGGATTTTTATCGTGGATTTTGAATTTTGATAAGCTCATAGCTTTAATTAAAGATATGGAAGCGCCCGTGTCGATTAATAATTTAATCGTTTTATCTGGACAATTGGACATGTCAGATTGAAATGTAACATAAATTAAATCATTTGAACTGAAGAATGAATTAGAAATATTTACGTGTTGGATCGTTTCAACATTTGATTTTGTATCTTCATTAGTTATGGGATGCAACTTAGATTTAGGATTTGATTTAATTTTTATTAGAGATTGATTCTCTTGGATGTTTGATTTGGATTTAGGATTTGTGATTGCATGCGAGTTTGAATTAGAATTTATTTCGGAATTTGCGATTGGATGCAAGTTTGAATTCATTATAAATGGAATTGTTCCAGTGCTTGAGTGATTTGATTTTGTTGGTTTGGTATAGGAGGAGGGACTCGATTTATCAGTCGCTCCTGAAAATTTACTGACGCATTTTGATTATTTTGATTTTGTGATGTTGATTTTTTTGAATTGTTATATTGCCTTTTACGACATTCCTCGAGTACGTGACCTGGCCTTTTGCAATATCTACATTGTTTTTGTTGATTCGCTGGATTTCTAGGAGTTTGATAGTTATGAGAATTGTTAGAGAAATGTATAGATTTCGTGCGGATTTGAGGTTTATTGCGGAAGCAATCTTTTGTAAGGTGATTATTTTTTCCACAAGTTTTACATTTTATTTCAATAGACTTGTAAGTTAATCTCAACGCTTTTTCCTCGGCAATTGCTGCGGTAAGCGCTTCGTTAATAGTTTTAAATTCGCGATACCTTAACATTTGAGATAAATTAGGATTCGAGTGATAGATGAAACGGTTCAATGCAATGTCTTCAATCATTAGGAGGCGTCCTTTTAGGCGTTCTTTATCATTTTCGGTTGAATGTATAATAGCTAATGTACGGGAAGTTAAATCTTCTAATCTCTGGTAGAATTGTGACACGTTTTCATGTTGTTCGTGTTTAATATTAGTTAGCTCTTCAAGTAATTGATCAAGAGATTTCCTATCCTGATATAAATTAATTAATAATTCTGAAATATCCTCCCATGTGGTTAAGTTGCAGTGAATATCGATCTGTTCGCGAGCTTTACCCGTAATTTTACTTTTGACAAATAAAAGAAGTGGAGGTATTTGTTGATCACTAGCGAGTTCGAAAACCGAATCGACTTGCTTAATAAAACTTCTTATTTTGTATCTATCTCCGTCGAAGTTATTCGGAATAAGTTTAATTAAGAAATCAAGTGAAAGTGAGTTAGCATTGTCATTTTGTTCGGAGTTAGGCATGATGTTTTTGTTTGTTTAGGAAAAAAGAGTTAAGGATGCAAGACTGAATAAAAAGCGACTCACCGTTGTTCCAATATTTTCAGACAGTCGGAATGTTGCTGATCGCCGTTCTCTGGATCGGGCCTGAAATCTTCTTATGTTGCACCAGGAGTTTCCTCTGGGAAGACGAATTCGTTGGCTTATTTCGCGAACCGGATGAACGTCCCGACTATCCCACTTCTGACACCAATAATATGTTGGATACCGGGAGTGAAAAGTCAATGTTGCACTTAAACACTTAACTTAACTTTATTCTTATAACAATAATTACAATACAGCATGTATTCAGAATGACGGTTGGGTACTAACTAACTGCTTAAGTTCTAGAAAGGGTATATATATGGAGGTAAGACCACACGCGTGAGGACAGACAGAGGCCCGTTTTTGGGGACGTTCCCACGAGGGTGGTATTTACCTATCGTCGATACAGAAAAAGGCTTTCAGACTTAAGGGTGCCTAATAAATACAGGTCTAAGACATTAATGGTAAAAGTTACTTGATGAAATTAAAAGAGAATGGTACCTAATAAATATACATATATCTACGACACTAATGGTAAAAGTCACTTAATGGAAAATAATGAAATGTAATACAAAAAGGGTGTCTAGTACACCTGCTAAACTTAAGATACTATATAATGGGGTTGTTTCCCACGAACGTTAGGGTAGATAGTCTTTATATGGCGACAGTCCGTCTAGCACTTGGGTGGTCATCTAACATCATGCTTAATCAAGGAGTGGAAACACTCGTTAGAAGTTTCAAATTATTTGATAAAAACAACAAATGTCTGCAAATTTGTTTAAATAATAATCTACTTTTCATAATTTGAAGTGATTCATTACCGAATGATCAAGTTTTGTTTGATATTATTTAAAGTAAAAGTGATACCTTTAATTATTATTTTTATTATGTATTAAACGAGGGTTCCCAGTTCTTGGCTAAACATGAAGTAACATTTCGAGTTTAGAAAAGACTGAAAATTTGGATTTGGGCGCGGAGCGAAGCAAGCGCGATTTGAGCGAAAAGCGAAGTAAGCGCCCAAATCGAAATTTTCAGGCTTTTCTAAACTCAAAATTTTACTTGATGCGCCAGGCGTATAAAACACTTATTTAAAGTGAAGTTTAAGTTTGTTATTTTTCTGTTTGAGTTGTGTTGTTTTTACTTAGTTATACTTAAATTTTTAAATTGTATCAATAATAATTAATTTAGGTGCAGTTTCGTAAACAATGTTTTACAAAATAAATGTTTGCTAAATTGTTGACAATATTTCAGATGACATTATCAAACATAGAATTATAGAACTGACTTTAAACATGTTTTAAACATGTTTTAAATGTATTTCACATTTAAATGTATTTCACATTAGACATGTTTTTAACAAGTTTTAAACATGTTTTTAATTGTTAATGTTCTAAACACCGTTTCAATAAAAAAAACACGTTTTGTAAAAAGAACTGTTTTTTTAATTGAAATGAAAAAAAACCGTATTTATTAACAACCCTGATCACCACTGGTAATTTGCCATAAATTACGGTATATTACACAGTTGTTTTGGTAACTTAGGTAACATTCTTTTGTGCGGATGCGCAAGAGATGATAAAATGTCAAAACAGACTTTCCCAGAGAAAATAACATTTTATTTTTGATATAAAGAAAACACTTAATTTTTTTAACCACTTTTATTTACTCACAAAAGTAAAATTTTATGTTTATTTACTGTTATAATGTAAGTGATTTATTTCAAAATTATTATTGACAGTATGTATTGAAATCAAATCGGTGTGTTACATGCTTGAAGTAAAATTTCGAGTTTAGAATAGTCTGAAAATTTTGTTTCGGCGCTTCAGCTTTTCTAAACTCGAAATTTTACTTCATGTTTAATCTGGAAGTGGAATACACTCGTTAATGTTAATTCATTGATTGCTCTTAATTTCCGTGTATTTAATGACTATTACCGATAAAACATCGATATTGTGATTAACCGAGAAATGTTCGATAAACCGACAATTCACAAATTTACCGAAATACCCGAAAATTGATCCGAAAGGCCTGGAAAATATTCTCGTCTTTTATTGCAATTTTAGCGAATTTTTAAGGTTTTTATCATTTCATATTGAGTTTATCAATTTCGACGATTTGTGTTATAATATTTTTTTAATAATGTTTGTAGAGTTGTTTGTTTGTGTTGACATTATAGATTTCATTGCTACTTGTACGCATAATTTTGTTAAATTTGTCAAGTTGGTCTATTTTATCATTGTGTGTTTGCCAATTTTAGCGATTTCGATGTTGTTTGTTTATATTTATCTTCGTTGGTTTTGACAATTTCATTGAAAATGATAATGATTATTATTTAAAATCTGAGCTCGGCAGGATTCGAATCATTCAGGATTCGAATCCTCGAATCCTCCTTGTCTTAAGAGGATTCGTATTCGAATGAAAATGCGGGTGATTCGAATCCTTATACCCGGTGTTGATTCGATCAGGTATACATAGGGATTTTACATATAAAACCACATTTATGCATTTTCCTCTTTGCCGGCTCATTTTAGAGGAAACATACAAGAATGAACCAAAAATTAAGAAAAGGGTCGCTATTTGTTTAAAAATTTGATTAAAAATAGTAAACTACGTCGGATTTTAACCAAATAGCGACCTTTTTTCCAAATATTTGTTTACTCTTGTATGTTTCCTCTAAAGTGGAACATTCATAAATGTGGTTTTACATGTTAAATTCCTATGTATACCTAAACGAATCAACACCCTGTATAAGGATTCGAATATTTATAAAAGGATTCGAATAACTATAAAAGGATTCGAATACTTACAAAAGGATTCGAATACTTACAAAGGGATTCGAATCATCAAAAATAATTCGAATTACTTATGAGAATTAACTAGAAAAATTTGTTGTGTATGTTTTTAAATTTTTCGTTAAATAACTGTTTTATACGCGTGGCGCATAAGGTAAAATTTTGAGTTTAGAAAAGGCTACAAATTTGGTTTGGTACGCGACCAAACCAAATGTTCATCCTTTTCTAAACTCGAATTTTTACTTCATGCTTAGTCTGGGAGCGGAAACGCTCGTTCGAAACTTCAAACTGAATGCTTTGATAAGAACATTAAATGACTGAAAATGTTTTTAAGGATAATAATCTAGTTTTAAAATTTTTTCTTTGATTATATTTGAAGTAAAGCTGGCATGGTAGCTACAATCTGAAATATTAGATGTTACCGACATTTTCCCTGATTCAAGATTTTTTCCCTGGCATTTTAATATAACTTTCTTCTGTGAGAAACCCCCATTTTGTTAAATTGTTTTCATTGTTTTTGTCAATATTTAAGTTGGTTTTATACATTTTTACGTGTTTTGTAATTTTTATGATGCCTGTTGATTTTAACTAATTTAATAATATCATATCGCACCCCTAGTATAGTACTGTGACAAGTCAAAAAACCTGGTTTTGAGTTATCCCTATAGGTAGATAGATCTTGACGAGCTCTACAAGAATATAGAATCATTATATACCTAATTTCAATAGTTAACGATTGGAAGCAGTAGTTACTCTACGCCAGTGAGGGAAGGACCTTACGAATAGCAGCATGATATTACCAAGTCAGTAGTTGCGACTGAGTTTTTTCAGTTTGTATAGTTTTTCAAGTATACACTACATACGCATAAATAATCAAAAGTTGAAAATTTAAAAACGTGTTTTCCATTTTCCACATTTTCTATATTTTGTATTCCTTGTCGTTGCTTTTCTTAGGAATTTTTAGAGCAAAAATGAGGTATTTGCGAACTATTATAGACAAAAAGCGTGACAACTTGAGGCAATAATTCAAATTTCCAAAATAGTAACTACTGTTACAACTATTCATTTTTTCAAAAATCATGCCAAAACTTTACTTAGATTTTTTGTCCTCATTATTGGTGCAGATGACGGCTAGATTCATTAGAAATCGGTGGGTGTAAGTCGATTAAAAAAAAAAAGAAAAATGTACGATTTTATAAGCAATTTTTGGAACCCAAAACTTCAAAATGCGTTTTCTCGAAATTTGTGATTTTTGACTTGTCAGAGTACTATTCTAGGAATGCGAATTATGGTTAATTAATGTTTTGATGCTATCTATTTTATTACTTTTTGTATTGTTTATTATTGAATTTGTCAATTATATTTTTTTTGTCGTTAACTTTGGCCATTATTTATGTGTTTTGTATTTTGTAGAAAACTAGTTTTATATTTTCATTTCTAAATAAATATTTTCTAAATGTTAATTTTAACAATTTTGAATATTTTTTTTCAATTTTTATAATCGTCTCTTGCTATTATAGATTTTACATAAAATAAAAATATGCTTTTAAATTAATAACTTGTAATTTAATTGGTTTTTAATTTTGATGTTTTTTGGGTACTATTGAATTTTATCCATTTTTTTTACAAAACAATCAGAAATCAATCAGAAAAAATATAATTATACTTCTTTGTTGATTTTGAAGATTTTGAAACGTATTTGCCAATTTATTGATTTATTTATATAGTCAACGGAGTACATTTAACAATACAAAATAAAGTACAACTAAAAATATAAAATACACATTAAAACATAATTAACAATGTTTATTTATATTGGCAATTCTATTGAAAGTTTATGTTTTTGGTCATTTTTTGGAATATTCATGTATATATTATTGTTTTTGATTTGTTTAACTATTTTTTTTCAATTTGATGATTTGTTTAGAGTCACTTCTATAAGTTTTATCGATTTAGAAAAATTTTCAATTAAAAATGTTATAATTTTTTTAATAACAAAAAATATTTTCATTTAAATTATTTTCAGTGTTTACGTCTTTTTAATTTAATAATAATATTTGATACCCAACAAGATAACTCAATTACAGAATAATGTTACAAGAAGATAACTTCATAGAATAATACATATACAGGGAACAAAATCACCAAAAATAAAGATTTTGTCAATTTTGGTCCTATTTGCTTTTTTACAAGTTTTTTTAAATTTTGTTTGTTGATTATTATTAATTAATATTTTTGACGCGGTTATATTCTTAAATTTGTCAATATAGACAATTTTTCGTTAATTAAGTAGGTTTAAATGATTTTTTAAATTTTAACCTTTTTCTTTAGAAATGTATTTATTTTCTTACAATTACGAGGTTGTACATATTGCTATATTATTAATATATTATATGTTGTTGTTGTCGGTTGTTCCTTGTATTTCTACTGTGTTCTTCCTTCTTTCCTCGCCTTGTAATGTCTGGGTTGGTCCCCACGGGCTATCGGTATTGATATTTCTCGTTTATTTTATCAATTAAAATGTTGACATTTTATATTATTATTCCCATTATAAATTATATTTATAGAATTTGTTATTGTCTAAATTTATATAATTTATAATTGGAATAATAATGATAATTGTCAACATTTAAAATAAATATTGCAAACAATCAATGTTGTCAACGCTAACAAAACTAATTGATAAAATAAACTAGGAATAAAAATCTTCAAAATTAAACACCACACAACTAATATTCAAGATTATTGACTTTAATAATTTTTTAGATTTTTATAATTGTTGACGGTATTTAAATATGTTCATGATTTCTTATTACTTTGGTAATATTGATACTTTTTGTATTTATTGTTTCATGATAAATGTCAAAATTTTTGATATTTTTCTAATTTTTGTGTATTTTGTTAGTTTTTGCGATTTATTTAAAACGCTTTTTTCAGTGTTTTGGTTAATTTAAATAAAATTCCATGACTTTTCTTTGACTCTCCGGGGTTTAATGATATTTTGTGATTTTATTAAAAGTAATTTTGAAGTATTCGTCGATTTTATTAAAGAGTTCAATTTTAAGATCTGAACGAGTTTTTCCACTCCCATGTTAGGCATGATGTAAAATTTCGAGTTTAGAAAAGCCTGCACGTTTGGATCCAAATTCAGGCTTTTCTAAACTCGAAATATTGCTTCATGCGCCAAGCGTACAAAACTCTGATTTGAAGTAAAAAAGACACAATTACATCTTTAATCAGAGTAACACGGAATCAGATATTTAGTCTGGTATCAACGATGTTCAGTGTTAATAATAATTAATTAGGTTTTGAATATTTTTTTTTAAAACAACTGTTGACGGTATTAAAATATTAATGGTCACAAAAAAATAATAAAATCTTATTTATTTATTCTTAAAGAATTTGTATTCGTGATTTGAAAAAATAGGATTCGAATCTTTGATTCGACTTATATTTATCTCTTACGAATCCTTTATTCGAGTATTCGTGGTTCGAATCATATTAGGTGATTCGGATTCGTGTTTCGAATCCTTTTTACGAGGATTCGTTGATTTTTGTTAATTTTTGAGGTATTTATATTTTATTTATTAATTTAGACATTTTTCTACTTTAATTAATGTTGACGTTTTATCAAAAACGTACAGAAATTGAAGAAAATATAAATGTAATGTTTTTTTTGAAATTGTCAATTTTTATAAATGGTAATGACAGTCAATATGATTAGGTTAGAAAACAAAGACACTGGTTACGTTTGATTTGAATTTGCTAATGAGTGTTTTCTATTCCTTGATTAAGCATGAATAAATATTTCAGGCCTTTCTAAACTCGAAATATTTACTTCATGCGCCAGGCGCGCTAAAAGCTGGTTTAAGTGAAGTTCAAAATGCGATTGTTTTCTTGTAATTTAAAATATACGACTTTTTAAAATGTATAAATATTTTTTCTAAACGAAATAAAAGAGTTTATTATTTATAAAATCAAAGTTATTGCCTGTTTTTTTTAATTTAAAAAATAATAAAATAATTCCAGTAAAAATACAAAAAATCGATATGAATTAAAAAAAAATATATGCATTCTCAAGAACATCACAGATATTCTTATTATTTTTTTTTAAATTCTTAATAAACAGTAATTCAAAAAGCACAAATTATAGTAAGTTCAGTTTTGTTCTAAAAGGTACAAACATAAAATTTATGTTTGTACCTTTTAGAACAAAACTGAACTTTGTGCTGTTTGAATTACTGTTTATTTAGAATTTTAAAATTTTTTGAGAATACATAATTGTCTAACTTTAATTTAGCAATTCTTAACATGTTTCCGGTAATATTGCCAAGAATACTACCCAATTTTAAATTACCTTATTTGCACCCCGACCGATTAGCTTTAATCATCCACTAATCATTGATTAAACCTCTGATGAAGTCAAATTTCTAGAACATAAGAGAGTTATAAATTTGTAAGATATCCTAAACATGTCTCTTTTATCAATATGCAATTGTGTAAACAATTTGTAAATACAATTAATTAAGTTAATCAACTTGGGTGCAAATAGGCATAACTGTTACTAATAGATTTTTTATGTTCACAAAATAAAATTAATATTATTTATGAATGTCAAATTTATGTTAATGGGATCAAGGTTTAAATATTTCTATAACATTTCTTGAAGAAATTGTTCCAATTTATTTAATCACTGCGTAATATCAGGAATTCGTGCATTGAGACTTATTACGTAAACGAGAAAAGTTACGCGAATAGAAATTCAGATCCACGCACAGTAAAAATTTAAATGTCAAGTTTTACTCGGCGATAATAAAAGAAAGTCCGCGCCGGATTTTTTCCATTTCGGTTATTGCCAATAATGCAAATTTCCGACACGAAAAGGATGAGCGAGAGAAAAAATAAAAATTATCAGCCGGGTTGTGTAAGTGCAGTGTGTGTGTTCTCGGTCGAGTCGTAGAAAGTGCAAACATCTGAGAGGTGATGTCGCCCGTTGTTGAAATGGAAATGCATCGCGAGATCCCCAAAGCGTGATGTAATAATCCGTCTGTTACATGTGGAGTAGAGGAATAAAGCAAAAAAAGAAGCTTGCCCCATTCAGCCAGCAACTGACCAGGTCATTTCGACCAGCACCTTTCTCCGAGTCGGTCTGGGGAAGTTATCCAGGTCGGTTTGCTCAGTTGCTCAGTGTTGTAACAAAATTGAAAGTTACAAGACAAGTGCGGCACCGAGCTCAGACACCTCATTCATTGATTCGCTTTCAGTGGAGCAGTGATGTGCTCGAAAAAATGATCCCCGTGGACGTGACATAAAACAAAAAATAAAAAACCCACACATTTCTCTAGCAGAAAAAGAAAACTTAGGATTTTTACAAACGCCCAAAAATGTTGAAGCCAGTGTTGTGTATTCTAGTGATCGTCAGTGGTGTGACTTTAGAACCTTTAACGACGCCTCAGTATGTGTCGTACAATTCGTCGGACTTATCGTACCTGTCGAATGGGATCCAGTTTCCAGTGCCAGCGACCGTCGAGCAGGAAGCGCTCGTTATGCCATCGAATAACCAGACTGTGCCGCAAATGGAGTGGTTTACGCAACTGTACAACCACCACGCTTGGAGGAACAAGCTGGCCAAGTTGGTCGATCAGAAATGTCGCAGGGATTTAACCCTCTACTTGGATGAACTCAACAACGGCACTTCCTGGGCCGCTAAAAGTCAGTAATCACTTTCTCCTTATAATTACGAAATGCCTGATTCTTAATAAGTTTCCTTCTTACACACATTTTTGCTTAGACTGATTTAATACACCTTTAAACATTTAATTTATGAATATAAAGGAAATGAAGAATGAGAATAAATTATTAAATTCTTGAGTCTAATTCGGATAAAATCAATCATCTTCTAATCATCCCCAGAAATAAGAGACTCAATCTGGTAAGCGCTATGCTCAGCCACACCAATAAATACCACCCCTAGCACAAACATCATAAAATGTCAAGAAGATATTTTCTTAAAAATGTAAGGGTTCTAAAAATAGAGAATCAGTATAGCTTTTACTCTTGTTGCATATAAACCAAAACCAAACTTGCATTCTTGAAACTTTTGATGCATATTAATTATTCGGTAAAGCTTTAATTTTTAGGGCTGCAACTTACCCTCATGTGTTTAGTTCAAAGGCAAAGGTAGCCACCTCAATTTATAGCCCTCCTAAAGCACCCTATAGCACCATCAACAGTTTTTTGATACAACCATTCGGTTTCTGAAAAATCGAGAAAAACTATGGAGACATTTGAAATTTACGTAATAAACTATACTAATCTATAACACTATCATAGCACCCCATAACACAGTAAACGGTTTTCCTCTTTGACTTGTAGTTTTCGAGAAAATCCAGAATTAAATTTTTATTTTGGAAAGCATTACCCTGGCCCAACAAAATTCATTTCTAAGTAGGCCACTCTATAGCCCTCCTATAGCACCACCAAAAGTTTTTCTATACGACCATTCGTTTTCCGGGAAATCGAGAAAACCATAGAGGCTTTAGGGAGCGATATACACAAACCCACATTTCAAAAGAATTTTTTTTCACACTTAAAATGTATGTAATAAACTATACTAATCTATAACACTATCATAGCACCCCATAACAGAGGAAAACCTCCTCTCCTACTTGTAGTTTTCGAGAAAATGCAGAATAAAATTTTGATTTTGGCAGGCATTACCCTAGCCCAACGACTTTCAAGAAATTCATTTCTATGTAGGCCAATCATTAGCCCTTCTATAGCGCCGTATAGCACCATCAACAGTTTTTTGATACAACCATTTGTTTTCCGGAAAATCTAGAAAAACCAGGGAGACTTCTATGAGCGATATGCATAAACCCACATTTCAAAAGAATATTTTTTTTCAGACACTCGAAATTTACGTAATAAACTGTACTAAACTATAACACTATTATAGCACCCCAAAACACCGTAAACGGTTTTCCTCTTTAACTTGTAGTTTTTGAGAAAATGCAGAATAAACCATTCGTTTTCAGGAAAATCGAGAAAAACCACGGAGACACTTGAAATTTACCTAATTAACTATACTAATCTATATCACTATCATAGCACCCCATAACACAGTAAACGTTTTTCCTCTTTGACTTGTAGTTTTCGTGAAAATGCAGAATAAAATTTAGATTTTGGCAGGTATTACCCTGGCCCAACGACTTTCGAGAAATTCATTTCTAAGTACGCCTATCTATAGCCCAACAGTTTTTCGGTACGACCATTCGCTTTCCGGAAAATTGAGAATAACCATGGAGACTTTAATAAGCGATATACTCAAAGTCCTAAAAAGTTGCATTAACAATTTCCTAAGAAATTTTGACTAAAATTCTATTATATTTTATAATTTTGTATATCATTTTGAGGAAGAGAGGTAATCACGGGTAAGTATCTTTAAGATAATCGATTTGTAACAAGAAAAGCTGTAAACTAACTTGTTTTTCAATAATAAACATCAATTGGAAATTTCCCGAAATAACTCCTTAATACTTTGCTATCATGCTAAAGTACACGAGCAATTTTATACGCTTGTTATATTTTTCGATTACTTAACATCTAATTAATTACAGTTATATTTTTAATATGATACTTTAAATAAACAAGTATTAACAACATTTTTATTTGCTCATTCCAATTTCAACTAGTTATTTTCTTGAATTCATTTCTCATCTGGCACTTGGTGAAACATATTAGAATATTTAAAGTTATTTAAATATAAAACACTTGGTATTGTTTCACAAATTAAAACTTTATTCCGACTAGTTTCGGTTTGTTAGACCATTTTCAAAGGAATGTGACATTCCTTTGAAAATGGTCTAACAAACAGAAACTAGTCGGACTAAACTTTTAATTTGTGAAACAATACCAAGTGTTTTTTATTTAAATAACTTTACATATTCAACTAGTTATTTAATGCTACCTTTAAACCTACACCTTTAAAAAAAACATTTTTTTTACCGATTTATTACATAAAAGTAATTCTATTTGCGATTAAAATATAATACTAATAATATAATATATAGAAAAATATTAGTTTCTGTGGTACTTGTCGATTTTATGAAAAACGAATAGTCAGAGCATACAACTTTTAGTAGTGTTGTAGAGTGAGTGCTATAGATTGGCTTACTTGGAAATAATTTCTACGAATGTCGCTAAGACATTCTTCATTTTCTTGAAAACTAGAAGTCAAGAAAAAAACGTTTTACGGGCTATGGCTGCTATAAAGTGCTATAGTGTATTACTTAATTTTCAAACGTTGAAACAAAAATTATTTTTGTTTCTCCATAGTTTTTCTCGATTTTCCGAAAACCAATTGGTCGAAGGAAAACACTTTTAGTGGTGCTATAGGAGATAGAAATGAATTTCTTGAAAGTCGCTGGGCGAATAACGCCTGCCAAAATCAAAATGTCATTCTTGATTTTCTCGAAAACTACAAGTCGGAGAGGAAAACTGTTTACACACATATATCGTTTATTGAAGTCTCCATGGCTTTTTTAGATTTTTCGGAAAACGAATGGTCATATCAAAAAAGTTTGTGCTATAGGGTGTTATAGGAGGGGTATAGATTGGCTTACTTAGAAATGAATTTTGTCGAAAGTTGTTGGGCCAGGGTAATGCCTGCCAAAATCAAAATTTCAATCTGGTTTTTCTCGAAAACTACAAATCGAAGAGGGAAACGGTATTATGGGGTGCTATGATAGTGTTATAGATTAGTATAGTTTATTACGCACATTTCAAGTGTCTAAAAAAATTTTTTTTTTAAATGTGGGTTTGTGGTTATTGCTCATTGAAGTCTCCATGGTTTTTCTTAATTTTCCGGAAAACGAATAGTTGTATCGAAAAACCTTTCATGGTGCTATAGGGTGCTATTGAAGGGCTATAGATTGGCGTACTTAGAAATTAATTTTTTGAAAGTCGTTGGGCTAGGGTAATGCCTGCCAAAATCGAAATTTCATTTTGCATTTTCTTAAAAACTACAAGTCGAAGAGGAAAACCGTTTAAGTTGTTATGGGATGCTACGATAGTGGTACATATTAGTACGGTTTATTGCATGACTTTCGAGGGTCTAAAATTTTTATTTTTAAATGTCGGTTTGTCTATATCGCTCATTGAAGTCTCCAGGTTTTTCTCGATTTTCTGAAATTGAAATGATCGTATCGAAAAACTTTTGGTGGTGCTATAGGAGATTTATATATTGGCCTACTTAGGAATACATCTCTTGAATGTCGATGGGCCAGGGTAATGCCTACCAAAATCAAAATTTTATTCTACATTTTTTCAAAAACTACAAGTCGAAGAGGAAAACCGTTTATGGCGTTATAGGGTACTATAATAGTGTTATAGATTAGTACAGTTTATTACGTAAACTTCGAGTGTCTAAAAAGATATTTTTTTTGAAATGTGGGTTTGTGTATATCGCTTATTGAAGTCTCCACATTTTTCGATTTTCGGGAACAAATGGTCGTATTAAAAAACTTTTGGTGGTGCAATAGGAGGGCTCTAGATTGGCCTACTTAGAAAATAATTTCTCGAATCCCAAATAAAATTTTTCTTTTCGATTTTTTCGAAAATCAAAGGCCGGGGATGAGTTTATTCTGCGGTGCCATATTTAAAATGTAAATCTTGCAAGTTGTTAGGCCTAGCTAAAGCTCAAGATAAATGACCTTATTCGATTTTCTCGAAAACTAGAGGTCATAGTGAAAAACTACTTGCGGTGCGATCGGCTCCTATAAGGGTGCTACAGATGGGTATACTTTCTCGAACCAATTTCTAGCTCTAACAAAAACATATTTTCTAATTAGTTATTTAGGTTTCTGGTGTTTCGCTTGTTGAAATCTCCATGGTTTTTCTCGATTTGCTGGAGAGAAAAACTATTTACAGTGCTACGGGGTGCTATAAATTAGGCTACTTTAAAGTTGAAATACAGCAAGTAAAAAAAATATGACCTGGATTTTGCGTCTAATGTGTGTACTTTCCAATATTTTGAGAAAAACTCAAACATTGAATAGATAGGAAAATCATTATTTTATTATAAATTCAAGGCTACTTCTGCTTTAATATGAGTTGCAGTTCATTGAATTCTGTTTGTTCGTTTTGGCGCAGTGAATTGGTTGGTGATTTCAACGGTTTTGGAGGGGTTTCTTTTTGTTTTTTCTCGAAAACTATTTGCTTTGCGCAAGTATTTTTGGTGGTGTTATGGGGTGCTAAAGAAATGGTATCAATTGGACTAGTTTAATTTGAATTTCTCGAAAGTCGTTGGGCCAGGGTAACGTTACCCTGCCCCAAGAATGATCTACCTCGATTTTCCGGAAAACGCAAGGGGTGCTATAGAAACTGTTGGTGGTGCTATAGGATTGCTATAATTTAGACTATAAAAAATTAAAATTATCGAAAGTTGTTGGGGCAGGGTAATGGAGCTAAATCAAAGGTCATTCAATCCTATATTGATTACAGTTTTTATAAAGAGAACGAAGGAACATTTTCGTTTTTGGAGAAAAAAGTGTCATAAACGGTTAAATCTGTGAATAAAATATAATTGTTTGTAGTCAAGTATTCAATATTAACCTTAACTACAAAACAAATATAGTAATTTTATTACTATCACGATGGTTTTGACCGTTACTTCGTGGTAATCCATATCAAATTAAATTAAACTATTACTATTAAATGGATTCGATAGCTAACGCCATCTAATGCTCCATAGTAGTATCTTCAATGACACGAATGCACAAGTGCATATATAGGTCACTGTTTCGTCCACGAAGCTATACTCTGTGTAACCGGAAAACAAATATCAAAATTGAATTTGAGTTCAGTATTCTGGGACAACACTGAAGAGGACCTTATATTCCGAAACGCGTCTGTGGGTATCCGGTGCCGGAATACTGAACTCAAATTCAATTTTAAACTATTACTATATTTTTTACCACTTTTATTAATTTATATACAGGGTGTCAATTTGAAAACAAGCCAGCCAGAATATCTTTGGAACCGTAACAGTTAGAGAACATTTTTCAAAACCGTTTCTAGGATATGGAGGAGGAACCATTTTGACCCACATAACAATCTTCTGCAACCAACCCCTTAGGCTGTAGCCAACCTTGCCCATTTTTTTTAAATGACACGACCCTACATGTGATATATCATAAAGTTTTTATTGTTACATAGAAAATGCAAAAAAAAATTAAATCAATTTATTTGATTTTAAAATTGTTGTCAAATTAGGTATTGTAACAATTTATTTTTACAAATTACAAATGATAAAGCATAGATACATAATAATGCCCAATATTTATTAGAGTTATCTATTGTTTTATTGAAAAATGGACGACTCTAAAAAAAATATTTAAATAATAACAAAACTTGGTTAAATGAAATATATTTATTAACTGAATAAATTGCACCTGTCCGCAATATAAAAAAAATCATTTTGAGCATACTATAATTTAATAATTAATTATTGTTTTTACATTTTTTATGTAACAATAAATATTTTAGTTGGTACTACTGATTAGCATTTTAAAAGACCTTTGTAATGATATATCACAAGTGGGGTCATGCCTATTAAAAAAATGGGCAAAGGTGGCTATAGCCTAAGGGGTTGGTTTCAGAAGATTGTTATGTGGATCAAAATGGTTACGAACGGTTTTGGAAAATTTTCTTTAACTGTTACGGTTTCAAAGATATTGTGGCTGACGGCTTTTTAAATTGACCCCCTGTATATGCAGGTGTTACATATAAATATTTTTATATGTAACACCTGTATACATATAGATTAATAAAAGTGGTAAAAAACATAGTAATAGTTTCATTTAATTTTAATTTTATTACAATTTTATACTGACTTTATTACTAAGCTTGGATTTGTTTCGAAAATCGCTATATATTCTTACAAATTTCATTAAAACAATTCAAGGTAAATTGGATTATTCAACGGATTATTAATCAGTACGAAGTTATATAAAAGTACATAAATCCGGAATCTATTACTTTCCGAAGGCAATACATTTGTTGTGAATTTGAAACTTTTTGTTGGCGAGCTTTAAATGGTCAAATGTAGTTCTTGTTAGAAAATACAATAAAATGTTTCGTCAATGATAGACACATTTTAAAGTCATAACATAAAATTTTCAAACACTAACTTATCTTTGATAAGCCTATTTTATACACATTTAAAAACTCCAAATTCAAAAACCGTTAGGTAAGTCACAAATTAAAGCAAACCTGTAACGAACACTGTTCATACAATAAAGTTAAAATCATTAAAACAAAAATGCATAATTTGTTTCGTTTTTTATTAATAAATAATAATATAAATTTCCGAAAAATGGAAAGACTTTTGAATACCTTTCTACTAAATTCTAAATTATGGCAGTGAAGTGAGTTTTCTTTCTCTGAATTCTAGTGTATGATGCTTCTGGAAGATACAGCAGCCAGTTTTTCTACGGAAACGATTTCTGGTTGGGGTCTCAGTCTTTATGTCTGGAATTGTCCAACATCGAAACAAACGAGGAATTCCCTCCATTTCAAGTGCACTTTTTCGTCGCCAAAGTTAGGATTAATATTAATGAAGTTTTTACACCAGTGGTAAGTCCAAAGTTCATTAATTTAAGCACACGGTATTAAGTTGAATAATATTTATAAATTAAATCATTCTTATAAAGTTAAATAAATAGATACAAGGTGGTTGATTTTTTAGTATCCAGCTTATATCTGCTAAAATATTAAAGATACAGAAACAAGTTTAATATGAAACTTATCATGTATAACGTTATCTACGAGACGAAACACATATTCTTTTCCAAGGCCTATCTATTTTCCGGAAAAATCGCAACAATATTTTTTTTAAAATGCAATGACCTGTATATTTTTTAAGAATTAGATTATTAGTCAAATTCTCTTTACAATAATGTATCACAAGTACTTCTTAGCTTTTAAATTACGCCTAATAACGGCATTATTATAGTCATATAATATTGTTTTATTTATTGTTATTACCTATCAAATTTGTTTTTTTTCAGCAAATACTTGTAATATTTGAAAGTAAGTTTTTATTGGTGTAATTGTACCTACATATTTATGAAAAATACACAATAATTAAAATCTTTGATTTGGTTGGCGTTTCCTTTGTGGTACATCTTTATAAAATAATATTAAAACACTTAACTTTGTTAAACCACTTTGATTAACTTTTTACAGTGACTATAGTTTTGACTACAAGCTAGTCATTATCAAACTGAGACTCAGTTTGATAATGACCAGCTTGTAGTCGAAACTATAGTCACTGTAAAAAGTTAATGAAAGTGGTAAAACAAAGTTAAGTGTTTTAATATTATTTTATAACACTCAGTGTGATAATGACTAGTCGAAACTATAGTCACTGTAAAAAGTTAATTATAGTGGTAAAACAAAGTTAAGTGTTTTAATATTATTTTATAAGACTATAGTTTGATAATGAATAGCTTGTAGTCGAAACTATAGTCACTGTAAAAAGTTAATTAAAGTGGTAAAACAAAGTTAAGTGTTTTAATATTATTCAATAATTAAAACTTTTATGTACTGTGCTATCAAAAGGCTGTCATTTTTAAAATATTGAAAATTATTTTTCTAGTGAAATAGTACATGTGATGCATCATTGTAAAGAGAATTTTATTTAGAATATGATTCTCAAAAAATATACAGGGCACTTCGTTTAAAACAAATAAATATTGACATTTTTCCCAAAAAATGTAGACCGCGAAAAAAAATCTTATAGATCACGTTGCATATGATAAGCTTGATATTAAACTTTCTTTTGTATCTTTAATATTTTAGTAGATATGAGCTGGACATTCAAAAATCAGCCACCCTGTATAGTTTGATATTCGAGCTGATTCTGTAAGCAAAACGTTACAAATAACATGATCGTTATACCTCAAGTATCATATTACAAGTGATTTTTCTATACATAAAAAATACCATATCCACGCATAAGGTGAAGTTGAAGAATAACATACCGTGTGTCCCCGGATTACTGCCCGGATAGGAAAAACTTTTTTATTAACCATTTTTCGACAAAAAGCAATTCTTTATAAAAAGTTTTGGATGACTTAAAAACAACATTTTCATTATCAAATGATAATTTGACCACAAAGAGCGCTCAAAAATTAAGAAAAACAAAAGGTATGATAAGAGAGAAGTACCTCTAATTATATTTTTTGGGGACAATATTATTGGAAAAAGTAATATCTAATCGAGAGTTAAGTCAAAATACAAAACTTTAACTTAATATAAATAATTTTATTTTTTAGATATTATTTATATTTTTATTGTTTTTCGTGTATTTTAAACATTTATTCATTCAAAATAATTGAATTTTTTACTATCTCTTTATAATCAAGTTATGGTATATACCATGTGTCGCCGGATAACTGCCCAGATAGGTATGTTTTTTATTATCAGTTTTTTAACAAAAACTAATTCTTTATAAAACGTTATGCCTCTTTCAAAAAAAAAAAAACATTTCCATAAATACATTACAAATTTGAAGGGTCTTTACATTGGATAAAGAATAATATTAGCTTATAAGAGAAGTGGCTTAAATCAAACCAAATTTTAAGGCTTTTCTAAACTCGAAATTTTACTTCACTTTGGGAGTGGAAAACACTCGCTTAAAGCTTCAAATTGAACTCTTTAAAAAATAACGATTATGTGGAGATTACAGAATAATTGGCATATGTATACTTAAAACCAAAAAACCCTGTATAATTTCAGTTTGATAAGAGTAACCTAAGATATTTACAAAAGATTACATTTTTATATGTTAATTTTTAGTGGCTAAATATCACGAAACTTAATAAAAAAATGATAATTTATTAGAATTACAATTATTTTGAATAAATACACGTCAAAAATATACGATACATAATTACAAAAATAAAGAAATTTAATAAAAATAAAATTGTTTCTAATAAGTTCATATTTTGTATGTAAACAATTCTTGATTATAAATTAATTTTTCAAATAACATCTTTCTCTAAAATTATAATTAGATGTACTTTTCTCTCATAATAAATTTAGTTTTTCTTAATTTTTAAACACTATAGTAAATTTAAGATTTGACAATAAATATAGTATTTTCAAGTCATCCAAAACTTTTTATAAAGAATGATGGTTTGTCTAAAAATGGTAATCATTATCAAACTTGGATAACGATTACCGTGCAATTAAAACTAGTGTGTATAATAAAAGTGGTATAAAAAAGTTACGTATGTTTATGATTACTGTATAATTAAAACTAGTCATAACTGTGAAATAAAAATAGTATAAAAAATTAAGTGTTTTCTTCATATTAAAATTAAAAATTTACCACGAAAATGCAAGAATCAACATTTTTGCTTTTACATTATGTCCGAAAGTCTCATTAGGACAATATTATAGTCACAAAACAAATAAATAGAATGATATAAAACAACGTTTAATTACATTTATATTAAAAAATTAAAATGCATGAAGTATGACAGTTTTAATAAAAGTATAATACACAAAATTAAAACTATTATAATATTTAAACTTCTAATAGAAAACAATAAAACAAAAACTAACACAAACATTTAATTAAACCTACTTTTAATAAGGAGCATTATTATTCCTCAATTTATTTGTGCGAGAAATGATTACAATGATTATCCTCGAGTTCACAAAAAACGGATAATTTCTAATATTAGTTGTTACGAATGGTGCGATGATTTAACGGTGTAATTTCTTCAACAAAAAGGAAATTAAGTGAAATCCGCGCTGCAATTACAATTATGCTAAAAAATAATTGAAAGTAAATTAAGCGATCCCAATTTTCGCAACAATTAGATGTTTTATTCCAACTTCGAGTAAAATATTATTATTATTCACTAACGTTTTTGTATAAGTTGGTGTAAAATTGTGATTTATATAATAACACAGGCCTACAGTGAATTTGGTGCCGGAAAGACTAATACGGTTTTTGAGAATACTGGTCATGCTGATTGTAACTGAATATTTTTTTTCATGAACCTACATGTAGTATAGAAGATATGCAAAGATGAAAAAAAAACACAATAGTTTGTATTTATTACCATTTATTTTAATATTGGACAATAAGAAAGCTTCGATTTCGCGATTCCTTTGTGTAAGATTTATTAGGACAGTCTTGCATTATTGGCCTTGGTACTTTGCCTTTATATTTTGTTAGGTCTTTTGGAACCTCTCTCATTTTTCCTCAATGTAAGAACAAAGGCTTTTGGAAAATTTGTCGTAATGGTTGTAAAAGTAATTGAATTGATTTATTAATTATGTGTAAACCTTTATTAGGTATTCTGTTTAACTCCTGCAATACTATGTATACTGTGTGGTGACATGCAGTTTCAGCATGCGCTTCAAATATTGCACTTGAATTTTCTCTACACTACTCTGGCCTTTCATCCCCCAAACTTCTACTCCATGCATAATCATACTTTGCACCAGAGCTGGGACAAATCTTCGTGAAAAGGATTCCAATCACGAATCCGAATCACCTAATATAATTCGAATCAGAAATACTCGAATAAAGGATTCGTAAGAGATAAGTATGATTCGAATCAAAGATTCAAATTCTGTTTATTCGAATCACGAATACAAATCCTTTAGGAATAAATTTGAATTTATTATTTTTTGCAACCATTAAAATATGAATATCGTTATCAGTTGTTTTAACAAAAATATTCAAAACCAAATTATTTATTATTAACACTGAACATCGTTAATAACAGACTAAATATCTGATTCCCTGTTACTCTGATTAAAGATGTATTTGTGTATTTTTGAACTTCACTTCAAATCAGTGTCTTATACGCGTGGCGCATGAAGTAACATTTCGAGTTTAGAAAAGCCCCGTGAAAATTAGTCTCAGGCGCGACCCAAGACAAATTTTCTACGCGGGGTTTTTCTAAACTCGAAATTTTACTTTATGCTTAGTCTGGGAGTGGAAACACTCGTTCAAAACTTCAATTTGAACTCTATTATAAAATCAACGAATGCCTGATACTTACGTAAATAAAAAAATCACTAAATATCATTAAAACCGGGAAAGTCAGAGAAAAGCCATGGTATTTTATTCAAATTGACCAACATCACAAACAAAAAAGCCATATAATATTATTAAATTTGTCAAAATCAACAGGCGTCATAAAAATTACAAAACACTTTAAAATTTATAAAACCAACTTAAATATTGACAAAAACATTGAAAACAATTTAACAAACTAGGGGCTTTCCACAGAAGAAAGTTATATTAAAAGGTCAGGGAAAAAACTCTTGAATCAGGGAAATGTCGGAGAACTTTAACATTTCAGATTGTGAACTAGATTACTATCTTTAAAAACATTTTCAGTTATTTAATATTCTTATCAAAGCAATCAGTTTAAAGTTTCGAACGAGCTTTTCCACTCCCAGACTAAGCATAAAGTAAATTTCGAGTTTAGAAAAGCCCGGCGTAGAAAATTTGTCGACAAATTTTCACGGGGCTTTTCTCAACTCGAAATTATACTTCATGCGGCACGCATATAAAACAGTGATTTAACGAGAAATTTAGAAACGCACAAAACAAATTTTTCATGTTAATCCTTACAATTAATTCGAATTATTTTTGACGATTCAAATCCTTCTGTAAGTATTCGAATCCTTTTGTAAGTATTCAAATCCATTTATAAATATTAGAATCCTTTTATGAGGATTCGAATCACCCGCACTTGGATTCGTATACAAATTCTCTTAAAAAAATGTAACGAATCCGGATCAGTTTCACTAAAGTATTCGAACGCCTTTTTTGAATCCTCTAGAAGGATTAGAATCCAAGATTTGAATCCTGAATGATTCGAATCCTGTCCAGGTCTGCTTTGCCCACAAGTATCCCAGCAAGTCATTTGAATAGGTATATTATTTCCGTTCCACACTTCTCTCAGTCGCCCCATCGCCATTCTTGTCTCCTTGCACACATACTCAATATGTTGATTTCTACCCCCATTATTTGATAACAGATAGCCAAGATATTTAAATTCTCTCACACATTCTACTACTTCACCCCTCCATACAAGTTTTTCTTCAACAAGATATTTAAATTCTTTGTTTTTTTCACATTTACAGTTAATTTTTGCTTCGCCATATATCTTACACTTTATCTCTGCCAATTCTTTCATCGTACTTGCCAGTATGATTACATCATCTACATCATCTACATACGTTAAACTCCACACTTTCATCCTTCCTACAACTATTCCGCCTACCTGACTCAACTTCATAGCCCTTTCCATATCTAAAGTGTACAGATTAAATAGGAGTGGCTAAGCGGATAAGTCTTACCCTGCACTTTACTACAATAGCATTTCTTATTTACTCTTACCATACATCTAGTCTCTCTGTACACGTCATTTACCTAATTAACTATCTGCTCTGATACACCCTTCTGTCTCAAAAAATCCACCAATCGTCTTCTGTTTATAGAATCATTTGCAGCTTTTAAACCTATGAACATTAAATACAGCGTGTAAACGAACTACTGTACAGGCTCTCTACCCCATAAGGGGCAGCGTTTAAATAAACAATTCCTGCATTTGAAATTACCATACCTTTAGTAGATAGCTCACAAATAATTATTAAAAATAATTAATAATAATAGGCCACATGTTTGTGGTATCTGGTATACGCGCACATTGCGTATTTTAAGAGAGATTCCACATAGACTGGTAGTTTTTAAACGATTTGGATATCGAATTACACCATCCAGAGAAAAGTGGGTCAGATTGTGAAGAATTATGTCTATGTTATCGTTTTCATAAGTACCCATTGCTGACTAAATTCCGAATATTTTCTAAACGTGTTAATGAAATTCAATATTTTTCCTTATTAGGTTCACACTTCACTTTATCTCCACTCTTATTAAAATGGTTAGATAAGAGCGGCGAGGGTGGATGATTTTTAAACATAAAAATAATTTGCTGATTAGTCTATGGTGAAACTTATTCCATGAAACATTTACATTTTGTAACATGGCGCGATACGTTTATTCAAACATTGAATTGGCAGACATGTTTCTTATTTACGGTGAAACTTGGTGTAATTCCGCGGAAGCTGTAAGAATTTATCAAGAGCGATTTCCTGAACGACACTTACCATCGCCAAACCGATTTAGAAATTTATTACAAAGAGCACGCGACACTGGAAGTTTGCTGCCCGTCCCGGAGCAGCCGGAGGTGGTGACCGTTCAATACGATATTTGCGAGCGGAAGATGAAATTTTGAATCTGTTGGAAGCGGATCCTGGTTAAAGTACCCGTATTATCGCCGCTCAGCTAAATGTATCGCACACATTTGTCAGCAGTGTTATACGAGACAATAATTTTTATCCGTATCACTACCAGCGTGTACAACATCTTCAACCCCATGATTTTCCCAAATGAATTGCATTTTGTCAATGGATTTTGGCACAAAATGTTCAAAATCCTAACTTTACCAAAGACATTTTAGTGACCGACGAATCGTGCTTTACGCGTAATGGAAGTTTTAATTTCCATAATATGCATGTTTATGCAATAGAAAATCCTCGCGTTACGCGTAGAACTTATTTCCAGCATCGCTTCTCCCTTAATATCTGGGCAGGTATTTTAAATGATCAATTAATTGGGCCATTTATGTTCCCATTTAATTTGAATGGAGAACGATATTTACGATTTTTGCAAGATGACCTTTTAGATCTTTTAGAAAATGTACCCCTAGCGGTTCTTAGAAGAATGTGGTATTTGCAAGATGGTGCGCCAGCTCACTATGAAAGGCGCGTTAGAAGATATTTGGATGATGAGTTTCCAGGACGTTGGGTTGGTCGTGGAGGCCCTGTACCATGGCCTCCAAGAAGTCCGGATTTAAACCCCTTAGATTTTTTTCTTTGGGGATACTTTAAAAGTGAAGTCTACACTACGGAAATTGACAATGCTGAAATGCTGATACAACGAGTAAACGCCGCGGCTAATACCATTCGTGAAAAACCTCGTGAAATGTTTGCTACTGTTCGTGCAAATTGGATACGTAGAGCCCAAATGTGCATTGAGTGCGGCGGACGTCAATTTGAACACTTATTGTGATTTTTTTTTATACGTGACCCAGTTTCATCTAGTAATTTTAGACAGTGTGTGTGTGTAGTGCGTGCTAAGTGATTTATACGTCTCGCAGTAGTAACAGTAAATAAACAATACCACAAATGAGTGACCTAGTTTCATCTAGTCATTCGAGACAGCGTGCGTGCGAAGTGATTTATGTGCCTCGCAGTAGTAAAAGTAAATAAAAAATACAACAACTTACGCATCGGCGAAAAATATCATGAACACAGGTAACCAGAAATTCTCAAAAAGTAAAAAATGCTTGAAAAATTATGAAAAATCCAATATTTTTTTCCGATTTTATTTTTGCTGCAATTGGTGTCAAAATATTTTGTGTATACGCCCTTAAGAGGATGTACATTAGTTCGATTACACGCTGTATACACTTTTCTTGTTCGCTAATACCTTATCTACTATCCAGTGTTATAATGTAGTCCATCGTTGATCTCTCTCTTTTGAACCCCGCCTGTATCTCCGGTAGCAGGCACTTATCGGACACTTCCTCTTTGAGCCTTTCCTTCACCAACATGCTTATGATTTTATATAATGCATTCAAAATGGTTATTCCCCGATAATTTTTTAGGTCTTCTCTGCCACCACCTTTATATTCTGAAACGATTGTACCTTCTCTCCATTCTTCAGAACATTTCTCCTCGCCTCTCCATATCCTATTTAACAGCTCTAGCATTTTAATTTCCCCCCCCCCCCCCCCCCCCCCTTCTGAACATAATTTTCAGGTTTCAGCTTTTATGCAAGCAGCCCCTGCGGCCATTTTACTTTTAATTTTTGTCAGAACCATCTCCAACTCTCTCATCCTAAAATCACTCGAGTCATCAAATGCCACTCTGTGCTCCATTTCGCTCTCCACCTCCGCCTCCCCCTCTAATAACTGTTTGAAGTGAATTAGACACCCTTCTAAGTTAATTTACCCACCTCCTATTTTTTTCCAGTATTTCTCCCTTTAATGTATTTCCACATTTGTGCTCATAGTTTACTATGACTCTAATTATTTCTTTCTTTATCCATTCTTCTTCCTTCCTCTTGCATATGTCGTTAAAAAGTGTTATCGTTTTTGTAAGGTCATCATCGCTTATACCCCCACTTCTCCACTTTCAAATTGTCTTTCTTAACTTATTCTTGGCTTGTCTGCACTCTTCATCAAATCATGTTTTTTCGTCACTGTCATTCTTTCTCGTTTTTGTCATCGCCTTCTTCACTTATATTGCTTATATTGCACCAGCGCCTTTTGTAAGATTCCAACATGCTTAGCAAGAGTTCAGGAAATTTTCAGACTTGTGATTTCCTAAACAATTTTTGACTAGATCGACAAAAGAAATCCAGGCTAACAATTCTAAAAGATTCATGGAAAGCACGAAATTATTGTCTTTGATTAAAGCCTGATCTGAGGACCGTTGAAATTACCATCTTTTACATTATCCCTACTTAAACGAGAAGAAGAACATTTCCTGGCTATATAACTAAAATATTGGACATTTTTTCCCATAGCTTTTACGAACTGTCTCATTGGGCCTAATTTTATGTGCAATGAAGGCAAAATTATTCTATCTCTACTGACTAATTGTAAGTTTATAGTATTCTGCTTTTCAATGGTCAATATTTTTCTTCCAGGCCACTTTGTATGACTGCTTTGATGTCCCGGTAAATAATTGATGTTTTTTTAATGTACACACTATCTTAAATATTTGTTACATATTTTGCAAATATAATTTGGTGCCCAAAGTTTGTCAGTATCTTCATTTTTTTAGTTAAAGTATGTATGCATTTTGGAAATGTATTATTTATTAATTTCAACGGCTTGCCATTTACATTAAAAATACAATATACAAAAAAAAAACAAATATGTACAAACACTAAACTTAAAACTAAGCAAGAAAAGTTACAAATCTTTTAAGAGGCGCTTTAATAATGAAAAAGACCCATTAAAAAGTCAAAATTTAAAATATTTGCGTGACGCAAAACGCGAACAGAAGCGGAATATTTCGCATAATCCATGCGCCTGTAGCCGATATGGATGTTTTTGCACTAATTCAGTAATAGATTTCAGACACTTTTCCACTGTATATTTGCCACAAACGTAACAAAATGTGTTTAGATCGTTAAACAGGATCGTCTTGATGTAGACATTATTATGTAATTTAGTTTTAAATCATGCGACAATAAAAATAAAATTTTAACACAACTGTGCTACCAGATCTTCTGCAACAGAAATATACTTAAATTTCAACTGCACCATTTTTTTAATTTAACTTTGTAGACCTGTGTAATTTATAGCTGCTCGTGAAATAATAGAAATAATATATAATTAATAGTACTTATGTTACACAGGGATTTTTGATGTGGACAGGCACGCTTCTTGGCAATAAAATTTAGCACAAGTCTCATATTTATTTTTCACAATATTTTAGTTGTATCAGGTGTTCCCTTTGATAGAAGGAAATGGAACGAAAAAGTGAAGTCGCAGTTTAATTTACGTTTTGTCATATCTGGCTTAAATGTCAAATTGTGTTAATCAGTAGCTCATTAGTTTGCCTTGTTGTTATGGTTGTTGTGTTGTTTTTTCTTATTCTTGTTTTCCTTGTGTGAGTGCGCATTAAAATACCGAATAAAATAAAACACTTTTATAAAACTGAGTTAGATTAACATTGACAGGAACGACTGACAACTTCACGTACAACCTACTTCAGAATGTTTTGAAAATTTCACAGAAAACTCGATCGTGTTTTGAACTGAACACCTGATCTTTGGGTCTGTTTTAATTGCCTAGCAGCAGTTTCAATAAATGATAAAACACCATAACTTGAAAACAAGACCTTTATTAAAAAACCAACACTAAGACCCATCGAAAAAAAAAAAAACGCTCGTAATAAACACAAAAAAGGCAAAACATCTTTTTTTTATAATAACGGGTTATGATACATACCATTTCCAATAATTATTGCATTTAATCACCCAGGATCTGAGTCAATTAATTGGCTTTGATAAATTTGATCGTCTGCCAGTTTATTCCTGGTATTTTGTACTGCCTTCTTTAATTGTTCTGAGTTCTCCGAGAGACAATTTCTTTTATTTAACATTTTTATCATTCTGCCCCATATATTTTCAATTGGGTTGATGTCTGTACTATTTGCAACCTATGGTAATGTTTCTACGTTGATATTTTAAAACCAGTTTCTGACAATATTAGCAGTATAGACCGGGTTATTGCCTTGCTGTAGATCAGCGTTTCTCAACGGGGTCGGTACCAATCCCCTGAGGGTCGATGAAGTTTAACAGGGGTTTTTTTTATTGGAAAAGGGTCGATTGGGGTCGATGTTGGCTAAGGCGTCGATTGGCGGTCAATGATCGTCAAGGGGTTGACAACCAAATATAATATATAGACTACGAATGATATATATATATATATATATATATATATATATATATATATATCAGAGCTGGGCAGGATTCGAATACTGGATTCGAATCCGTTTAGAGGATTCAAAAGAGGCATTCGAATACTTTAGTTCAACTGGATTCGTGATCCGGATTCGTTACATTTTCTTGAAAAGATTCGTATTCGAATCCAAATGTGGGTGATTCGAATCCTTATAAAAGGATTCGAACATTTATAAAAGGTTTCGAATACTTACAAAAGGTTTCGAATCGTCAAAAATAATTCGTATTAATTGTGAGAATTAACTTGAAAAATGTGTTTTGTGTGTTTTTAAATTTCTCGTTAAATCACTGTTTTATACGCGTGGCGCATGAAGTAAAATTTCGAGTTTAGAAAAGCCCAGAAAATTTGTCTCGGGTCGCGACCCTCGACAAATTTTTACGGGGCTTTTCTAAACTCGAAATTTTACTTCATGCTTAGTCTGGGAGTGGAAACGCTAGTTCGAAACTTCATACTGAATGCTTTGATAAAAACATTAAATGACTGAAAATGTTTTTAAAGATAATAATTTAGTTTTCAAAATTTTCTTTAATATTATTTGAAGTAAAACTGACATGGTAGCTAGCCACAATCTGAAATGTTAAATTTTTAAGGCATTTCTCTGATTCAAGATTTTTTTCCTTGACCTTTTAACTTCTGTGGGAAACCCCCATTTTGTTAAATTGTTTTCATTGTTTTTGTCAATACTTAAGTTAATTTTATAAACTTTTACGTGTTTTGTAATTTACCCGCTGATTTTGACATATTTAATAATATCATATGGCTTTTTTGTTAGTGTTTTGGTCAAGTTGAATATAATTCCATGACTATTCTCTGACTTTCCCGGTTATAATGAGATTCAGTGAATTTTTTATTTACGTAATTTTAAAGCATTCGTCGAATTTATAATAGAGATCAATTTGAAGTTTCGAACGGGTGTTTCCACTCCCAGGCTAAGCATGAAGTAAAATTTCGAGTTTAGAAAAGCCCCGTGAAAATTTGTCGAGGCTTTTCTAAACTCGAAATTTTACTTCATGCGCCACGCGTACTAAACACTGATTTGAAGTGAAGTTCAAAAACAGACAAATACATCTTTAATCAGAGTAACAGGGAATCAGATATTTAGTCTGTTATCAACGATGTTCAGTGTTAATAATAAATAATTAGGTTTTGAATATTTTTGTTAAAAGAACTGGTAACGATATTTATATATTAATAGTTGCAAAAAAATAATAAAATCAAATTTATTCTTAAAGGATTTGTATTCGTGATTCGAAAAACAGGATTCGAATTTTTGATTCGAATCATATTTATCTCTTACGAATCCTTTATTCGAGTATTCGTGATTCGAATTATATTAGGTGATTCGGATTCGTGATTCGAATCCTTTTTACAAGGATTCGTCCCAGCTCTGATATATATATATATATATATATATATATATATATATATATATATATATATATATATATATATATATATATATATATATATATATAGGCTATGAATGATTTTACCAAGCAATCTTTTTATTAACGAATACAATTTTTCTTGTGTCAAATGTCGTTGTTGTTCAAATGTCGGCTAGCGCCGACTAGTTTCAACTGTCATTGTTAGTTGAAATATCGGCTGGCGATGGACTTATGTCAAGTGTAATTAATTAATTAATTTAATAATATCTTCTGTCTCGATGAACTGCCTGAGTCGATAAATATGAAAAATGACATACCAAATGTCAAAATTATTAAAATTGTCAAAATTGTCAAACATTTTCAATGTCAACAATCATTAAAAAAAGCAATAATTGTTAATAAAATCGTTTAAACATTTCAATAATTTCAATTTTAATTGATGCGCATATTATACTATTTTTTAAATTTTAAAAAAAGAAAGAATACTACTTACATTATTAATTTTTGTAATTATTTCAACGGATATCACGTTTTTACAAAAAAAACATTAAATGCATAAATTTACGTTTTTTTTCTTTTTGATTATTGTATAAATTAGCATGAAGCAAATTTTAGATACTCCAGTGGAGGAGTTGATCATTCATTTAAATGATGCATCAGATACATCTGATTCAGAATATTAATTGTAACTGTTTTTCAAACCAAATTTACCGCTTAAAATACATCACGTAACGTGCATACTGTTGCTAATTTGATGCAGGAATGTTGATTTAATTTAGACGAATATATTTGATAAAGCAAGTCTCAAGTTTTGACTATATTATAAAACCGCCTAATTAAAAGGTTCTAACGAGTGTTTTCACTTCTTGTTTAAGGATGAAATAGAATTTCGAGTTTAATAAAGCCTGAAAATTTAGCTTGGTCGCGTAGCGAGCTGCTCAGCGCCCAATCTAAATTTTTAGGATTTTCTAAACTCGAAATTTTACTCCATGTACCACGCGTGTAATTCAAATGCTGATTTGAAGTGAAGTTCCAAATTTACTGCTTAAGTTTGATCTAATGTTAATAAATATTACAAATGTTTATTTCACCTAACGTCTCTGTATAGAATAAAAAAAATATGAAATAATCATAAGACAATGATTGTTTGTATTATTAACTATATCTCTTATATCTCATAGTTATTAATTAATGAAACATTCCTTTAATTACTATGTTGTATTCAAATTTATTTAATCAGTAGAAAGTGAAGTGAAACGAATGTGTCGGAATTGCAGTAAATCATTGATGAATTATTTTCAGTGCTCATTATCTATTTACAACTAGAACTTAATCATTCATGAATTCATCAATTCATTACCATAATTTTATTCAGATATAATTTGAGGATGCTGGGAATTTCGACATAATTTGAATATAGAAAAAAAGTCACACAGTCATATAATTGCTTATTTTTTTAATAATACTCGTTTTGTCTAATTAATTAAATTATGTGCTTTTAAATAATACATTTCATACATTGTTAAGGTAATATTAATAAAACTGATTCTGAGTTATTTTATTTGTTGATTTAGATTTAGTTTTATTTAAACATCATAATTAAATAGAAAATGCCGTTTACCAATATAAATGGTTTGTTATACTTTACTCTCAAAATAAAAATTTAGAAAGGGGTGGAACACCAAACTGAATCACCCTGTGTGCTATAAAATCGGGTGTTGATTGCTAGGATCAGCCTGTAACAGATTTTTTCTAAGGGCGGCCAGTTTGTCGTAATGTTGTCATCAGCAATTTATTTAAATGGCACCAAAAAAATGTATAAATGCTTTCTTATAGTTATTTTTCTGAGTTTTAAAACAATGTAATCATTTCATAGGCTTGTATTACATTTTCTTTGAGGAAAATGCAAAAGAGTAGTCATGTTTTATTTTTAAACTGTTAACAAAGTAAATAACTAAAAATAATGTGCTATAAATTTTAAACTGTAAAAATTATTCAAAGTAATAAATATTTACTAAATATTATTATTAATTTCTCAAAAAAAAATCACAAAAAGTGTTCAAACTGTGAACCATTGTGATCAATGCAAAGTTGCTAACGTTTTTAAACGTTATATAGTGTCCTAATTAGCATATTTTCGGTCAACTTTTGTTTGTTTTGTATTTTGCATTTTCTTAAAAGAAAATGTAATGCAAGCCTGTGAAATGATTACATCGTCTATTACAGATTGTAGCCTTTTGCGTGAGACACAGAGTATAATATATAGTACATACTAGTTAATATAGAAAAAATTGTAGTTATTTTGAAAATTGTGATATTTTAAAGAAACAAAAAATAAATTCCCCGAAAAGAATGAGGTTTTCACATGATGTAATTTTTATTTGTTTTAATGCCTAAATTAGCCTTTACATTTTCAGACAAAATATTGACTGGTAAATTTTCACCGTTTAATGATTCAATCGTAACTATTTTCAACGAACCAAAAAGGAAACAACTACCAAAACAGAACGATTTTGAGCAATGTATGCTTTTACTTGTTGTAAACTTAAATCCTAACTTAAATTTAATATGAAGAGTTTAAATAGATCCATATATAATAGTTGAAATATTCAGTCGCAACTTTCAAAATTGATGTTGGATTTTTATAAAACAAAAAGAAAACAATTGGTAATAATGAGGCTATTTTAATTGGTTTTATTTAAAAAAATTGGAGCTTTAATTTTGAGGCAAATTGGATGCGTATTTTCGACATCGTTTCAATATTAGTAAAATTTAATAAGTGAATATTAATTCAAAACACTTTTTTAGTTGAAAAGTCAGCCCTGACTAAATAACGAAAACCTATCTCAAAAATCTTAGCAAAAACTTATTTCAGAAACACGATATTTTTATGAACCAATAAGAATACAGCAGCTAAACATGTAGCTTTAATTGATTTTATATTGTAAAACCCTTTTGTTTTAAACCTAAAACAGAACTAAAATTTTAAATTAAAGTTTGGTATTCATAAAATTCGACTATTAAAATAATTTATCATCACTTTTTTAAAAATATACTATTTTCATGAAATAAAAACAAAACAACAGGTAAAGATCGTGGCTTTTAGATAATCTAAATTTAAACTGTTTTAAACTCAGAAGCTTAAAACTTAAGAAAAATCTATTAAGATTATTAAATTCATGCTTCGACATTTATAAAATTAATTCTTTAACTTCTTAAAAATATATTGTTTGTTTATTTCATTTTATTGATACAAAACTCAACAGACGCGCACTGCACCCAATTACAGTGTTTAAAATACAGAGAATTGTTCGTTTAAGTATACATATGCATACGTTTCTTTTAAGAAGGTTTAATTTAAAACTTTATTAATACGCGTGGCGCATGAAGTAAAGTTTCAAGTGGAGCGGAGCGACTAAACCAAATTATTAGGCTTTTCTTAACTCGAAAGTTTACTTTATGCTTAATGTGGAAGTGGAAAACACTCGTTGTTTTCCACTTCCAGAATAATCATAAAGTAAAATTTCGAGTTTATAAAAGCCTAAAGAAATCGGTTTTGTCGCTCCGCTACACCCGAAATTTAAAATCATGCGACACGCATATTAAACACTGAAAACACTGGAATATTGTGAACAAGTGAATTACGCTTGAAATCAATGTTTTATACGCGTGGCGCATCAAGTAAAATTTTGAGTTTAGAAATGTTCAGGCTTTTCTAAAAAAATGTGCATTATATATATATATATATATATATATATATATATATATATATACTTGAAAAAAAAAACTCCCCTTTTAAACAACATGAAATACGATTGATAATTACAACATAATAAGAAACTAAAAAGAAAGAAAACGATGAATACATTCAAATATTAATAATATTGTAAATTCATGTGAATGGATATTCTGTGATATCAAATAAATTAAACAATAAAAACACTTTTTACTTTATAATAAAAAATTGTATACATGTATAACCCGCTTTCATTTATGTGAGTGCAGTTTTGAACTAATTTAGCTTTTCATTATCAAACCTGAAGTAACTTAAACTTTGATAATGATAAGCTAAATTTGTCAAAACTGCAGTCACTAAAATAAATAAAGTGTATTACAAACATAGCAAAATAGTATATTGTGTATCTAGTGCGTGAAGTAGACTTTTTTACACAAGCGTGAAGATTGCGAAACGAGCGAAGCGAGTGAAGCAATCACGCGAGTGTAAAAAAGTCTTCACGCACGTGTTACACACTATACTTTTTCTACGACTACACGATTTAATAAATTCCAAAACACAAACAAACTATTACGTAAAGTATATATATATATATATATATATATATATATATATATATATATATATATATATATATATATCTTTATAATAATAATTATTAATTGTTACAGTGCAGTTGGTTAGGTACATTACACCAGAACTTTCGTTGGATATAGTATTTAGACAACTATTGTTATTATTATTGCTAATATTCAAAATTTTGTTTGAAACATCTTGCTTCATTGTTATCGAATTTTCAACATAACTTTCTGCAACAGCAGAACTTTTCCAGCCTCCGTGCTTTTTAAAAGTTAACAGATCGGCACCAGCTTCAACTAACAGAGTTGCAAAAGAACGCCTAAAGCAATGGCCGGTATATTGCTCAGGATTTGGCAATTTTAAAAATTTTGCAACATCTGCGGGTACCTTTCCAATTTTATTAATGCCGATAACTTGACGGGTACATTTTCCTTTTTGATAATTAATGAAAAATTTCTTTTCAGCGTAATTTTTAGGGCGTAGAGCTAAGTATTTTCTGTAGTATTCTAAATGTAGTGTTACAGCAAATTTTCTTGAAATTTTAGTTTTAGTGTCAGGTACAACTATGAGAAGAGATGATCCAAAATCTTGCATATCCTCTACATTCAATTTATATAATTCGTCTCTTCTCAGGGCACCAGCAAGTCCAAAAATTAAAACGACCTATAGTAAGAAAATTCCACTTACCTTATTTAATAAATATATATTATCGGGTGCTTCATTTATAAATTTAAGGATATGTTCTTTATCCAAAACTCGAGATTTCTTTTTCTCTTTAAAAATGATATTACTTTAGTATAATTACCAATGTTTATGTTATGGTTGACATTTATTGTACTTGTTACTTTAGTATAATTACCAATGTTTATGTTATGGTTGACATTTATTGTACTCTTCAACATTGAATAGTGACTCCAAAGTGTTGAGGGCTGGAATTTTGTCGCCAGTTCTGCGAGATATGTTAAAATTACGTTTTCCGAAAATGAATTAATTTCATGTTCAGTCCATGAATTTTTTATAAATATTTTCATAAATATCAAGAGATTTTTTCGGCAACAGCGACGAACTAGCAGCGTTTGCTGCCGAAATAATCCTTGGTGGGGTATTATGCCTCTCTGGATATAGTGATGTCTGCATTTTAACGTTCACCAATGTTCACCAACACACAAAACAGCACAAACTTAACTAAATGACATGTGTCATTTAAAAAATCACCGCCATCTAAAAATTGTTCACCGATGGTGAAAAGTGTATTGGCTCTTATGGCAGCGGTGCGTGAAATAAATCCCATAAGAATTGCATTGTACTTCACGCATCGGTATGAAAAATCAAATTTCACACATTTTTATCGATGTGTAAAATTGTATTTTACAAATAGGAGTAGAAAAATAGTTTTATTGTTAAATGAACATGTATAACGAAGTAGAAGCCTCTACAATACAGACATTAAAATAACTTAAGTCGAGACTTTAAAATTTTATTCCAATATTAATTTTAGTAATTGCTTCTAATTATGGTGTATTTAATTAAAACATTTGGGTTGTTTCACTGATTTAATATTCACTCCTGAAGTAAAACACACTAAGTGTTTTAATTAATCATACCATAATTAGATTAAAAATGTTTCACCACGGATTATGTCAGAAATTAGGTAAATATTTTGGGGATTAATATTTTATTCATATTACTTTTTTTAAAACTTCATCTTTTTATGATCCATTTTTCTTTTTATTCAACGTAACCTAATTTATTATAATAACTGAACCCCTATTAAACTGTTCTAATAAATTCATTTCTCTATTTTTTTTTTAACTGAATTTATGAAGAAAACACGGATTGTTCAACCTGTTTTGTAAATACATTTGGCGAATTAGAGATTTTATGGGCTGGAAATAATTTTTGTATTATGTTTGCACAATTTTCCGCATAGTTAAGCGTTTCAAACAAAATTTAATCCAAAACTGACACACTTGTTAAAATAATTAGCAGGAAATAACATTTTGATTAAATTTATTTCATTTACACTTGTTAATAAAACACTTTTCTTAACTTTGTTTTACCACAAATGTACCACATGGTTAACACCTATAACACAAAACAGTTAATTTTATTATGATAGAAGTTTGCTACCAAATAAATGATTACGGGCTATTTAATAAAGTTCTATATAATATAAATTGTCGTTTTTTAAATATTATCCTATATACAGGGAATTTTTATTTAACTATACATATGAATACGCCTTTCTTAAAAAGAGTTTAATTTGAAGCTTTAAACCAGACCAAGCATTAACTAAAATTTTGAGTTTAGAGAGAAGCCTGAAAACTTGGTTTAGTCCAAATTTTCAAACTTTTCTAAACTCGAAATTTTACTTTATGCACCACGCGTATTAAATACTGGATACACTAAAATATTTTGGATAAGTGCTTGAAATCAGTGTTATATACGCGTGGCGCATGAAGTAAAATTTCGAGTTTAGAAAAGCCTGAAGACTTAGTTTGGTCGCTCGGCTTCGGGGAGCGACCAAACCAAATTTCCAGACCTTTATAAACTCGAAATTTTACTTGATGCTTAACCTGGAAGTGGAAAATAGTCGTTTAAAGCTTCAAATTGAACTCTTAAAAAAAACAAATATCTGAATATTTACAGCATATATATGTAAAGTATAAAAAAACTCCTTGTATGGCAGAAAGCTTGTTCATTACATCAAATACAGCATGTATACAGGGTGATTCAGAAGAGGTGTAAAAAATAGGACCGATTTTAATTGTTCACAAAATTACAGATGATTTAAATTTTCCGAAGCAATAATTATTATTACAGTTACCAATTTAAACATAACTAAATAATAAAATAACATAAAACAAATAAAAAAAAACAAATTTGAACTTTACCATAGATTAAGAATATTAATAGATAAGACACGTCCATCGCTAATTATGTTCAAATCCAAATTTCCAAGATTTTCTAAACTCAAATTTTACTTCATGCTTAATTAAGGACTGGAAACCTTTTGGTACTTACAAAAAATAAAATTATATGTTTTACTTTTACTTCAAATATTATCAAATATTATTGTAGTAATTCATTTCTTCACTGATTAGTTTTATTATACTAACTGTACACATTTTCAATAGTAATACAATTGACAAATTGTATTACTAATGAAAATGAACACATAGTGTTCAAAATGTACATTTAGCATAATAAAAATAATCAGTAAAGAAAGGAATTACTACAATAATTAATAGAAAACACTTCACGTAACTAAAGGAAGAATATTGATTATCAAAGATGACTTGATTATTCGATAATTATTCACTTTTAATTACAAAAAACAGATTTTTTAAAAATACATATACAGTCAATTGTTGAAGCTTCTAACGAGTGTGTCCTTGATTAAGCATGAAGTAAAATTTCGAGTTTAGAAAACCCTAAAAAGTCTACATTTTCTGGCTTTGGTAAACATGAAATTTTAGTTCATGAGCCAGGCGTACAAAATACTGATTTTTGGTAAAGTTCAAACTTGTTTTTTATGTGTCATGTTATTTTGTTATTAAGTTATGTTTTAATTGTTAAATTGTATTAATATTAATTTTGTTGTTAATAATAAACATCGGTCCTACGTTTATTTAACCTGTTGTAGAGGTTCTAGAGCTGGGCGGTACTCGACTACAAGTACCTGAAAATGTGTACTATGAGTACTTTTCATGTATTCGGTACTCAGTTCACGAGTACTTTATACTAAATGTCGGCGCGTTTGGAAAACTGGTCTCGTGAAGAAGTCCGCTCAGTTATTCGATTTCTGTGGGCGTAACATGTAAACGCGGCTGATATTCACTGGCTGCTGGTAGAGGTTTACGGAGATACTGCAAATGTGTTGTCAGCATGTTGCAGAATGGTCGATCATTCAACGATATGCTGACGAAACATTACAGTATTTTTGTAAACCTCTACCAGCTGCCGGTGAATGTCAGCCGCGCTTACATGTTTCGCCCACAGAAATCGAATAACTGAGCGGATATCGTCTCGAGACCAGTTTTCCAAACGCGTCGACATTTGTGTTAAACTGCAACTAATGTTGCAGGTCGCGGGTAGCTGAAACTCTCCACAGTTAACGACCGCATGTATTAGAAGTACCGCACACTACTACTAGTTGTATAACAGACAAAACTAGAGTAATATCGGCCTTGTAACCTTACTTTTTGATCACCCCTCGTACTTGTACTCTGAATCCTCCTTATATACTACTTTTATTTTACTTTTGTGACTAGATTGACAATTACACGGTATAATTGAAAACTAGTCATAAAAGTAAAATAAAAGTGGTATAAAAAAGTTAAGTGTTTTCTTTATATCAAATCGAAATGTTTACTTCAAGCTCAAGTAAGGATTAGAAAAAACCCTTGTTAAAAACTTTCAAAAATTTTAATGTGATCACCAGATTCTTAATAAAATGAACAAGATAATTAACGAAACTCATAAAGGTTATGAAAATAACCACTGTATGTATTTGTATTCTATTTTCTTTAAGAAATCAGTGTTGTATTTAAAGGATCTAATAGCTACCAAAAGAGTGTTTCCACTCCTTGATTAACCATGAAGTAAAATTTCGAGTTTAGAAAAGCCTAAAAATTTATTTTGGTAGCTCCGCGAAGTGGAGCGACCTAACCAAATTTTCAGTATTTTCTAAACTCGAAATTTTACTTTATGCACCAGGCGTATAAAACACTGATTTCAGGCAAGGCTTGAACTATACTATTAAGGCTGGGCATTTTTCAAATTGAAGTATTCATTTTTTCATTCAATAACCTATTCAAATATTAAAATGTTCGAATATTTAAATATTTGTATAAAAGCATTTAAACATTGGAATTATTCGAATATTTAAATATTCAAATATTTGAAGCTTGAAAATTGGGTTTGGTCGCTCCCCTTCGCTCCGCTTCGCTCCGCTTCGCTCCGCTTCGCTCCGCTTCGCTACGCGACCAAACCAAATTTTCAGGGTTTTCTAAACTCGAAATTTTATTCATGCTTAATCTGGGAGTGGAAAACACTCGATTGAAAGTTCAATTTAAAATATTTGTAAGAAAATAAATATCTGAAGATTTATAAATTAATAAATTAAATTGGCTATTTTTAAGTTATAACCAGTTTTCATATTTTTATTAAATACATTTAAAGTATTACAACGTCTCAAAATTAGCATATCTAACAAAAAAAATATTAAAATACAATGGAAATTCCAACACAATAATAATAGCAAAAATAAAATTTAGTTTTTGCTAAAAAAAAAATTTATTGTTGAACAAAAGTTATAAAAAATACTCAAACGTTTTAGCCGATTGAAAAATACACATTTAAAGTCGTTTCCGAAAAGAAACATTACAAGTATCTAAAAGAGATCTTCGTCTAATTACTACACAACTTGGGTAAGATCTTATTAATCAAGTCTGCCATGTCATCTATTGGTACAACATAAACCATGTCCTTTAACGTGCCCCATAAAAAAAATCAAGCGGTATCAAATCGGATGACCTAGTTGGAAATTTTAATGAGCTATTAGTTTCTAGTTAGTATGGATATTTACAAATTTACTATTGTTTGCTACTTCACAAATTAAGTTTTCGCGAAGAAGATAGTTTCTCCCACATCTGTAATTAAGCGATTTTGACTGCGATTTCGATAATTACAAATACAAACTTTTACCCAAAAAACATTATCTGTTCATTGTGTTGACTACCTAATCTTTGACTCATGATTTATTTAAATAAAAGCAGCTACGATTGCAAAGATTAACAAGTCTTTTTGAAGAAAAGTGTTTTTTCTTGCTATTGTTTAACATTTTATATCTCGTAAAATCTTGTGAAACATAAAAATAACGAATACAAATACCATCCAGTTTATAACATACCCAAAATATAAATTTCGTTTATCAGATTAAAACCGAAAATGGAATTAATCATGATAGCCAAATATTCAATCATACCACCTTAAATTTAGTATTGCCAACTCAGGACAGTTGATATTGATCACCCGGTATTAAGCTATACACAAAATAAATAGCACTAAACAACTTTTACCTTTAAAAAATATTATATTAAAACGAAAATAATATTCAGAATTGCATTCTTGAAGGAAGTGAAACAAAATATCATCGAAGCGAGACAAATATCCCATCTGTCGTTTAATACATGAGGAAATTCACATTATTCACGATTGAAAACTCGTATTAATTATCTTCATTCAGAGATGTTACGGCATTCCTCATAATTTTAATCAATACATTGGCATTTTCCAATATTATAGATTTTGCTTTGAAATATTTGTTTACATTATGTCTTTGTAGGAGAAATGTAATGGGTGGAAGAGGTCAGGCTCGAGGAAGTGATTATGCAATCGAAAGGCACGTACAGAATTCAGATATGATAATACTCGATGTGGATTTTCAATTGAAAGAGAAAACAAATTGTTATTACTTAATCGATTCAATATTTATTATTATTACCTATATCATATTATGTTATAGATAAGTTATGGTTGCATTACAACAAAATTAAATTTTGTGTGGTAAATGACAAAAATTGTATCCTTTAAATATTTCTAGAATACTTCTTAAAAACAAGAGTATTTATTACATCAGGGGAAAGCAAATCAATAAAATGTTGTGTGTTAAAAGACAATCGATCTGCCAGATTACTTTTTAAAATGAAGAGTATTTATTTCATCGATTCCTTTAAGAAAAATCAAATCAATGATTTGATTTTTCTTAAAAGAATCGATAAAATAAATACTCTTCATTTTAAGAAGTAATCTAATAGATTGATTGTCTCTTACCACGCAACATTTTATTAAACTCGATTTGATACAATATGTCTGTATATTATTCAGTTAACCCTGTTTATATATTTGCATTACTTATATTAAATATCTCTATTTTGTCATTTAATGTCTATTGCAATCTCGTTATGGACTATTTTGAAAAGGGAATATCTAAATTGCCCGTTTTTAAGAAATGTACACTTCTGTGCAATAAAAATTAAGTACAAGTCTTATAACTGTTTTTCACAATATTCTAGTTGTATAATTCGGGTCTATGTTAACTGCCTAGCAGCAGTTTCAATAAATCATAAAACACTATAACTTGAAAATAACACCTTTAATAAAAAAAAACAAAACTATGACTTTCTGAAAAAATGCTCGTAATAAAGACAACAAAGCCGAAATAGAAAAACAATCTTCTATTTTAGTTAGAATCCGAATATTTGAGTTGTTGTCTAAATGACGCAGCATTTGGACATTAAGGAAATTGACATATTTACAAATTTTCGTAACTAGGAAATTCATCACGTCCTTTTTAAACTATAACATATTTTGTGTGCTTAATTTTATTGCACAGAAGTGTACGTATTGGTTCAGGTACGTGGATGATGTGATTTTGTCATTTAATGGTCCTGACAGACAACTAGATTCTTTTGGAAATTAATTAAATTCACAACACGGAAAAAATACATTTACAAAAGAAATAGAAGTGGATAATTCAATTAACTATTTAAACTTGACAATAAAAAGAATTAAAAATAGGCACGATTTTTTTTTCAATCTTTCATAAACCACCACACACAGATACTACTATTAATTTTAAATCCAACCATCCAATAGCACATACATTAGCAGCCTATCACAGTATGGTGTATAGGATATTAACATTCCCCATGACAAAAAATTATTACTATAAGGAATTAGAAATTATATTTGAATTAGCGTACAAAAATGGTTTCAAAAAATCCACAACTTAAAAAATAATATCAAAACACAAAGAAATATAATTATTAGTTTAATGTATCCAGTTATTCAAGATAAATCTTCAAACAATTATAAATTAATAACATATAGAGCGTTTTTCTTTTAAGTATACATACAGGGAGTTTTCTTTTAAGTATACATATCACATAATAGTATATATTTGAAAATTAAAGCTTAAACAAATGTTTTCCACTTCCAGATTAATAAGCATAAGGTAAAATTTCAGGCTTTTCTAAATTCAAAATTTTACTTCATGCGCCACGCGTATAAAACACTGATTTTTAATGAAGTTTAAAATACACTACTAAAACAGTATGCTAAAGATATACGTTTTGAACTTTACAATATTTCAGTGTTTTATACGCTTGGCACATGAAGTAAAATTTCGAGTTTAGAAAAGCCTGACAATTTGGTTAGTCGATCCACGCTTCGCGCTACGCGACCAAACTAAATTTTCAAATTAGAAATTTTACTTCATGCTTAATCTGGGAGTGGAAAACACTCGTTTTAAACTTCAACATCTGAATATTAAAGCATATGCATGCATATGTATACTTAAAAGAAAAATTCCCAATATACTGGTAAAAGTAGCGAGAAAGTTGCAAAAATGTTAAAAAACATAATATTGCATTTTAAACCAATAATTTATTATGCAGCATAATTAAAAATAATAAAGACAAAACGATAAAAACTCAGCAAAGTTGTGTCTATTTGCTAACTTGCAAAGACTGCTTCAAAACATACATTGGACAAACAGGAAAATCGTCCGAGAATAGAATAAACGAACATAAAACCAGTTTTGAACAAAAAACAATAACCAACTTTACATATGCGAACCACGTTATCGAAGAGAACCACCACTTCGACGAACATTTCAAGATCTTACATAGAAAAGAATAAGGCCGGAAATTAAACATTATGGAGCGTATGGAAATAAATAAAAGAAGATTACAAGACATCTTCCTAGCGACCAACTGGATCTCACAAATTCACCACTATTTAATTTTAAGTTTTCAAAAAATTCCGCCTCCTCATAAACTCATAAATCTTGTGTATATGTACCCGAACAGATTAATGTTGTGTACCATTTCTTCGCCTGAAGAAGCCACGGTGTGGCGAAGCAATTGTAGATTACAATAGACACTGAAAGAGTGATTATGAACTTTCAACAATTATCAGCCTCATCGATCAAATATTTGGATCACATTCGTCCAATATCTGTATTCAGACAATCAGTCTTATCAAAACATACATTTATTTTAAATTGCTAGGTTTAAGAGGAGCCTTTTCACAGTAAATTTTAAGAAAAATGCAGGTTTGTAGGTTATTTCGCATAATTAAAGTTCTGGATGAGTCATCTGTACACAATAAAAATAAAAACGGAAAAATCTAATTATTTTTTAATAAAATTTCATTAATTTTCTTACTTTTGTGTGTGCCCTTCAAATTGACTGACTTTAAGGGATTAGAAATATCTACTTAATTATTGAAGATTCAGCGGCAGTACGGTATTGAATTGCTCGAACAAATCAATATTTTCAACAAATTTGTAAAGCTTAATATTGAAAACTATTTTACGACGATGACATGTTTTATAAAGGGTTTTCCAATAAGTGGTTTCTTTTAGAATAGCCCGCTATCTGGGCAGCTGTCACTTTTGCAGCTGTCATCTTTTGACACTTGACAAGTACAAACTATGCCATTAGTAAAAATGCAACGATACACGCTTCAACAACGCATTGAAATTATTAAAATTCATTACAGAAATGGTGAACATTTTACAGTCACAGTTCGCCAAACTAAAGCACTTTTCGGTCGTCGTAAAGCACCTTCTCGGCCAGTAATACTAAAACTGGTTAAAAAATTTGGGCTGTTGGGAGAACTTAGTGGTGTAAAGAATCGAAACCCTGTGCGTCGCTCAAGAACAATTGAGAATATTGCTGCTGTAGCCAAAAGTGTTAACGAAAACCCAGGTTTGTCGATTCCTCGTCGATCTTTGGAATTAGACATTCCAAAAATGACAATACACCGTATTTTGCATAAAGACAGGTTTGAAGGCTTTTAAAGTTCAGTTAACACAAGAACTCAAGCCGGTCGATCACCAGCAACGTCGTATCTTTGCTGATTGGGTACTTGAAATGCATCAAAAGGATCCGTAGTTGGGGCTCGGAAAATCCAAGAATGCTTATTGAAAAGCCTCTCCATCCTCAACGTGTCACTGTTTGATGCGGTTTTTAGGCTGGCGGTGTGATTGGACCTTACTTATTCGCAAATGAGGCTGGTGCAACTGTTACGGTGAATGGATTGCGCTATAGAGCTATGATTCATGATTTTTTATGGCCGGAATTGGAAGATATTGATGTGTGACGACGGTTATTTTCAACAAGACGGCGCTACGTGCTACACAAGCAATGAAACAATCGCAATTTTGCAAAAAAAGTTTCCTGGCCGTGTTATTTCGCGAAGAGGTGATCACAATTGGCCCCCGAGATCTTGTGACCTTTAGACTTTTTTCTTTGGGGCCACGTGAAAGATAAGGTCTATGCCAATGCTCCACAATCGATTTAAGACCTTAAAGATGGAATTCGTGAAGTTATAGAGGACATACAGCCGCAAATGTGCGAATTGGTCATGGAAAACCGTAGTCGTGGGGGCCATTTGGCTGATATCGTATTCCATCGTTAATGGCATACCTTTCTCTTTACAATGAAATAAATATCCATTGATTTTTTGTCGATTCTTCGTCGATACACAAATATACACTATATATATATAAATTTAAATTTAAATTAACAAATTTCTCTTGTGCCATTATGAAAGCGATATCAACTTTTGTTTTTTAAATGGGAACATATAGTGATAAGTTGTCATTGAATTGTATTTTCAATGCTGATTTCAACGGTGTGCCACACATTTAGTTTTTCACATATTTATTTGTTCGTGGTATATAACCATGGTGGCAAACACTTTTTTTAATCAAAAAGAACATTTAATAAAACAAATTACAATCAATCGATAGTAATATTTTTTTCAAAAAAGGTTTCATGAACTTTTTTTTTATCAGGGACCACTGCGATTTTTTTATTAATAGCAGGGACCACACGTGTGTTAATCTTGAAATATATTTTAATACGTGATAGGAATAATCGAGATAAGATAACCGAATTAGTCAAGTCATTATTATATCGATCATTTACGTTAGCGTTTTTTAAACTGTGATCCAATTGAGGCAATAGTACCACACTAACATTCTGAATTGAAATCTGAAAACCAAAATGAAACAATTGTGTGAATGAAAAAATACGTCTTACTGTTTTTGCGATATTGGGTCATATATGGATTTTGTCGAGGTCTAAAGTTCTAAAATTGAGAAGTTTTCATCAAAAAGATCATCTAAAATGGCCTATATAAAGACAAGATTTGCAATAAGACACGTAATTTTAGGCGAAAGAAGGTAAATAATTTTAATTCGATTAGTTTTTCAATTTTGAATGAAAAAATATAAAAAAAAAAAAACGCATGTACTATGAAATATAGAGTGGGACAGAAAAACCTATCCGATTTCAAAACGTTATAAAATTAAAACCACTCAACTTGACAAAAATGTTTTGTTATTAACATATCGCAAATTATATGCCATTTTTAAATTTAAGTTTTGAAAAGCACATCACTCGAATGTCGTCCTTGGGAGCGGATACACTGATTTAGGCGCACGCGGTAGCTTTCCATGACTTTCGCCGTCATTTCCACAGGAATTTCTTCAATTGCCCGAGCAATTTCTCTTCGTAAAGCAAGAAGGGTCCTTGGTCGATGCTGGAATACCTTCGATTTGAGGTAACCCCAAAGGAAGAAGTCACATGGAGTGAGATCCGGTGAGCGCGGCGGCCAGCCAATATCACCTCTAAGAGAAATGAATGTTGACCGTTACGGTTTGCCCATTTTCTTCAAAAAAGTAAGGCCCCCAGACGCCTAGGCGGGAAAGAGCACACCACACAGTCACTTGGGCTATGGAGGGGTTTCTGATGGATTTCCCGAGGATTTTCGTCACTCCAATATCGAAAATTCTGCCTATTTACGGCGCCACAAAGGTGAAAATGGGCTTCGTCCGTGAAGAGCACAACATCGTCTATTGGGAGTTCTCGGAGATCGCGACACAGGTTCATACGGGTTTCAAAATCCCTTTCAATTAATTCCTGTGCAACAACCATTTTGTAGGGATGCATTTTGAGGTCCCGGTGCAAAATTCGCCGAATACTGCGGTTGGAAATCGCCAAAGCGAGCGAATGTTTTCGCGTGATGTGGAACAGGATCATGACGCCCGAGTCCGAAATGAATTCGAAAAGCACGTTGTGTAGCAATTATCGAACCGCCGTTTTCGATAAACCGCTCAATAACAAAAGCACGATGTTCACCAGACCAAGGCATGTTGACTAATGACAAATGGCATAAAACCGGCTTTATACCGGTTTTTACCCCACTACTCTACCTGTTCCCTCTTCTGAGAAAAAGGGATTTGAAATCGGATAGCTTTTTCTGCCCCTCCCTGTATGATTTATCCAAAATTGAAAAACTAATCGAATTAAAATTATTTAACTTCTTTTACCTAAACGTACGTGTCTTATTACAAATCTGATCTTTATATAAGCCAATTTAGGTGATCTGTTTGATAGAAAGACTGCTCAATTTTTAAAATTTCAGACCTCGATAAAATCCTTAAATGACCTAATATCACAAAAAACAGTATGATCTATTTTTTCATTTACACAATTGTTTCATTTTTGTTTTTAGACTTCAATTCAGAAATTTAGTGTTACAGTTAGATGTATTCTTTCTTTTTCACAAATGTTATATTTCTGTTTTCAGATTTCAATTCAGAAAAAAAAAAGTTTGAATTTGTCGCACTGCGTTATCGATAGGTCGCTAAGTATATTTAGAACTTCACTTGAAATCAGTGTTTTATACGCCAGGCGCATGAAAAACCTGAAACTTTACTTCATGCTTAACTAAGGAGTGTATACACTCGGTTAATGGTATAAAGGACTTCGATAAAAACATTAGTTCTGTTGTATTGATTTTATTGAAAATTCATGATTTTTTTACCATTTAAAAAATTTCCACGAAATCGTATTATTTATCCAGTTTTAAATATTTTTATAGTTAAAATATTGACGATTATCTACCAATCATGGCATTGTGCAAGATTTTGGATAATTTATACAAATTTAAATTTATCCTATTAATGATCTACAACTCTTAGAAAGATGGTACCACAACAATCTTTTGACTATTAACAAAACGAAAACAACACACATTATATTTAATACTAACAAACAACAAACAAAAGACATACAATTTAAATTGTATGACATACAATTTAAATGTAGGTTATTTAGGAATAAAGATCCAAGAAAACCTTAAATGGGATCAACATATTGCTAAATTAAAAAAGCAAAACGCAAAAGCCAAAGCGGCAATTAATAAAATAAAATACTATATCCCTCCCGGACTAAAAACTCAGATTCACCATGCCCTATTCGCGTCGAAAAACAACTACTTGTACAACATTTAAAAACAATACAAATCCAGCAAAATAAAATTTTGAAAACTCAACATGAACAGAAGAACTAACACCTATACATTATACACAGAAACACAAGCATTAAATATGGAAAACATGATAACACTTAACAACTTGCTACTAATATACAAAATAAAAAACAAATTAATTAAAACAGACATTAAGCTAAAAATTAACAAAGAAATCCACTTATATAAAACAAGAAGAACATCAAATTTAAGAACAGAAAAATTCAGAGCTTAAATTAAAATTGAAAAACCTATTGATTAATAACCAAATAAAATAAAGGATCGGAGCAAATGGAAAAATGCATATAATTCCCGAGGTGAGGACAGGGGAAACAAACACTACTAGAAAATTTGCATTGTATAATACATTATATATGTATACAGGGTCTTCCTTTCAAAAGAAGCCACCCTGAATATCTCAGGATTTGACGTAGATAGGGTTTTAAGAAAAAACACGTCAATTTTGTGTTAAAGGGGGAACTTGAAAAACACTGTATTTTTGAATTTTAACTTTAACCCCCTCACCCCCAGCAAACCCCAACTTTATAACTTCCCCATCGTTTTAAATGGCGTACAAATTACTATCCAGCAAATAAAAAAAATATTGAAATCAGTGTACTTGTTTCAGAAAGAGAAAGTATTATTTTTTTAACCTTCTATACTTGAAACAAGCGTTAATTTAAATTATTTTTTGCTAACTCAATAGTATTTTTATGCCGTTTAAAATAAGATACCACACGATGGGGGGTGTCATTTAAAATTATAAAGTTGGGGTGGCGGGGGGTGAAGGGGTGAAAGTTAAAATTAAAAAAACAGTGTTTCTCAAGTTCTTCCTTGAAAAAAAAAAAAAAAATTACGTGCTTTAATTTAAAATCGTGTGTACCTCAGATCCAGAGTTACTCAGGCTGGCTCGTTTTGAAATGAAGACCGTCTCTTTCTGCAACAAGTGAACTGATTTCAATAATTTTTTGTTTGCAGGATAGTAATTTGTATGCCCTTCAAAATCAGGTATCACACAATGGGGGTTGCCATTTAAAATTATAAAGTTGGGGTGTGTGGGGGTGAAGGAGTGAAAGTTAAAATTCAAAAACCAGTGTTTTTCAAGTTCTCCCTTGAAAACAAAATTGACGTGTTTAAAATTATAATGTTGGGGTGAAAGTTATAATTTAAAACAGTGTTTTTCAAGTTCCCCCTTGTGTTAATAAAGAAACTGTTAATTTAAAAAAATGTTAAAAATATGAAATGCAAAGATTTTTTAAATACCTAGGCTGTTCCTGAGTTTTTAGCTAAATTTATTCTAAATTTAATTTAATTTAAATTTTTTCTAAAGCTCAAAGTTAATAAAATGTATATTACTTACATAACTTATTTCTTTAGTTCTGTTAAGTTCCGTTAAGTTCAAAGAACTTTATCCGTTAAAGGTCTTCATCAAATTTCTTTTATTTAACAGTAGCCCAAAATTGACAATTTTTTTTCGCAATCTCTGATAATTTTACATTTTTTAATCATATTTGAGTTGAACGACTTTAGTTCTTTTAATTTTAACACGACATTTATTTATTTCTAATTAATCTGTGTTAAATTCACCAAAATCTGGCATTTATACATTTATTAGGACTGGATAAATAAGACACGATTGTTGTAGTTTTATTATTTGAGTCAATTTAAAGGTCTATAATTTTCTAAATAAATGGATTTCATTTATTTAAACATTAACATATAATTTATTTATTTCTTAAAAGAGATTATCAGTACTTTTTTAGTGCATGTAAAATAATTAATTTAAAATTTGGACAATCGCTGTTTTTATAAATGCGTTCAATTTGAAGCTTGTAGCGAGTGTTTCCACTTACAGATTAAGCATGAAGTAAAATATCGAGTTTGGAAAAGCTTAAAAATTTGGATTTGCAGGTGCGGCGAGCGAAGCGAGTCGCGTCGGCAAATCCAAATTTACAGGCTTTTCTAAACTCGAAATTTTATTTCATGTGCCAACTTAGTAAAACACTGATTTATTCCGAAGTTCATTGCCTTTTCAGCTTTAATCTGATAGTGATTATATTGAACAAGATGTAGGACAAATATAAATGATGTTTGCATGATAATTAGTCACGATTTTTTCGAAACTCGTTTTTTTTATGCGCTATTCGTAGAAAACACAGATATTTTGTGAAGTTCAAAAATATATACTAATTACATATCGATCAGTTATTTCCGAAACCTCGTAAGTCCAAATGTGAAATTCGGCAGGAGTGAAATTTAACATGAGCACAAAATACGATTTTTAGTGTTTTGAGTAGATGTTTATTACTAACATTGGTAAATTAATAATATATGAGTTACGGGGATTTTTTGTTGTAAAATCAGGACTTACAAGGTTTAGGAATTAAGCTATCGACAAGCTTTAATTTTTGATTTATCGAGCGAATAATCAAATCATTCGAGCGATCTCAAAATAGTCGATTATTTTCATAATTGAAACAATCGATGATTCTATTCGAATTATACCATCAATAGAGTAGATGGAAGGTGTGGAAACAAATCGATTTTTATATCGATATAAAATTCGATACTACTGAAAGTAGTAGGTAAAATAACCCATTTCAATATCGAACTATAGTAACAATTGAATTGTTTGAAAACAATAATAGAAAAAATAATGTACAGGTGTTACACATCATTGAAATCAGGGCAAGGAATTGCAGTTCAATGATATGCGTATCACCTTATATTCCCATTTGAAAAACTAAAGTTGATATTAATAAAACAAACATTGCCAAATAAATAATAATCGACCACTATCTATTGCGCTGTAGCGTTTACTTTGACAGTGTTGTTACAGATTTTGAATAAAATTACAACTAAGAAAGATATGGGGTATTTTCAAAAACTCCCATTTCAGTTTTTTTTCAATTACTTTGAAGGTTTACAAAATCTTTATTGTTTCTTAATGGGATCTAAATATGGGAAGCACATAAAACTACACAAGTTTGCGCATTTAACTGAAACTTTATCATTTATAGTAACAAAGTTAGCCATACTGGCCTACTCAAAATAGGACACCAAGGTGTTTATTTTTTAATATTCTTCTTTTAGTTACGTGAAGTGTTTTTCCATTAATTATTGTAGTAATTCCTTTCTTTACTTGATTTTTATTATGCTAAATGTACATTTTAAACACTAGGTGTTTATTTTCAATAGCAATACAATTGACAACTATATTTATTTTATTAATTGACAATGTTACTCAAACAAAAATTTCAAGGAGGGGATTATTTAGGAGACTTAAATCGAAATTTAATAGTATATCTTTATTTTTAAACATATAAATTGCTTCTAACATGTCCAATTTATAAAAATTTGATTCTTTTATTAATTTAACATTATTTGTATTAAATTTATGTCCGGTAGTTAAGGTGTGATGTGCTACTGAAGATTTATCGGGGTTAAATGATTTCATATGGTATGTGTGTTCTTTACACAATTGCTTGTGAAAGAATTTTTAAAACTAGTAATTAACAACGATTTTTCTGTGATAAATTTAATAGTCCTGGCAACAAAATTACAAAAAGGTTAAATTAATTCGGACGAAATGTTAATATCGTTTGATGTGGAACCACTTTTTCCAATTCAAGAAACATTAGAGATTATAAAAAACTTACTAACAAATAATTTTATATAAAATGAAAAAATAATTGAACACATTAATCTAACAAAGTTAGTGATAGAATGTAATACATTTGAATTTAACGGCAAATTTTTTAAGCAAATTTATGAAATCGCAATGGGCAACCCGGTATTTCCTTTTCTAGACAATATTTTCTTAAATAATTTAGTAAATCTAGCAAAAAATATATTACAAAAGTTCCCTAGATTCTGGTTTAGGTATGTTGATGATATTTTGGCAATAGTTAAAATTAACACAGATATAAATTTATTCATATCAGAAATAAATAATTTTTATTCAACAATAAAGTTTACTAAATAAATAAATAAATATTCCCATAAAATGGCATGTTTTAATAGCATGATTTATAAAGCTATTAATTTACCAATTTCAGAAAAAAAAAAAAATAATAATAAATATAGCGAAATCATTAAATTATAATAAAAACATAATTAAGAAACTTATAAACAGACATTTAAATAAACACAAAATTCACTGTGCAACTCGTTTAGAGATTATTCAAATCCCAAAAAGTAAAAAGTTTTTTAGATTAATTTACGAACCAAATTTATGTTTATTAAACAGCGTTTTTAAGAAATTTAATATTACTCCAGCGTACTATTCACAAATTAAATAATGTCAATTCTAGGAAGTACTTTTAAAAAAATAAATGATTAGTTTAAATCCGGTATCTACTCAATAATTTGTAACAATTGTGATAAAATGTATGTAGGACAAACAAGACGAAATTTAATAATTAGATATAAAGAACACACATACCATAGCACATCACTCCTTAACTGCCGGACATAAATTTAATATAAATAATATTAAATTATTAGAAGAATCAAATTTTTTATAAATTAAAGTTAAATTAGACATGTTTAAAAATAAAAGTAAACTATTAAATTTCGATTTAAGTCCCCTAAATAATCTCCTCCTTGAAATGTCTGTTTGAGTGACACTGTCAATTAATACAATAAATATATTTGTCAATTGTGTTGCTATTGAAAATGAACACCTAGTGTTTGAAATGTACAATAAGCGAAATAAAAATAAAGTGAAGAAAAGAATTACTACAATAATTATTATGTTTATTTTTCCTTTTGCTCACATGCAGATCAATTTAGTAGTTCTAGAAATTGACATTTATTATAGATTGGTGAGATATTGACACAAATCAGAATAGATTTCGACTGTTTATACAGCGTAAAAGTAAAATGATTCTAGATTAAATACAGAATTAAAAGATACTTAGACAATAAGGTTGTAAACATCGTTAAATTTTAATAAAAATGTGAAATTTATGTTAAAATTAAGATATATGTAATTATCAGCAACTCATGATATTAAAAATAAGTTAAATTATTGGTTTGTTACGATTGTCATTGTCACTTGAATAAAAATTCAAATTATGATTTTACTTACTATATTTAACAATACCTCAACAGAAGTAGAATGATGTAAATCAACAATAATTACACTAATTCTATTAAGTCTCACTTCTCTATATATTAGATACACTGGTGAAGATTTTTCTAGCGCTGCTGAAATCACAAATTAAATGTTAACATCCTCGTAAAGAAAATATATACTTAAATATATTTTATTAATTATATTGGATTAATGTAGATGTATTGCATAGATTGGCCTAATATTTATTTCATTTAAAACAGATATTGATGATTTATAGCTTGTCGTTAATAATTTAAGATGACCAGATATTGCTAAAATGTAGACTAGATTTTTTAAAGATGTAGTTAATTATAATAATATCTTGATATTTTGGTATATTATCAGCATAATTTTTGTTGGAAGACGAATCTAATATTAGGAAAATGTATATTAAACCATTAACGGCTAGGCAATTATAGAGTTAACTGTAAAAGTTGATTTTAGGTGTGACTTATTATATTACATAATGAATACGCTGTAAATTTTTAGGTATTCGTCCCTTTTATATAAGTCTTCAATTTGAAGTTTCGAACAACGGCTTGTACTACCAGATTAAGCATGAAGTAAAATTTAGAGTTTAGAAAAGCCTGAAAATTTGGTTTGGTCGCTCCGCTTCGCGCATCAAACACTGAAATATTGGGAAGTTAGAAATACACTTAAGGTACCATTCACGAGAGGTGTCCCAGGGTTTCCTTAATTTGAACTGCTTTCAGCACCAATACATGTAATACGAAAATAGTTTGATGTCATTAGATTACGTGTGTGAAAAGAAACAGAAAACTTTATAATATGTCTGCTATGGGTTTTAGATGGAACATGCGAAAACGTATGTTTCGGTATGTAGCGTTAACATTTTAAGGTATTTATATTGATTTTGTATAAGCTCAAACGAAAATGTTAGTTGAATCAAATGCGCATTCAGTAGTTTTGGCAAATAGTCATCGAATTAATCTGTTAATACAGCGATTTTTTTTTTAAGTATACATACAGGGAAGTTTCTATTAGGTATACCTATGTATACGCTTTTATTTAAAGAGTTCAATTTGAAGCTTAAAACTCTCAGACTAAGCATGAAGTAATTTTTTTTTAGTAAAGCCTGAAAATTTGGTTTGGTCGCGTAGCCAAACCAAATTTTCAGGCTTTTCTAAACTCGAAATTTTACTTCATGCTTAACCTGGGAGTGGAAAACACTCCTTTAAATTTAAAATTGTGCTCTTTAAGAAAACAACGAATATTTAAACATCTACAACACGTAATTGGGATATGTATACTCAAAAGAAAAAAATCCCAAGATATTATAATTTAAAGCTTTTCTAAAAGAAAGAACACTAATATACTCGCGGCCTAAACAGTATTACATTGTCTAGTAACGTCACGTCACAACTAGGAAAAATCGTTGCAGATACAACTGTCGACATTCTCTCTAAAAAAATTCAACCACACATTCCACCTCATAGGACATCTCTCCCGAATTCTACTACATATTGCGTTATTGCATCAAAGCCCAAATCTACTAAAACACTGTACTTAACTATACGAAAAACAATTTGAATAGAATCGTAGATTTTGATAAATTTAATAGCAGTTTATTATTTTTGGTTCCGATGATCCTGGCATAGGTTGTCACCACAGCCATATCTCATTGTATAAATATGTATAATTAACATATATTTCTACGTCACGACACATTCACACTACACCCAGGGACACGACGAGATATTATTTTTAAATAACAACTCCCAGTGTACGGGAATCGAACCCGGTCTGTGACTCGCCGAGCGATATACCATCCAGCGACGTTACCGCTCGGCCACCACCTGCCTTTAACAGCAGTTATAGGCTGCAATTTTTAAAATTTCAGCTGCATGACATGATGAAATAGTGCCAAGTTCAAATCAAATAGAAATTAATTATCATTGTAGGTTTATGTAAATGGACATTCCGTTAATAAATGTCTGATTCTAACTCGAAATAAGTTATAAAATTACAAGCCCACTAAACTAACTATTTTAAAGAAAGAATAATATCGATATAAGAATTACTTCTCGACTAACTAAGAACAAGCAAGTTAATCAGTTTGAAAATAAAGTCAAGTAGTGAAACCTTAAACCATGCAACTGATTAATTTTATCCAATTAAATTAATAATATCCTTAGTCACATAAATAAATAAAGCCATATAAAGCAGCGCCTTAAAATCTGTTATGTAAAAAATTTTAATAGATTACGTATAAATTATCACCGCATTTACATATTTGCAAATGAGAGAAAGTGGACGAATTACATTCCTCATGCTTCGATAATCCGTTATTTGGATTCAGAATGGGATAACTTCCCTTCGAGATTTTAAACATTTCGTAAAATTAACAGTTCGGTAAACGGTCGAGTAAATTGGAGTAATGAGAATTTAATTTAATTTTAACGGGCTGTAATTGCTGGTTTCGGCTTTTTAAATCACTTCGTTTACGTTTACTGGAGCATAGCATTGAGAACAAAAAATTGAGAATTACGATATTTCGGTCGCTTTGGGCTGTTGTAATAATGGTAATAAACATTATTTTATAAGCATGGCGATATTGATTAAGATTTTGTATGAGGAAAAAATAATTGGATTGTTGTTTGTTTAAAATGATGCTGATTGATATATTAAATTATTAGTGTTTTTTGTTGATAGTTATAGTAACGTGCATTAACTATAAAAAAAGAGTTTAGAAATATACGGGGAATTTTTCTTTTACGTACCGTGCGATCGTTTAAATTATTTGATTTAGCGTAGGTGGCAATTTTTTTTTGTGCGGTTGCCCAGAATGATAATTGAATGATAAAATAAATTTGAGTTTATGATAAACTATGTGTTAACAGTCACGAGTGCCAATCTAATTCAAAATTCAAAGCCTACTCTAAATCAGGTTTTTAATGATCGCACGGTGTATACATGTCCTGACACGCTGTAAATTTTCAGGCATTTTTTGATTTTATAAAGACGTTCAATTTAAAGGTTATAATGAGAGTATTACACCCCTTGCTTAAGAATGAAGTAACATTTTCAGGCTTTCCCTAACTCGAAAGTTTAAAAATTGTAAGTATTTTATTTTTAACACGTTGTAAATATACTTAGCAAAAAGGAATTTTCGCGAAAAAAAAAATTGATGATTTATTTATCGAGTGTAATACTCTCATTATAACCTTTAAATTGAACGTCTTTATAAAATCAAAAAATGCCTGAAAATTTACAGCGTATCAGGATATGTATATACCGTGCGATCATCCCTGAGAAATTACTTAAAAATGTCAATAACTCAAGATTTTGGAATGGTATGGTAGGTCAAATGTGGTATCATTGAAAAGGTTTTTAAAAAATAAGCAACTTATTCAGGAAAAATATTTTCGTAACGCGTTTGTTTTGAGTAATTTTGGATTTAAGTTAGAAAAAAAAAACAATATCTTGTGGCTACCATATATTAAAAGTAGATACTTAGGGCCACTGGTATTGGGACCAGAACAGTTCAACAGTATTTAGAAGTAAATGGGAAACAGTTTGAACCAGTGCTGTGAAGTCGGAGTTAGAGCCGAAACTGTGGAGCCGGAATATAAGAATTTTTGTGATGAGAAAATCGGAGCTGTGGAGTTGGAAATTCCGTAAAATTCTTACTCCGATTTTCAATATAATTATTTAAGTATAATTGTGCTAAACATATTTCTTTTTTATAAAATTTGAACCCAAATAGAGTTTTTAATTACAATGAAAATTTATGTAATTTGCATATGAGAGAAAACCAATATTTCGATTATTTTCCAAAAAACTATTAGATTGCAATTATGCAGATGTAGTAACCATTAAATTATTTTTATTAGAATTGCAAAAAATTGCATTATTAAGGAAAGTTTTACAATGTTCACATACAAAATTGAAATTTAATAAATTCAATCAGATATTACTCTAAATCGATGCCAGTAACAAATTGTTTCCTACAAACGTTTCTTATTTTTTAAAGACCTTTTTAATGATACCACTTTAGACCTACCGTGCTATTTAAAAATCTGGAGTTATTGACATTATTAAGCAAACTCTCAGGGATGCCAACCCTTTTGCGTAAAAACAATATCACTATTCGATTCTTTAATACGGCTTTTGTAATAAATGTTTTGTTCTAACACTTTAGCACTAGCCGTTTTCTCAAAAACAGGCTGATATGGGTGATCTGCGACACCCTGTATAATAAAGCAAACTCAAAGAAATCTTACGTCTTTGTATCTCTAATTAAAACTAAAAAAATAGTTGACCTCTTTCAATATTTCTTTATTATTCTGAAGTAAAAATTATATTTGAAATAAAACAACACAGTTGGGAGGGTTTCACTTTAATTAAAGTGAAACCCTCCCAACTGTTCTGTTTTATTTCAAATAGTATTATGGAGTTTCATCATATATCCGCCTCATCAATTAAATAGTAAAAATTATACTTATTTACTACTTTGCATTTCAAAGTAAACTTTTTCAAGTTGTATGCTGTGTTTAATGCTCTAAATTCATAAGAGCATTTGTGAATTTTCTGAAAAGATATCAAATTATCGTCAAAATTAATGCCATTAAACATTACAAATTAGGCTTTTTTTAAAATATAGGTAACTATTTTACAAGAATTGACTTAAATTTTGATTACGTTTTCAGTTTTTTAATTTATTAGTAGTTCAAATATACCTACTAATAAATTAGATAACTAAAAACAATCAACATTTAATTCAATTTTTGTAAAATAGGTGCCTATACAGGGTGCCCGTATTTCAACAGAATGTATGGGGATCTCGGTTATTCGAAAAGACAAAGAGACGGTTAAACTACGGCAACGTTGCGTATTTTAGGGCCCAATAATAATATGAAAACAAGTTTGAAATATATTCTTTTGTTTTTGAGATATTGTCAAAAAACGAAATTTTGGAAATTTCTTTTTTATTTCTTTATTCAAAAACTTTTGAACCCAGACATTTACAACTTTGGCATTATACAGGCACTTTTTAACGAGAAATCGTTAAGCATATTTAATTTTAAGATAACTATAACAACTACCCAGGGACCATAGCCAACTATTGTTTTTCTTATGGGCGCAATTTTGGACTTTCGTATTTTTCGGAAGAATATTTTTTTCTAAATTTAATGATGTATTACACTTATAGTTTATTGTACATTTTATATGTAACATTTTAATCTTTTGTTTTTTGTAAAAAGTGCCTTGGAAACAGTTAAGTAACTTACTCATTTGACAATTCCTAGGACCCATAATTTGCTTAAATATCACCCCTAAAGACGGGCATCCAGCTGATTAATTACTGTACTGATAGACAATGTATTTGTTTATAAGCGAAATACTGGTGTGACATTTTGAATAAATTGCTTGACTGTCTTTGGACTATTACAGGATTTTGTCCCAATATAATTTTATTGACCGTGTTTTGACTATTGTGACTGTAAATGGCTTAATTGACTGTCTTTTGATTATGCTAGGATTTTGTCTGATTATATCTCTCTATGGACTGTATTTCGGCTATTGTGATGTTATGATTGTAAGTTACTTAAATCACTATATTAAATATAGTCATTATATTGATTTAATGACAAAATACTAATACGAGACATGTTTTAACAGTTGTGATGTATTTTAAACTAACGAGGGTCTTCCACTCCTAGACTAAGCATGAAGTAAAACTTCGAGTTTAGAAAAGTCCTGCGTAGAAAATTTGTCGAGGGTCACGCAGCGACCCGAGACAAATTTTCACGGAGCTTTTCTAAACTCGAAATTTTACTTCATGCGCCACGCGTATATACCACTGATTTACTGTAAACCTAAAAATATATAACGCTTAGATGTGATGGTAATGAATATTTATTGAGATGTGGCGAAAAATGCAAGAATTACTTGTTTTGTGAATGGCTTTGGAATAATAATAATATAAGTAGAATTAATTTAGTTTATGCAACTTTTCTATACTGTTAATATTAAAGTCATCATATCTTAAACGGGGAAAGTGCTATGATAGACACATCACTATTTTTTTACTTAATGTTTATGTGTGATAATCGATGCTTATTATTATTATTCGCCCCATAAATAAGTGCACACTTTTTGGGGGTACATCAGTGATTTTAGCGAATTTCACATATATTGTAAAGGCTATCAAGACATAATTTTTGGTTGTTACTAGAGATTAAACAAATAATTGTGTCAAATGTTATAACAATATAAACTTCTAGTACACTTTTATTTTGAACTCAAAAATATCGTAAACCGTTACCGATACAAAAAAGTTGTATACAATAACTTTTTTTTGTGCTAAAATGTTCAAGGTTTGAAATATTTTTTTTTAAAAAAGAAAAAAACTTTATTTAGATAGATTTTTTTAATAAATAAAAAATATCTCAAAAAATAATCAAATACTCATGTTTTAATTTTCTTAAACAAAATATATGGTATACCCTGATTCTTCCTAAGAATTTTTCCGTTTTTATTAGTATGGGCACTTTAAAACTTTTTGAGATATGATTTTTTTACCTAAGCGGTGCATTGACGTGAGGCGCTCCCGCCATTGGTGTAATGGCTCGGATCGCGGTGTGCGCTGCGAGTTCCGTTTAATAAACCAAGAGAACTTAATTTATTCATTGTTTAACCTGAAATTAAATTACTAATATAGTTTATTTAATATTATCCATACATTCTGTTGAAATACGGACACCCTGTGTCCGTTAAATGGCATTAATTTTGACGATAAATTGATATCTTTTCAGAAAATTTACAAAAACTGTTTCTCGTGAATTTAGAGCATTAAACAAAATTTTGTAAATAAATTAATAAAGTTTTTATTAATTTTGTTTGATTAATTAATACACGTAGGAAATTAAATTTAGTCGAGTTTTGTGATTGTTAGGAAAACTAATGTCTGTAAGTTTAATCAAAATAATTTTATTTCATGTGGAAAACTATTTGAAACGTTGATTATTAGAATTTTTAAATGGAACATATCTACATTACAAAAAAAAAACATGAATTTTCATTCTTCTCAAAGTTTAGTTAAATTTTATAAAAAATATATCATTATATCTGGTGTTCATTTAAATACACGATCGAGAAGGTCTTACTTTTTTGATAGAAGAAAATGGAACGAAACAGTGAAGTCGCAGCTTAATTTAAGTTTTGTCATACCTGACGTAAATGTCAGATTGTGTTGTTTTTATAGTTGTTGTACAGGCTGACTTACCTGCTTAATTTCCTTCGTGTGAGTATGCGTTGAAATACTGAATAAAATTTAAAAACTTTTATAAAACTGGCTTAGATTAACATTGACAGGAGCGACTGCCAAATTAAAGTACAACCTACTTCACAATGTTTTAAAAATTTCACAGCCAACTCGATCGGGTTTTGAACTGAACACCTGATATAAATGATAACACTCATATAAAGTGAAGTTCAAAACATGCATGCTTATGTTTTTTTAGTTTGATATGTACTTTACATTTATTTATTTGAAACTACCTCCCGATACAAGATTCAATAATTCATCGGTCTTTTACAACAGTTTCGGGCATCCTTAAAGGAAAATAATGCTTCCGATTTAATCTACCGATTTAAAATAAATGTTTAATGGAGTATTCTTTAGCTCTTTATTTGTATTATCACATTATGCAAAGCATATATAGAATTAATTATACAAATAATGACAATCAATTGCCAATCACAAATTGACAGATTATCAAAACTATGGAAATACATTTCATTTCAGCAAATTTGCGGTGTTGTCATATCTACCCTTCGCATTTTTTTCATGTGAACATTTCAACAATCGTGTGATTTTAAATAAGCCACCCATAGCAATTTTTCAATTAGTGTGCGAATTTTGGCATTCGCAAATTTTCGCATGCGCATTTTTTCGAGTGATTTCAAATAAACCCCCCCTGGTTTGTATCTATGGTTTGTTTAAAAACTAGAAGGAGTGAGTGCCAAAGCCCAATTTACACTATAAAAAGTTACCAGAAATATCACTAGCTAAATTTGGCGGCAATTTTAAATTATTTTATAATTACTCTTTAAATAAAATCAAATATCCATTTTGTACTTCTTAATTGTGGTTAAGTATTTTCTTTTCCGTCGTACGATATCGTCAGTTCAATTAAAATGCTTATACGGCATCTCGCCATATATCTGGGAAATAAAACATATTTACATTATGTTCATAATGTAATATGGAATTTATATAATAATGTGTCTCTATCAGAGCTGGGACAAATCCTCGTAAAAAGGATTCGAATCACGAATCCGAATCACCTAATATGATTCGAATCACGAATACTCGAATAAAGGACTCGTAAGAGATAAATATGATTCGAATCGAAGATTCGAATCCTGTTTTTTCGAATCACGAATACAAATCCTTTAAGAATAAATTTTATTTTATTATTTTTTTGCAACCATTAATATATAAATTTCGTTACCAGTTGTTTTAAAAAAAATATTCAAAACCTAATTATTTATTATTATCACTGAACATCGTTGATAACAGACTAAATATCTGACTCTCTGTTACAAAGGTTAAAGATGTATTTGTGTGTTTCTGAACTCCACTTTAAATCAGTGTTTTTTACGCGTGGCGCATGAAGTAAAATTTCGAGTTTAGAAAAGCCCGAAAATTTGTCTCGGGTCGCTGCGCGACCCTCGACAAATTTTCACGGGGCTTTTCTAAACTCGAAATTTTACTTCATGCTTAGCCTGGGAGTGGAAACACTCGTTTAAAACTTCAAATTGAACTCTATTATAAAATCGACTAATGCCTGAAATTTACGTAAATAAAAAATTCACTGGATATCATTAAAACCGGGAAAGGCAGAGAAAAGTCATGGAATTATATTCAAATTGGCCAAAACACTAACAAAAAAGCCATATGATATTATTAAATTTGTCAAAATCAGCAGGCAAATTACAAAACACGTAAAAATTTATGAAATTAACTTAAATATTGGCAAAAACAATGAAAACTATTAAAGAGAATGGGGGTTTCCCACAGAAGAAGGATATAGTAAAAGGCCAGGGAAAAAATCTTTAGTCAGGGAAATGTCGGAAAAATTTAACATTTCAGATTGTGGCTACAATGTCAGTTTTACTTCAAACAATATTAAACAAAATCATGAAAACTAGATTAATATCTTTAAAAACATTTTCAATCATTTAATGTTCTTATAAAAGCAATCACTTTGAAGTTTTGAACGAGCGTTTCCACTCCCAGACTAAGCATGAAGTAAAATTTCGAGTTTAGAAAAGCCCCGTGAAAAATTTCTGGGCTTTTCTAAACTCGAAATTTTACGTCATGCGCCACGCGCATAAAACAGTGATTTAACGAGAAATTTAAAAATACACAAAAAAACATTTTTCATGTAATCAGAATTAATTCGAATTATTTTTGACGATTCAAATCCTTTTGTAAGTATTCGAATCCTTTTACAAGGATTCGAATCCTTCTACAAGGATTCGAATCCTTTTATAAGGATTCGAATCACTCACATTCAGACTGGAATTCGAATCCTCTTAAAACAATGTAACGAATCCTAGTCACGAATCCAGTAGAACTAAAGTATTCGAATGCCTCTTTTAAATCCTCTAAAAGGATTCGAATCCTTAATGATTTGAATTCTGCCCAGCTCTGGTCTCTATCTTACTTAAAATTGATTTGTTTCATAAAACTATACAAGGTAGAATGACTTATCTTCGGCATGCCTGCATGATCGTATACTTCTTTTAAAACTTTATTCAAAGTTGGCAGGTCATTTTTAGAAACTATGCACGGATTTCTTCACTACGTCATCAAAACTTGTAATTATGTCCTTCAAGCTGTTTAGGGCTACAAATCTCTCCGGATTTCTTATATTCGCTAATGGTGCAATAGACAGTGGAATTTACAATTCCTAAAAATTAAACATTTTATTATTTGATGCATATTCTTATGCTATTTGATATCTCACCTACTGCACCAACAATGTCTGATACAACAGCAGTCATTTTCCTATGTGGATTATCTGTTATCATCTGCTGACCCAAATCCAACTTCTTATGCTTTTTTGGAGGTGAAGGGGATATTATCACCGAGCTTGTATTGGGTCCATAATCCATCACAACAATATAAACAAAACTAACTTTTAACTATGCTAAATAAATACCGCACAAAAGGTTATTACGAAACAGACAAACTTGCAACTCGGTAACGTTTCGAATTAAGGTTATGTCAGCTGTTGCGTCTAATAATGACGTAATTAGCATAGTGTAAAATAGGCGCGCTCTCGTCCAATCAGAGTTGTAGGTTTTGGCGCGTGAAATTTAAGACGCTCCTCCTAGTTATTGAACAGATTATAGTTCATTAGAAAATAAAAAATCTATCCTTTCAAATCGAATAAAAGAGGCGTTCGCCAGGTTATACGACAAAAATAAAAGTTAGTGCGATGTCTCATAACTCATTAAAGTGAAATTGTTTCAGGATATTTTCAAAATTGTTTATTAAAAAGATTTTTAATTATAGTTATTTTTTCTATTTCAGACACGTCAAATTTTAATTGGACAGTGTCTGCCAAATTCATGCACGCCATCTGATATCAGAACTATATTTCTTCAGGAAAGATCACAAGCGAAATCGCTGATTGTGGTCGATGTAAGACCCGTGCCTGGTGATTACAGTGCCCTTAACGATACCAAATTTCACATTGTTGGGTAAGTGCAATTATTATTTTACAAACATTCATTATAGTTAAAAAAATGTTTTCTTATTTACAACCAGAACAAACAAAGTTAAACAATATAATAAATACAAATTATTTGATCTTCTCATAGAATTTAGTACAAATGATCAAAAATTGAATAATAACTTGTAAAGAAGACAACAAAATAATAATTATAAAAAAGTTAATTTTGTTTAAAGTTCTTGAGTTGAAGTGATCGAGATCAGTAGAGAGCTGGCTATATTTTTTAAATAATTAAGAAGTTCCTATTATTTTTGTATAATTGACGAAATTATGCCCAAATATTATTTGTAATATCGGGTTGTTAAAGTCTTGTCTGTCATAAACAAGGAGTGACCTTAGCTATTCTTGATCACACGATATTTTAGAATATAATTGGACCACCAATTATTACATAAAAAGCTCTAAAACAATCAAATATTATTTAAAAAGTCAATTGTATTTTATTTATATTATTATTTCATTTAATCGCACTAAAGTTTAATTTAATTACAATAATTATATTATCAGCTATAATATAACAAGTAGTACGATTATAATTGGTAATATTCATGAGTGAATGTGCTGCTCCGGTTTCACGAATGAATATTATCAATTATTAATGATAATACGAGTTATGTTCCATAAGAGAATATAACGAATAAAACAGCGACCAATCCAAATTTTCACGCTTTTCTAGACTTGAAATTTTAACTGTCAGATTTGACAAATAATTTTCGTAGCAACCACCACAATAAGGTGATAGAATTCTATCGCCTCTGTAATAACATGTATCTATGGAAATAAACGATTCTCAGCCGTAATTAGTAAGAGAATATAACGAATAAAATAATGCGAGTCTTTCAACATTATCGACAGATGTGTAATTGATGTTTCCTTATTTATTGTACATTTTGTAACCCTACAAATGTTTGTAAACTGTCGCCACTGCGATTCTTTGATAATGACGGGGTTTTTTGGCGTTACACTTTACACTTCTTAATTAATGTCAATGCACGAAACTTTAAACAGCGATTTTCGTCCCTATTGACGTTTCAAATGACAGGACAACTTGTCACCGCTTCTTTTGATTTTTATCATCGCGGTGATAGACATGTACCTACGGATTTCCTCGCAACTCATTGGTTGAAAATTCTTTCTAGTAGGCTGTGAGTTGTATTCTCAGAATAAGAAAGCGTGCGATAGTTTAAATTATTATTTAGAGTAGGCGGCATTTTTTTTTGTGCGGTTGCCCAAAATGCTAATTGAATGATGAAATACATTTGAAGTTATGGTAAACTATGTGTTAACAGTCGGTAGTGCTCATCTTATTTACAATTCAAAGCCTACTCTAAATCATGTTTTAAATGATTGCACGGTATATATAAATATCTTTATTGACAGAATTACAGGTATGTAAATAAATCAAAATAAATACATATAAATATAAATAAAAAATAAAATTAATTCTCATGTCAATTGGCTATCGACGATTGGTCTTTTCGCCTAGATTATGCAGTTTCTGTCACTGTCGATTATGTTGTATAAAAGGGCCATGATTGTTATTGTCATCAATTTTCAGTTTTCAGTTTTCGTGATCGTTAATGTTATGAAATGATGAAATGAAATCATGAATGGTGGCGCTAGGGTGTTTTCGCTTAGGTGTTGTGTTCTTGTCTCGGGGAATACATAGCGGGTTAAAGAGGTCGCAGAGAATAGAATTTGAGGCACATTTTTAGCTAAGTGGGCTAGGCGATTTTCTATGGGGATAACTTTAGTTAGCTCATTCAGAAGCGTGTATGAAGAATTATATATGGGGTTTTTGAACTTAAATGTTTCTAAGCGTCACAGAATAGGGGTTATGATAAAGGATAGCAGCATAGTCAAGTAAGGAGCGGCATATCATTTTATATATGTACCGATGTGCCTATACTTATGTCATGTTTGTTATAGGTTAGACTTATAAAGTGTGCCGCCCGATTCGTGGCTTTTGCTTTGAGAGTTATGGAGTGGTTCTTAGATGTGAGTTTGAGATTAAATTGTATACCTAGGTATTTACACATGGCTGAGGGATGTATAACATGATTGTTGATGGATATTGAAAATTGGGAGTTGTGCGGTCGGTGAAAGGGAATTAATAATTGGAATTTATTTGGTTTGATCGATACTCGCCATTTCGCGAACCACGTTTGGATGGTGTCGATTAGGTCCTGTATAGTGCTAAGAGCTTTGGGTAGTGTGGAGGCATTTACGATCAGTGCAGTGTCATTGGCAGACAGAAGGGAATAAGCAGATTTATCTATATGGTTAGAATTGGGATTGTAAATATCATGTACAAGGAGGTTATAGTGGAGTGGTGATAAGGGAGCTGGCAACAGAATAGCTTATTTTGACTTGGAGAGACCTATTGTGAAGGAAACTATCTAGGAGATTAATTAAGTGTGGGGTATATTGAGGGAGTTGCAATTGTACAGCAAACCTCGGTGCCAGAGTCGAATGCGTTTTTTATGTTTAAGAATAATACTGTACATCTATGGCCTTCAAGGCTTGCTGTTTGGCAATTTGAAGTAAGGATAGATAGAGATATTGTTGTGGAGCGGTGTTCGAGGAATCCAAATCGGAGGGGGGGGGGATAATGGGACGAAATCTGCTTGGTTCTAATGGTTTATTTTCTGGTTTATGTATACAGGTAATTATACCTCGTTTCCACTCCAACGGAATGACTTGAGTAGAGTAAATATAATTAAATATTTTTATTATATATGCGTGGATGTTCGTTAGAAGGGATTTTAGGATATGTCTAGGAATGTTGTCGTAACCGGAAGCAGTGTTTTTGCCTTTATTGAAATTTTCAAAGTACTCTTTCCCCTTTATATCATCATTTGGAGTAAGGGAAATTTGGGTGGTTTTAAAAGATATGTATCAGGAATTAACTCTGTCAAGGAAGTCGTTGTCATAGTCCGTGTAGTCTGCCATTGTGTAAGATAGAAATATTTTGCAAATATGTTTTTAATACCAGTATCGTCTATCAATGTCTTTTTTGTCATGAGGTCTGTGATCTTTTTGATAAAATCTGTTTTACGATACTTACTGAGTTTCTTTATTTCTTGCCAGTATTGTTTGCCATGTAATTAATTTATTTTTCACATGATTTGATAGTGTGGATGTCTTTGTTGATTTTGTTGGATTTTTGTTTAACAGTCGTATCGTCAGTCATTTCGTTGGTTACTTTGCGATGTCACAATTTTAATAGTTTAGAATTGCCTTAGGAAGGGTAGAACTGTATGGACATGTGGTCTGAATATAAATCGGGAACGAGGATAACATTTTGCATTAGATGTTGGATATTACTTCTAAAGAGAAGGATATCGGGAGTAGTTGATTAGTTGTTTGACATAATAAATGTGGGAGCAGTGCGTATACGAACAAAATTGGAATTTGATATAAAGGAGGAGAGTTTTCTTGGTTTGGATATGTTGATGTTAAAATCTCCAATTACGACAGCATGATCATACCTTGATTATGCCTTCGTAAAGATTGTATCTTCGATAGAAGAGGAATTATGGATGTATACAAGGAAAATGTTAAGTGGGAATTGGGTAAGTTCAATGATACAGTGCCGACATTCATTCATTTGGTTATTTAATTTTGAAAGATTTGATTTTAACAACTTGATTTCTTGCCTGGCTTCCACCAATGAGCCCTCTCGTTGGTTTTGTAAGGGAATTGAAGAAGAAATTTGGACGAAGGACCAGCTATTAAATGAAAATAGTTTCTCTGTTTTTGTTTCGACCATCATTATTACAACAATAAGATTATTGGTGGGGTAATTGAATAACAGATGGGATTTCTTGGTTTCTTACTAACAATATGCGAAAAACATGTTTGGATACCTGATAACGGAGCTACCGCGGAGGGGGATGACACTTGGGGATTCGAGGTCGAACATAACGACAAACATCTTGTTTCCTGAAAAGGATCGCACGGTATTTTTGTCAATTAATTTATTATACTCGCAGACAATGATGTTTGTAACGGAAGTTACGAAAAATAATGATTGCAGTTTAATTAGGCGAAAGCTGTTATTTATTAAAACTAATTAATCAATTTGGCCTTTCGACGCGTTTCCTATTAATTAAAAATGTGCCGGCTGTTAATAAAAATTAAGAGTTACGTACCGTGGCTTGCGAACCGATTCGTTTAAGTAGGTAAATGTGCAAACATGCCATGATTGCATAATTCAATTATTGATTATTATTAATGCAATGTTTATATTTATAAAGGAAATTAGGATTAATTACATTATTGTACATTATTTAATAACGGTTTTACGTTTTATATTTGTGCAGCAGTCAAGTAACTTTGGCGATTAAACTCTTTTCTATTTAATTGTTTTCTGCTAGTATTTCCTTTTCAGTAATACAATTTTGAAGAGATAAAAACAGTAAAAAATCCTTAGAATATCTATAGTAAGTATAAAGTGTACAATTTTTTAGCTTGACACTGCGTGAAGAAATTTGTCATTAAAACTTTGGGATGTGTAATTTGAGTACCTATTTAAATTATTTAAACATACAGAGATTTTTTAAGGGAGTTTTACCACATGTAAGTGTTCAACACGTTTTTTTTTCACATAAGACTTAATGATTGGGATTCGCGAAAAAATGTATAATGTGTACAGAGTTGGACATTAGTTGACTAAATGTTTAGTCATGATTAAAACTAATGACTAAATTAATCAAGGATAATTTAGTCATGACTAATTTAGTCACTAAACATTAGTTACATGTTATTATTAGTCTGTCAATCGGTTCGAGTGACTAAATTGAATAACAATAAAGCTGTATATAAATTTTCAAAGGATATTGTCATCTATCTAGATCAGTGGTGGGGAAACTTTTTTTAAGACGGGCCATTTGTAATAACCAGACAATCGTAGCGAGCCAAAGAATAATGCTTAATCGTAGGTAGGTAGTTTTTATGCGGGTCGTCACATTACGAAGTAAGAACGCGTTCAAACATTCTCACGACGGCACTCTTAAACGGGCCGGATTAAACCTTTCCGCGGGCCGGACTTGGCCCGCGGGCCGTAGTTTCCCCATCACTGATCTAGATCGTTGGCGTGTAAATTGTTACCCATTTTATATTTCCTAATTTCAGTATAATTATATAGTAGGCATTATCTTTCTATATTAGAAAATTATACAGGGTGATTCAGTTTAGTGTTCCACCCCCTTCTAACTTTTTTATTTTGATAGTAAAGTATAACAAACTCTATATATTTGTAAACGGCAGAAAATTCTTTAATTAATGGCGTCACCGAATTGAAAATACGATGACAACTGTCAAGGTAGTGATAATCAACTTTTTTTTCTCAAATGACACTATACCAATTTGTTGTTCAATTCGGATAGACTGCATCCGCATATTTACATCCGCATATTTATCTTAACTATACGCGTAGATAAAACAAATAATAAATCAGTTTATTTTATAAAAAAAATCATGTTTGTGCAATAGAAATATGAGGATTTACCAAAATATCCACTTTTTTATCTTTATTTGTGCCTATTTTTTTAAAGAATGTTTTCATTTTTTAAATGACCTACCTTGAAGAATTAAACACTTAATGAAATAGTTTGTTTAATTTTTCATAATTTTCGTAGCCACATATGATTCATTGTGAATGATGTTCGGATGCAGGAAAGTGCCCTCTAACAGAATTGAACAAAAAATAGGTATGGCGTCATTTGAAAAACAAAAGTTGACTATTGCTACTTTGACAGTTATCATCGTATTATCAATTCAGTAACACCATTAAATAGAGAATTATCTGCTGTTTACAAATATATATGGTTTGTTATACTTTACTCTCAAAATAAAAAAAGGTAGAAAGGGGTGGAACACCAAACTGAATATTTTTATGTACTGTATAGTAACCAAAAAAGTATTTTAATTGAGTTTTAGTTTAAAAGCGGTTTTGTTAATGGTACAATATTTCTTTATCTCCATCTTTTGCTTAACTTTTATATCATGTCTTTCAATTTACTTAAATCTTTTTTTTTATTATTTAGTTTTTGAAGTATGTGAGTTTTAAATTTAAAAAAGATAATTCTGGCCTTTCACGATGTTTAAGAAAAACGAATTTCATTATTTTAAGAAATTTATAGGTTGTAATTATGGACGCTCATTAAAGTTATTTTATTTTCCTATAAAGTTTAAAATGTTAAAAAGTAGTCAACATCTTTAAAAATGTGTATTGATTTAATCATATTTCTAAAAGCTTTCTGCTACATTTCAACTTGAGGCAATCAATTTTGAAAAGTAAAATCATAAAAGAAATCATGCAGCATACAGGGAGTTTTTCTTTTAAGTATACATATCATAATTACAGGGTATATACTTAAATCGTTAAATATTCGTTCGTTTTTTTCAATTTGAAGCTACGAGTGTTTTCCAGTCCCAGATTAAGCATAAAGTAAAATTTCGAGTTGAAAAAAGCCTGAAAATTTGGCTCTTCTAAACTCGAAGTTTTACTTCATGCGCCACGCGTATAAAACACTGAAATATTGTGAAGCTTACAATATGTCACTACAGCAGCATGGTAAACAGGTATATTTTAAACTTCACTTAAAACCAGTGATATATACGCGTGGCGCATGAAGTAGCGACCAAATCAATTTTAACCTAACCTATACATCTCTAAAGATAAGAAAGTTCTCAGGGATGAAATCAACGAATACAACTACAGCGAAAGAACAACCAGAGTTTTAAATATTTGTCTACAACAAATTTAACTTTGTTTATTATTTGAAATTGTCAAAAACATTTTTTTTGTTATAAACTTAACTTTACAAAACATATAAAAATAATGGTTATCTTAAAAAATATATAAAGATAATTTAATTTAAATGTAAATAACGGATTTTCATTGGTTTCCATTGCGTTCTTTCCGTGAAAACATTTGCTATGGCAGTGGTGTTTCCAAATTTGTCCATTTTATAATTTTATAATGAATCGCTTCGGCCACAACACAGATCAAGGAATTAATGAATTAGTTAAGAAGACAATTCCAATAAACACAGTTAAAAACCACAAATATGTTTAGAAACAATTCTTATTTATTATTTTTTAACGTCCACAATTTCGATTTGACGGCAAATAAATCGCAAGCAGATCTGGCAGGTATTTTAAAATTATGGGCGTGTAACATGCAAGACGGTTCAGATTACAAAGAAAGTGCAGTCAAATTGATATGGGATGTTAAATTGCTCCAAAAATTATATTTTACCCAATTCAAGATGCTATATTCAAAATTGCCTGAAATGCCCGCAATGCAAAACGACGTCAACTACAAGCGATTCCGGAAAAACGAAAGTTGAATACTACCGCTGTATCGTTATCGTAGATTCGTAGACTTACAAAAGGAATTTTTTTACATAGCAGCTTTTGAATTGGACCAGGAATTTCACGGAGCAGATGGATATGAATGGAATGAAAACAGTCAGAATTGAATAAAATTCAGTTTTTAGTAAGACTGCTTGGAACGGAAACAAACAGTTGTCTGATAGTAAGTGATTTACTCCAAATAGCGCTGACGAAAACTTCTGTCCTGTAAGACTGTTTCATTTATTAATTTCAAAGAAACCCGCGGATGTAAAAACTAAAATTATCCCGCTGGCTCCAATACCATTGGAAAATGAACTCAGCGTTCAGCTGCAAAGATTGGGACTGATATAATCAGATTGAAGATCACTAGAGTCCGGATTTTAAGCATTTTGCTTATTGTCAATAATTATAAGCAGAACAGATTGGTTTTAAAATCTCCACGTTTCACGAAAAATGCAATCGTTTGACACTACTTTTTTTGCATATTTTAGCCTATTTTACTTTTTTTGCTTATTTTGCTTTTTTCTGCATATTTTAAAATATTTTGCTATTTTGCCAATTTTAGCTTATCGGTGCGTATTCGTGCTTTCGTGTGCTTATTTTTTTCTATTTTATTGCATACATTATTTTTTTATTGTTTGATTTTTTACACAGGCAGAAATGCCGAACGCTGAATAGCGGGAACACTATTACGCTTGGCACAAAAATCGGAAAATCCCCAAGTAACATGAATAATGTTTTGATAAATAAATAGAGAATTCCCGATGTTTATTACGGGCTGAGTACCTGATTTACAAGAGTTTCGTGTGTGCTCAGATTTGAGAGAAATTAACACAAAACTCTTCGGACTGTCGAAGCTATACTGTGCTATATTTTATATCACTACAAAATTATAACTCAAGTGTAGTATAGAGTGTAGTGAAACTCACTGATGTGCTAAAATATAATTGAAAATACCGAAAGTCAAAGACAAATCTTTGCCTGCAAGTTGGTTGAAAGATTACCCTGATTTAGTCCTGGAAGGGTCGAGAATATTTTACAAATGTTGCATGAAAACGGTGAGTGAAATGTTACACATATTTATATTAATTTAAAATGTATGTGTTCAGAGTGGTGACAAATGCCAAAACATTTTCTTAGACATTAATAATAGTTATTTACTCTGTTATTCTGTACACGCTGTAGATATTTACTTATTGCGAAATATAATTATAATAATGCTGCCAAATTAAAAATTAATAAAAGGTTATTGTTTTGTTAGCAGGGGTGTGTGTTTTCAATTAGTTTATTAAAAACTCGTAAATGTAACAAATCAAATAAGATTTACAATATTTTATTGTATAATCCAATATTCGGCCGTGTATTTGCACGGGAAATAGTTGTTCCTATAGGTGGATTTTATACGAACATTGTCGTAATTTTATATATTATGCTCGTTTTTTTTACTGAAGTAAATTAATACAGGTAAATATTGTAACTAAGCATTTCCAATACACTTAATTACAAATTGAAATGAAAGCTGTTGGAGAAATATACAAAATTAATATAATATACGTGCCATAGGTGGAGATAAAATGTTGGGACACTCAAAATTTGTTTTGTGTGTGTCTTGGACTTGTAAAGTAATTGTCATTTGCTATGTAAAAGTTTCAAAATTTATACAATAATACGTCTTCCATTTATTTGCATATTTTCACTGTCACTCCATAATATAACCTTTCTTTTAAAAAACCTGACCTAAGCGGTATAAATTTGATTATGTTTGACATTATCCAACTTTTTATTTGTCCCAACATTTTATGTCCACCGATAGTACTTACTTATCTAAATAAATCAGAATCACTAATCTAATGGTAAACATTTTCTTTTTAGATATCTATTGAAAAAAAAGTAATGTGGTTCAACATATTAATACAACTTCTCACCAAAATAATTATAAAAAATGGTGATGTGTCCATCATAGTACTTTCCCCCGTAAATTGCGTATTAAATCACTTTTAAAATATTTGTAGCATTATTATTTTCAACATGTCTTCAACTTTTTGATAACTACAACTTTTATTTGAAACATTTTTCAATTGGATCAACACATACTGAAACAAACCAATGACTAGATAAAAAACACTATTTATTGAATATCTGAAAAACTAAGAGTACTATGACAAAAAATGAAAATACAAAAAATCTTTAATATTTTATTACCTACAACTTTTATTTGAAACATTTTCCAATTGTATCAACACACACACTGACAGAAATCTATGACTAGATAAAAAACACTATTTATTAAATATCTCAAAAACTAAGAGTGCTATGACAAAAAGTAAGTGAACAATACATCTTCATTTTGTTATTATCTACAACTTTTATTTGAAAGAATTTTGTGTTTGATGAAGATTTATTGAAAAAATCTGAAAAAACTGAAAAACGCTAAGAGTAAAGTACCACTTTTGGTTTTCCGATTTTCACCAAAAGCTTTTCAGTTCTTCCGATTGTAACAAAAAGCTTAAGTTTCAAGATTCATCTCGATATCTTTAGCGGTTTTTGCGGTACAGCGCACACAGACAGACAGACAGACAGACAGACAGACAGACATTTTTCAAAAATGGTCTTATTCGACTCAGGGGACCTCAAAACGGATATTTCCGCTAAAATTTTTGATTCGAAAATTTTCACGAAAACAATACTTTCCCTTTGTATTACATACGGGGGAAAGTAAAAAAGCAAGAGCAAAAGAAAGAAACAAACGCTAGAAGAATCGTTAGCCACCACTAGTCTACAACCTGCACAAAGTAAATTCTCGTTTGATTTGTGCAATGCTATGGTTTCGGCGAATATTCCCTTTAACAAATTAGAAAATACGGTATTTAGGAAATTTCTCGCAACATACTGTAACTGTATTCCCAGTAAAAGCTTGATTCGAAAAAAATATTTAGACGAAGTGTATTTAAATGTGTTTGCCGAAATAAAAACCACAATCGGAAACAATTACATATGGTTTACTTTGGATGAAACGACGATGCGGACGATTTGTTGCTAATTTAGTTGTTGGTATTTTAAGTGAAGGCGATCAAGCAAAAAAGTCATACTTAATATTTTGTAAAGAATTGCAAAGGACAAATCATTTAACAATTGCCAGATTTGTACAAGAAGGCCTGACTCACCTTTTCTTGCCCGATCGCGTTCCGACTGAAAAGGTAATTTTAATGTTGTCTGATGCTGCGCCTTACATAGTAAAAGCAGAAGGTGCCCTGAAAGTATATTATGAACATTTAATACACTGTACTTGCCTAGCCCATGGACTATCACGAGTTGCTGAAACATTAAGACTTCAGTTTCTATTAGTCAATAAGTTAATAGCAAATGGGAAATGCATTTTTGTCAAAGCGCCTCTTCGAGTGCAGGCTTTTAAAGACAAACATCCGGATATTAAATTGCCACCCCAGCCTATATTAACGAGGTGGGGAACTTGGTTGGAAGCTGCAATGTATTATGCAAAATATTTGCAAATATTTCAAGAATTTGTGCTAGATTTACCTAAAGATGATGCATTATCGATCAAGAAATGTCACAGAATTTTAACAAATAATATGTTAAGACAAAATTTAGCATTTCTCCAATCAAATTATGCGTTCATCAGCCAGTATATAAAGAAATTGGAAGAACAGAATACAAGACTTGTAGATTCCGTCGAAATTATTTCAAATTTTGAAAAAAAAGTAAAGTCTGTTCGAGGAGATACGGTTAATAAAAAATTCGAAGACGTTATTAAAAAAAAGTAGGATTTCATATTCTTTCCAAACTTTCCGAGATCATAAAAGGAATTCCTGTAAAGGATTTGGAAATAAATGTACCTTTCAAAATCTTTAAGTATGCACCCATAACTTCAGTAGACGTGGAAAGGAGCTTCTCCATTTATAAAACAATTTTAACAAATAGAAGACAAAATTTCAATATGGAAAACCTTGAGAAATATATAATTGTGAATTGTTACAAACTTACTGAATAGAATAGTTCAATAAAAATGTTTACCTGCAACCACATAAGAAAACAGTGTTTTCTTAACCACCTTACTGATCTAGAAAACACTGTCATAATCACGCGTTTATTGTAACAAAAAAATGACAAACGTCAGTTTTGAAAAGTCATCGTACAAGTGCGACACGTTATTAAGGTAATGTCTGATTCAAGCGACTGTGAATTAACGCCTCCGGATGTGGCCGCACGTGCCAAAGCGATTAATGATATGCAGTTACCCGAAAAATCGCGGGCGCGGTACATAAAATGTTATACCAAATTTATGGAATGGCTCAGTTCGAGAAAGATTAAATCCTTTACTGAAAATGTGCTTGTGGTATATTTTGATGATCTCAGCAAAACACTAGGACCAGCATCACTTTGGAGTTTTTACTCAATGCTAAAAACCACGATTAACAACAAACATCAAGTGGACATATCAAAATATTTGAATTTAAAAGCATTTTTGAAAAGAAAAATGCATAATCACAAACGAAAAACATCAAGTGTTTTAGAACCAGAACACATAAAATATATAAACATATTTATAAAAAAAAATTGCGAGGAATGCGAGGATTTTGTAGTAGCTCAATAAGGCGCGCAGTGGTTTTGCGTCCTAAGTAGGGCTACCTTAATTGACAAATATTGCGATGTACCTTTAAACTCATTATTTTTAAGTTAAATATATGTATATAGTTCATGTGAGGTACATTTTGAAAAGAAATCATATGCAAAAAATAATTAATAATTTATTAGAATGCGGCAAAATAATAATATCAAAAATGTAATGATTATTTAATGCATTATTTAATAAATTAAACGTTTAATAGGTTTTACCTACGACCTATCTAGTAACCGCATCATACCACACTGTCATCTTGACAAGTATGATTGACATTACCTACACATGCACGTAATAGCTTTGACAAGTACATTACGTGCTGACAGCTGAACAGCCGATTGCTCACCGCACAACCAAATGGCATTTCTTTGGTGTACACGGAGTTTTTCTTTAAAGTGTACGTATTCCAAATTATGGAATTTGTTTCTTTTTTTAAGAGTTCAATTTGAAGATTTAAATAAGTGTTTTCCACTCCCAGACTAAGCATGAAGTAACATTTCGAATATAGAAAAGCCCCCTGAACATTTGTCGACGGTCGCGCAGCGACCCGAGACAAATTTTCTGGCTTTTCTAAATTCGAAAGTTTACTTCATACGCCACGTGTATAAATTACTAAAATATTGTGAACTTTATGTATATTTGAACCTCACTTGGAATCAGTGGTTAATATGCGTGGCGCATGAAGTAACATTTCGATTATAGAAAAACCCAGAAAATTTGTCTCGTGTTGCTGCGCGACCCTCGACAAATTTTCATGCGGCTATTCAAAACTCAAAATGTTACTTCATGCTTAGTCTTGGAGTGGAAAACACTCGTTTACAGCTTCAAATTGAACTCATTTAAAAAATTAAACAACAACGAATGCCAGAAAATTTACAACATATGCATATGTTTACCTAAAAGAAAAATTCACGGGCCTTTTCTAGACTCGAAATTTTACTTCATGCTCATTCTGGGAGTGGAAAACACTCGTTTAAAGATTCAAATAGAACTCTTTTAAAAAACAACGAATGTCAGAAAATGTACAGTTTAGGTTTAACAAAAGGAAATTATTTTCTTATTTTCCTTCAATCTTTAGATATTCGTTGTTGTTTTTCAAGAGTTCAATTTGAAGCTTTAAGCGAGTGTTTTTCACCCCTAGACTAAGCATGAAGTAAAATTTCGAGTTTAGAAAAGCCCCGTGAAAATTTGTCTCGGGTTGCACAGCGACCCGAGACAAATTTTCTGGGCTTTTCTAAACTCGAAATTTTACTTCATGCGCCACGCGTATAAAACACTAAAATATTGTGAACCTTATGTATATTTAAACCTCACTTAAGACCAGTGTTTTGTACGCGTGGCGCATAAAGTAAAATTTCGAGTTAAGAAATGCCCAGAAAATTTGTCTCGGGTCTCGCAACCCGAGACAAATTTTCACAGGGCTTTTCTAAACTCGAAATTTTACTTCATGCTTAGCCTGGGAGTGGAAAACACTCGTTTAAAGCTTCAAATTGAACTAATTTAAAAAACAACAAATGTCGAAATAATTACCTAAAAGAAAAATTTCCTGTATATTGATTAAGTAGTAATTTAGTTTTCATCATTGTCATGTTACTATTAAAAATTATTAAAATTGGCTGATTACTGCTGGGCAAATCATGAAAGATCTTTTGGAAAGAAAAGAAATTAAAGATTATTTAAGACTTTCGATCGAAATCAACTTTCAAAAAGTCAAAATTTGTAAGCCTGTGTTATCCGCCTTACTCCCAGTTTTAGATGTTGGTTTATATGTATAATTTACGTACTATAGTGACATAAAGGCTATGCAAAAAGAGCAGCTGCAGCTTGCTGCAGATAAATCAAACAAGTTAACGATCTACAGGCTCTAAGTAACAAATGTTGATAAATTAAGTGTAAGGGTTCGCGGGGGAAAGTAGTTAAAACCTTCTAAAACAAAAAATAAAATCCAAAATTTTAATATTATTTTTTGTGGAAGTCACAGAATATATGTATTTAGAAATGGGATAATAAAGCGAGAGAAAACTAGGTTGCTGATGATGCACTGATGACAAAATTATGCACTAGCGACGAACTGTCACATCGGATGCAGAAAAACAAGGGATTGTCTATTTTACAGGTTTAATTTTTATACCTAGAATAAGTAAGAGTATTTATCAAGTAGTAAGCAATGTTATATGCAATTATGTTGACATAAATATATTCGAACTATGACCGCTGGGGAAACCACTGTGTAATGGTATCAATCTTTGAATTTAAATATTTGTATCGGAAGGTGTTTAAAATCAAATTTCCTTCTTGGTTCTTACACAATAATAAGCCGTGAAACCCGTGGTATTGCCACTCATTGCATTGCTCTTCCTCCATTGACCATATATTTACTCACTTCACCATCATCTCAAACTGGAAAACCGGCACTCGCAAGTGAAACCAAAATTACATCACACTCACCGACGACTCGTTGTAATTGGGCACAGAAAAAGTGCTAGTTTTCGATTTCTGAAGTTACCTCACGGCGGCGGCACACATATACATATATTTCTCTCGTTCGTTCCGAGAGGAAGAAAATGTGCCGGTTTTTGCGGTATAATTACGAGGCATTAAAATTCCGCACTCTTGCGCCTGCATTCGGAATTTCGAAACCGCTTGGCTCTCGCAACTCCCAATTAAATCGGCGATTGATAGGCCGAGGGGATCGTTGACATCGAATTTCAAAGTGTTGAAAGGTTGGTTGGCGAAACGGCACGTGGCGTCTAGAAACTTTTTTTTGCCGAGTCGGCGGATGAATAATTTATGTGCGAAATCTATTGGGTTTGATTGCGATCGGTAACGCCTGAAGTGAAATTGGTTTAAATGCATGTGCAGAATATTAAATTTGGTTGATTGTTATCAATAAGTAATTCGTTTTCTTTTGTTTCCTGATGAAAGTGTATTAAAGGAGAAAGATTGACAGTATTTACTTATTGATAAGGTGAACATTTAGCCAGGATTTTAGGCATGCAGAAAATACTTTTGATATGCGCCATGCTAATGGATAATTAGATTTTAATCATCCATTGGGCCCGTTCATCAGAGACAACAGTTAGGAAAGGGAATTCTCTGATGACCGACCGGATTGCTAATCGTGAACGTATTTGGAATTTTTGCAATCGTACGAAATAGACCGCCCGGAGTACCGTTCATTAAATATCAACATACATCAAAAACAAATCCAAACATGTTGAATGTTAAACATTTTGATGAACGGGCCCATTGATTTAAAATAGAGCAGTGTACTGACTATATATTTTTATTTGAAAAAAAAAACCATGATTTTAGATGTTTGTCTTTATATGTTTGTCCTAGCATAAATAATTATTTTTGTATTTATCTCTTTGCACGTAGTTGTTGAATGTCAAACAGACATTTTGTTAAAGCTTTCCATTGGCCTAGAGTTATTAATAATTTAATTAAGAATTAAATAAAATTATGACAAAATTATTGCCCGGTTTCTCCAACGCATATTAACTAAATAAAATCGATATTCTAAATAAGACGTACTTAAAATGTTGCACCAACCATAAATCAGATCTAAAAGTCATAAGAAGGTCTTAGATGATAAGACGCCAAAATTGGCGTCTTAAGAGGCGGATTCTAACCTAAAAGTCAAAGTGACTTCTAATGTGCCTAAAGAATTTGTAAAATAAAAGATGAATTATTTCAAGCGTTGGCTATAATTGGATATGGTGTAGATATGGTTGATATTTTAAAAGAAAATAAAAGAACTTGCCAGCAATACCTCGTCATTTTTATCAACGGGATAACTTTTTCAAAAAGTATGAGAGCAAGCAGTTTTTTTTAAAGATTTAGGCTTACAAAAGCAAGTGTATTCAAGATTCTTGAACAATTCTTCTTCACCAGTTTTAAAACTGTCTCTCTTGTTTTCAGCAGCAATATTTCTCATTGCGTGTTTTAAATTTATCCACGGTGAATTTTCGAGTAATAAGCTCTCAAGCTTCTTCTTTTTCGCAATTGATTGCAGCGTTTGTTGTTTTATTTCCACTATTTTATGGACCCACACAAGGGACGTTAATAGAGTACGCTAATCTTTTGTAAATTTCACCCGTTTCCTTTAGATTTTCGGCATTTTGAATCACACTAAACCAAGGGTTCTCAACCTTATTCAGGCCGCGTCCCCCTAATGTGGAATGCCCTCCCGGTTAAGAAACCCTGCACCCTGCACTAAACGGATAACGGTTAGAAATAGATTTGAAATTAGATTACATGTAAAATTACACAAAAAAGACGTTGCCAAGCGTAACCAATTTCTACCTAAAATATGTATACATTTGTTTGGTGCAACAGAATGCAAAATTAAGAACTACTTACATAAAACGTATTTTAAAATTCGTTGGAGAAACCGGGCGGTAGAGACTTTTAATTGTTTATCTATAAAATGTTGTCCATTACTGTAGGTAAAAAATAAATAATTTTTTTTTTCAGTAAACTAGTTCGTATATAATTCCTCTGTAATGTTTCAGGTTTTCGTTGATTTTATAAGAATGTTCAAGTTTAAGCTTCTTACAAGTGTTTACTTCTTGATTAGGACAGAAGTATAATTTAGAGAATTTTTAGGCTTTTCTAAACTTGAAATTTTAATTCAAGCGGTATGCGTGTAAAACACTGAATTAAAGTGAAGTTCGCTATGCGAAGAAATCAAATTTTCATGCTTATGATTTCATGCTTAGTTAAGCATACAAACACTCGTTAGACGTTTCAAATTAATGCTTTATAAAAACATCGAATTTCTAAAAATGTTCCAACCCTTGTAATGGATATGTATAATTAAAAGAAACATTTTCTGTATATTGATTTCTGACGAGCAGCAGTTTCTTAGAAATTTAGTTTCGAGAAATACATATTTCTCAATTCAAAATGCTATGGAAAAGTGATAAGAAAATACTAACATGTTTTTAGCTTATATTTGAGGGAAGTAGACTAATTTTATTATTAATTTTTCTGTAATTACTGTGATTTTTGAAATAATTTTACAAATAGCAATGTTTAAATTTTTTAAATTAAGTATATATTTAAGTACTCACCAACAACACTGTAACGCACTAATAAAATTACAGGACAACTTTATGAAGTCTGCAATGTTTTAGGCACATAAGTTATATTGTTATATTGTTGATTTTTTTCCATCAATATTTTTTCTATTGATGGAAAAAAAATCAACAATATGCGTTATCACGCAAAATTTAATTAGATAAAATACCTTTTAGAAACCATTCTCAAAAATAATCTGCAGATTTTGTTTTTTTTTTTTTTTAATTTGGGTGAGTTACGTGAAAATGATAATAACTTAAAATAAAACACTTTTAACCTTTCGTCCCAAATTTATGGAGAAAGTCATTTGTGAAGAAAGGTTAAAATTGTTTTATTTCCAGTTATTCGTAACGTTATTTTGTTTAAATATTCATATTGGTTAAAACATTTTAAATACCATAGCGCTAAGAAGAAAGACGTGCTGTGTTAGTGCTGCGTTTATAAAGTGATTTTTGCTGTGTTATCCCCTGTCGATTATCATCTTTGGTGAGACGATTATTCATCACAATAACTAAACACTGTCAGAATTTGATTACGTTCTATTTACTCGTTTTGTAGCAATTTAGTTATTAACAAATTGCAATAATATACATTGCTGAGTGTATGAGTCACGCTGAGTTTTTTCTTTAATTTTACTTTTTTGGTACTTGTACGCTGAGTGCGACCGGACACATACTAATCATTTATCTGTTTGTTATCGTTTCGACCTTTCGATTTCGATTAATATTCAATACAATTAACCCCTCCACTGTCCTCTGTTACATTTAATTGTTTAAACCGTGGTCCATATCTGTGCTGTGTTAGTTAGCCACTGCGAAGGACCGTGCAGTGTGAAGGGTGCCCTTGTCTAATACCCTATCCTTAGTTGTCTATTTATTCTCTATGAAATGGGTGATATTTCCAACAAGGAATTATTAAAGCAAATGTCTACTGAAATATCACGTTTGAAAACCGATATATCAATGAACTTACTAATCACTTCACTGCATTAATTAATACGATAATCGAACCTCTTCGCAAAGAAAATGCGAGTTTGAAATATCAACTCGATTCCATAAATAAAGAGCATTTAGAAATCTGCAACTCTTTGAATAATTTTGATAAGCAACTGAGAGCAAATAATCTAATTATTGAAGGTCTAACGGAAAACGATAATGAAGTTATAATTGACGTTGTTAACGATTTATTTGTTAACAAATGAAACGTCACATTATCGCCATACGATATTGCCAATACCCGCCGCTTGGGTTCTAAAAACACAAAAACGCGTCCTGTTCTGGTTAAATTCAACAACCCAGACCAGAAACACAACGTGCTAAAAAAATGCTATGAAACTAAAAGGGACGGGAATTTATATCAATAAAGATCTTACTCCTGAGCAACGATCAATTCGAAGTATACTTCGGAAGTACCAGAAGATTGCCCGCGAGTCTGGTCATCGCGCACTTATTGTCGGTAATTCTTTAAGAGTCGGCGGTAAGATCCTCTCCATCAATGATATCAACGATGATTTTGACATGAGCTCGTTTATACAATCTACTGTAGCAAATTCTGATGATGCTACTTCCGAAGTGATCCAGCATAACTCTCCGACAGGCACTTTAACTAAATCAATCTCTGTGCGACCTGGACTCCGTCGTTATGATACCCGTAATGGATCGAAAGTTACAAATTTTCGTTAATAAATGTGTATCGGTAAAGGTTTACTATCAAAATGTTCGCGGTTTGAATTCTAAATGTAACCGAGTTTATCATAATACCGCTGTTAATGATTTCCCTATTCTTGCCGTTACTGAGACGTGGCTGACTGAAAACGTGTCCAGTTGTGTACTATTTGGAAATAATTACAATTACAAATAATTACAAGGAGGAGTGAGGATTAAAAGACACAGTGTATTTTGGTGCCACAAAAAGTGTTTTATATCAAGTGCTAGAAAGTGAATTAAAATCTGTACTTTGGACCAGATCAGCAGTGCGTGATAATTGACTAACAGTGAAAATTTAATCAGTAGATATTGAAAGGCTCATAAGAAATTAAAAAATAAAATATAATTTGCACATATTAAAGGTGGAAACAGCCTATTCGCGGTCAAGGCCAGCCTTTTTTGTTTCTTTTTTTTTGTGTGGTCGATTTATTAGTTGTATGGCTAGCAAGTTTTTTTTTTTTGCGAAGATTTAAAAAATTGAAAATTTAATTCCTTAATAAATAAATAATTGATAATAAAATCTACGGATAAAATATTAATAATAACAATATAAATAAATAAAAATAGGAAATAATAAATAATAATAATAATAAAAATAAACGGAACGTTTTCAAAGTTTAAATTAGACACATGAGTAATAGAGAGGGAAAACGCAAAGTACTTGATACGAGTTTTGAAAAAGGGCAAGGAAGTACAGTGTTTCAAAAAAGCAAAGTCACAGCAAGGTCGCCAATAAGAGCGAATAAGACAAATATTACCATGGAAGAAGTACTGAAAGCAATACAGGATTTGAGAGAAGAGATGAATAATAGGTTTGATAGAAGTGGGGAGCAAACTGAGATATTAAAAACAATCATAGAAAGCACAACAGCGGAGCTGATGCAAATGAAAAAGGAAATGAAAAAAAAAGAGGAGTTGTGGCATAAAGAGAAACAGGAACTAACTAAAAAAATTCAAAATATCGAAGAAAGAGCAGAACAGCAGGAGAAACTTAGCAGAAGAAACAACATTGTGGTGATGAATTCTCAGATAAAGGGGAGTGATTTAGCAAAACAAGTTGAAGAGTTTTTGGATAGGGGAATAAAGGTCAGAACTAGCATAATTGAAGCATACGAAGTTAAAAGTGGAATAATTGTTGCGAAAATGAAAAACTGGCAAGAGAAAAAAGCGGTTATGGAAAGCAAAGGCAACTTAAAAGGTTCAAAGATATATATTGAAAACGATATGACAACACAAGAAAGAAACATACAAAAAGACCTGAGACAGCGCGCAAACGAAGAAAGGGAAAAAGGTAACAGTGCTAAAGTGGGTTACCAGAAAATTTGGATAAATAACGAGCTGTACCGATGGGATCAACTGGAAAAAAAGACAAAAAACTAATTATGATGGACACGCCGGCTAATCAACACGGGACAAACCAAGCTATGAATGATGGAAACAGAGAAAGAAATATAAGAGAAATAGGATGTAGTAAACATAAAAGGAGAAGAGGTATTAAACACGAGATAAAGAGACGGAAGAAGGAGGCGGACAGCTACAGGCTTAGAGTTGCTTTTTGGAATATAGCGGGCCTTAGAAGGAAAGTTGAAGATACACAGCTACGTACGGAATTGGAAGGATGGGTGGAAAACAAAGATATTGTAGGGCTAGTCGAGACGTGGGTGGAAAAGAAGGATTGGAAGGGAATTAAAGAAAAAATGCCGAAGGGTTTTAGGTGGAAATGTAGAGGAGCAACAAGGGAAAGCCAGAGGGGGAGAAGCAAAGGAGGGATTGTAACAGGAGTCAGGACAGCGGTAGAAGAAATGGAAAATGATGAAATAAATGAGGAATATGCGATGGAAAGAATATGTATAAGGGGAGAAGAGACATATAGAGTAGTGACAATATACAGTCAAAATAAAGTTAAGGATATTTTAAAGGTGGTGAAAGGAAGACAAAGAGAAAAGGGGGTGGGGGCACGTTGGATATTCGGAGGCGACTGGAATGTAAGAATAGGCAACATGGGGATAAGGAGTGTAGATAAAGATGGCGAGGAAAATCGTGGGAGAAAGTCTAAAGATAGTAGCGTAAATAAGGAAGGGGTAGAGTGGTTCAATGATATAAAGGAGATGGGTTTTGAAATTTTAAATGGAAGTACAGAAGGTGATTGGAATGGCGAATTTACATATGTCGGGCCGAGAGGGAAATCAGTGATTGACTATATACTGGTTGGTGAGGAAATAAGGGAAGAGGTGATGAGTTTTCGAGTAGAAGACACGTGGGGCTCAGACCATTTTCCGGTAATGGTGCAAATAGGAGAGGAAAACAGTGGGAAACGGGATATGGAGTCAGGGTTAGAATTTTGGGACTGGTCACAAGCTGCGAAATCTAGTTATGCACGGAGAATAAAAAAGTGCAGCTTTGGAAACATCACATCACTGCAGCAACTAAGGGAAGAAGTAAAGAAGGCTATGACAAAATCTAGGAGAAAGAAAGACTGTAATGAAAAAACGTGGTTTGACGAGGAGTGCAGACAAGTTAAGAATAATTTAAGAAAGACGATTGGAAAGTGGCGAAGCGGATATGTAAGCGATGAAGACCTTAGACTAACGAAGAAACAATTTAACGACATATGCAAGAGGAAGGAAGAGGAATGGACAAAAGAAGAAATAATAAGAGTGAGAAAAATAAAAAATGAAGCACAAATGTGGAAATATATTAAAGAAACAAATATGAAAACTAAGGGAGCCTGCGGGGAATTTAAATTAGAGGAGTGGTTAATCCACTTTAACCAATTATTAGGAGGGGCAGAGGAGATGGAACACGTAATGGAGCACAGGGGAAAATTTGATGGCCTGAACGATTTTAGTATGGGGGAGTTGGAGACGGTTCTGGTACAAATTAAGAATAAAAAGGCCGCAGGTGCTGATGGCATAAAAGCTGAGGCATGGAAGTTGTGTTCAGAGGAGGGGAAGATGAAACTGCTAAGGTTGTTAAATGGGATATGGAGAGGCGAGGACAAATTTCCTGAAGAATGGAGGGAGGGCATACTCGTTCCGGTGTATAAAGGTGGTGGCAGAGACGACTTAAAAAGTTATCGAGGAATAACCATAATGGATGCACTATACAAGATCATGAGCATGTTGGTCAAGGAAAGACTCGAAAAGGAAGTTTCCGACAAGTGTCTGCTACCAGAGATACAGGCGGGTTTCAGGCAAGGAAGATCAACGATGGACCAGATCGTAACACTGAACTGGATAGTAGAGAGAGCTTTAGCGAACAAGAAAAGTGTGTACTTATTGTTCATAGATTTAAAGGCCGCATATGATTCCATAAACAGGAGGCGTTCGGTAGAGTGTCTGAGGCAGAAGGGCGTATCAGAGCAAATTGTTAATTGGGTGAATGAGGTATACAGAGAGACTAGGTGTATGGTGAGAGTAAATGAGGAATGTTCTGAGGCTTTTAAGGTGAAGTGCGGAGTGCGACAGGGATGCCCGCTTAGCCCACTCCTATTTAATCTGTACACAGCAGATATGGAAAGGGTTCTGGAGCTGGGTCAGGCAGGCGGAATGGTTGTTGGAAGGATGAAAGTGTGGAGTCTAGCGTACGCAGATGATGTTGTCGTACTGGCAAGTACAATGAAAGATTTGACAGAGATGAAGCGGACGCTAGAAAGATATATGGTGAAGCGAAAGTTAACGGTAAATGTGAAGAAAACAAAGTGGATGGTGTGTAAGAATAGAGGTGGAAGGAAAAAAAAAGAGGAAAAGCTTGAATGGGGGGGTGAAGTGCTAGAATGTGTGAGTGAATTTAAATATCTGGGTTATCTGTTCTCAAATAATGGGAGCAGAAACCAACACATCGAGTATGTTTGTAAGAATGCAAAAATGGCGATGGGACGATTGAGAGAAGTGTGGAACGGTAACAATATACCAATGCAAATGGCATGGTGGGATGCCTGTGTGAGAAGCATAATTATGTATGGAGTAGAAGTGTGGGGAATGAAAGGCCAGAGTAGGGTGGAGAAAATACACCTGCAATACTTAAAACGCATGCTGAATTTGGATGTCACAACACCAGGATACATAGTATTGCAGGAGTTAAACAGAATGCCAGTAGAATGGATGACAGTGAGAAAGGTAGTGAGGTTTGAAAGAAGAGTAGAAGGTTTAGAGGAGGACAGATTGTTGAAAGAAATGTGGAAGGTAAATAAGAAAGACTGGGAGAGAGGTATTAGAGGTATGTGGATGATTGAGAGAGAGGGTATGTACAACAGAGTTGGGCTAGCGGGAAGTACAGTAGAGGAAAAAATAAGGCGAGGAGAAAAGGTAGAGCTGGAAGTGACGAATAGACTGGAAAATGTCGAGCTCCAAACAAGACTGACGCGTATTGAGAACAGTTCATATTGCGGGAGATATAAGTCACTTTCAGTACACGGTAGGCTTCCCGGCTACATTACACGAGGGCTGACAAAGGAGGAGGTATGCATGTTAGCAAGAATGAGATGTGGAAATGAGGAGAGAGGCAAGAAGATATGGATGGGAGAGGAGTATACGCGGTGTGTGTTTTGTGGAGAAAGTAAGGATGAATGGGAGCATTGGTTAGGTGATTGTGCAGTGAGTAAAAGTATAAAGACGGAGGGTAGGATAAAATGGGAAATGTGCCTGTGTGAAAGCGGAAATGGAATCAATGTTTGCAAGAAAATAAAGGAGAAGAGGACACAACAGTGCGGCGGTCTGGTCCATTGAGGGTGGAGAGAGGTTTTTTTAGTGCTTGATATAATTTGGTTTGGGGGATAAATGGTTGGTATTTAAGTTTTTGTTTTGTTTTAATTAGAATGAATATTTTGTATGAATTGATGCCAAATAAAGGTTTACTTATATATTATATATATACAATGTGTTTCGCAATGACCGTGATTGTATCTTGTCTCAGAAGAAACGCGGGGGTGGAGTTTTAGTGGCTGTACATTCTTCGATAAACTCATCAGTAATACCAGTTTACCACTTTATACTCTCTACAAATAAAATCGATTTATTAATTGTAAAAATAATAATACTGGACGCCACTCTTTACATTATTAATATTTATGCATGTCCGCCGGTTTCACTAAATCAGGTTGCCACTATTACTGCAACTCTCGAGAACTTGAGTTTTTTATTCAATAGCAATATAGTAATTGTCGGCGACTTCAATCTAAGTGAGTATGTAACTAATCCAACTCTAAACCAACCTAATTTATGTTTATATAATTGTACTCAGTTTCTTGGGCTCGAACAATATAAGATATTTCATAATTCGTATAATCTTATTTTAGACTTAGTCTTTAGTAACTCACATTGTGTAATACGTCGTGTTGCTGAAGATAAACACCATCCCTCGCTTGAACTTAATATCGGTTTGTCTGTAGATACAAGTAATGCACATTCATCAGCAATATTCAAAAATAATGTCTCTAATCGCTCTTTCAATTTTAAAAAAGCTAATTTTATTGATTTATACAATTCAATTCTTGCAATAGATTGGTCTGATATCCTTACAATTCAATATGTAGAAAATGCGTGTTCGTTCTTTTATACAAAATTGTATGAAGTATTTCATGACAATGTCCCTTTAGTTCCTATAAGTCCTTGTAAATTTCCGCCTTGGTTTTTAGGTAAGTTTAGAAGTAAGATTCGGGAGAAAAATAAATACTTGAAGTTAAAAAATTCGAATCCTCTCTCCCAGTTTTTTTTTAAATTCGATACTCTAAATTAAGGTCAGAAGTAAAATTGCTTTCCGAAGCTGATTATACCTCTTTCATAAGTGATACTGAAACCAAGATTTCCAAGGAACCGGGCAAGTTCTGGAACTTTATCAATTGCATCCGTCATGAATCCTCTATCCCTCCTGTCATGGAATATGAAAATCTTTCTCTATCTTCACCACTTGATATAGTGAATGCATTTGCTGCACACTTTTCTAAATCATTTACTGTTTCCACTAAACCTGTTATTAATGCTGTTTATAATAACCTTAACACTGTAAATGATTTTATTAACATTTCTAAGGTTACAGATGATTTAGTAATTGATGCCCTTAGTAATCTAAGTAATAAAGTCACCGCGGGCCCTGATGGTATTCCTGCGGTAGTACTTAAGGATTGCCGCAATATGCTTGCATTTCCTCTATCTCATATATTTAATTTATGTCTCCTTCACAATACCGTTCCTAATCGCTGGAAAAGTACGCGCATTGTACCCGTTTTTAAATCTGGTAATAAAAGAGATGTCCTTAGTTATCGACCTACAGCTATCATCTCAAATATTGCTAAATGCTTTGAGTTGATATTATGTAAATTCATTAATCCCTACATTAATAACAAATTATCATCTAGGCAACATGGGTTTAGACCTAATAAATCAACGTTATCCAACATTTTGCAAATGACGCAAACTCTCTCGGATTATTTAGACAACCGAATCCAAGTCGACGTAATTTACACCGATATATCAAAAGCTTTTGATAGAATCGATCACGGTATACTTGTAAATAAGCTAAGCCTAATTGGGCTCTCAACAAACCTATGTAATTTACTTTACAATTACCTTACCAACAGACTGTTATTTGTAGAATACAAAGGGTTTAAGTCTCATCAATTTATTGCTTCTTCGGGTGTCCCCCAAAGCTCTAACCTCGGACCGGTACTGTTTAATTGCTTTATAAATGATATTGCTGATGTAGTTAATCATAACATGTTAATGTTTGCAGACGATTTGAAAATGTATCATCCTATAAATACTTTAGACGATTGTGTGTATCTTCAGCATAATCTCGACCTGATAGTAATGTGGTGCAAGAACAACAGCATCACTTTAAACGTTTTAAAATGTAAGACATTGTCTTATACTAGGAATAAGTCACAAATAACGTTCGATTATATGATTAATGGCTCTGTATTATCCCATGTTGAGACTTTCAAAGACTTGGGAGTGTTATTTGACAAGAAACTATCTTTTAATAGTCATGTCATGAAAGTAGTATCGACCGCAAATCGCTCGTTGGGCTTCATAATACGAAATACTAAACCTTTTAAGAATATCGATGCCAATAAAATACGATACTATTCAAACAATTAAAAGTGCGATTCTTTTCGCAATCTACAACAAGTTAGTCTTACAAAGACTATATCAAACACTCATTGAAACAACTACTTCCCGGGCTAATACCCAGACGGACATTGAATTATACAACAAGTGTTTGCTGTTACATACAGTAACCTACTGCAAATGTAACAATTTGGGTCAAATTATTCAGGCCATCTATAGACGCGTTTCGAGATTTGTTGTAGATTGCGCAAAGAATCGCACTTTTAATGTTTGAAGTATTCTGCAACCAAGATTTGGCAATTTCATTTATACTATTCGTTTGTAAGATCTAAACTTGAATATGCCTGTTGCGTTTGGGATCCATACTACGCAAAATATTCTTTGATGGTCGAGGCCATTCAGAAGAAATTTGTCAAATATCTTCACTTTAAGAAGTATGGTTCATATCCTGGGACTGATTATGATTATAATTATATTGAACTATTGCGTGAATTCAACTTACACTCCTTAGAAAATCGCCGAAAATCGCATGCAGTGGCCACCTTGTATAAAATAGTCAACAATCGTATGGATTGCTCTGACTTACTTGCACGAATTAATATTAATGTGCCTGTTAATATAAGGAACGAACGTCTCTTTCAGTTATCAATCCCAAATACAAATATTATGCTCAAATCACCAGTATATTCAATGTGTTCATTATATAATAATGTATTATCACTTCATCCGGATATTGACATATTTAATTGCATATCCTCTAAGGCGTTCTTCGACTTGATTGTTGAGTATTTAGAATAATTTACGCTCATATTGTATTGTATTTTGTGTATACTGTTTTTTCCATTATTGTTTAGTGTTAATCTTTATTTTGTAATGTTTCATATCTTGTAATGAATCTGTAACTGGATTCGTCCGTTGATTGAAATTAAAGAATAGTTCGAATTAGACATATTAATTACAGATGTTTGAAAATTTGGATTCAAAATATGCACTTCGTGAACCATGTTTTTAGGTATCTGCATACGTTTAAAAATTGGTGTCCATAATGTATCAGCTGCCTAAGCGACCTCCTCTATTTTTTGCATGGTGCCTCCACAAAATTATTGTTCTAATTTCCATTTATTTATTTCAGAGGTGCTGCTTGCTGCGTTTTTGTGTTGATAGTTCTGGCCACAATCGTCGAATTGATCCTCAAAAACCGGAACCACAAAGGAGAAGGCCACATCCATAATAACAACAACAACAACAACAACGGTGATAAAGAAGAAAACAAGAAAATATCAAAACCAACTTTTGGTAAAAACCTCACACAAACAAATCTCAATCTTTTTATATCTTACCAAAAGAAATACACTATAAGAACATATTCAGATATACAGGTATTTTCCTTAAATATATTTAAATGAGCGCACCCAGGGCGGTGGCTCGCGGGCTTGAGCAAAATGCGTTGCTAGATTTTATAGTGAAAAAAAGTACTGGAAAACATAATTGTTCCATAAACAAAGTGACAAATTATTTATAAATATATTTTGAAATTCACTTGATATCTGTGGTTTATAGGCGTGGCATGTGAAGTAACATTTCGAGTTACAAAAAATTTGGATTTTCCGGGGCGCGACCCACTTTGCTCGCGCGCCACGGCAAATCCAAATTTTTAGGCTTTTCTAAACTCGAAATTTTACTTCATGCTTAATCTGGGAGTGGAAAAACTTGTTAAAAGTTCCGGATTGAACTATGAACTATGAGTTGATTGAATTACGTGAAGATCAAATTAATTTGACGAATAAAGGTAATTAGTGCTTTATTCGTCAAAAATATTTCCATGTTATTGTATAGTAAAAGATGCTAAATAAATATTATTATTTATATACACTGGCACTACACCCCTGGGGGTTTCGCCGCTCCTAGGAGCTTACTAAATCCATTCGGATGGATTGGTCCATTCCTGTATTATTATTACTGTATGTTAGGTTTTCTATTACTTTTATCCATTTTTATCTATCCTGTGCTACATTTCTCCAGTCTTTTATTCCTGCCTTTATTAGATCTTATGAAGCTTCGTTTTGCCATCTTATTTCGGGTGTTCCTCTAGCTCTTCTACCTCCTGGTTCCCATTCAGTTATCTCTTACATGTGACTCCTGCTTCATCTTATATATGTGTCCTAGCCTTGCTCTTTGTACTTTTATACACTTTATAATATCTTGCAGTGCCTCTTATATTTCTGTGTTCTATCTTCTTCTTTCTTCTGTGTTCTCCATTTTCATCCTATCTTGATCTCATAATCTTTTTCATAATTTTCCTCTCTTGCGTAGCCAGGTCTTCTGATTATTTCCTTAAGGGTCATTGTCTCTGTAGCATACATTAGGATAGGCCTTATTAGTGTTATATGCATTTGTATTCTAACTACCCTCGATATATTTTTGTTTCCCAGTCCTTTTTCTATTGATGTAGTATGCTCTACTAGATGCCTGTATTTTTTCTCTTATTTCGATTTCACTGTCTCCAACATATATAAACTCCCAAATATTTTATATTATCCACTACTTCAAAATTCGAATTTTCAATTTTTACGTTTCTTCCTTTTCTTTGTCGTCCAATCTGTATCAGCTTTGATTTTTGAGTGTTTATTACCAGACCCATTTTATGACTTCCTCTTTCAATTTATTGCGTAGTTGTATCATTAAACTCCTCTGCTTGGCTATCATGACAATGTCATCCTATGATTTGTTTATTACTATTTCTTATGTTGCTTTTTATATTTATTTTTCTTATTATGCATTCCAATAGGATATTAAACAGTGTAGCTGATAACGCATCGCCTTGTCTTACTCCTCTATTTGTACTAAATTCGTTTGTCTCGCCCATACTTGTTCTAAATACTGCTCTAGTATCCTTTATTTGCATGTTAACTAGTCGTGTAAGCTTATGAGGTATTCCGGTTTCCATTAATGCTGTTATTAATGTTTTCCTATTTACGGAGTCGAATGCTTGTCGGTAATCTATGAAGAGCATTTCCATATTTAATTTAAACTCACATCCTCTCTCTATTATTCTTTTTATTGCGTGTATGGCATCTACTGTAGATTTACCCAGAGTAAAGCCACATAGATACTCAACGATAACATTTGGTCTATTAGTTGTGATTCTCTGCAGTAAGCTTGAGAGTATTTTGTACACCGTACTCAATAGTGTGATCCCACGGTAATTTGTATATAATGACCTATCTCCTTTTAATGTAGCGTTACGATCTCTCCTGTCCCCCATTCCTTAGGCATCTCCCCATACTATCATAATAATTTAATGATTCGATATATATGGTCAATCAACTCTTCACCTTCTATTTTTTATAAATTCTATATTTATATTATCTTGCCCTGGTGACTTTCCTCTTCTGCTTTCTTTCATTATTTTTATTATCTCTTCATTACTTGGCTCAGGTTCATCTTCCGTAGCTGGTATTCTTATTTCTTCAGTGATTGCGTTTTTCTGTCAGTATATCTTTAAAATGCCCTTTCCATTCCTTCTATATTTGTTCCTTATTCACTATTTTCTCCCCTTCTTTGTTTTTTACTGTGTAGGTTTTACGCTTGCTTCTCATCGTTTGATTCTTAATTTTCTGATAAAACTGTTTTGTATTGTTCATCCTGTTTTCCTTTTCTATTTTCCTTATTTTCGATGAAATATACTGTTCTTTTATCTTCCTTTTGTTTTGGTTCTTTGCGCCTTTCTGTGTATTTTATCCTGTCCTCCTCTTTTTTTTGTATTCATCCACTTTCTTCTGGCTTCATTTCTATTTCGCACTACTCTTTCGCATTCTATATTCCACCATCCATTATTCAATTTATTTACTGTCGTTTCTATATGTACATTAGCAGCTGTATTTATACATACTTTTATTTCACTCCAAATTTCTTCAAATTCCTTTGTATCAATTATTCTACTCAGTCCTGATTGTACTTCTTTCATGTATCTTCTTTTCACATCTGGGTCATTTAATTTCTCGACATACCATCTCCTTTACTTCTAAATAATGATTATTATTGAAATCAAAAACGTATACTATAATTTGTATAGAAAAACTATGTCATGTTATAAGTGATAGAGTGACAAACAAAAAACAAACAAAATCACGGCTGTCGAAAAATGTTACAATTTTCAAATATTACAAAATTATAGCTATCAGTTAATGTATTGTTCATCATTGATCACTTGGTAAAACATTATTATACATTTTTTTAATATTGAATTGAAACAAAACGACTTGATTTGAATAACATATTTTAGCCAAATTATTTAATTGTATTTTAATTTAGATACTTTTTAAATTTTTATTAAAATAAAACTACTTGATTTAAAACTTTATCTATAAGTTTTACTTCAATAATATCAAACCAAACTGAATTATTTTATAACGAATCACTTTCAATTATGAGAGATGGATTTTTTATACAAGGTTAATTATTAAAGCGTTCAATTAGAAACTTGAGTATTTCCACTCCCAGATTAAGCATGAAGTAAAATTTCGAGTTTAGAAAACTAAACATTTGGATTTGCCAGGTCGCGCAAATTCAAATTTTCAGGGTTTTCTGGACTCGAAATTTTACGTCATGCGCCACCCGTGTAAAACATTAATTTAAAGTGAAGTTTAAAATATTCGTCTTATGACTAACTTGTCACTTTGTTTATAAAATAAAGTGATATTTTCCAGTACTGTTTTGTTTTGTTTGATCAACTTATTTAAAATTTCGGAAAAAAACGGAAGAATGTCTCGTATTGTTCAAAATTTAGTCGTAACATTTAGCCTCTCTAGCTCAATTTTGTTGTTTTTTTTTACATAAAAAAACAAAGACATTAATTTTTTCTTACAAATTGTTCATTTGTCTTTATTTCTCTATTATTTTGCAAGCGTCAAAATGAAGCAAAATGTTCTTATATTTTCAATAATTTCGATTAACGTTGAGCTTCTGTTATTACAACTTTACAAATTTGACATTTTTATGACACTTAGCATATTAGGACTTGTCTAAACTTATGTGGACAAAATCCGAAAATATGTTTTAATTCGGGTTACTGTGAGCAGTAGACATTTCGCGTTTAGTCTAGATAAAACGCGTTTTGTCCAATTTCGTGTTTTGTCTGTAACATATACAGAGTAGGGCACCACATACGACACGGTCGTTTGATGGAAAACCATGTAATTTCGCGAAATTCTTTTCAAATAGATAGATGTAGGATCGTTGTATGCACAATTTAAAATTACTAGCTTTTATACAGGGTGTCTCATAAAAAGGATCTACATCAAAGTTTGTTTTAAATGGAACACCCTGTATCATTTTTAAATTCTAGGAAACAACAACGGTAAATGATAGGTATAGGAAATATTAAAGTAACTCACCTTTATTTAATATTTCCTATACCTATCATTTACCGTTTTCAAAATATTTACAGATTTTTTTAATCGAATGGTACACGTGAAATGTTATTTTTGTCCCCGTGATTAACATTGAACCATTAAAATCATTTCCATTGTTTGGTTGAATGTTCGAACTATAGCGTCAACCATGATTTTATAAAAAGATTATACAGGGCGATAAATAAAATGCGGTAGAATATCCTAACTTGTGAACTTAAATAACTTCATGTTTTCAAATAGCACACCCTGTATTTCAGATTGTATTAGGGTTTCCTATACCTAATCTCGATGGTTTTATTATATTTGGCGTTTTCGTATTAAAGATTATTATTTAGCAGGTTTTCTTTTAATTTAAACAGTTTTAACATTGCACAATTTAAATCAGGAGGTCACCAATACTCAGTAAAGATGAAATAAGTAAACCTCAATAACCATTGTTTTTGTAAATAATTGGTAATGGTAAGGTATGTAATAAGTCAACAGGCCAACAGACCACAGTGCTTAGAGGATCCCATACCCTAAACCCCACAGTAATAATAACAAATAAAATAAGTAATAAATAAACTAAAGTAAATGCTCAAAATGGCGTCCATCTTCTTCAATGCATCACCGAATTCTGTTTTCAAAGGACTTTATAACATTAATTAATATTTGTGGAGTAACGGTTAGGATAGCCGCTCTTATTCTCCCTCATGTTTTCCCCTGTTATTGGTGGGGTACCGTAGATAATATTTTTTATGTATCCCCGTAGAAAAAAGTCAAGGCAGGTCAAATTCAGAGACTTATTCGGCCAATTTTGCGGACCGCTTCTCCCTATCCATCCATTTGGATGGATTACACGTTTGGATGGATTACACGTTTGGATGGATTACACGTTTAAAAAATCCCTGACATTCCTTCGAAAACGTACAGAAGCATCATCTAAATGTAGCCACATCTGCTCTCTGATATTCAAAGGCATATTTTCAAAAAAAGTGAGGATTTACATCACTATAGTCATGGAAATTGTATCTGTTAATAAGGCCGTTGCTATGGAAGTTAGATAGAACTCTTCGATAGAAATCCAGTTGATTAAGTTCTTGGATCGTATGAATATGATATAGGTGAAATTTATATTTTTTCAATATTCTAGATATGCTCCGTCTGCTAATACCTGTTTCTGTTTCAATTAACCATTGACCTGTATGGAGGTGTTCTATGACTGATCCAACCACACGATACTCATTTTCTTCATTTTCAACAATAGGCTTTTTTCAGCGCTATTTGGATGACTAAGTTCTGAATATCTTTGGGCATACACTCTTGACGCCAAAAAGCAATTTTCTTCGCACTCGCCAATTATCAGAACCACATTAATTCGCTCTTGTATAAAATATGTTTTCATTTTGAATAATTCTCGAGTAAAACTCCAATATTACATCAACAATTAGCACAAACTTTTTACAACCGTCAATAACAATTATATAAAAAAGAATTGCGTATCAATTAACTCAAAGAATAGGTAAATTGAATAATAATCTCTGATAAGAAAAAAGAGGTTAGGTATAGGGAACCCTCATAAAGTTTTAATGGCAATTAGATTACACATTACCTTTTTCTTCAACTTTAATTGACTAATGGTGACCTTATCCTGATATAAATTGTGCAATGCCAAAGCTGGGTGAATTTAAATGAAACTGCTAAATAATAATCCTTGATACGAAAATCGCCGAATATAAGAAAACCATTGAGATTAGGTATAGGAAACCCTAATACAATCTGAAAGATAATTGAATTCTACGTAAGAATATATTACTAAATACAGGGTGTGCCGTTTGAAAAAATAAAGTTATTCAACTTCATAAGTTAGGATATTCTACCACATTTTATTTATCGCTCTGTATAATTATTTTTATTAAATTATAGTTGACGCTATAGTTCGAACATTCAACAATACAATGGACATGATTCTAGTGGTTCAATGTTAATCACTGGGGCAAATATAACATTTCACGTCCACCATTCAACGGTAAATGATAGGTATAGGGAATATTAAAGTAACTCACCTTTATTTGTTTTCTAAAATTTAAAAATGACTTTGATGTGGATCTCTTTTATGATACACCCTGTATAACTGCTAATAATTTTAAATTGTGCATCCAACGATCCTATATCTATCTATTTAAAAAGAATTTCACGAAATTGGAAGGTTTTCCATAAAACGACCGCGATCCTGTATACATAGGTTTAAATGCGTGAGCCCCCCCTCCCCATAGACCGGGATGGGCTCCCTTCAAGATGCGTGAGCCCCCCCTAAGACAAATGTCTGGGTGTGCGCCTGTATCCCGATGTGAGCTGTAAAATTTCAAGCTTTCATTGTTTTTCAGTAGCGTTCAATTTGAAGTTTCTAACGAGTGTTTCCACTCCTTGATTGGATCAAAATATACTGCTTAAGTATTAAAAATAATAAATATTACTAAAGTTTGTTTTGTGTAGCCAAATCTTCAAAAATTTAAGCGCCTTAGGCAATTTATATTCGTTACTTGAATTTCGAAAGTGCAAGACTTGATTAGACGAAATAAACATTTATTAACATATATTTTTATCTTCACTTTAAATCAGTTTTTATACGCCTAGTGCATTAAGTCAAATTTCGGGTTTAAAAAAGCCTGAAATTTTGGATTGGTCGCGTAGCGAAGCGGTAATCGCTACGCTTCGCTACGCTCCAAATTTTCTGGCTTTTCTAAACTCGAAATTTTAATTCATGCGCTACGCGTATAAAACACTGATTTAAAGTGAATATACAAATATACTGCTTAATTAATCTCACGTTAATATATTTAACAAATGTTTATTTCGTCTAATCAAGTCTTGCACTTTCAAAATTCAAGTAAATAATATGAGAGCTATAAGTTAATATAATTAAAAGAAAAGAACCGAAAATAAATTGCCCTAGGCGCTTAAATTTTGAAAGATTTGGTTACACAAAACAAACATTAGTAATATTTATTATTTTTAAATTTCGAGTTTAAAAAAGTCTGAAAATTTGGGTTGGTCGCTCCGCTTCGCTCCGCTTCGCTCCGATTCGCTCCGCTTCGCTACATGACCAAGCTAGATTTTCAAGCGTTTTTAAACTGGAAATTTTACTTCATGCTTAACCAAGGAGTACAAACACTTGTTAGAAGCTTCAAATTTACGCTTTCATAAAAACAACGAATTTATGAAAATGTATTAAACCATTTTATCATCTGGATATGTACTTACTTGAAAGAAAAAATCGCGGTATAATAATATTTACAGTTTAAGTAGTATTAGGCATTTTTTTTAGGTAACTGGTTAGCAAAAAGTCTTTCTTCCAACAAATCAATCTTTAATTAACAAAATTTTCAGGTAAGCCTTTACAAGTGCTTTTATCATTCTCCGCATTGACCAACGGCGAAAAAATCCTAGCCCTCGAAAAAGTCTCAATAGAATCAATTAGATGCGTACACGGTTTGAGGGTATTCTCAATCGCGTGGATCATAATGGTTCACACATACCTAGAAGTATTTTCAATAGCGGAAAATAAAACAATGCGGACGGTCACAGAAAGGTCGTTCTTATACCAAACGGTTTCCAACGCAACTTTCTCGGTTGACACCTTCTTCTTCATTAGGTAATCCAATCGGCTCGATTACGACAAAATGCGTCCTATAACACTTCCTCTTCTTTTTTTTCCAGCGGATTATTAATCACGATCACCTATTTCAGAAGTGATGCTAAAAAAGGGCCTAAACCTGAGGAGACGACGGGAAAAGTTGTCAGAGCCAGTACTATAAAGTTAATTATTTTGCTTTTGTACAGGTTTTTGCGTTTGACACCAGCGTATCTTTTCGTAATTGGTGTTAATGAGTTGGTTTTGAGGTTCACACACAGCAATTCGGTTTATTCGCCGGCGATTATCGATCACATTACGTGTGATTTGTACTGGTGGAGGAATGCTCTTTATATCAACAATTTCTTTCCGCAACACGAGTTTTGTATGCTGTGGTCTTGGTATATAGCGAATGATACGCAGTTTTATGTTTTGGCTTCAATATTGTTATTAGTTGCTGTGAGGTAAGTTGAAAAATATTATAATTGATATTAGAAGGTAAACATATGATTTTTTATTTATTAAAGAATTACTTATTCATGGAAGCGACCAATTTGATATGTTAAATTTTCCTGACTTTTCCCTGACTCTTCCCTGATTCCAATTTTTTCCCTGACCCCTCAAAATAATTTCATATAACCAAACCAAATAGGGGAATGAGTTATTCATTAGTTAGAATAAACCGCGAAGCAATTTTAAAGTGCCAAAATTCAAAATTTTAGATATTTGAACAACAAACATAATGCACGAATTTAGAAATTGCAAGTTTTGATAATACTTTTCTAAAATTAATTAACGCGAAATCAAACATATGTAGTATATTTTGAACTTCACAATATTGTCAATGTTTCATACGCTTGGCGCATAAAGTAAAATTTCGAGTTTAGAAAAGCTTGAAAATTTGGATTTGCCGGGGCGCGCAACCGAAGCGAGAAAATCCAACTTTCCAGGCTTTTCTAAACTCGAAATTTTACTTCATGCTTAGTCTGGAAGTAAACACGTTACAAATTTTAAATTGAACTCTTTCACAAAATCAACGAACGCTTGAAAAATTGCACGGTGTATATCGGGAGATGTATAAGTATTTAAAATAAAAATTTCTCGGTTTTCATGTCTAGATGTCAAAAATTGAGAAATGTTCAAAATGTCGAGAAAGTATAAAAAACATTTTTATAAAATCTATTATACTTTTTGTACATTTTAACGTATTTGCCAATGTTTGTACATTTGATGATTTTATTTAAAGTTTATGATTTTTGCTAATTTTTAGAATAACTATATTATTGATTGTGATTTGTTTAACTATTTAAATTATAACGTCACACTGTGGGCCAGATAACATAAAGGTAGGCAAAATTAGACAAATGCTTGGATTCAAAAACTGTAAGGCGATTAATAAATTTTCTAACTTGCTAATTTTATATCTTGAATACCAATTTCAAAAAAACAAAATAGCCGATCGGAAGTTACGTTTATCGTCACTACAATGCAATAAATTATAATGAAAGTCAATACATGTTTGATATTACTTGTTCAAAATTTAAACAGAAAAGGAAGTATTTGTTGACATTATTCGCAAACAGTGACAGCTCGTGAGAAATTTTAATATTGTAGCTGCAGTCATAAACATACACTAGATTTTCCCTGCCCTTATGAACGAGACGCCACTGCTTGCAAATAACTACTTATTCACACACATTATTATTTTAATTATTGTAAGTTGTATATTCAAAATTTTAGATAAGAATTAAATAAGAAAAGTTAATTATACAATTTTTGAAACGAATTTTATTACTACACACACAAAGCAGCGGTTACGATATTTTTTTCAGTTATTATCAATTGAAAGACGAAAAGCTGAATTTTATCGATTTGTTAGATAAATTTAACTTTTATATAAATAAAATAAAATAATTTAAAACTTTCAAATATATATTGTAAACTCGCTACAATTGTTTCGCCACACTGTGGCTTCTTCAGGCGAAGAAATCATTTCTTCACCTGAAGAAGCCACAGTGTGGCGAAACAATTGTAGCGAGTTTACAATATATATTTGAAAGTTTTAAATTATTTTATTTTATTTATATAAAAGTGAAGATGAACTTTCAACATTTATCAGCCTTATCAATCAATTAGATAAATTAAAGTTTGAAAAATCATAATTTGGACAAGTTTTAAGATATCGTGAGGAAACATTGTGTGGATATCAAAAATATGATTCGTTCAAAATTTATAAAAATTTGAAAACGCCCCATCGATAGTTTTTCAGTTATCTCTAATTGAACGTCGAAATGTTTTTTTTTTAAATATGTTTGATGAGTATAAAATGAAAAACAAGCAATAACTAGGACAATTTTAGAAATAACCCAATACAATTTTGTGTGGATATTAAGAAAATATGGTTCTTTTAAAATATGTAAAAATCAGAAAACACCCCATCGATAGTTTTTAGTTATTACATTTTAAACTTTACAATATTGTTAATGTTTTATACGAGTGGCGCATGAAGTAAAATTTTAAGTTTAGAAAAGCCTAAACGTTCAGGCTGTTTTTTAACTAAACTCGAAATTTTACTTCATGCTTAGTCTGGAAGTGGACAACACTTGGTCCAAATTTCAAATTGAACTCTTTCATAAAATCAACGAATGCTTGAAAAGAAATTACACGGTTTATATCAGGATATGTATAAGTACTTAAAACAAAAATTCTTTAAATGTCATGTCTAGATGTTAAAAATTGCGAAAGTATAAAAAAGTAAACATTTTTAGAGAATCTATTATACTTTTTGTGTTGAATTTTTAAATTTAAAAATATCTTATCGTTTTTTAAATGTTTTTTGTTTTAATCGCTTAACAAGACTTTCCACGATTTTTCAATATTTATGCCAGTTATCTCAAATATTAACACATTTTAATGATTTTTGACAATTATGTTTAAAGGTTAGGTTAGGTTAAGTGTTTAGAATATCGAAAAATAATAAATAAATAAAGAGTTGTAAGAAATACTTAAAATTCTACAAATCTAGAACTTGAATTTAAAACATTATTTTTTATTCTATTTATGTATAATTTAAATGGGACTTACATCAATTTTAATTTTACATAATTAAAATTGAATTGTGCCGCACAGACTAAACTAATTGAAATATTTAAATGACTAGGGTTCTTAAAAAAAATATATTTTAATTAAAACAAACCGTTTTGTTTTCAAAACACGTGTTTTTTTTCATTGAAAAGGCGTCTAAATATTAACAATTAAAAACATGTTTAGAACGTGTTTCAAACATATGCTTTAAATTACTTTTTTTGTGTTTTGTTTGACTTAGGCAGGAGCCTTTCAGTCACGGTTTGTTTGTTATTTAACAATTAAAAATACTAATTATTAGATCTATTAATAAACTTGTTTCCTTATTCTAAATGGAATATGAACGATTGAACATTGGGATTACAATTCAGGAGTAAGGTGGTCGATGACGGCTAAATTACTTTCATTCATACACAATTGTGATATTTTATTGTAATAAAATTGTATGTTTAATATTTTTATTTAAAATATCTTCAACGGTTTTGCTAAAATTTCCAAACATAAACAATAAAATCTTAATAAAGTAGTATAAAACATAGGCTAGCTGATTTCAGATTATAAAAATAATTATTTTAAAGAAATTTAACGCATAAACATGCTTTAAACAAATTTAACGCATGTTTTAAACATTTCTTTTTAAAACACAACGGCATTTTTTAAACATGTTTAAAACACTGCTTTAAAACAAAGTGTTTTAAATATAACAACCCTGAATGACACAATGAACGTAAGGTTTTATTTGCAAATCAAGGAACTGAAAGGCTTTTAGTCAAAATATGTAAACAAGAAGTAGTTTACTTTACTCTTTGAATTTTTCGATTTATTTGATATTTTCTGAAAATTAAGAATATTGAAAAGTGTTTTAAATAAAAGTTGTAGATTCCGTCAAAATACTTAAAATCCATACATTATATTTTTTTGTAGTTAAAATACTTTTCGAGTTACAGCGTTTTTTATGCACGAAATTCTAACTGTCCAAAAAGCGAACCACCAGTTTTCATTTCTAGAATTAAACAATTGTTTGAAACACCACCCTAAAATAGTAAATACTCGTTAAAAATCGCCTAAGTTGTTAAATACTGCCAAAGTTGTTTAATACTGTCAATGTTGGAAATATAAAAAAACCTAAAAATTGTTGAATAGCGTTAAAAAAATGTCAAATTTATAATATTGTTGAAAATATCAAAACTGTTAAAATAGTGTAATATATTACAAACATTACAGCAACTTATAGACACCCTCGATCTGTGGTTCGCCAAATAGAGAATAAAAATCAATCCAAACAAATCCCAACTTCTAATTCCATACCATCGCCAAAACAATTCCATTAACATTTTTATGAACCAAAATTCTATTTTATCAACATCCCATATTAAATACCTTGGCATCACCTTTGACAATAAACTAAATTTCAAAAAACACTCCACCACAATAAAAAACAAAATTACTGCTCGAGGTAAACATTTCGGTAGTGTAACATATCGAAATCCAGGCATTTTGAGAGAGAATGAAACAAAAATCTACAAAATGATATGTCGATCAATGTTAGACTACAGCTCCATCCTATTCATGACAGTCCCCAATCCTACTCTTCATAACATCCAAGTCAGTAAACGTGCATCTCTTAGATCCCTTACCAAAATTCGACATCCACTTAACCCCCTTTATAATCCATCAAACACCCTTCTTTATAACCTAACCAAAGTTACTCCCATCATTGAACGCATCCTTTGTCTGTCTAAAAAATTCTCCAAGAACGAATCTAACTTCGAAATCCTTTTCTAATTCTGTATCCCCAGAAATGATTCCATTAACCCCAAATTCAAAAATCCCCCATAAACACTGTATCAACTCATCTCACATTATAACTGAAATTAATTAAGACTATACATAGATTTTTCTTTTTTCTTTCATTTATAAATCATTATCGCCCCACATACATTCACAACACTTATCATAATCATTAACCTCGGCAGAAAGGCTCCTGCCCGATAGCCAATTATCAAAATATTTATATATATATTTAAGATGACAGTAAAGATATTTACTACTACTAGTGCAATATCGTTTAAATATCACTTGTTAATTTTAACAACTTTTATAACATTTTATTGATAACACTGAACAAGAATTGTATGTAAACGCACATCATTTATTGTATCATTTTTCATATTATCTGTGGAAAATTTAAAATTATTTCATAAAGTGTTATACAATTATTGATAAAATTACTATTATTACTTTTTTATTGACGGGGTATCGACAAACAAATCATGGCTTTGGCATTTTTATTTCATTTTATTTTAAACACAAACACTAACGCATCACATCGAAAATGTGTTTTCTATATTACATAATAAAGTAGTTTCATTTTTCAAATAATATTTTTATCGTTGTTAAAATTTCAAATTATGCAAAAAAAAACGTAAAATGTCGCTTATATTTGCATAATTTATTATTTTCAACAAGGAATAACAACGATACAAATATTATTTGAATAAAATGATCGTTTTTTGGGAATATATTGCTTTTTCAAACACGATATGACAATTTTGACTAACTATGACATTTTAGGACAGTTTTCACAATTTTGTTTGTTTAACCTTGATATTTATAATTTATAAATATAAACGTCTAGTTTCAATACATAATAATAGTATACATAATGTTTGGTGACAGGTTGCAAACCTAACCCATCTTTTGGAGATAATTACATTTTGACTTTACGTGACATAATTGAATGTCTTTAGTTATTGTGACATAACTGTGTCAATTGTTTGCTGACTATTTTCACTTTTATGGCAAAACACGACTGCTTCCTCTTTAGCTTGTATTCAAATTGACATTATGTTTTAACCTTAATGAACTTTTCCTGTCAATAAAATAACAATAATCAATTGTTTTAATGGTAAAACGAGTTTCGTCCATTCCCAGGTTAAGCATGAAGTAAAATTGCAAGTTTAAAAAAACCTGAAAATTTGGCTTGGTCGAGTAGCGAAGTGGAGCGACCAAGCCAAATTAGGCTTTTTTAAACTCGAAATTTTATTTCATGCACTGTACGTATAAAACGCTGATTTAATGTGAAATGGTTTTTAACCAATTAACAAGTGAAATAAGTTTAGTATGTTAATTATCAATTTAAACCATTGACGCGGAAAGTACTATGATGGACATATCACTATTTCTTGTTTTAATTTTGTTTAATATTATTTAATTTGTCAAATTCATGCTGAACTAATATAACTAACAATTTCGCAATTCTTAAATCGTATTATCTGCATATATATCATTATAATTTATTTAAAAATTACCAAACTTTTTGCTAAAAACGCCTAATTTCCCTAACTTTTCCATGACTTTTCCCGATGAATAAAATCCCCTGACTATTCGCTGACTTTCCCGGTTGATCGCCACTCTGTTAAATAATCGAATTAATTTCAAAATTTGCAATACTTAAAAATGGTGGAGCCGCCGGGCGCTAGCTCATCAATTGAAATTAACAGTTCCAGTGCGATCTGCTAAAATAAGCACAGAACTGTTTGATCCATTTTACAAAAAAGCACAGTATTTATTAAGAGAAATGCATTGTTTGAAACATTTTATCATATGCTCAATAAAGAAAAACCTCTAGAGGTTGGCAACTCTAAAATTATATATTATAAATATTATGTCTGACGATTTATATGTCAATTCCTAAAGCATGTAGTCGACCTAATTGTATAAAAAGATAGAATCATGGCACTCTAGAGGTTTTTTTTATTGAACATACGAAACTATTATTATGTGTATATTTATAGGGGTGAGAAACACATTCGATGGGTCGGAGTTTCCCTGCTATCATTTTTATTCACATCATGGATTATTACGTTCGTTGTGGCGATTAAGTACAATTACGTGGCGAGAGTTGAAGAACCTTTCGCGCTTTTCGACCAGCTTTACGATAAACCGTGGCTAAGGATAGGATCTTATTTGATTGGAATGGCTACTGGATACTTTCTGTTCAAAAAAGATACGCCTATGAAGCTGCCGTCGTTCGTCATTATTTTAGGGTGGATGTTGTCACTTTCCTGTTTATTGAGTTTGGTGTATGGTTTGGGGAGAGATGGATTACAACCTCCAATATCAGCATTATATGTAAGTAAATAATCGAATTAGAGTTAACATTAGGTTCCTTAAATATGAAATTCCAATCAATACTAGATAGATAACTATTAATAGCCATGTAGTCAGCTGATTTAAAATCATAGTAAATATATTCTGAATTAAGTGCGCTAAATAAATGATTTAATCTAATCAAAATCTCATAAGAAATATGAATAATTATTATCAAGTAGAGGATCAGTAAACTTTTTTTTATAATTAAACCATTTGAGCTCGAAAAAACTAAATCAAGAAATACTGCACGTTCATTGGGAATATTATTGAACTGACGTAAGTTACTATAATTAAAACAATCGGATAAAGCAAGCGCATATTGAAAAGTATTTGAGTCAGTTAATAAATTATAACCCGATAAGTCACAACAAGCTGAAGGTAAATTATAGTCACCACAAAAAAGATATTTTAAATTAGGATTATCTGTACAAATTGGTGAAAACTGTTCGACAAAGCAGTATTTATAATATTATAAAATGTTCTTACTTGAATCATAGAGACTCAGCAATTTTGCAGAAGAGTTTTAAATTGAGAATCAATCAACACCCTTTAACTTTGTTGCAAATATTTGTTTTAGAAAAGACGAATAACACTAGCAATTTAAAATGTTAAGAAAACATTTCGATTAAATTGTTTTATAAAATTAAATAATGGTTGGTTCCTTTTTTCTCCTACTCCGAAGCTAAACCAACTGGTATAAACAATTGAAATTGTTTTTATATTGTAGTCATTATTTCATGGCAAACTATTATGCATATATTTTTTTAAATAAAATATATAATGTACAATAAATTAGACAAAGTATTATAAGTACATTAATATTTCCAAAATATAAAATGAGGTTTTTAATATTAAATGAATCTGAAAATAAATTTCATATCGCATTAAAATAATATCGAAAAAAAGCGCTTACGAAATGCGCGATTCGATAAAGAGTGGATCCATAGTCACTCGCTACTGACTCGTTTCGTAAGTGCCGCTCCTGAACCACTCATTTCGCGAACCGGTTCAAGAGCCGATCCTAACTCGCTCACAAAACGTTTCGTGAGTGTGTCACTCCTGAACCACTTATTTCGCGAGCCGAAATAGGAGTGGATCCTAACTCACTCACGAAACGGTTCAGGAGCGGATCCGCTCCTGAACCGCAACTCCCTTTTTGCGAACCAGCTCAGGAGTATTCTCTTTAGTAAACCGTTTCAATTGAGTGGTTCAGAAGTGGATTGCCCATCTGTAAATAGGAACATCCTCCTAAATACAGTTTAAATTGGTTTAAATTTAGGAACATTTTCAGTAAATATTTGAATAAAAACATAAATTTGATAAACTTCAAATTTCCCAATCTATTTCTTAATTTTGAAAGCGCCAAGTCAAATAATTAAATACACGACGAGAATTTTTATGGTTTTGTGCATTTCATAAATATTTTTGATACATATCGTAGTTTATAAATAACGTTATATATCATGACAAATATCGTGATAGATATCTGATGATAATATCGTCCGAACCCTGATTTAAATCTGTGCTATTACTTTAGAATTGACGTTGTGCGAGTGTCGTGCGACAATGGTGTCGTGCACGTCACGTCAATGTGGTTCCGAAATCTAATATTAAATAATCCATTGCCATAAAACTGATTTTAAACTACATGCAGAGTTGAATTAGAGGGACTTGATGATTTTAACCTCTTTTAATTAGAAAGAAGCTTAGGGTTACTGTATGAAGATGAGACAAACAAAACATTTTTAGAATATTTAAATACAGTGGTACCTCGGTATACGATTTTTAATCTATTCGTTTTCCAATAAGAAATTAAGAAAAAACTGTTAATCAGTTTCCAGGAAAAATGTGTTATTGTTATTGCATAAAAAGAAAATGCATATATCTTTATTTTTTTCTTTCCCGTCTCTTTCCCCTACTAGGACATGATTGAGATTGATTAACTTTGACGTTTATTAAAAATCTGTTCAAAGAAATTATGAAAAATAAGTTATGGTTGGCTTCAAACATTTAACTTTCACGGCCCATTCTTCAAAAGTTTTGCATTTTTATAAATCATTGCCTTCGATAGCCATCAGAAGCGCGTAGTTTTATTATTATCCAAATCAATAGCATGCTCTAATATCCTTGTTCTCCAGTTTACAATATTGAATATAGAGTTTTGTTGATGATTTATATTTTTATATTTTATCGTTATAATTAAGTATTTATTTTTACTTTTAGGCTGCTTTAGGACACACTGCGTGGGGATTGTCATTAGCGTGGATAACAGTTGCCTGCTGCTGGGGATACGGGGGTCCAGTAGATGCGTTATTAGCATTTAGAGGATTTCTTCCATTGAGCAGGCTGACTTACTGCACATACCTGATCCATCCTGTAATCATGGTCTACACCAGTTTTCTAATGGATGGGACAATACACTTACATCAACTGAATGTAGTAAGTAAATAACAAACATACCAATACCAAAATTAGAAATTCTTAAGTTTGTTGATTTGCATTAAATAATGCAGAATCAAAAAATGTTTCATCAACTATATCAAAATTATAATTTTCTAGTTGTAATCTTCTTTCATCCATTTTAATTGCTCACATGTTGACTGTCATATGAACCAAGTACGAATTACACGTGTTAAAAGAGCTTTTTGTATTTAGAAAGATCGACAGCTAACGCCATCTATTGCTCTCTGGCCGTAGCATAATCAATGGGTCACTCACAGTAAAGTCAGTGCCTTGATTAAACACAGTGGCAACAACTTTGATATTCTTTTTGATTGGTAGTTAGTAATTATGACCAAAATGGCGGACAAACAGCGGCGTAGCTATGAGGTCTAAAGTTGGTCACAGCAATTCCGACTAAAGGTTGTGCTTTATTTCACTTACCCCAAAAACGTATCAAATTAATAGATCAACCTAAATACGGTATTGTAAGGTATTAACCATCATATGTTCCTGTTTCTAAATTAAGGGAATAGCTTCCGCTCATGGATGACGCTTCAAGTGAAAGATGACAACACTCGCTGTCACAATTAAAGATCAGATGTTGTATTATTACCTATTCTTTTAATTAATATTGCCTTATCATGCTGGATAGCAGGGAGTTGTCGCCACTGTGTTTAATTAAGTCACTGTAACTTACAGTTACTTTATTAAACACAGTGGCGACAACTTTGGTATTATTTTTGATTGGTTGTTAGTAATATAGACCCATCATGGCGGCGTAGCTATGAGGTCTAAAGTTTGTCATAGAAATTAAGTCTAAAGTTTGTATTTTATTTCACTTACCCCAAACGTCGTATCTCAAAAATTCGCAAAGGGTGAATAGAATCAACATAAACCCGTTAATTTAAGGTGTTAATCATCATGTGTTTCTATTTCAAAATTAAGGGAATAATAGCCCCTGCTCGTGATTGACGCTTGAAGTGAAATATCACAAACACTTGCTGTCACAATTGAATATCAGATGTTTGTATTATAACCTATTTTCTTGATTAATTTGGACCAGACATGGCGGATGACAGGCAGTTGTCGCCACTGTGTTTAATTAAGTCACTGTAGTTACACTGGGTGTACATAAAGACCATTGTTTCGTCTACGAAACGAGTAGTGGAATTTTTCTTTTAAGTGTAGATGCCCTGATAATTACAGCGTTAGGTAAATTTGCAGGAATTCGTTGTTTTTATAAACGTAGTCAATTTAAAGCTTTTAACGAGTGTTTAACTGTGAAGGCTTCTACTTTGTTATACATAATTATTTACACAAATAAGACACCTAAACTTTGTTTGTATAACTGAGGTAATGCAAACAAAGTTTGTGTCTTATTTGTTTTTCTAACGAGTGTTTCCACTTCTTGATTAGGCATGAAGTAAAATTTCAAGTTTATAAAATCCTAAAAATTTGGATTGGTGGCGCGGAGCGACCAAATTTTAGGCTTTTCTAAACTCTAATTTTTTTTGCATGCGTCTCGCGTATATAACACTGATTTAGAGTGAAGTTCAAAAGATACTACCTAAATTTAAACTAACTATTTTATTTGATCGCCTAAAACTAATTTAAACTCGAAGTTTAAAAGAGCAAGATTTGATTAGACGAAATACATTTTTATAAAATTTATTAATGTGAGATCAAACTTTATCTGTGTATTTTAAATTCACCTTAAATCAGTGTTATAACATTTTGATTGGTCTCGTAGCGAAGTGGAGCGAGCAATCCAATTTTTCAGGCATGTCTAAACTCGAAATTTTACTTCATGCTTAAATAAGGAGTGGAAAGATTCGTTAGCAGCTTTAAATTTAACGCTTATTTAAAATAAATGAATGCCTGAAAATGTACAGCGTATATATCGGCATATACACTGCGTTTTATTTAGGTATGGCCATAGGGATTTACAAGTTTAATAATGAACCCCATGTTAACTTCTGTTGTCGTACAAATTTGATATAAATTTTTGGTTTTATTGATAAATCAACATTTTTTCTACGAAATGTATTTGCTAAAAGAACATAGACATGTTAGATTTCTTTGTTTTTACTTTCAAAGGAGAAATTAATAATTCAAATAATTAAGCCATTAAGTCATAATGTAAGTATTTGTTTTGATAAACTTGAAAGCTAAAATATAGAATTCTAACGTGTTTATACCCTTCTAAAAATGAACAATTCGTAGAAAAATGTTTGATTTGTTAATAAAAACAAAAAATTGTTTTAAATTTGGACGAAAGCAAAAGTTAACATGTGGTATAATTTTTACCATGTACATCCCTATGGCCATACTTAAATAAAACACAGGGTATATACTTGAAAGAAACATTTCCTGTATGAAGTTTTCGTATTCTCATGTTAGGGAAAGTAAAAGAATTATTTTATTTCATATTATTATTTCAGTTGTCTGAAACATCATTACATTATTTATCTCAGTTATTTCTCAATGTGAAAATATAGTTTTATCAAGAGTAAAGCACAAATATCAAGCATTTTTTTATTATCAACATAATTGTTGTTAGTAATTTTATGGTTATAAGATGTTTGTTTTAATCATAATGCTATAGTTTTAATTATAATTGTATGTTGTAAATAAAATACTATTACTGTTATATTTACTTGTTTTACAGGGTTTTTTATTTGATTTTTACCATGTATCAAACTTATATTCCCATTTTATGAAATGAAAATCTCACATGACAGTTTTATATCAACATATTTCACTATTTGTCAAATGACTTTCTACTTTTATCAAATGATTTCCTATTATATTTCTGCCAGCTTAGAGACCAATCATAAGCCCAATAGAAGAATTGCAGAGCCCATTGCAGAAATGTATCAAAAGCGTTAAATTTCAGAACACTAGAACATATGTATAGTGGAATTAGGGAGAGATGTCCTATGACTTATTGATGTGGAATGTGTGGTTTAAACTTTTTGAGAGGATGCCGACAGTTGTATCTACAACGATTTGGCCTAATTGTGTCAAATTTTGACGTTACAAGACAATGTCATACGGTTTAGGTCGCGAGTATATTAGTGTTATTTCTTTTAGAAAGGTTTAAATCATAATTGTTCGGAAATTTTTTCTTTTGAGTGTACATATCCCAATTACGTGCTGTAGATTTTTAAATATTTGTTGTTTTCTTAAAAGAGGTCAATTTGAAGTTTAAACGAGTGTTTTCCACTCCCAGGTTAAGCATGAAGTAAAATTTCAGGCTTTCCTAAACTCGAAATTTTACTTCATGTGCCACGCGTTTAAGACACTGATTTCAAGCGAAGTTTCCTCGTTCACAATATTTCAGTGCTTTCAGTGTTTAATACGCGTGGCGCATGAAGCAAAATTTCGAGTTTAGAAAAGTCTGAAAATTTGGTTTGGCCGGGTAAACTCGAAATTTTACTTCATGCTTGGTCTGGGAGTGGAAAACACTCGTTCGAAGCTTCGAATTGAATTCTTAAAAAAGCGTATACATACCTAATAGAAAGTTCCCTAAATCCGATGATTATTATTTTTCAGTTGTAATTTTCTTTCATCCAATTAAATTGCTCACATGTTGACTGTCGTATGAACCAAGTACGATTTACACGTGTTAAAGAGCATTTGTATTTAGAAATATCGACAACTGACGCCATCTATTACTCTCTGGCCGTTCATCATCAATGCATATGTATAGCTAATAAAAAAAATTCTTAATCCGATGACTATTTGCCAAATCTATAGAATGCGCATTCGATTAAACTAACATTTTTGTTTGAGCTTACACAAAATTAACATAAATGCATTATTAATTTCTGTAAATACTTGAACTATTCATTTATAACGATTGCGCACATTAATTAAAATGATTTGTGGCTGGGTTTTCCCACATTTAGTTTTACATAGACATTGTCAAAATGTGACGTTTAACCCTTAAATTTTTAAGCTGCATACCGGAACAAACGTTTTCGCATGTTCCATCTAAAAACCATAGCACACATATAATGAAGTTTTCTGTCTCTTTTCACACACGTAATCTGATGACATCAAACTATTTTCGTATTACATGTATTGGTGCAGAAAGTACTACAAGGAAACCATGGGAAACCTCTCGCCAACCGTACCTTAATGAATTCTTCATATTTAAGTGAACATTTAGAGAGAACAAAAAACCTTTGTTTTTTAATGAGTTTAATTTGAAGCTACCAACGAATGTTTCCACTCCTTGATTAAGTATGAAGTAAAATTTCGAGTTTAGAAAAGCCTGAATATTTGGTTTGGTCGCTACGCTTTCTAAACTCGAAATTTTATTTCATGCTAATCAAAGAGTGGACACACTCATTTGAGACAAATAAAACAAAAATTCCCTGTACTGAACGTGTTTACATTTTAATTATTTTTAATAAAACGAAAATTTCATCTTATAAAAATAGAAAGTCATTTGACAAATAGTAAAATATGTTGATACAAAACTGACATGTAGGATTTTCATTTGATAAAAAAGGAATTTCATTTGTTACATGGTGAAAATCAAACGAAAAATCCTGTAATAAAGTACTATTTCTTTTTACTAATTTTAATTATTTGTTTTTAGTTGATAATCTTCTTGGGAAACGCGGTCGTTTCGTTCATGACCGCCTTCCTGATATCACTGGCTTTCGAGGCTCCCGTTGTTAGACTGCTCAAAATTTTCTTAGCGCCTAATTCTAAGCAAGACTAATTAATTAATTAATTTTACGTACTGTTGTTACTTTAATGTTGTAAATAAACGATTGTATTTTTTTAAGAAAACCACCCGAGAGCGTTTTATTGTGATTTACGATTGCATAACATTGCACATATGAGAAAAGAGAAATCGACTGAGATTTTAATGACTCCCGTTTATCGGGTCATCGTTTAAAGGTTTATAGACATGCGAGTTATTTTCTTTTTTTCGGTGGTGATGCTCATCATTATTGCTGTTGAGTAATATTTAATATTTCCTGAATGATAAATTACCATGACTGTGTATTAGCAAAAGCACATTTGTTTTAAATATAAGAGTACATATTATTTATAGACTTAAAAGGAGAATTCACATAAATAAACTTAAGACGTGTAAAGATGATAATGCAGTAATTGTAAAAAGATCGAAAGATGGATATAATTGAAGTTAATAATTAAATGAATAATGTCCTGTTTCACTAACGTTAAAATGATCCAATGATAATCGTTTTATACAGGGCTTCGAAGTGGAACTGAACCGTAAACCGAAAACCGGAAAAACCGTTATTTTTGTCGGAACGAAAACCGGAACTGAACCGAAAAAAAGGTTTATTTTGGTTCAAATATGCCCGTCAAAAATTATTTAATTCTACAACAGCTTCTACTTTGTGCAATTTTTAAATCAAAACTGTTTGCGGAAATATTCGTTTCAAGGTCCCCTCACTCGATTAAGACCATTTCTGAAATCTGTTCGAGGGGCTGTAAAAAAATAGTATATTTTCGTTCCACCTCGGTTTTTTTTTAGAATGTAAATTACAGAATCAACGAAATCTGACGAAAATAGTCAGCATCAAAGAACAAACTTACTTTTTCAAAATATCAACTGTTTTGTTGAAAATCGCTCAAGAAATAAAATCGACTTTGTCTTAAATCAACAGATGCGGTCTTTACGTAAATTTTATCTTTTCGGGTATAATGCCATTTTTGTCTTCTCTGACGTAAACATCGCGATTTTGACATAAATGTCGATTTCGTCAAAGTCAGGTCAAATATTGAAGTAAAACGCCGACAATTGTCAATTTAGTTAATGCAGTCAATGTTTTAGAATGAATGGTAGTCAACAATTAGCCTGCGTGTAGTCAATAATCGATTTATAGTTTATTTTGCTAAATGAAAATCAATATTAAATAGTAGTCAACAATCAGCATAATTCATGTGGTCAACATGATCGATTAATAGTCAATATTGTCAAATAAGAATCAATAAATAGAATGTAGTTACAATGTAATCGATAAATAGCCAATGTAGTTAAATGACAACATATATAATAGTGAATAGTAGTCAATAATCAGTATGTAGTCAACCTAATCGATTAATAGTTGATGTTTTTAAATGTTGTCTTCAAATTACAGTTAATGTAGTAAAGACTGTCAATATAATCAACATGTAATCTATAAAATTAAATGAAACTTAATAATTTGACTTTCACGACATTTTGACTATAATAACTGGTCGTTTGTTTTTCTACCGCAGTAAAATTTCAACTTAAAATTGTTGGGTCGGCTGTCGATTGATTTTATTATGATTTTAAGTCGATGTGTTGACTGTTTGTTTACTATGATGTATCGAATGTTTAATAGAAAATACTCTAGAGTGCCATGGAAGATATTGTAGGTTAGCAATTCTGATTTTATATAATAAATTAATTACAAGAAACTTAAATGAATAAAAATAATTAATTATGGCACTCTAGAGGTCTTTTTTTATTAAGAATAGGATTTAGTAATTACATTTATTTATCGACTGTATATTGACTATTGCTGTATTGGCTATAAACTTTGAATATAGAATGGTAAGAACTGCAACTGAACGGGCGAAAACGTCACGCTTGGTTTTCAGGCCGAGACGAATATTTTGGTCAATGCAGTGCTCTCCTCATAGAGTTTACGGGATTTTTAAGAACTGTGTCCTACCCTAAGAGATGGAATTCGTGGAATTTTAAGGACGCTCGCTCGGGAATTATCAAATGGCCCGTTACCTCATCCCCTCGAATAGCCCTGGGCAAAAACACTCTAACCCGTACGCTCGAGTTATGTATCTTTCTCTCAAAAAGATTGGCAACGTTGTAATAGTGACACGAGATTTTGGTAAATATTCCATATTTCTTATTGCACACATCGAGCCGGCTACGTTGGATTTGCGCGAATAATTCAATACGGATCATTTGATTCGTTATTCCCAACAAATTTATAAGTATACAACTCAGACATTTTTGTTATATCTTTTCTTAGACTAAAAAGCACTATTTTCATTATCAAATGGTAAATTTACATTAAGGAGCGCTTCTAAATTAAGAAACATTTAGAGAAATATTTTATAACTGTAAATTTAAATAGAACAATTGAAACTATTTTAACTTTTATCTTCATCGAAGTTTTGTGCCAAAATAAGCCAATCCAAATACATTTTTGGGCGAAAATATCATATTTTTATTATTTCTAATAAATAAACTTTGAATTCGTTTTTATATTTTGTAAATATTCTGCTAACTATTGACAAACTCAATTTAACTTTATGTTGTCTTTAACAACTAATAGAATTTCGCAAAATAATCAAGCATTATTATTAATAATGTGTGTCGATTTTGCATAAAAAGTTAGTACAAATAAGAATTTAATAATTTACGAAACAATAAATAATACTTGTGATCTTACATATGAAATAGGAAATTATATTATAATTATACCGAGTGTCTGGGATAAGGAGCGAACATAGGAATTTAACATGTAAAATTAAATATGTGTAATTATTAGCTCCCTTATTCATTTTAGAGAAAAATCGCAAAGGAATATTTTTTTGAGTATTAAAAACTGTATTCAATGTATCGATTAAAGTTACGTTTGTACCAGAATCCATATTATCAAAATGCTACCAAAAAAATGTGAATGATGAAAAATAATTAATGCATGCTTGTCGTTTGGGATAAATCATAATTATAACACGTAATTAATGGAAGAAAGATAATTAATTTATTATCAAGATAATTTATAGTGATGTCAGATTACAAACAGTTCGTGATTTATTTTTGTTTAAATTTTTATTTTACTGTATCTACGCCCAATGGAAAATGTTAGAGCAAGTACTCAAAAAGTTCTCCATTCTGGTGTAAACAATAACCCAATCTGTTATAAAATGCCTGCCTTACATTAGCCAACTGCCTATCTGTAATTAATCTGCAATTCACAAAAATTGCTTCCCGCAAAGATTCAATATTTGGATGGAGCTTTTTATAAATTTTGTTTTTTAGGTGACCCCATAAAAAGAAATCGCATGGTGTTTATTTAGGAGATCTTGGTGGCCAGTTGATAGTGCCACCGCGACCAATCCAACAATTGGAAAAATTAGCATTTAAATATTCCCTCACATTTAAACCATAATAGGCCGGACATCCATCATGCTGATACCATATCTCCTGATTTTCACGTGCAACTTCTTCTAACGCAGGGCCAACCTGGTCGATTAAAAGGTCTAAATAAGAATTCGAATTTAAATTTCCATAAATTTCAAATGACCCAATAATATTATTGTTAAAAATACCAGCCCAAATATTTATTTTTTGCGGGAACTGGGTTCTAGTTTGCAAGCGTATCCGTGGATTTTCCTGGATCCAGTGTCGCGTGTTCTGTGTGTTGGGCTCGTTATTAAGAGTGAAGGTGCATTCATCAGTAAAACAGATAGACTGCAAAAAGTTTCGGTCTGTGTTTGATCGATCCTGCATTATTTCACAGAATACACGCCTGCTTTCTTCATCCACTAGTAGTATCTCCTGATGACATTGATGTTTGTAGGGCTGGTATCCATGCTTCTCCAGAATCTTATGTACAGAGAATTTAGACATGTTGCACTCACGAGCAATACATCGTATGCTAGTTGTTGGTTCAGCATTTATCAAACCCAAAACTCTTTCTTCCAATTCATTGTTGCATCTTGTTCCGTTTGCCTGTAAGGTTAATGTTTTTGAATTAATATTTGTTGAAATTGGACTATTAAAATACCTTTTGAATCATCTGCCGCTACACTTGCTGTATTTTCAAACTTGTTTACAAACTTGGTAATTGTTGATACAGACGGAATTCGTCGATTGTTAAATTTAACCGAAAATAAGTCACGAACTCTGCGTAAACTGACGCCACTGTAAAATGATTTTATAATGAATACCCTCTCTTCATTGGAACAACTCAGATTATTATTCATAACAATTATAATGCGTGAATTGATATCTGACTAGCAAAATTATTTTCACTATAACATGACATTTGTCAAACTCATGGCAAGGGTTTTTATTAAATGGTACATTGTTCAACTTATTTTTATTATTTTTAAGGTGGATTCTGGTACAAACTTAAATTAAATGGATACATTTAATACAGTTTTGAATTCTCTAAAAAAATATTCCTTTACGATTTTTCTCTAAAATTAATAGGGGGGCTAATAATTACACATATTTAATTTTACATGTTAAATTCCTATGTTCGCCCCTTATCCCAGACACTCGGTATATAAATATGGTAAATGCAAAATTATTTCAGGCATATTGATGCGGACCGGATCTAAACATTTGAAATTATTTAAGAGAGATGTTTTGTTATATTATAGTATATTTATAAAAGAAAATCAGTACAATTGGTTTTTTCAACTAAAGAAGCAATACATTTGCATAACAATTGTTATGATTGAGTATTTTTCAATCATGATTAAAGGTAATGCTAACCTTAGTTATACAAACAAAGTTTAAGTGTCTTAGTTGTGTAAATAACGGTTTAGAAGCCTAAGCAGTTAACAGTTGAATAATTGTAATGTATTAACTTGTTTAATAAACATGACCATTTTTTAAATAAGCATTAATTTTATCAATATTTCACCAAGCGATAATTAAATAACAATTCATGAAAGAAAATGTCTTGCATAATATAAAATTATAAACATCAAGAAGTAACATCTCTTTATTAAACTAGAATATAATTACACTCTTTCATTTCTCTAAAAAGGGGGCTTCACCGGACAGAAAAGGGTATTTCAAACCACATTCATTTTTAGCGAAGCTACATTAAACCAAAAATAGAACATCTTGTATTGTAAATTACTGCCTCTTTTAGTGTAAAGTTTCGTATTTTGGGACCCAACTATAATCTAAAAAGGAAATTAAAATATTTTCTTTTGTTTTCGAGATATTGTAAAAATGTTTTATATTTTTTTGAAATTTCGTATTTATTGTATTATTCAAATACTATTGAATCTAAATATTCACAAATTTAACATTATAGAGGCACTTTTTAATGACGAATCTAGTAGCACATTTTATTTTACGATAACTATAACATTTACCCAATAACCATAGCCAACTTTTCTTTTTCTTATGAGCTTTCTTATTTGATTTTTATATTATTGATTAATTCAGGAAATTGGTGCTAAAAATCAAGTGTCATAAGTCATAAACAAAAAAGAGTAATTCTATATCGAATCAAATTTTACCTTATCATCTCTGGTTTTCGTTTTAATTTTGTTTGGTTAATTTGGATTTGTTCTAAACTAAAAATTTTACTTCATGCTTAGTCTGGGATTGGAAAACACTCGTTTAAAGTTTCACATTAAACTTAAAAAAAATACAACGAATGTCGGAACATTTACAGCGTCTACTTCAAATAAAAATTAGCTGTATATAATTAAAAGAAACATGCCCAGTATATTTAAATTAATTACGCCATTAAATAGAATTTTGTATTATAACATTTTTCTTTGAAGCCAAAATTTAAGACACTTCTCTTATAAGCTAATTTTTTTCCTTATCCATTGTAAAGACCCTTGTATTAAATTTGTAATGTCTTTATGGTAATGTTTTTTTTTTTAAGAGAGACAAAACGTTTTATAAATAATAACCTTTTGTTGAAAACATGATAATAAAAAGTATACCTATCTGGGCAGTTATCCAGGGACACATGGTATATACCATAACTTGATTGAAAAGAGGTTTTTTTATTAAAAATGCAATTATTTTAAATGATTAAATGTTAAAAAAATATACAAAAAAATAAAATAATTTCTAAAAAATAAATATTTTTCTATTAAGGTTATATTTTGTATTTAGACTTAATTCTCGATTATAAATTAATTTTTCCAATAACATTTTAACTCTTAAGATACCTTTTGTTTTTCTTAATTTTTAAGAGCCTTCTGTGGCCAAATTAGAATTTGATAATGAAAATGTTGTTTTTAAGTCATTCAATTTTTTTTCTAAAGAATTACTCTTTGTCGAAAAAATGGTTAATAAAAAAGTTTTTCTTATCCGGGCAGTAATCCGGAGACACACGGTATATAAAAGTTCATGCAATTGTTAATGCCTTTATACATTTAAAGGTGGGATCATAATGTTCATAGTAAAAAAAAATCTCGTTGTGTTTTATTTATGAAATAATTTTTAGAGAAATTAATACATTTATAAATTAAACTCAACGACAAAGGTATCGTAGGCAGGTAAGATAATTTGTGGATTTTTTTTACTAATTTTTGTAAAGGTTTTTGAGCAACTTTTGGCAAAAATATTACTAAGCTTTTATGTCACATTTCATGACTACTATTACCAGCTTAATGCTGGCCGTACATTTACCTAACACCCTGTATTTCTAAGGACTCAGTTAAATTTGTTAACACAGTTTTATTTTGTATCTCCAATAGTTTACGAAATCTCTTTGGTGAGCACGATAAAACAAACTAACGGTATCACATATCTACAGATGCACGACTATGGGGAAAAACGGTTGTAACAGGGCAAACCACACTATGGTGGCGCAACAGTCGCTTAATCCAAAATATGGCCGTTTATTTAAAAATACTGGGTATTAGATTTCATTGAATTTAATTCCAAGTCCAAATTAAAATTATTGTTTACGGTACTTCACCACAACAATGATTTTAATGTGAACATTATTTAAATTACACAGAGGGGTATACAAGTTGAAATATATATGGTTAATGCATTTTATTTATAAAAATAATGTACAAAATAGCAATGTCCTTCTAAACTCTATTTCCAGCGGGTTGTCAGCACGGCCGAAAGAAATCACTCACCGTAGATACGTATTGAATATCTCTATTAACATAATACTGTAATAAATGTAAACAAATTCGTGCTTAATAACAATAAAATGATAAATTTTAAATTCTTTGATGTATGCACTTACAATTTGGTTATCCGCTAGAAACAACCATTTGCCTTCCGTACAGCCTTCAATGTATTCCAATATTACACCTTCTTTGGACAGAAAACATCATTTTTCCACAACTTTTAATGAAGAACAACATATGTAGAGACGTCTACGTAGTGCATTTTCGTTAAAACAGATAAGCATTTTTACAGTTTCCTATTATGATTTTCTAGTGGCGCCGCCTACGGTGCCGAAATCCTTGGATAAACGATCGGTGAAATAGAGCTATAGGGATTTTAATGTGATAGACAAGGAAGAAATTTTGGTTTCGCAATTCCATATATTGTTGACACCCCGTGAATAGTATGTATGTCTATAAAACAAATATGTACGCCGAAAAAAAAAGTGCGGGACGAAGTTTCGGTGCGTTCATAAAAAAAAATTCAACGGCCCTGTTGCCACATCTGGTCGTCCAAAATTTTAGGTAGAAATCTGTCCATGACTGTCTTAGGATATTCGGTTATAGCACACAAGCAAAAGATGTCAGTTTATGAACAGCTGTTTGTGCTGGGGCGTAGTTCTTTGCTTTGATGCGTAGATATTGATGCTTCAGTAGTCTCTAACTTCAACGTGACGAGTTTTTTTACCCGGCGTTGCCATTCTGTCTATATATTATATTCAATGCTATGTCTCTAAGTATGATTTCCTCAATAAATCGCTTTGTTAACTGTATATTGATATTTGTGAATTTTGATTGTGAGTCAATTGGTTGACTGACTTCGGGCTATCATAAGATTTTGTCATATTATATTTTTGTCGGCTGTATTTTGACCATTGTGACATTACGACTGCATGTCACTTGGTTGACTGTCTTTTGACTGATTGGATTCTGTCATTAAATTATTCTATTGACTGGTTATTTCTACTGTGACATAATATCCGTAAGTCCCTTGGTTGGCTGTCTTTTAACTTATTAGGATTTGGCTGTTTTTTGCCTATGCTAGGATATTATCATAAAATATCTTTCTCGATTGTATTTTGACTACTGTGACATTATAACTGTAAGTCGCTTAGTTGACTGTACATATGGGAAATTCGAATCTTTTAGGTGATTCGAATCAACCGAATCATGTCTTAGAAGTGATTCGTTTTTTATGAATAATCACTTATAATAATAATAATAATAATATAGTTCGTTCTTGCCTTAATCTCCTTTTATAGTGATGATAGACACTTGTTTCATAAACCGTGACCATTTACCGTCAATTAACTACGCGCAAAATTGTATAATAATACTAATAGTAATAATAATAATGATAATATGCCCTGTTTGCTGGGCATAGAATTAGCATACAGTAACTCCTACTTGTCGTAAGAGGCGACTGACAGGAGCCCTGTCCCGGGTCCTCTCCCCACACTCCACAAATTCACTTCCATAACCTCCTCCCTCCTTCCTACCTTCTCCCCTCTCCTCCTTATTCTCCCTCTACACCTCTTTCTGTTTCCCAAAAGCTGGCAGAAGCTCAAAAATGCAAAAAAAATTAAACAGTACATGTCGGATATAGAGAACAATCTACCCCAGGTGGGTAGAGGCAATAATGCCTCACAATCCCACTTCGCTCTAGCGGACAGCCCCACGGATTCTGGGGGGGCTTCTATCCGAATTTTCCATCATGCGGAACCTCCGAAAGTGCTATTGAAAGAAGCAGCCGTATACGTAGATCTCCCGTAGGGTTGAGATCCTTACAAAACAAACCGAGAGCAACTCCATCAGAAGATGTCGAGTCTCCGGAAAAGGATATATCGAACGATAGTGATAAATCTGAAAAAGAATTAGAGAATACTATAGTTGAAAAGCAAAACTCAAATAAAGATATGAAATTAACAGATACAGGCTACACAGTGATGACGAATAACGATACCGATGAAGCTACACAAGGAAACAGAAACAGCGATAAAAAACATACAAACATAACTGGAGGAAACAAGCGTAAAAGACTACGAAGACACTCAAAATATCCGATACCAATCGAAGAGCCTCCACAGTTAACGGAGCTCCACCACATCATATTTCAATGAACTCCATTGAATTTTCCTCGTTATCCCCCTTTATGGTCCACAGGAAAATCATAGAAACAGTTGGCAGAGAGATTCCAATAAAAAAGATTTCAACAGGACTCCTTAACGTTACAGTGCAAACTGAAGGGGAACTTAACAAACTAAAAACACTTGACAACATCAGCGGAAAAAAGGTCGAAATTAAACCGAACGATAGGCTAAACAAATCAATCGGGGTTATTACGTGCGCAGACCTAAATGTTTGCAGCGAAGAAGAAATAAAACAAGAACTGCAGACACAAGGAGTAATCGAAGCGCAACGTATAATGAGAAAAGAATTGGATGTGCTGAAACCGACGCCATCGATCAAGCTCACATTCAACAAAAGCAGATTACCGGAAAATATCAAAGCAGCGTACCTGCACATCCGAGTACGACCATACATACCAAAACCCATGAAGTGCTTCAACTGCTACCAATTTGGCCACCCCTCAAAGTACTGCCGAAATAAATCGATGTGCGATTGTGGAAAAGACAAACATGACGAATTGGAAGATTGTCAAATACCCCCGGTATGCGTCAACTGCGGCGGGAATCATAAAAACAGCTCACTAGAATGTCCAACCGCAAGTAAAGAAAAGGAAGTCTGTGCGATAAAAGTATTAGAAAACCGCACCTATAAAGAGGCGAGAGACATAGTATATGGTAAATTTAGAGTGCAACCAAACAAAACCTTTGCCGACCAAATAAAAAGGGAAACACAGTTAGTGCCCCAGCCAGTACTCCTAAACAATGGCATATGCCCCAATTAGAGAACTGGTCCCTAAGCGACTCTACCACAACCACCGCCAAAGATTCAGAATATGAATCACAGGAGGAAGAAAACGAACTCAAACTATTAGATAAATCACCAACCCCCAAAAAAAAGAAGAAGGACTGGCCGTCTGGCAAACCCAGAATCTCTCAAAGGAAAGACCCTGATAAGACAAGCTACGACCTGACAAAATACAAAACAAAGAAGTAATAAACTAAAATATATATTTCTATATAAAATAAATATATAATATTCTCTTATACTCATACGTGATCAAAATATCAAAACTCATCCATGATATAAACACCAAAAACCTATCTGCATAAAAAAAAACGCTACATAATTAAAAAATGTCAGAAAGTATTATACATTGGAATATGCGAGGACTAGAGAACAAGTATGATGAGTTACGATCCCTAATTGAGCAACACAAACCAGCAGCAATTTGCGTACAGGAATCACACCTAAAGCCAGAAATAAATGTTAATATTCGAGATTACGAAATCTACCGAAAATATGCTCCAATAAACCACCAAGGATGCAGTCATGGTGGAGTACTAACACTAGTAAGAAATAACATCCCAAGCAAGGAAATAGAGATTCACTCGCAACAACAAATAGTGCTAATAGAATTGAAATTGCCTAGGAAAATGTACCTAGCAAACATATACCTCCCCGACAACAAGTGGACAGAACATAACGGCAAAAACACAATTGAACAAATTCCTACACCCTCCATCATAACAGGTGACTTCAATATACATAATAGTATGTGGTTATCCCGCCAAACCACCCCTAAGGGCGAAATACTCGAATCAATCCTAAATGACACCAACCTAGTACTACCCAACGATGGGACCCAAACGCATTACAATTCGAGCAATGGCACTTTTAGCGCCATAGACCTCACTATAGCATCACCGACATTATCGATAATCTCAAACTGGGCAGTAACAAATGACCTGCACCACAGCGACCACTTCCCTATTATAATCTCCCTAAACATAAAAAGAACAGAATATGTCTCAGAAAAAAGATGGAACATAAAGAAAGCAGACTGGGAAACGTACGCCAAAGGAATCGAAACCCCTAAACTCAGCGCTGACATAAATGAATCCATAGAAAGGATAACAACAGCCATCTTGAATTCCGCAAACAAGGCAATTCCAAAATAAGGGGGAAAAACGAAAAGCTGCCCTGTCCCGTGGTGGTCAACAGACATAAAAGCTGCAAACGAAACCAAGAAATTACTCTTCAATAGATACAAACGCCATCCAACAACTGATAACCATATTAAATTCAAACAGGCTAGAGCAAAAGTACGAAAGATGAAACGCGAAGCCCAAACCTCCTCCTGGAGAGAATATACAAAATCATTAACCAGTACAAGCCCCTCAAAACAGATGTGGCAAAGAGTAAAATCTATGCTGGGAAAAAAATCAACACCAAAAGTACCAGGAATCGAAATTGATGGTACCGTGCACTACGACGCGACTGTCGTAGCAAACGCTATAGGAAAATACTTTGAGTATAATATATTCCATTTGTTTCTGGATCTCGCCTAGCCATGCTTTCGTGTTGTTATGTTGCAGTATCAACATTTACATTTTTTATTAATTGCTACTCCTGATTCCTTATTTTAACAGTGTTGCAATAATTTATGATATCATAAGTAATCCTCTTTTTAATTTCCAAGAGGTTTAATCTTGCAACAATTATTTCGCCACGCGGTCGCTTCTTCGAGCATTTTATTATTAAATCAAATTAATCTAGTGTTGCAATGCTGTGTCAATGTCAAAGTGAAAAATAATTTCAGGCACATATTAAATATTAACATGCCAAAGATTATCTCTGAATCAAAAAGGTTATAAATTCTGAAATCCTACAAACATTTTAGGCAAAGTAATCCAAATCTACAGCATCACAATATTATTACGATTTTAATAGATATTTTTGGGGTATGTCTAGTATTTTAATTATCATATATATTTAATTAAAGATAATTACGTTTCAGGTAGGGAGATCTTCATTACAATTAATTTTACGACAAAGACCTGACGAATTGAAATCTACTACTTCTGGCAAACGATCTAAAAACAGCCATTTTTGGAATCACCTAGCTAGAAAAGATCTGCAACAACTAATTTGGAAATATAACTCTAGAAATCAGTTTTTTACTTTGAGAGATCTTTTGAATGATATGAAAGAAAATTATGAGTTCCATGGGAGTAGAACAACACTTTATAGGGTTGTTAAAAGTATGGGGTATAAATTCAAATTAATTAATGGGCGCAAAATTCTCTGTGAACAAAAACATGTTGTTGCAGCTAAAATTATTTTCCTTAGAAAATTTTAACAGTATCAAAATTCCAGTGAAGATATCCAATTCGTATACCTGGATGAAATATGGATATATCAGAATGGATCCGTGGTTCGACGCTGGGTACATGAAACGGATATAAAAAGTAATCCAACTAAATTCAAAAATGAAGGCAAACGCTTCACCATTCTACATGCTGGGTATAGGGGTGGGTTTTTGGATGGGTGCGATTTTTTATTACATTCGAAAATCAATGACCGAGATTACCATGCCACAATGGATGGTAATACTTTTCAAAATTGGGTGGTTAATCAACTTATTCCTGCTTTGGCTAAGCTTTCAGGGAAATGTGTAGTTATTATGGATAATGCTGCATACCATTCTGTGCAATTAGACAAAACTCCTTCATTTTCTTGTAAGAAATGCGAAATGCAGGAGTGGTTGGTTAAACACAATGTAAAATTCAATCCAAAATTAACTAAAAAGGAACTATGGGCTTTATTTATACCTTTTCGATCAAATGACAAAATTTACGTAGTTGATGACATTTTGAGAAAGAACGGGAACGAAGTTCTTAGATTACCGCTATACCATTGTCAATACAATCCAATTGAAATGGCATGGGGGTTTTGTAAGACTTACTACAATAAGCACATAAATTCTAAGCAACCATCTAAGGATCGTGTTCAGAATTTATGGCTTGAGTCTTTCTCAAAATGTACATCCGATATGTGGCAAAATTTCTGTGATCATTGTGAAAAACTTATTTCGGATGACTGGACAAAACACATGGGGAACCTTTCTTTTGAAACCATTCCTCCTTTTATTATTTCGCTTGGGGAATCTGGCTCATAACAAATATCAGAAGATTCAGATGCAGGTTCTCTTGACTAAATAATAAAAGTGGAATGAGGGTTTAAAAATTGTTTGACATGAAAATTATCAGTATCACAAGAGGGTGGGAATAAATTTGCAATTCTACAAAAAAATACTGAGGGCCAACAGAAGAGAGAATGACCAAAATTAAGGTGGATGGATGGAGTTGATTAAAATGTGTTAACGGGAAGACCCAAGCGAGAAATACAAATGGATGACGAAATAAGTTTGCAGAGCCGAATTCATTATATTTGTTATATACAATATTATTGCTGTGTTTGTATGTACAAAAACCAAGTAGTAAATTTTGTTAATCTTAAAACTGCATATTATTATCCTTTTATATCTGAAAATTTGTAAAACAGGCAACAGTGTAAGATCACAATAGTCAGAAATTATAACCTTAAAATCGAACATCTGACAGTGACATTTAAAAACCCTGATTTAAAACACAACCAGCCCCATTTACAATACTTAAACTGTCACTTTTCCATAGCTAGGCGAGATCCAGAAACAAATGGAATATATTATATGTATCTAGTGATAAACAATACAATCTAGAGTTCCTAGTTGAAAAAGAACGTTGAGAAAGTATACCACTAAACTTCAAAGGGGGAGAACTCGAACCATATAACACTCCCTTTTCAATGGAAGAACTAAACATGGCAATAATACACGCTAAAGAATCAGCACCGGGACGGGACAATATCACTTAAAGCATGATACAAAATTCACCACCTAAAATGCAAGAAATACTCTTAGAAACCTACAACGAAATATTGAAAACAGGTACTTACCCTACTAACTGGTGCTCTGCTGTTATAGTAGCCTTCCCTAAAAATGGTAAAGATGGGTCAAAACCAGAAAACTATAGGCCAATCTCGTTGACGTCCTGCCTCAGCAAGACACTGGAAACCATGGTAAACTCCAGACTAATATCTGTCTTAGAAAAAGAAAATAGAATTAGTACCTATCAAGCAGGATTTCGTAAGGGATACTCTACCACTGATCAGATAATCTATTTAGATTATCTCATTAATGAAGGATTTTCAAAAACTAAACACTCCTTGGGGGTTTTCTTTGATATTGAAAAAGCCTATGATACCACATGGAGACATTTCATACTTGAAAAACTTGAATCGTGGGATCTGAAAGGAAATCTACCTCTATTCATTAAAAGCTTCCTTAACGATAGAAACTTCTGCGTTAAAATAGGGACAACCTTATCAAACATATTCAAGCAAACAAATGGAATTCCCCAAGGCTCAGTATTAAGCGTATCTCTATTCTCTATTGCCATTAATAACTTAGCGGACAACATAAACCCTGAAACAAAAAAACTACTATACGTAGACAATTTTGCAATAATCTGTACAGGACACGATATAACAAAAATGGCAAATACTATACAGAACGACGTGGATATCATATCTCAAGAAGCAGCTGCTAGAGGCTTCAAACTGTCATCTTATAAAACAAAATCGATGCATTTTTGCCGCCTACGGAAACCACATGATGACCCGGAATTAAAACTTAATAACACTAGCATTCCTATAGTAGAAGAATTTAAATTCCCAGGAATGATGATTGATAAAAAAACTTACCTGGAAAAATCACATCGAAACACTTAGTCAGTCACTTAAACTAAACCTGAACAAAATAAAAATGCTCTGCAATTTCACATGGGGTGCAGACCAAGATAGCCTGACCAAAATTATAATTGCATTCATCCGGAGCAAAATAGAATATAACGCATGTGTGTACATGTCAGCAGCTAGATCACACACAAGGAAAATAAAAACACTATGGAACAAATCGCTACTGATGCTTACTGGTGCCTTCAGAACCTCACCTTCTGAAAATCTGTGTATAGAGGCTAAACTATTATCTCTAGAACTCAGAATAGAACAACTTAACATGACATATGGAATAAAAATATTATCGAAACAAAGCCATTTCCTACACAACATAATGAAACAACCCACGATGTTGGAAAAATATTCATGGCAACAAACCCGAACAATCCCAGCCATAGTAAAGATTCATAACCAGCTAGAAGACCACAATTACCTAGACAAGAAAATTTGGGAAATAACTGACACATACACCTGGACCTTGAAACACCTGCCTGTAAATACGAAAGTAGCAGAAGCACAAAAAGCTGGTAAATCTAAAGAAGTTCTAGATAATATGATCTCAGATATTATTGAAGACAGCACGAACAAACATATTATCTATGTAGGAAGGCACTCAAATACACAAACGAGGTGCTCAATATATACCAAAGATGGCGGGACGACTTCGAACCTGGACAACCCAACCAGTTCCTTAACGGCAGAATATGTGGCAATCATAAAGGCTATGGAATGGAGTAGAAGATCCAAGGAACCCGAAATCGTGATATGTAGTTCGGCAATCCAAATCTTAGAGCAACTAAAGCAAACATGTTCAACACATACCCTCATCAATAAAATCAACAAATTATTTACCGAGCTGCAAAGAGCAACTACCCTAATATACTTACCATCCGATAACGAGGGAATCACAACAGCAACAGATGAAGCAGAAAAATACCTAAGCAACTATGAAATAAACAAAATTAATAAAGTATTCCTAAAAGACCTAATCAAGGAAATTGAAAATAAATTATATGAAAAATGGCAAAGTCAATGGACAGCAAGCACAACAAAACTTAGGCAAATAAAACCACAGATAAGTGATACAAATTACCCCAGTGATCTGACTCGGAAAGAACAAATAATACTTACCAGACTATCCGTTGGGCACACAAGAATCACACACTCGCATCTTCTCCAAGGAAAAAGAAAACCGATCTGCAACCAATGCCAAGCGGAACTTACGGTGAAGCATGTCTTTGAAGAATGCCCACGCCTACAAACCTACCGTGAATATCACTCAATAAATAAATCGTTAAATGAACTCCTATCAACTGAAAATAACTATAGAAAAATATTAAATTTCCTTAAATATATTAACTTACTGCAACATATATAAGAAAAAAAAAACAAAAAAAAAGAAGGAAGAAAAAAAAAAAGAAGAAAAACGTGTATCTTAACTTATGAGACGATACTAACTGACAGTGCCAATAACCGCAACAGTTGGCGCGCTCAAAGTCAGTATATGTAGGTCTCATGGCAGCCAAAAAAAAGGGAAAAAGGAAGTAGAAAAAAAATTATGATAATAATATATGTTTGTTCCATACCGAACGGCGCCGAGATAGACGACCGACCCAATAACATTTGTTAAACGAGCGAATACCGTTTTAAGAGAATTGACTTCTATAATTTAAGCAAAGATGATAAGTTTATTTGAAAGCTATGTGTCTATAAAAAAGCGAATATATACAAATTTAACTATAATTCAAAATGTTTTGTTATATTTAGTTTTAAATTATCAAATAATTTTGCCTTTTCAGTAGTAAAGCTGTTCCAAATAAAACTTCGGTGGCTTGAATTCATCTTGTAGATATTCTGTGATTTGTCTCATAAGTAGAAAACAAACATTAGCTGATAAAATTACGCGTCGAGTCGACAAAAAATATACCAATACAGGCTGGCGCAGCAGGTTCGATTCTGCAAGTCGTGAAAAATCGTATCGGCCGGATTCCGACCACATGTACAAAGCGGAGTTAAAGTTGTGCGCGGATTCGAGCGAACACATTAGTCATCCGATTCGGGCGAATTCAGATTCGGATCGAATGTACAAGCGGAGTTGATGTGCGCGGATTCGAGCAAACGCATTAGTCATCCGATTCGGGCGGATTCAGATTCAGATCGAATGTACAAGCGGAGTTGATGTGGTGCGCGGATCCGAGCAAACGCATTAGTCATCCGATTCGGGCGGATTCAGATTCGGATCGAATGTACAAGCGGAGTTGATGTTGTGCGCGGATTCGAGCAAACGCATTAGTCATCCGATTCGCGCGGATTCAGATTCGGATCGAATGTACAAGCGGAGTTGATGTGCGCGGATTCGAGCAAACGCATTAGTCATCCGATTCGGGCGGATTCAGATTCAGAGATCGCACGTACAGGGTGGTCTAATTTCGATGTTGCTTATGGGCATCTCGGTAAATATTAGAGTTAGAAAAAAACCGATGGCGCAATCACGATCTCTTTTTTGAGCCTAGGATAATGCCGAAAGTAAAAATGCAACATCTTGTTTTTTTCAGCAGTTATAGGGCAAAATCGGGTTTTCTTGATTTTTAACTTTAATTAATATATTGCGTAATTTGTAAGATAGACAAAAACTATAAATATCTTCTTAAGACACCTTTTTAAGTAGAATCTAGTAGCGTAGGCATTTTTTTTATTTGATGCACACATTTTCGAGTTATAGCTAAATTATTTTTTTTAAATGGAAATCATATTTGGCTTTGACACAGTTGATAAGAGTGTTTTTCACTGAATTCAAAATATATACTTTTGTGAATTTATCTTAAAAACAATGATACTATAGAGTAGAAAGAAGCTTTTAATCTGCTATATAATATAATACGGACAGCCATTTTTGATCATTAATTATTTCATTGCAACAGCAAAGCGTTCTGTTCTTCCAACAAGATTAGAAAATGAAATTATGTTCTGCCTAATAAAATATTTATTACTCAAATTATTATTATTATTATTATTATTTATGATGTTTATCATAATTAAAACTAAGCATGCAAATGATCAAAAATGGCTATTGTCTTCCGTATTATATTATTTGGCAGATTTAAAGCTAGTTTCTACTTTATAGTAATACTGTTTTTTAAGATAAATTTACAAAACTTTATATTTTTAAAATTAGTGAAAAAACACTCTTATCAACTATGCTAAAGCCAACTATGATTTACATTTAATAAAAAAATTCCCCATAACTCGGAAATGTGTGCATAAAATTAAAAAATACCTACGCCACTGGATCCTACTCAAAAAGTGCCTTAGGAAGGTATTTATAGTTTTTGTCTATCTTACAAATTACGCAAGATATTAATTAAAGTTAAAAATCAAGAAAACCCGATTTTGCCCTATAACTTCTGAAAATAACAAGATAGTGCATTTTTGTTTTCGGCATTATCTTAGTCTCAAATAGAGAGATCGCGACTGCGCCATCGGATTTTTTTTTACTTTTATATTTACCGAGATGCCCATAAACATCAAAATTAAACCATCGCATGTATAAATCCGACTCGGGATTACGATTCCGCTCGACCAAAATCGTTCAGTCGGTCGTCTCGAGTGAATGAATCATTAACGAATCAATTCTTCTTGAAATACGGAATCAGTTCATTCAAATCACCATACAGAATCGTTCTTTTTGAACGAATCATTCACGAACGACCCATATCTAGTTGACTGTCATTTGACTATGTTAGGATTTTAACATTTTATGTCCCTATCGACTGTATTTCGACTATTGTGATATTTTGACTGTAAGTCACTAGGTTGACTGTATTTCCACTTATTCCGATTTTGTCATTAATTTACTGTATTTTCACTATTGCAATATTATGACTGTAAGTCACTTGGTTTACTGTCTTTTAATTATGATATGATTTTGTCATTGAACCAATATATCGACAGTATTTTCACTACTGTGACTTTATGACTGTGTGACATTAGATGGTCATGTTATTGTTTTTCTTTATGACACTTGCGACACACATTTTGATAGTTGTGACATATTTTAAACTAATAAGTGTCTTCCACTCCCAGACTAAGCATGAAGTAAAATTTCGAGTTTGGACAAAAAAATTCAGGGGGCTTTTCTAAACTCGAAATTTTACTTCATGCGCCACGTGTATAAACTACTAATTTAAAGAAAAGTTGAAAATATATACTGCTGAGATGGGATCGATATTTACTAAGATAGAGCAAAAATGGAAAAAATATTTATTCTGTGAATATTTTGTAAATGTGATAATAATAATAATATAATTAATATTTAAATCATCATATCTATTACGAGGACAGTTCTATGATAGACACATCAACATTTTTTTAATATGAAATAAAAACATTTCAAAGATTAAAACAATCACTTGAAGCTGAACCGAAAACCACAAAAAACGATATTTTTTCCGGAACGTAAACCGGAACCGGTTTATATATATATATATATATATATACAGGGTGTCTACGCTAAACCGTTGGTTAAAAGTTTATGGGGTTGCCGTTGCACTAAAAATTTGAAAAAAATCCTTGTCATACGGTTGAATCAGTTCTCCTCATGTGAAATATTTTCAACTTAATATCATTTCCGGTTCCACCGGAAGTAGCATTAAATTTGTTATTTTAAATGGAACACCCTATATATTAGTAATTTTTTGGATTCCTCGTTTAAATTGCAACATATTTTATTCGAACATATGTACATTTATCTCTTATAGTTTTCAAGCAAAAAAAAATATTTCTAAAATTCTGACCTCTAAGAGGCATCTTGAAATCTGTCTGTAACTTTTCCTAAGAATAAGATAAAAATTTAATTTATATCTCTACTTGTACCTAAAGGATGCTTCTATGAGTGTATGAATTGGAAACTGTCAATTTTGACAATAAGTGTTCTTAAAATGTCAATATCGAAGTGCCCTCTTCAATACTTTGTAATTTTAAATGGAATGACCCATTTTTTATCACGTGGTACTATTGGGGGGAAGATTTCCTACAAAAAAGTATTAACAACTATACTCCTAAAGCAAGTGGTTTTCGAACTATTTCGAAGATTCGTTTTTCGTCACATTTATGCAGGGAATAGTGCGCGTATAAGTCGCAACTGAATTTGAGTAGGCAAGTAGTAATGCTTTTGTTTTGTGGCTTATGTAATGCGAAATGTCAAATAATAAAAACAATTAGTACAAAGTTATACAGAAATTAACAAAATGAATAAATACACCTATCAACAAATTATCAATTTATTCTTTATACATGGCAGCTGCGATAGAATTGGTACTCGAACATGTAGAATATTTAATGAAACTTATCCACATTTGCCGCCGATGAATAAAACAAGATTTAGAAGATTGTAATCAAATTTTGTTCAATTGGCAGTTGCCATGTATAAAGAATAAATTGATACTTTGTTAATTTGTGTAATAATTCATTTTGTTGATTTCTGTAAGACTTTGTACTAATTCTTTTTATTATTTGACATTTCGCAATACAATCGCGACAAAACAAAAGCATACTACTGGCCTACTAAAATTCAATTGCAACTTATGCGCGCAATATTCTCTGCATAAATGTGACGAAAAACGAATTTTTGAAATAATTCGAAAACTACTTGCTTTAGGAGTATAGTTTTATAATACTTTTTTGTAGGAAATTTTTCCCCCAATCGTACCATGTGATAAAAATTGGGTCATTCCATTAAAAAAATTGAATTACTAGATATTGAAGAGGGCACTTAGATATTGACATTTTATGAACACTTATTGTGAAAATTGCCAGTTTCCAATTAAATCACTCATAGAGGCATCCTCTGGGTACAAGTAGAGACATAAATCATATTTTTATCTTATTCTTAAGAAAAGTTACAGACAGATTTCAAGATGCTTTTTAGAGGTCAGAATTTTAGAAATATATTTTTTTCTTGAAAACTATAAGAGATAAGTGTACATATGTTCGAATAAAATATGTTGCAATTTAAACGAGAAACCCAAAAAGTTACAAACTTGGTGCTACTTTCGGTGGAACCGGAAGTGATATAAAGTTGAAAATATTTCACATAAGGAGAGCTGATTCAACCATATGATAAGGATTTTTTTCAAATTTTTAGTGCAACGGCAACCCTATAAACTCTTAACGAACGGTTTAGCGTAGACACCCTGTATTTTAAATATTCGAATAATTTGAATATATTTTTGAATAAATATTCGAGTACTTAAATTTGAAAATGCCCAGCCTTACTTTAAACACAGGGGTTTGCTTTTAATTAAGAATGGTTATAAAAATGTAGATGTAGATAAGAACATTTTATTGATAACAAAAAGTAAACAGTCTTAAATTAACGTATTATCTTATCTCGGGCACATTGCATGCCGACCACCGTCAACCGGAACGGATGCACCAGTTATGAAACTGGCTTGATTGCTAGCTAAGAACAATATGGCGTTGGCGACCTCATCGGCCTCTCCGGGCCTTCCCATCGCGTGCGTTTCCTTTGCCCTTTCCAAGAACTTCTTATAAGCCTCCTCGTCCATCCCACCGCGCTTATGCAAATTCGTAACCGTAACGCCCGGATTAACACAATTCACCCTAACATTCTTGGAAGCGAGTTCTAAAGCGACACACCTGGTGAACTGATCAACGGCGGCTTTGCTGATATTGTACGCCAAAACTCCTGGGAATGATCGAATGCCGTTGACACTCGAAACGTTCACGATTGCGCCTTCAGTTTTGATTAAATGCGGCACGGCTAAATGCGTTAAATAGTAAATTGAGCGAATATTAATGTTCATAACTCGATCAAATTGTTCGAGGCTGGTGTTTTCTATAGTTCCACTCTCAAGGACGCCCGCGTTGTTCACAAGCACATCCAATTTACCATAATGCTTAATCGTTGTTTCTAAAATATTCTTAGTGTCGCACTCGTTGGTTAATTCACCTGGCACTAGCAAAGGCTTGGTTGCTCCGTTGCATTGCGCAGAGACCTTTTCCAAATTTTCCACGTTCCTGCCGGCTAGAGCCAAGCATGCTCCTAAATTGGCAAATTGCTTGGCAGCCGCTGCACCGATTCCACTACTTGCACCCGTTATTAGCACGACTTTACCGGCGAAATTCATTTTTTTTGCACCGCATTGTTACGCACAATACGCCGGAATCTCGAGGTTGTGAATGTGTGGTGTGGTATTTTTAAAACTGGTTTGATCAGCTGAGTCGCGGACCTGCGCCATGCGCGAGTAGCGATAACCCTATCGTGCATATTGATTTTAAAAATAGTTGCCGCGTTATAAAATTACATTACTTACCATTAATTTGTTCTGAGTTATTACACTTGCTGTGTAATTACTTGACAAATGCATGCAGGTTGCATTGACATTGACAAATTGTGCGTATCATCGGTGGAAATTAAATTGTTGGGACACGTAAAAACTGTTTGTGTCATTTAATGTGTCAAAAATAAAAATCCCTCTATTTCAATATGTGTTTTGATAACACATATTATAACCTTTCTTTTAAAAACCTGACTCAACCGGTATAAATTTGGTGATATTTGACATTATCCAATTTTCGATTTGTCCCAACTAGAGCTCGGATTTCCAAGCAAACAAATTATGCTAAGAATTATAAGCATCAACATGAATTAGTAAAATGTCTACGAATTATAGAAAGTCGTTTTTTCTTTTTTTTTCGGTTTTATGCTTCTTTTACATTTCTATGATTATTTGGTGCTTATTTCGTTGAATTTTAGATCGTGGAAAATTATTATCTGTAAGATCATAACACGAACTATTAATATATTTATCTAATTTAGTAAATAGAAACAAAACGTCTGACGTAACCAAATTTGGAACAGCATTAAATAATCAATTGTTTCCAGTAAGAGTAGTGTTTGTTTATATTTCTTTAATTAGTTAATACTTTTACATTTTGTTTCACATATTCACATATTTTAAAATTTAATTTCTTTAGAATTGTATATACTTAGTGATGTAAAGTTTCCGGTTATTTAAAATTGAGTAATATTATTGGTTAATTTACAATTAAGAGTAAAAATGAACTTAAAGAAATAAATATTTAGTATTACACTGTCACAAATATATATAAAAAAAATACGGAGTCGTATATTTGTTCCATGTTATTCAAATTAAATGTTTCGATGTGTTTTTGAAATTCACATAAAAAGTGTGTTATACGCGTGGCGCATGAAATAAAATTTCCTGTTTCGAAAAGCCTGAAAATTTGGTTTGGCCAAATCGGACCAAATTTTCAGGCTTTTCTAAACTCGAAATTTTACTTCATGCTTAACCTGGGAGGAGAAACCCTCGTTAAAGGTAAGTCATTGAATGCTATTAAGTTTCCACGTATTGAATTTTACTACTAAAACAAGAATATTGTGATTCATACCGATATTAAATTACCGGTAATGGAAAAAGTCGGTAAAATTACAATCTTAAATAAGCATCTAAAAGATTTTACGAATCAAATTAAACCGTATTTAATCAATAAATGTGAGCAATACTGCAGTTTACCAGCACAGTTCATTTAGAAAAACCTGAAAAATATATTGTAACATTAGTAATAATATTATTTCCACAAAAATCAAGATTGGAACATGATTGTATCAACTTGATTCAAACTTGAATTATAAGTTGAAATTCGAGATTGAAACAATTGTATCAACTTGAAACAGACATGTGTCAATGTTGTATTAATATTTATTTTCCAGTTGTATTGCAATGTTGCTACAACCTAGTGTTGTTCACATTAGTGATGGGCAACATCAATAAAAAAAGATCGACGACTCGATCCTTAGAAGTGAAGAAGTGATCGAGCCGCTCTATCTCTTTGAACGGCTCGATCTTTTCGATTGACTGGATCATTTTGATCAGCTCTATCTTTTCGGACGGCTTGATCAGATTTATCACATTGATCGGCTCGAGTAGATTGATTATGGTACACGGCTCGAGCAATTTGATCTTTTTGAATAGATCGATCGGCATAGGAGTGATCGATCATTGAACAATCACACTATTTTTGAATTATTCTGTTTTACAGACAGCCTTTATTAAAAAAAAAAGATTATTATACAGAAAAAAAAAAAACACAGGAGAATACATTTTTCTCGGCTTCATTTTAAAAGACATGTAAATAGAGTAAAAATATTGGGTAAGTTTTTTTTCATCGAGATAGTAGATGTATAGATTTATGGCCTGTTTATGTTAGTTTACCACAAAACTAGTGTATGATTTCCAGCCGGCTTGTTGAGCCGACGCGGACGTTTGGAGTACGTCGCGCATCACTTTAATTCTTTGTTTATATTATTTAATTCTCAAGTTATTAGTTTATCGGCGAAGAGTTTATTTTATCATTTATATTATTTTATTATGTACCACTTACACTTATTTTATTATGTACCACTTACACAAGTATCCAAACATCTTAGCATTGTGTTTCTATAATAGGATAGACAATAATACATTTTGCTGTACTAATCTTTACACTAAAAATGATGACGCTGAAACTGTTTAACACTTAAAATTAAAAACGTGCTCTGTCGAGAAAAAGTGGTAGACCTTTAATAAGAAATGATGATGAATATGTCTCTATTTATTTAGATTTTCAATTTCGTCGACATTATTTTCTTCTAAATAAACAGAAAACCGATTCAGTATCTAAATTAACTACGTGCTTTATTTCTTCTTTCTTTATAAACTATATAGATTGGAATTTGTTGCGGCTCATATGTACATTTATATATTTATATTTTTTCTATTTTTCCATGCATACTTTTGTATTGCTTTAGAAATTCATTTTATTCAAATTCTTAATGGGCTGTTGTAAAATTGAGCAGACCCTTCCTCCCGCCGGGGGGTGTTGTTTTGTTCACTCGATGTTTCGTGGAAACATTTACATCTGGAAACTCTTAAAGCAGGTACGGAACGACCGTACAGTAAAATCAAGAAAAGCTATCCCTTACTTCACTTGAAGGAAGGGATGCCAAAAATACACCCACGAAATGTCAATGACCAATTACAACGCTCTCCCCACTTTGTAAATATTCATATTTTTAACTCTATTTTCATTTTTGTATGCATTCTAAATAAAATCTACAAACAGTCAACATATATTAGCAATAAGTGAGAAATGTAAATATTTTGTAAATATTTCTACATTTTAAAGGTGAATATACAAATAATAAGTGCAACGAATGTTTTATCCCACTTAAATTCACCCGCATCAAAACTAGTGGCGATCTCTAGAACCAGTGCAAAAATAAAAGAAATCGTCACAGAGATAAATCTCATAACCATTGGTCCGTCGAACCGGATATCGAAGCACAGTTTAATCGATATTCCGCGAAAATTAAACATCAAGAAGATCAACGAAGCATCTTCGCAAACAACATCTACATTCAGTGCGACTCCATACCAGAAGTCCACAGCCGTTGGATATTCAAACTCACCGGGATCCTCAAATCCGGAAAGCGACACCAGGTCCACCCGAGGCGAGCATCCCCGTCGAGCGGAAATACAACAACACCGCGACACTTCAACCTCACCGGGACAATCTACTCCGGAAGGCGACTCCTGGTCCACCTGAGGCGAGCTTCCCCGTCGAGCATTGAAGCGAGCGATTCAATCAAAAATCCTCCGTAAGTCCATTCCTTTTATTTAATACACCTTTATTTGAACATTTTATTAATTAATAATGGCTAACGAAGATAGATCGGCCGCGTTGTTAAATAAACGTCGCGCGTTAAAGGGTAATGTGACTCGAGTTAGAACAGCGTTTATTAAATTATTACAAGATGTTAAGGCAAATCCGAACGAAACGCGTATAAAAATTATGTCACGGTTAGACACATTAGAACCTTTCTTAGAACAGTATAACAATCTTATGGATGAAATAGAATTATTCCAAGGGGTAACCAAAGAACTTGATGCTGATAGGGAGACATTTGAAAAAACATACTATGATCTAAAAGCCGAAATGAAGATTCACGTAGAAAAACTAAATTCAATTATAAATGCACTTGAAACAACAACTAATTCTAATAATCAATCTAATAATGCACAGTCAAGTAATTCAAATAATTCACGTGCTGTTAAGGTACAACTACCTATATTAAATTTAACTCCTTTCAGTGGATTGTATGAAGAATGGGCACCTTTTAGCGAAACATTTATTTCATTAATTGATTCAAATAAATCTCTAGATAATATACAAAAATTCCACTATCTTAGGTCTTGCCTAAAGGGTGATGCAGCTAATATAATTAATCCTTTGGAACTTATAGCATCTAATTATGATGTTGCTTGGTGTCTATTAAAAACTAGATTTCATAATAAAAAAATCACAATCAATAAACATCTTAAATCACTGTTTGAAATTACTTGTTTAACGAAAGAAAGTCCATCAGCACTTCGACACATGCACGATAATATTTCAATTAATCTTTTATCGCTTAAAAATTTACAAGAACCTGTAGAACATTGGGATACCGTGATTGTTTATATTATGCAGGATAAATTTGATAATACTACAAAGGTCGATTGGCAAAAATATTCACGCAGTATTGATTGTCCGAAGGTGGATGATTTAAAATCATTTATTAACGAAAAATGCGAGATGTTAGAAACTCTTGAATCTCAAAAAAGATCAACTTCAGTTAAACCAATTTTATTTAAGCCTAATTCAAATTCGCTATAAAATACGCGGGTTCGCGATTTGGCTTCAAAATTAAGGATACCAGTATATTGAAATAAATGGCTTTTTTACAACTACTGACTAATAAATAATAACAAAAAATATAACAAAAGGACTTAGAAAAATAACAGAAAAGTATTGAAAGTATAACGCGGAAACGACCGAAGGGCACGATGTTTACTGTTTGAAAGTTAAGACAAGACTCTCTGAGGATGGTGGTTTAAAGTGGTAGGTTTTAGAAAGAAGTGACGGGATTGGTTGGATATAGAAAAGAGGGGTTTTAGTAGAAAAAAATAGATATGACATTTCAGACAAGAAAGAAAAGGATCGCTAGTTGTAGAGAGGGAGAATCAGGGGTTTTTCGGGTCTGGCGTTTTGGGCTGGGAAGGGACGTTTACGATTTAATCCCTCGCGCACGGCTAAGTCGTCATTGCCCCCAATTGCGCACGATTTTGGCTCAGTGAAAGGAAATACAGAAAAATGTACACAATGGTTTATTGCCCTTCGGTCGTTTCCCTAAATAAGCAAAATATGTGTAGTCACGTTTGGGTGCACGTAAAGTTCGGAATTTGAAATATATACAATAACACAATAATTTAATTGAGACGATTTAGTAAAATCCGCGTAAACATCCCGCCCCCCATTGAATGCCAAGCATTTAATTAATTATCACGACCGATTTCACTAAGGGGACACAACTTCACAACTGGACGCACAAATGAACCGGAACTGGTACGTACTGTCGCGCTTCTGGCGACACCATCTGATCCGGGGTGAATGGCCTCGATTCTCGCGAGGCGCCACTGAAGGGGAGGTAGGTTGTCCTCTCGGATGATGACCAAGTGTCCAACGTCTAGATTGAGGGCCCCTTTTTGCTGCCACTTGTTCCGTTTCTGCAATTCAGAAAGGTACTCCTTTTGCCACCTTCTCCATATATGCTGTCGCAATTTCTCGACGTATTGCCAGCGTGATAGTCGATTATCTGGCAAGCCACTGTAATCATGGCATACAGGAGCAGTTATCGCATCTCCGATTAGGAAGTGTCCTGGGGTAAGGGCTGAAATGTCGTTTGGGTCCTCGGATAAGGTGCACAACGGTCGTGAATTTAACACACCTTCAATTTGAGTTACTAGAGTGTGAAATTCTGTATATGTAAGAAGGGCGTTCCCAGCAACTCGATGCAGGTGATGCTTTTCACGGCCGCTTCCCAAAGCCCGCCGAAATGAGGGGGACATGGCGGTATGAAAGTCCACTTTATACCTTGTGATGCGAGTGCGGTCCTGATATTATCACCAGCGTCGACGAGTAAATGTCCCAATTCTCGTAAGTGATTACGTGCTCCAACGAAATTGGTGGCGTTGTCAGAGAAAATCTCTGTAATACATCCTCGTCGCGAGATGAGTCGGTAAAATGCAGCGAGAAAGGCTTCTGTTGTAAGATCCGCTACAAGTTCGATGTGTGTGGCCTTAGTGGCGAAGCACACAAAAACACATATATACACTTTAATTGTTTTTCTGGATCTGCGTAATCCCTCCTTTATTGTAAACGGTCCACAATAGTCCACGCCGCACTTTAAGAATGGCCTAAAAGCCTGTGTCCTGTAAGCCGGGAGAGATCCCATGATCGGTGTAGACGAATGCGGTTTGGCACGAATACACTTCACACAGTTTCGCACAATTTCACGTGTGATGCTCCTTCCTTTTAATGGCCAGTATTTCATGCGAACTTCAGCAAGTGTTGCTTGAGTTCCGGCATGAAGTTGTTTCTCGTGAGTGTCTCGTATAATTAATTTTGTTAAATTATGTTTATTCGGCAACACAATTGGGCATCTGCGATATAAAGGCAGGTCTGATTTCATTAAACGCCCACCCACTCGAATTAATCCATTGTCGTCCAAGAACGGATTAAGTGCTACGAGGGTACTTGACTTTTGTACCTGTTTACCTTTTACGAGTAATTCACGTTCGCGCACAAAGGCGGTTGCTTGCAGGTAGCGGATTATGGTGATGGTCGAGTGGTTGAGTTCTTCTACGGTAAGGAGTCCGCCCTTTCTCACAGCAGGGTTCTTGAATCGTAAGACGTAAGCTATAATCCGCACTGTCTTTCGAAAAGAAGAATATGTGGGAATCAAATTATCTTCCGGCGGAAAGGTCGCGACACAACACTTGATTTCCGGAAGATCTGTTACGGGCTCGAATGCAGTAGCCGGTACCGCCTTTTTTAGAAACTCCGGGCCGTGCCACCAAAGTGAAGATTCGAGGAGATCTGCTGGTGTTAATCCTCGGCTAATTAAATCGGCGGGATTTCCATGTGTGCTGGCATGATGCCAATCCTCCGGGTCGCTCAAACGTTGAATTTCACCAACACGGTTGGCTACAAAAGTTTTAAAGTTTCGCGATTCCGATTTAATCCACGATAAGGTTATAGTCGAGTCCGAGTAAAATACGCGACGAGTTATTTTAATGTCTATGGCAGAACACACACGATCACAAAGTTCAGCGAGTAGTAACGCTGCGGAAAGTTCGAGTCGCGGTATAGTCAAAGCTTGAACCGGGGCCACGCGAGATTTCGCGCACAGTAGCTGGGAATAAATCCGAGTATTATCCTTTACACTTACTACGTAAATACACGCACCATACGCTTTTTCGCTGGCATCGGCGAACCCATGTAGTTCAACGTTCACGTCATTATCGAATAACACATATCTCGGTACAGTTATTTCGCGCACTTGGGGTAGTTTACCTGAATAGAGATTCCACCTGTCGAGGAAAGGAGCAGGTAGTGGGTCGTCCCAACCGCACTTTAACTTCCACAAGTCTTGAATAAGAATTTTTGCCGTTATGATAATAGGTCCAATCAAGCCGAGAGGGTCATAAATGCGCGAAATTTCACTTAGAATTGACCTTTTTGAGGTCACACGTGTCGCGATTTCACTACACTTATACGCTAACGTGTCACATTTAGTGTTCCAAATACTTCCTAACGTAGTTACACTTTCCGAAAAGTCACGAGTTAAAATTGTCACCGGGTCACGATTGTCTGTATGAAAGCACTCAAATACATTGTTATTGTTACTCGCCCACTTTTTTAGTTCGAATCCACCACAATTTTAAGTAGAGCACTCACTTGATCCCTTATTACAATTAACTCTTCGATAGAGTTTGCACCTGTAATAAGGTCATCCACATAAAAGTCATTTAAGCACACTTTGCTGCCAACGGGATAATTATGTGACTCAATATTCGCGAGTTCACGCACCGATCGAATAGCTAAATAAGCAGCGGGAGCTGTTCCGTATGTGACGGTTGCAAGCTCATATGAGATGAGCTTATCCTGCGGGCGTTCTCTCCACCAAATCATCTGGTACTTCCTGTCTGTTTCACGAATTTCGATCTGCCTGTACATTTTTGTGATGTCTGCGGTAATTACGTATTTTTTCACGCGCATTCTCGTCATTATTGAAAATAAATCCTCTTGTAACGAAGGGCCTATCATTAAAGTGTCATTTAACGATACTCCTGTAGAGGACGGCGCGGATGCGTCGAACACAACTCTAAGTTTTGTGGTGAGACTTTCGTTTTTTATTACACAGTGATGCGGCATGTAATATCCATCTGTAATGTCTCCCGTGGTAGGGTGCATATGTTCTAATTGTAAGTACTCACGCATAAATTCTCTGTATGCCTCGTAGACGTCGGGCTGCTTGGCAAGTCGTCGCTCTAATGCGAAAAGCCTATTTCGTGAGGAAATACTTGAATTTCCTAGAGGTTTCGCATTCTCTCTGAAGGGTAAGGCCACCTCAAATCGACCCGTGGAATCTCTCGACACTGTTGATTTAAAATGTTGCTCACATTTTCGGTCTTCTCCAGTAAACGTAGGCTGTTTGTAATTTTCGACTTCCCAGAAACGTGACACAAGTTCGTTGATTCCGACAAAGCCGACCGTCGCGCTGCTGGATGCCTGTGGATTATCGGCTTGTGGTACTTGACCGGCCACAATCCATCCAAAGTGGCTGTTAATCAGGTGTAATGGTCCCATTGATAAACGCCCGCCACTTATCACGTCAAAGAAATGACACGCCCCGATGAGCAGGTCAATTTTCGCAGGTACACAATATTTTGGGTCTGCCAGTTGAACACCCGTGGGTAGGGTTAATCCTCGAACATCAATCGGTTTATTAGGGAGATTTCCAGTGATTTTATCCATAATTAACGCATAAGTTGAAATGTTGAACTTTGACAGCCGCGATTGAACGTTTAGATGCACCATTTCGCCGATATTAGTTTGTGCTCCACCAATTCCGATAATCGGCGCGGAAAGAGAGTGTCTCTTTAGGCCGAGCCGATTTACACACGAACTTGATATGATGTTGGCTTGTGAGCCGGAGTCCAATAAAGCGCGAATATGTTGCGTCTTACCCCGTGTATCCTGAATTTGCAGCACACATGTTGACAGTAGCACGTTAGATGGCGAATAGGCTAGGTTTGACACGGAAGCAGCACTATTTTGTTGATTTGTTTCGCGATTGATATGTAATAAGGAGTGGTGTCGCTTATTACATTCGCGGCAGTTACTTGATTTACAAGTCTTTGTAGTGTGGTTGTTTCCCAAGCAATTGTAGCACAAGTTTTTTGCTCTCACGAGTTCAACACGTTCGTCCACAGTTTTACTAAGAAACACGTTACACTTATATCTCGAATGATCGCCCGCACAAAACACACACTTTTGTTCGTTAGATTGTACTGCAAACGATTTAACACGGGGCTGCTGATTTGACGTTGTTCGAGATTTGTTCATCGCTTCTAGCTTTTGAGACTTTTTGGTGAGATATGCTTCCATCTCCGCATATGTGGGTATTTTGCTGCAAGTTTCACCCTTCCAGTCACTTTGTAAATCTGTATCGAGCTTTTCAGCCACTAACTCGACAAGAAGATCGTCCCAATCATCAGTTTTCCGATTAATTGATTTTAATGCGGCCAAGTTTAGCGCCACTAAATCAATTAATTGTCGCAGACTGGTGAGATTTTCTTTTTTCACAGCAGGAAGATGGATTAGAGCTTGCACATGCCTCTTTATAATAAACCGTTCGTTTTGATATCGCTTCTTCAGAAGAGTCCACGCTGTATCGTAAGAGGCATCCGACATCTGAATAGTTTTTAACATTTGAGCTGCTTCGCCTTTAAGCGAGCTCCGTAAGTAATGAAATTTTTGTACATTACCAAGCGATAAGTTTTCGTGAATGAGGGATGTAAATTCGTCGCGAAAACCCTGCCACTCGTCGTACTTTCCACTAAAAGTCGGCAACTCAACCACTGGTAATTTCACTTGGGGTGATTCATTACTGTTTGATAGCTGCCTGCCATTGTGTGCAGCCGCAGCTTGTATTGCAGAGACTGCACTCTTGATTTTAAGATAGTCTCCTCTGAATTGCTGTAGTTCATTCGTAATGTCCACATCGTTGTCAAACAGCTCACTAGCTATTGTTTTAAGGTCGTTGAGACTTGGTTGAAATTCAACCCAATGTTGCACGATTAAATCTTCGTCCCGATTCGTTTCCGCAATGAGCGCCTGGAGTGTGTCTTTTTCACTGATAATGTTCTGTTTTTGCCACTGTAGTTTTTTAACAATGACTGCCATGTTGATAGATTTCACGAAAGTTTCACAATGAGTTCAGGTAGAATTGTTCGTTTACGTACGGTTGTAGCTTAAATAACTCACGCACTAACACAACACAAAAAACGGAGAGTTACTTAAGACGGTGTACTTGTAAACGACGCGAAGTTCCTCCACTGACTTTACACGTTAGCAAAGTCCACAAAGTATCACAATAGTTCACTAATTCGCGTTCGACGGACCATATAAATACGCGGGTTCGCGATTTGGCTTCAAAATTAAGGATACCAGTATATTGAAATAAATGGCTTTTTTACAACTACTGACTAATAAATAATAACAAAAAATATAACAAAAGGACTTAGAAAAATAACAGAAAAGTATTGAAAGTATAACGCGGAAACGACCGAAGGGCACGATGTTTACTGTTTGAAAGTTAAGACAAGACTCTCTGAGGATGGTGGTTTAAAGTGGTAGGTTTTAGAAAGAAGTGACGGGATTGGTTGGATATAGAAAAGAGGGGTTTTAGTAGAAAAAAATAGATATGACATTTCAGACAAGAAAGAAAAGGATCGCTAGTTGTAGAGAGGGAGAATCAGGGGTTTTTCGGGTCTGGCGTTTTGGGCTGGGAAGGGACGTTTACGATTTAATCCCTCGCGCACGGCTAAGTCGTCATTGCCCCCAATTGCGCACGATTTTGGCTCAGTGAAAGGAAATACAGAAAAATGTACACAATGGTTTATTGCCCTTCGGTCGTTTCCCTAAATAAGCAAAATATGTGTAGTCACGTTTGGGTGCACGTAAAGTTCGGAATTTGAAATATATACAATAACACAATAATTTAATTGAGACGATTTAGTAAAATCCGCGTAAACATTCGCATAACGTTAAATCATTCGAAAAATCAAATTCATATTTATCAACATATAAACCGTCATGCAGTCATTGTAAAAAAGAACATTTTATTTATGTTTGCGAGTCATTTTTAAAACTATCACCTAGTGAAAGGCTTGATCGTGTTCGCTCATTAAGCATGTGCACTAACTGCTTAAAACCTACTCACACAAACAAAGATTGTCGCAATGTAAGTACTTGTAAAATATGTCATAAAAAACATAATTCATTACTCCATCTAAATATCCAGCAAAAAGATAAAATAAATATTCCAAGTGAAGAAAATATTGTGGCTCAAACCTCTACTAACAATCAATCGACGTCATGTCATGCTACCACTGTTAAATGTCATACTTTATTATCTACTGCACATATTCTCATTAGTGATAAGGGGGGTAATTATTATAATTGTAGGGCATTACTTGATTCCGGATCACAATCATGTTTTATAACAAGCAAATTAGTCAATACTTTAGGTTTGCATATTTTTCATAGCAACACGATGATTTCCGGAATTTCAAATTGTAACACAGAAATTTGTAGCCAAACAAAAATAATATTAAAATCAAAACATACTTCATATAAAACAACAATTAATTGCCTAATATTAGAATCAATTACATCAACCTTGCCACCGTATTCATTTAGTACAGATACGTTAAATATTCCGAAAAATATAAAACTTGCAGATGAGACATTTAATAAACCAAATGCAATCGATGTGTTAATTGGTGCTAATCTATTTTGGGAACTGCTGTGTTTAGGCCAAATCAAATTAGGAAAAAACCTACCATTGTTACAAAAAACCAAATTAGGTTGGATTGTAGCCGGAAATATTCCCGCATACACTCCAATTGATTCGGTAAAATGTAATTTAAGTACAACACAGGCTCTTGACAATCAAATTAAAAAATTTTGGGAACTGGAGGAAATAAATCATAAACCTGAGCTCAGCCGAATGCAAATTGCTTCTGAAAATCACTATGTCTCAAATACGTCACGGTTGTGTAATGGACGTTTTGTAGTTAAAATTCCCATTAATAATACAGAGTGCGATCTCACTGAATCACGAAACATTGCCTTAAAACGTTTTTATTCTCTAGAGAAAAAGCTTACAAAAAATAACGAGTTAAAGAAAATGTATACTGAATTTATGTCAGAATACAAAATATTAGGACATATGAGTGAAATTCAAGAAACTTTCCCGCTTAAAAATTTAACATATTATTTACCTCACCATCCCGTTATAAAAGAATCAAGCAAAACCACAAAATTGAGAGTCGTTTTTGACGGCTCGGCGAAGGTAAATAATAATAACTTATCAATAAACAGCATTCAAGAAGTAGGTCCTACTATACAAAACGATTTATTTTCAATTTTAATTAGATTCAGACGTCACCCAATTGTTATCACAGCTGATATTGAAAAAATGTATCGGCAAATTTTAATTCACCCCGACCATAAGTCACTGCAACGCATATTTTGGCGATCAAATCCAGAATCACAAGTAAAATGTTACGAATTAAACACAGTCACTTATAGCACTGCTTCAGCTCCATTTTTATCGATACGTACTCTAAACGAGTTAGCAAAATTGAACCAAGCAAAATATCCATTAGCTAGTTTAATAATAAAAAATGATTTTTATGTTGATGACATGCTCACGGGTGCGAATACTATCGATGAAGTGTTACAAATTAAAGAAGACGTAACTAATATTTTATTAAGTGCTGGATTTAATTTACATAAGTGGATATCCAATCATCCAGCAATTAATAATAGTCTAAACAATGAACATTCAATTCAGTTAGGGGAAACGGATTCAACAAAATCATTGGGGGTATTATGGAACCCAAAATATGATTATTTATATTTTATCGCGTCTGACAATTATAATAAAATCAATAAGTCCACTAAACGCAACATTCTCTCGTCAATTTCAAAAATCTATGACCCTTTAGGGTTAATAACTCCTATTACAATTCAAGCAAAATTAATAATGCAAAAACTCTGGAAAGAACAATTACATTGGGATGAATCAATACCTTTACATTTACATTCTATGTGGATTAAATACATCAATGACTTAGAACATTTAGCTGACATTAAAATCAACCGTGCTACAATGTGTTCTTCTCCGAAACGCATTGAAATCCATGGGTTTTGTGATGCGTCGGAGGTAGCATATGGAGCATGTGTTTACGTAAAAACAATAGATAATTCGGGAAAATCTTCAATTAATCTTATGTGTTCTAAATCAAGGGTAGCACCACTAAAACAAACAACACTTCCCAGGCTTGAGCTATGCGGTGCATTACTCTTATCGAAATTAATTTCTAAATTATTAAATATTCTCGATATTTCTTTCAATGCCATATACCTGTGGTGTGATTCAACTATCACTTTACACTGGATAAAAGGAGATAGTGCCAGATGGCAAACTTTTATTGCTAATCGGGTTGGAGAAATTCAAACTTTAACAAATACTAACGACTGGCAACATGTCAGAACTTTTGACAACCCAGCCGATTTTATAACCCGACCGACTAGTGCACTTAATTTAAAGGGAACCACTATGTGGTGGACTGGGCCTTCATGGTTAAAAGAGAATTCAAACGAGTGGCCTTTAAATGAAGTCACAGAAATCATCAACCCAAACGAATTAGAAATACGAAGTACACACAAATGTTTTATACAAACACATGAATTTAGCCTATTTACAAGGTTTTCTACATTTATTAAACTTAACCGTGTGACAGCTTATTGTCTTAGATTTATTAATAATTGTAAAAATAACGCAAATCAAAAATATACAAATACATTATCTGTCAGTGAACTTCAATATGCAACAACAGTGCTAATTAAGTTCGCACAAAAATCAATGTTTTATACGGAACTGAAAGACATGAGAACTGTCGGCTTTGTAAATAATAAAAGTAAGATATTAGCTTTAAGTCCTATTATAGATGAAAATGGCATTTTACGTGTAGGTGGACGATTAAAAAAAGCTGATTTATTATATTCTATAAAACACCCGATATTGCTTTTACCTAAACATCCGCTTACTAAATTAATAATTTCAAACGAACACAAAAGAATGCTTCACTGTGGTCCTCAAACTTTGCTATCCAGTTTACGTAATAAGTATTGGATAATATCAGGCCGAGATGTATGTAGGCGTTGTGTACATTCTTGCATTACTTGCTATAAAATCAATCCAAAACCCATAATCCCATTTATGGGAAATCTTCCGGCATCACGAGTTAACCCCGCTCCGCCATTTTATAATTGCTGCGTTGACTACGCTGGGCCATTCTTAATTAAAGATCGAAAATCACGCAAGACTAATACAATTAAATCATATATATGCCTATTCATATGTTTTACAACCAAGGCAGTGCATTTGGAATTGGTAACAGATTTTTCAAGTGAATCATTCATAGCGGCTCTTAGACGTTTCACTTCGAGACGGGGTGCCCCTAAAAACATGTACTCCGACAACGGGACGACATTTGTTGGCGCGAATTCCGAAATAAGAGAATTATACAACTTTTTAAGAAATGCCGAATTTAATGATAAAATTATTAACTTTGCAGCCACATGTTCAATTCAGTGGCATTTTATACCTCCCAGGTCCCCACATTTTGGCGGGCTTTGGGAGTCGGGAGTTAAATCAGTCAAAACTCATTTGAAACGAATAGCAGCTAATGCTCTGCTTACATATGAAGAGTTTCTAACCATATTAGTTCAAATTGAAGGTGTGTTAAATTCCCGTCTAATTTCACCACTCTCTAACGATCCTAATGACCTCGAACCTTTAACTCCTGCTCACTTCCTAATTGGAAGACCAATAACTTCAACTCCAGACCCTGATCTGACCCATTTACTTGAGAACCGATTGAATCGCTTTCAAATGTTGCAGCAGCTCACACAACACTTTTGGAAACGGTGGTCCAGCGATTATCTGACCACACTTCATCCCAAGAAAAAATGGAGAAGGCATCCCACTCATGACATCTCTATAGGATCGATGGTTATCCTTAGGGAAGAAAATGCACCACCCTCAAAATGGCATCTTGGGAGAGTAATTGAAGTTCACCCTGGAGATGACGACCACATACGTGTAGTGTCAGTGAAAACCAGTAATGGAACATACAAACGTGCAGTTACAAAACTCTCAATTCTTCCGGTTGAACCTACTGATCAAGAAAACATTTGAAATATCAATATATTTCAAGGGGGGCGGCATGTTGCGGCTCATATGTACATTTATATATTTATATTTTTTCTATTTTTCCATGCATACTTTTGTATTGCTTTAGAAATTCATTTTATTCAAATTCTTAATGGGCTGTTGTAAAATTGAGCAGACCCTTCCTCACGCCGGGGGGTGTTGTTTTGTTCACTCGATGTTTCGTGGAAACATTTACATCTGGAAACTCTTAAAGCAGGTACGGAACGACCGTACAGTAAAATCAAGAAAAGCTATCCCTTACTTCACTTGAAGGAAGGGATGCCAAAAATACACCCACGAAATGTCAATGACCAATTACAACGCTCTCCCCACTTTGTAAATATTCATATTTTTAACTCTATTTTCATTTTTGTATGCATTCTAAATAAAATCTACAAACAGTCAACATATATTAGCAATAAGTGAGAAATGTAAATATTTTGTAAATATTTCTACATTTTAAAGGTGAATATACAAATAATAAGTGCAACGAATGTTTTATTCCACTTAAATTCACCCGCATCAAAACTAGTGGCGATCTCTAGAACCAGTGCAAAAATAAAAGAAATCGTCACAGAGATAAATCTCATAACCAGAATTAAAACAGTAAATGTATACTTATTTATCTCAGTCAGTAACTTGTCCTCTAGGAACTCAGGCATACATAATTCCGATAAAATCTGGAAAATTGAGGCTGAATAGTTTTGTTTATTAGTTTGGTGTGTTTTGTAAGAACACGTGGTTGTTATGATTCGAAAAATAACAAGAGGGCACTTTAAAAACTGCTTCTAGTGCTCTTTACTGTACAGAGTTTCGTATGGTAATGGTTACAAGTATTTACAAAAATATATACAAAGAATAAAATGTCTTCAAGGTGGGGTGATCATCTACTGTCTCTTTTTTCCTTCCTCAAGGAGAAAGCGGGCACTGGTTGTTTTCAAAAACAACCCGTATCTCCGATGTCAGGCGAAATTTCCAGGAAGGCCGGATTGAAATGCGGCCTGAGCCCCCTGGTCCGGGGAATGGTCACGCCATCCGTAGGGTTTAGTGGGAGTACCGTTTTTAGCCACACAAAACGACAAAACAAAAGATCGGAACGCAGGCGGAAATTTATAAAATAAATTTCTTGCCCAAATCCGAACATGCCGCCGCCCCCTGCAGGACTGCAGCCTACTTTGGTTAATCTACGGGCAGCACTGCGATCCGTGCTACAGCTCGTCGATATTCTCCAGATGATGTCCTGATCGATACCACTCGAGGAACACTGTCACTTCCAGGATGGAGTTGAGTAATCCGTCCCACCATCCACTGCATCGGCGGATTATCTTCTTTCACGAGCACCAGGTCGCCTAGTTTTGGGGTCTGCGTCTTTGACTGCAATTTCAATCTCTCCTGTCGGCTCGGTAGATATTCCTTCGTCCAGCGTTTTCAGAACTGCTGTATTACGAATATGATATGCTGCCACCTAGACAGCCTATTCAATCGGCTACCGACGTTAAAAAGTCTCCGACAAGGAAGTGGCCGGGAGTTAGATAAGTGGGGTCATTGGACATGGGCGTCAAAGGGCATGAGTTTAAAATCGATTCTATTTAGCACAGTAATGTTGTTAATTCTTCAAAATTCAACTTACAATCAACCATAACCCTATGCAAGTGATATTTGACATTTTTTATTCCTGCTTCCCAAAGCCCGCCAAAGTGTGGGTAACGCGGAGGAATATAATGCCAAGTTATACCTTTACAAGCAAATGTGTTGATTAATTTAGATTTATGTTCTTGACCTACTACTAATTTGTATAATTCCCTCAGCTCGTTATTTGCATCAACAAAATTTGTGGCATTATCCTATAAATATGGTTGACTCCCGCGGCGAGCGATAAATCGGCGTAGAGTAGCAATAAATGCTTCAGTCGTCAAAGCGCTAATCAATTCTAACACAGCCCTTGTAGCAAAGCAAATAAAAAGAGCGCCATATGCTTTGCGCGCCTTAGAATTTCGACTACCCTCTTTGATTAAAAACGGGCCGCATAAGTCGATTCTGGTAGTATGGAACGGTTTTTCAATAGTTACACGCGCTGCAGGTAAATCGCCCATGAATGGATTGATTACTGAGGGTTTAGACTTAAAACAAACGACACATCTTCGTGTAATGTTTTATTACAGCATTTTTTGCTGAAATCGTCTAATAATTCAAACGCACTGCAGCAAGTGTACTATTCACGCCCGCGTGCAGATTTCGTATGTGCTCATTTCTAATTATTAAATTGGTTAGCGGATTTGAACCAAGCAGTACAGCGGGAAATTTTTGAGAAAACCGTTAAATTAGAATTTTTTTATCTCCCACCCACTCTAATTATACCGTTTTCGTGATCAAAAAATGGCGGTAATTGAATTAATTTGCTGTTGTTCTTAATTTTTCTGCCTGAACTGAGTCTGCAATATTTATCAGGAAATGTTTGCATTTGTGTCACTTTAATCAACAAAAGTGTAGCCTGTCGAATTTCTTTAGCAGGTGCGTTTTTTTACACGTGTTTATAAATCGAAATATATATACGGTGATGCGAGTCAATTTTGCTAAACTTGAAAATTTACTAATTAAATCGAATTTATTAATTGATACAAAATTTACAAATTCGGTAGGTTTTTATTGGCGGATTTCTAGCAAATCTGTTACCAACTTAAATTTAATGTGCAGCCATTGCTCGTATCAACCACTTAACCACGTCGGACCATTCCACAATAATTTTAAATTAATTAATTCGGCAGGCATAAGTCTGCGTGTTAGCAGATCCGCGGGGTTATCGCTAGAAGAGACATGAAACCACTTATCAGGTGTTGATAATTCCTGTATTTCTGACACCCGATTTGAAATGAACGTTTCAAAATTTGCGCTTTGAGTCCGAATCCAAGATATTACAATGCTTGAGTCACACCAATAATTTTTTGTGTATTTTAAATTTAGCACTGCTAGCGAATCGTTTATAACTTTAATGAGTCGGAATAAAACAAGCGTGATTTTGCCGCGATTAATTTAACTTACCACGAACCATTAATTTTAAAACGCGCGTAAACGCATGCCCAATAAGCACATGCATTTCCCAAATCGAGGTACAATTAAAATGTCTTTCGATTTTTAATTGATTCATTATTGGTAAGCTGCTTCGAAATACTTTCCAATTGGTATGTATATTTACGGGAACACTTGCGTCCCAATTTAAGTTTGCCTTCCATAGCTCCTGCATTATCAGTTTGGCAGTTACAATTACCGGATTAATTAAGCCGAGTGGATCAAATAATTGCGCAGTTTCGGATAGAATTATTCGCTTTGTTATGCGCGAATTACTTAATTCACTGACTTTAAAAAATATATATATATATCCACATTCGAATCCCATTATAACCTCAATATTTTAGCATTCTGATCTTTGTCCAACAAAATAATTGCATCATTAATCTTGCGTAGAATATTTTCGAGTAAATTTTGCTTATTAGCATTCCAATAATTTAATTGAAATCCACCTTTCTTTAATATTTTTATTATGTTGCCCCTAATTGACGCAATTTCATTTAAATCATCGGACCCAGTGAGGAGGTCATCAACATATAATCATTTTTTATGATCTCACTTTCTTTTGGGTAATTAATTCTCTCATCTTCAGCAAGTTGATACAAACACCGGATTGCCTAAAAAGAAGCCGGAGTGGTGCCATAAGTTACAGTTTGTAGCTCGTATTCAAGTAACGGTTGGCAGGGATCAGAACGCCAAAATATTTTTTGATATTTAGAGGACTCTTTTCACGTATGAATATGACCAAAATCTAGTTAATATAGAAATAAATCCTGTTGAATAACTGGCCCTTTCATTAAAATGTCGTTAAGCGAGAACCCACTACTAAACTTCGCGGCCGCATCAAAAACAACTCGAAGTTTTGTTGATACACTCGATTCTTTTATCACACCATGGTGAGGCATATAATATTCTTTTTCATGAATACTTTTCGCTAAATGCATATGATTTAATTCTATATACTCTTCCATAAATTCAGTATATTTTAATTTAAGATTTGAATTTTTGCTTAATTTACTTTCTAATATATAAAAACGTTTGATCGCGACGCATCTAGACTCTCCTAGCAGTGTACAATCATCTTTGAAGGAAAGTGATACTGTATAATGACCCGTTTCTTTATCGCGTAAATAATTAGATATAAAATGATTTTCGCATTTTATTTCTTGTGGATTAAAACATTTCTTATCTTCTTGTACCTGCTCTAACCCCCAAAAATGCTCTAGATTAAAATTTGGCGTAACTGAAGCCATATTGCATGATTGGTAATTACGGAACCCATCCGAAATGGGTTTTATGTAAAATTGGTTTATCAATCTCCAGGTCTATTTGACCAATACATAAAGTGCGCCAATAAATATCCGCCCCAATCAATAAATCAATACCCTTGGATACGTTGAATTGCGGATCAGCCAATTGAATATTAGATGGCATTTTAAAAATATTTTTCTTAAAAGAATTATTCGGCAAAGGATTAGTAACTTTTTTTACTATTAAGCAACTAATTCCAGTCGAAAAATTGTTAACTTTAGATTTCATTTTGATCGTACCCGTTTCTTTGACTGTCAAATTTGCTTTACTGATGCCACCTAAATTAACATTTATTTTGTTACGGGGAATTTGTAGCTTATTTGCTAATTCGGAGGACATGATGTTTGCTTTCGACCCGTTATCAAGTAAGGCCCTTGCCGTGTGTTGTTTTCCGTTCATGCCAAAAACGGTCAACAACGCAGTTTACAAACAAACTTCATAATCCGAAAATAATGGCAAAATAATTGATTCCTTTTAGTTTAGCGATGCGTGTTTCGACTGAAAGTTTTAAAAAATCATCACATTTGTATAACGGGTGAGACTGATTGCACAAAACGCATATCTTTTTAATTTTATTAAAATGATTATTGAATTTCTGACTGTTTTTAATCGGGGCCGATGATTAGTCTCGGTGTCGATGAATTGCACTTTTGTCTAAGAAGATCTGTTAACTCTTTGACGGTTATGAAGTCGGCCTCGCGTTTCATAGTTCGATCCCATTCCATTTATGTGTTTGAGTCTAGTTTTGATAAAATTATGGCGACTAATAAATCATTGTAATTTTCCACTTGCCGTTTCATCCTGCGCAACGACCTAACATTTTGTGTAATGATGTCGAACATATTTCTTAACTGAATTCTTAAATCTTTAACACACACAGGTGCTTGCAAGATGTTATTTAGGTGAAAAAGAATAATTTTATTTTTGAAATCATACCTTTCCATCAAAGTTTCCCACGCTTCCGTGTAATTAATCCCCGACAAACTAATACCATTCAATAATCTAGCCGCATCTCTAATGACGATATCAAATATTGTTGTTTTTGCAACGAGCTGAGTTCATCATCGTCGTGAATCAAGGACACAAACATATCTTTAAAACCTAGCCAACTATTAAGATCTCCCGAAAATTTAGGTTGTCTAATGTCGGCAGTTTATTTTTTTTTTATTATTGATTTGACTGCCAGGCTCACTTACAGCTTCATTTGGCTTAATTTTGGCATTTATAAGATCTTTTAATATTTTTACTGTACTAAAAAATGCGTCATCGAAACTGGGACGCTCCTGTTCCATATCTTGATCTTTATTTAACGCGCTTATTTAGGGTTAAATTGAATAAAATTCATCATATACGGGTTCTATACGCGATTCTTCTACTTTTGACTTATGAGCACCAGAATACGCATTTTTTGTACGGGTTAATTTTACTTTAATTATGCTGCGTTGCTGCACTAGCACTTTTAAATCCATTTTTGTTTAATTTGATTGATTTAATGAATGCTTTATAACAAATTAAAAATATTTCACTGATTACCAAATAGAAGCAAGTTTAAATAATACAATAAATTCGTGAATGCCAAGACGTAGGTAGGATAATGGAAAAGAGTGTCAGAGACTCACCGTATTCCTTCAAAAAGTTTGTTGGTCTCCCCGCGCTGCTCCCAAGGTTGGAAAACCGCGTCCAGAGTCTGCCAAGATCTCCTCTCAGGACACGGATGGGCGCTTTCCACGATGTGCTGTGTTCCTCTTGAGTTCACCAAGTCAGAAGATAATATCGCCTTCGATATTATCCGGTTCGAAGGACCTTGGATAGTTTTGTTTATTAGTTTGGTGTGTTTTGTAAGAACACGTGGTTGTTACGACTCGAAAAATAACAAGAGGCACTTTTAAAAACTGCTTCTATTGCTCTTTATTGTACAGAGTTTCGTATGGTAATGGTTAAAAGTATTTACAAAACTATATATACAAAGAATAAAATGTCTTCAGGGTGGGGTGGTCATCTTCCGTCTCTTTCTTTTCTCCCTCAAGGAGAAAGCGGGCACTGGTTGTTTTCAAAAACAACCCGTACCTCCGATGTCAGGCGAAATTTCAAGGAAGGCCGGATTGGAATGCGGCCTGGGCCCCCTGGTCCGGGGAATGGGTATGCCGTCCGTGGGGTTTATTGGGGGTGCCGTTTTTAGCGAAACAAAACGACAAAACGAAAGATCGGAACGCAGGCGGAAATTTATAAAATAAATTTCTTACCCAAATCTGAACAGAGGCACTTTTCGTGTATTTAATGGTTATCTAGTGGTTTATAATAAAAAAATTACAAAATAGTAAGGCGTACAGTGCATCGTTTGTCGGTATGGGACTTAAAAAAAAATCTGAGAGTAAAGTAATGTGCAAAATTTGTAAAAACGTGTTTAAATATTCACAAAATATGATAAATTTGAAAAGGCATTTAATGAATAGACACCCAGGCCATCTAAACCTGGACAAAACAAGCTACGTGTAACGTGCATCATCAGCTCGCCCTTCAACATCACAAGAGATTGAAGAAAATACCTCCCCATCTGAAAGACAGCTTACTGAAGTAACACCAGCATTTTTTTACTAGTAAAAATATAGAGTTATCAATAGAAGAAATAAAACAAATAGACAAAAAACTTTTAAAAATTATATGTTGTAATTTGCAACCACTGTCAGTAGTGGAATATGTGTCTTTCGTGAATTTACGCAACAGTTACAATCACTGTATAATTTACCGAGCAGAACACAACTTTCAACTAAATTACTACCAGAAACATATAACGACACGAAGCAAAAACTTACAAAAATGTTGGATTCTGTGAAATACGCAGCAGTGAATAATGATGTGTGGACTTCTGATTCAAATCGAGCATTTAACGGGTTACTTTTTGATAGAGGATAAACTGCAAAGTAGTAGTAGTCGTAGTTTTAGCAACTACAGAAATTTTTGAAAGTCATACCGGTGCAAATTTATCTTCTGCCATAAACAATATTTTAACAGACTACAATTAAAACAATCAAATTACTGCTGTTATTTCGGGCAATGCGGCAAATGTAAAAATGCTATTTGTGAATATTTAAATAAACCGCATCATCCCTGTGTAGCCCATACATTAAACTGATGTGTAACAGATTCTTTAAACTCGGATATATCAGTAGAGTATTTAGTAAAGAAGTGCAATTCAATAGTTGGATACTTCAAGTACAGTGCTGCAGCATCTGAAAAATGTACCTTCAAGAGTTTAAGGTGAAACAGGATGTACCAACAAGGTAGAATATCACTTTACTGTTCCTGGAACGATTAATTCTCATCAAGGAACCTATATCTGCAGTCATTTCTTCACTGGAAAAAGCTCCGGATTTTCTGTTATCATCGGAATGGAAAACAATGGCCGAATTGGTTTGCTAATAAAACCTGTAGAACGTTTGACAACAGAACTGAGAGGTCAAAAATATATTTCTGTTAGTATGATTATACCACACACGTCTGCATTATTCTATTGAATAAAAAAAGCCAGTAACATCTACTTAAATTGAAATTCAAAAGTCATGAATAGAAGGTGTAAATAAGAGGCTTGTAAAATTAGAAAAAAACTCCTCTTTGTTCAATTGCAACGAATTTGGATGCCGATTTAAGAAGGAGGCATTTGGCGATTCAAGCAACGCGGAAGCAGGGAGAAATGAAATGAAAAGTTTTTAAAGTTAATTAAATCTAGAGTAACGGGCGTATATATTATTACAATTATCAACCAACATGAAAGTGATAGCGACGATATTTGGGCCCATTTTGACCAGAAAAAATCTGAATCGAAAGTGACAAAAACGCCATACTCGGAATCGAGTGTACAAATAGAACAATATTTAAATTTACCACTTATAAAATAAAAATATATTTCCAGAACTTTATGAATTTTATTTGAAATATTCATGTATTCCAGCAACATTTGTTCCTTCTGAATGAGTTTTTTCTAAAGTAGGTCAAATTATTAATGACCGCAGAAACAGATTATTAGGCAAACATTTAAATTATATAATAGCAATATAAGTTTACTATAATATTATGTAAAGGTAAGGTTTTCACAAAAGTATATGTTTAATCTATTTAATTTTTTTGCTTACTAGTTTATAGAATGTTTGTTTTTTTAATAAACTTTTTGTCGTTTAAATTGTCACTAATGATCTAATTTATTTACTCTATCCTTTCTCTTTTATTTAGGGTGACTGTTATTTAAAAGGGTACTTTTAAAAATTTACTAAGGGTAAGTATGCATAATGGTTAATACAAATCATGATTAAACAAAATCAAAATTAATGAGTTTGTTTAATGTTTAATTTTTGTTGAATTATTATGCATAATTTAGTTCATTTTAAGTTTTTTTATATATTACAATTTTTTATTGCAATATACTTTGTCTAAGCTTAAAAACGACATTAGGTTGACTTAATTTGGGATCACAGACTAAATAGTCATTTATAATAAAGTCTCTTAGGACGTGTAATTTCATCATCGGTAATAATTATTTCTATGCACACTTGATTTAAGTCATCGAAAAATTTAAATTAATTCAATCATCATAGTTTTCGTAATTATACCAAAAATGGTATAATAAAACATAATACAAAATTCTACAAAACATGTATTTATCAATTCAGTAAACATATAAATATTCTATTTCATATTTCACATATCAATAACTCATCTTTAGAATAATTATCACATTCACATTTTAACCCAAATATAGTTATTTTTTTCAGTATACTCAATCATTACATTCATCCGTTTGTTCCGGTCACACACGATTTACTCATTATAAATTAAGCAATTTAGAATGTAAATATTGTATTGTAGCTGGTAGGGGAAATTCTAGTCTAGAATTTATTTATTAATCTTTATTTTTTCGTTTTCCACGATTTTAAAATTACAAATTCAAAATTACTTATAATTAGATCGAAAAGCATAATTTAAATTTATTATGAGTCATTAGGAATTGAGTATTTAAGTAACGAGTTTTTTTTGAAGTGATAATTAAATAAGATCGACTGCTCGATCATCTCGATCTTTGCAATTGATCGATCCGCTCGATCTTTGCAATAGATAGATCCGCTCGATATTTTTGATTGGCTCGATTTTTGCTGCCAGCTCGATAATTCAGAGTGGCTCGATCATTTTGATCAGCTCGATCTTTTCGATCGACTCGATCTATTTGATCAGCTCGATCTTTGCGAGCGGCTCGATTGTTTTGATCAGATCTATCTTTTGATCGATCTGCTCGATAGTTCAACTGATCGATCATTGCTTGATCGACCTTTAAGATATTCGATCTTGCCCATCACTAGTTCACATCCTAATATAGATACAAGATTGTAGAATTGAAATTCTATATTGTATCAAGGTGTAATTTATACTAGCGAAGATTGTAGAATTGAAATTATATATTGTTTCGATATCGCTACAAGTATAATTTTCATAAGAAATAAAATTGTTTAAAATCTTTATAGATCATGAAACTTATGACAAATATATCAATTGAGAAATGTAGACATTTATATAAGGTATTATATTTTGAATTAAATGAGCTATTATTTAAGGTCTAAGTTATTTTTTAACTTGATAATTTATTTATCTAACGATACAACATCTTTTTACATGATAATTAACAACAGTAGATGATTGATTTAGTGCGCGTAGTAAGCGCCTAAGTAAAAAAAAAATGCATTCCAGCTGTAGCTTTTAAAATTGTTTATTTTCTTGAGAAATTAATTGTTTATAAGCATAAATAGAAATTTGTGAGATTCTTTAAAAATGCTATTGTTTCATTCGTTAATCGACATTTTTGTAATTAAATTCAGGAAGAAAATGTTTACTACAAATTTTCACAGACATTCTTAAATTCACTAGAAACAGTACAGTAATTTTTTTTTTTTTCACACTTCACAATATTTAAACCATAAGATCATTATTTGTATTATATTTGAACATTTTGCTCTCGTACTGTACGTAATTTTTGAGTTTAAAATACATTTCATACCCAAAATTAAAACGTTATTTAATATTAATGATAAAATTTAAAAAAAATATCTTTATAAACATATATTTGATACGTTAGTCTTCTTAAGACAAATTTGTTGCAGATTCCGTAAAGATTGGCACTTTTAATGTTTTATAATATACTTGGAATAAATAGAAATTTGTGAGATTCTTTAAACTCTTTATAATTTATAAGCTTTAAAATTGAGTTAAGATCAAACGCTCAAAATTGAAAGATTATTTTTAAAATTAGTTGTTTTCAGTAATTAAAATAAATTATACAATATGAATTGATTTATAAAAAAATCAACGTTTGGAGTTTGTAACTACGATAGTGCAATTTTTAGGTTTTATAAGCGCGTTATATTAAATGCAAAAATTACTTAATAAGCACAAACCGCATGCGCATAAAATTGATGTCACCAATATTTCTGAAACATCTGGGTAATATACCGTAGTTTATGGTAAATTACCATGCTATAAAATGTATGATTAATTTTTCTAAGTATCTTGTAGGCGCAGAACAAAATTTGTCCACTTAAATAATTAATCATACAACTTAAATAAAACATTTAAAAAAATCGTATATATGGAATACCGTGTACATTTTATTGCCGATCGATAGAGAAGATTATTCTTAGCAAAAAAGTCACAATACATCATTACAAAAAAATAATAAATATCAAAGGTATTCACATATTTCGGATTTATTCAATACAATCAAGAAGCCCTGAAAACAAAAAAAAAGGATGTTAACAAATGACCAAAACAAAATCTGTCTATTGTATCTGTCATTAAAATTCTCATTTAAAGTGGATTTTGCTATACAATATTAAATATTTTCAAGGCTTTTTGATTTTATTAAAAGAAACAGTATTACGTGAATAACTTTCCTACCTATGATTTTTTTAATCATGTTAAGAATGTTAAATATACAGGGTGTTATGTTTAAAAAAATATATATATTTTCTACATATTTTTCCTGATTTGACTATTGTGATTGTTTTTAAATTTCCTACTACCTAGCACATTTAATCGACTATTTAGCTCAAATAATAATAATATTTGCAATGTTAAACACCCTGTATATAAACATACTTAAAATAATCCTGTTTTTGCTTAAAATAATGCTTTTTTTGTATCTAATAATACTTTCTTTTTTAAATTATGCGTTTTTTGCTTAAATTGGTGCTTTTGAATGCGCTTTTTTCTTTTCTTTGTGCTTAGAAATTCGAGCTCTAGTCCCAACATTTTATGTCCACCGATGGCACCTACGCTGATATCAGATGATCTGCAACATTTTTAAACTGAGTAGACACCTACAAAAAATATATACTAAGGCTGGGAATTTTTTAAATGGAAGTATTCGAATATTCATTCCAAAACATATTCATGCCTGTATTCGATTTTTTCGTATATTCTACTTATTTTAACATTTGAATGTTCGAATTTAAATATGTTTTTCAATTAATATTTGAATACTTAAATTTTAACATTTTCCTGAATTTATTGAAACGTATATTATTATGTTATTTTAATCTTCATGTTAAATCAGTAATTTATATTTTTTTATAATTTGAAGCTACTAACAAGTGTTTCAACTAGGGTTGGGAATTTTTAAAACTTAAAGTATTCGAATATTCATTCAAAAACATATTAAAATATTCTAAATAATCAAATATTCAAGTTATTTGAACATTAAAATATTTAAATATCCGGATAGTTAAATACCTCTATAGTGCCATGATTTATTTTTTTAGTTTAAGTTGGCTAAACTCTTTAGGAGTTGACATATAAAACTTTAGGCATACTAATTATAATATATCGAGGGCTTCATAACAAAGGGGCGTATAAACCAAAATAACTAAAATTGGGTTTTAAGGTGTATGAGCCGCAAATAAGACTGAGCATCGTCATGCTCCATATTCCACTTTAATTTCAAACTTAGTGAGACAACTTAAGTATTGAACACAAGATGTGTAAATAGACTCAACCCCCACTTGGCAAAGAAACGTCAGATGTGGTTTTAACATGATAGCCGAAATTGCGCGTGTTTAGATCTCTATGCATCAGTTTGAATGTGCCTTTTCGGTGGCCAATAAGGTAGCTTAATTTGATCAGCTGATATTTGTCGTGGTTCTCCTCATTTTGAGACAAACCCTAACTGATCAATTCAATCAATCAAATAGACTGTGATTTAGTCTAAACTCTTTTCACAGTTTATTCTTACCGCAGTAGGCTTGTTTTTTCTTCTTCTGATATTGGCTTCGAATGTTTAATAAAAAAAACCTCTGAAAAATATTGTAGATTGGCAACTCTGAAATTTGATAATACAAATTTAACCACCTTTTTGCCTTTATGTCATTCCACAAGTTTTAGAGATCAGAGTTGATGATTTTTGTTGTTGTTTACGGTTTTGAGGTTATGTGTGAATGTCAATTGCCAGAGCACGTAGTCAACTTAAATTTAAAAGAGATAAAATCATTCCTTATGTTAAAACCCAAATGTGACAACCCTGTACATTAAAGATAAGGGCAAAGTTTCGATTGAATCAATCAATGTCAACTAGGAATGTTTTTAAATGTCGATTATTTAAAACAAAACGAATCAATTGGCAATCGATGTTTGATTTTAAGTAATACTAAGTTCAATGAGAATTTAAAAAAGGCAAATTTATGTTGATTTTAAAAAACGTTAAACGAGTTTATTTTGTTTTTTCCCTTTCTTCTCCATCTTTAGGACTGTTTTAACACTAATAATAGACATGTCTTGAGATTTAAACTAAGTTTGGCATATTGGACGTGTTTTTGCTCTTTATACGTACAAATATTTTATTTTTTTGGAAATTTTACCGGAAAATTTAATCTTATTCTGGATATTTAACTAAAACACTTGATTTGTTTCACTGATTTATTTTTTCTCCGACTATAGTTTCGACCATTGGCCACCCTTGAAGATGACCAATGGTCGAAACTAGTCGGAGAAAACATAAATCAGTGAAACAAACCAAGTGTTTTAATTAAATATCCAGAATTAGAATAATATTATATTTTAATTTCCCCAAATTCACTAGAAATTGTTTACTTTTTTTTTCATGCGAAACTAGGAACAAATAAATACAATTAATCTCTCTACTTTTGATATTTTCCGTCATAAAACCACAAATCTGTTTTGTTACCAATATTCACAAATATAAAATATTTTTCACTATTTTGGCAGATTTTTTGCTTTTGACATAAAGTGATAAAATTGCACAAGTATTTATATTATTTGTAGAAATATTTATTTTAAGTTTTCTTATTGTTGCTCTTTTACTACAACATACATAGCCATAAATATGCTCTCTTAATGGTGCATTTTTAAAATATATTTTACAATGGGCGATTGAGTGATTTTAACCAATTATTGGCCGAGCAATTATAAAGTTAACTCTAAAAGTTGATTTTTGGTAAAATTCTGCTCTTCTTATAAATATATTATTGTATTACATACTGGAAAAGTTTCTTTTAAATATACATGATGTATACGCTGTACATTTTCAGACATTCGTCGATTTCATAAAAGTGGATGATTTAAAGTTTCGAACGAGTGCTTCCACTCCCAGATTAAGCATAAAGTAAAATTTCGAGTTTAGAAAAGCCTGAACATTTGCATTTGTCCAAATCCAAATTTAGGCTTTTCTAAACTCGAAATATTACTTCATGCGCCACGCGTATAAAACACTGATATATTGTAAAGTTAGAAATACACTGAAAACATTTTTATAAATGACTAATAGTCTAAATATTTAAATAACAAAATATTAACATTTTTCTTCACACATTCTAAAGTCAGGTCAAATAATACAATGTATAATTAACGTATTTAGTCAGAAGTATAAATAAAACTTTATTATTTATTTATTTAGTAATTTAATTAATAAAAAATTATTATTGTTACGTTATTGCATCAACAGAGCTCAATAGGCAATTTTTTTAAATAATAAAAAAAAGGTGAAGTTATAAAGGAATTTAACACTTTTTTTCAAATAAAAAGAAGGTGGTTCAGTTGAACTATGTTTTTTTTTTCTAGCAGCATCACATTGACCAACGTTTAACTGCATTTGTGGTCAATAAAATTCTAATCGGTGTATGTATTATAGATAATGAAAAAATATGGCTCATGATTTTTTTGTTGTTTTTGCTATGAGGAATACATTTGGCTCTTTTGTCTCAAAAGTTTGCCGACAACTGACCAAGACCAACGACACAGTTAGATTTTGGCTTGTGATAAAGCTTCATTTTGACCTATAATGCTATTTTTTTAACCTGTAATGAGCCAAATTTTGAATTGTTATAATGAAATATTTTTATGTTTAGTTTGACCTAAAACAAGGTTATACACGTATTTGAAATATTCACCTGAGATAAAACTATATTTTGACTTAAAATAAAATTTCATTTTGACAGTGATAAGGCTACATTTTGACCTACGTCTAGGCAATACTTAGACCTGCGATAAGAGTATACTTCAACCTATGATTAAACTACATTTGGGTCCGAAACAAGGCTTTCTGTTGACCTGTGGCAAAGATATATGTTGACCTGTAACAAAGCTGTATTTTCACCTACGATTACGCAATACTTTGACCTGCGATAAGGCTATACATATTTTGATCTACGATTGGACAACATTTTGACCGATAACGCAATATTTTCATATGAAACAAGGAATTATGTTGGCGTTGTATTTTGACCTATAACGAGGCTATATTTTAACCTACTACGGTTATATTTTAACCAGCCACAAGTTTTTGAATAACACTTGAAGGGGCTTGAAAATATTAGTTGCCCCAGTCGTCAAATTTTCATTTTCTGGGCCCCCGTAAGCGCCATTAACCAATTTTGAGTCATCCTGCTCTTAAGTTCACGTCATATTAAAATGTAGAGAAAGTATTGGAATCCTAAAAACATCAACTTAGAGATTTTAATAGACCTTCACGTTTTAGAATTATGTTAGTCTGCTGTCTATGTGTTGATTGACGACACAATAACTCAAAAGCTTAGCTTCTTCACAAAAATTAAAGATCTATATCACTTTTTAGATAAATTCTGGAACTTGGACGTAGGACTTTACTCATAGAAATGTATATTTCTATTGAGATATTTCGGTAAATATTGATAATATACCGTGCATTTTATTTAAATATGGCCATAGGGATTTACATGGTAAAAATTGTACGCCATGTTAACTTTTGTTGTCGTCGAAATTTGAAACAAATTTTTGTGTTTATTAATAAATCAAACACTTTTCTACAAAATGTTCATTGTTAGAAAGACATAAAGATGCTAGAATTTTTTATTACATTACTTACATTATGACATTTTCGCGAAGTTGATTTTTTAGCATAATTAAGCCAAAAAATCAACTTGGCGAAAATGTGAATTGTATGATTAATTTTATCTTTGAAAGCGAAAATAAAGAAATCTAACATGTTTATGACCTTTTAGCATTGTACATTTCATAGAAACAATGTTGATTTATCAAAAAAACTAAAAAATTGTTTCGAATTTGTACAACAAAAGTTATCATGGTTTACATTTTTTAACGTGTAAATCCCTATGGTCATACCTACTTAAAATGCAGTGTGTAAATTGTTTCAAATACAAGTTGCAGACAATAAAAAATTGCACTCTCATATAATTACTCTCTTTTGCTTTCAGAGATATCCGCTGTAGGAGAAACTGGCGATGAAGTCGGCAAACCTTGATAAGTCAAGAGGGACACTTACCGATGTAATTCCTCTTCCTTCCCGGTCTGGCCAGACTGAAGTGGACTGTATTTTGGATGCACTTGATTATTCTTAATTTCACACGCTGCTTAATATTCAAAACAATAATTTGAAAACGAAAACGTGACTGTCTCGGCGGACGTTTCGCGCAGAAGTCTGCGTAAAGTATCCCAACGAAAAATAAAAAGGTTTACCAACATAATCCGAAATTAACTATATATATGGCGCAAAATTTTAACTATTTACGTACTTAAGATTCAATTTACGACACAACAAAATAAGTCATTTTAAATTCCCGAAATTAGATAAATACACAACTTGTGTTGAATAAACAAATAAAATAAATTAATGAATTCTGAACATTCCGCCCACCAAAAATCATATGATTTCTTATGGGTCGACGGGTAGGATTGCAAGTTTTAGTATTGGTCTCTGAAACAACCCTAAAGAAGTACGCACAGTAGCTACTCTTGCAATCCCATCTGCTCCGCGATGCAATTTGGTAATACGTCCCATGTGCCATTTCAGAGGAGGCACGTTATCTTGCTTTATGAGGACTAATGAATTTTCAATTACAGCATCTTGCTGCGAAACCCATTTAGAGCGCTGTTGCAGCGTTTGTAAGTATTCAGTATGCCAACGACGCCAAAAATCTTGATGCATACGCAACATAAGTTGCCATCTGGATAAACGTGAGAGTTTAATCTCAGCAACATCTTCCTCTGGAGGAGCGCTTAGTGGTTCTAAAGTAAGAAAATGACCAGGAGTTAAGACCGACAGATCATTGGGATCAGAGCTAACTGGACACAGCGGTCGTGAATTGAGAATCGCCTCAATTTGAGTTAGAACTGTGTTCAATTCCTCATATGTGAGTATCTGTTCACCAATTACTCGTGTCAGGTGTGCCTTGACTGATTTCACCCCTGCTTCCCAAAGTCCACCCATATGTGGAGCGTTGGGAGGGTTGAAATGCCACTTAATGGCCAATTTTTCGACAGAATTCTGTAAGAGCATCTGGTTAGCTCCCACAAAATTTGTTGCACAATCACTGTACAAATCAGTACATCTACCACGACGAGCTATAAAACGACGAAAACAAGCTGAGAATGCTTCCGATGTCAACGAAGAAACTAATTCCAGATGGATGGCTTCTGTGGTAAATCACACAAATACACATATGTACGCCTTTGCAGACTTTGCTCCACGGTGCTTACCCAAAGTGATCGTCACTGGGCCTGCAAAGTCAACACCAGTGCGTGCAAATGGCTTAACTTGCGGAATACGAGAAATAGGTAACTTACCGATAAATGGTGTGTGAAACCTAGGTTTTACACGAAAACATCGTATACATTTAAATATAACACGTTTTATTTCACGACGACAGGACAAAATCCAGAATTGCTGTGATAACAAATAATGCAGTGTCTGACAACCCGGATGAAAATTATCTCTGTGATATTGTTCAATGATGAGAGTGGTTAGCCGATGCTTACTTGGTAGAAGCATTGGATGTTTTGCATCATAATGCAGAGAGGACCGGTGTAGCCTACCGCCCACCCTCACGATACCCTTTTCATCTATAAAAGGAGCTAGTAAACGCAAGAGTTTACTGAACCCCTTTCCCTGATTAAGCTTCAAAATGTCCTCAGAGAAAACTGTAGCTTGCACATGTTTAACTAAGTATCTAAGGGCGATGTGAAGCTCATAATTTGTCAATGAAAGATGTAACGAAGGTTTATTTTTAGACTTTCTAATAAAGCGTAACATGTAAGCAACTATCCCTTGTATTTTTCGAAGTGACGAAAAATTATTTAACAAATTATCAAATATATTTGTTGGAGTGGTTGCTAACAAAGTCATAGTTTTTTCTTCTGTCAGTACATCTGAGGTATCATAGACCGACACAGATTTGGCCAGAAATCTGGTGATTCTAATAGCCAATTGGGCCCCGCCCACCATAACACCTTAGTCCGTAGCTCAGTAGGAGCCAAGCCCCGAGATGCACAGTCAGCTGAGTTATCAAGAGTGGGTACGTGACGCCACGCAGTGGCTGGTACCCTATCCTGGATATATGAAACTCTGTTGCTCACAAAGGTCTTCCACCTGTGTGGCAAAGATTTTATCCATGACAGAGTTACTAACGAATCAGACCATGCAACCACCTGATTAAATGTTACAATATTCTTAAAAGTCTCCAAAACTGATTCTATGAGGTCTGCCAAGAGAACTGCAGCACACAATTCAAGGCGAGGGATTGAGACTTTCTTCAAAGGGGCTACCTTTGATTTAGAACAAACAATAAAGTTGTCTGTTTTATCTACAGTCGAAACATGAAAATAAAAGACAGCTGCGAAATCTGGTTAAACGACGAGAAATTTGCAAGGAAATGAGAGACGATAATTGCGATTTAAAACTTAACCATTTTTCTACGACATACGCAGGAGGAGCTTCATCCCAATCTAGGTGAAGTTTCCATAAGTGTTGAATCAGCCTATTAGCAAAAAATGATAATGGCGAGATTAATCCTAGTGAATCAAAGATGCGAGCAACATCTGACAAAATGGTGCGTTTAGTACAAGGTTTATCAGTTAATTTTACTTTAAAGAAAAAGCAGTCTGAGTCTGGCTGCCAATGAAGTCCCAGAATTTTAGCACTAGGATTTTCATTGTTATCCAGTGATAACGAAGATGCATCGGATTTATCTGTCACGTCAGTAAGTAAGGCAGGAACATTGCTTGCCCACTTACGTAACTCAAAGCCTCCTGATTACAACAAATATGTGATATCTTTAACAAGAAGTTTACCCTCTTGCAAGGACGAACATCCCGAGACAAGATCATCCACATAGACATCTGTGGATATGACACGTAAAGCGCACGGATATATCGATTCTTTGATTCTGGCTAATTCAAGAATCGTACGAATAGCGAGGTATGGAGCAGACGAAATTCCATACGTAACAGTGTTTAGTTGATAGGTCTCTAATTCATTTAAGGGAGAAAAACGCCAAATTATTCTTTGAAATTTGCGATGATCTTCACGAACCAATATTTGTCTGTACATCTGTTTGATGTCAGCAGTGAACACGATAGCATGAAGACGAAACTTCAAAAGAATCGAGGAAATGTTAGTTTGAAGTTTGGGACCTATCAATAACTGATCATTCAGTGAGTGACCTTGCGAGCATTTTGCTGAAGCATCAAACACGACACGAAGTTTGGTTGTCATGCTATCAGGCTTCATTACATAATGATGTGGAATGTAATAGCTATCTGAAGTTGAAGTTGCTGATACAGTAATTTTGTCCATATGACCCGTCTCTAAATAATCTTTCATGAAATTGAAATAAAGCGAACGTAGCTCGTAATTCTAAGTCAATCGACGTTCTAGAGCTATGAATCTTTTTACAGCGATTTCGTATGATCCAGAAAAGGAAAAATAAGCGTTTGGTTTGAACAGTAAGGGTACGACAAATCGACCAGAGTGGTAAAGAGAATATTCATTTTTGAAGATTTGTTCCGCCTGATGATCCTCGGGGACAGCGTGACCTTCAAAGGAACTTATTCTAACTCCCCAAACTTTCTTATGTCAAAGTCAAGTGAAGTGCATAATGAACTCATCCGAGTTTGACCCGAGAAGTTGGGAATCTCTACCTTGCCCATCAAGATCCATTGAAAAAGTGTATTTACTGCTACTGGATCTGCATTACCTCCTCGTAGCTTGCCATCCACCAAAACAGATGAAAACACATCGGCTCCTAAGAGCAAATCGACAGTACGAGGAATTCCATAATTAGGATCAGCTAATTTTAAATTAGTTAAGTGCGTCCAAGAACTATTTTGGGGTATTATGGAAGAGGGCATATCAGAACAAATTTTTGAGAGAATTATGCAATCTAAAGTAAGTTGAAATTCACCACAAGTTACGGGTTTTATAATACAGGATGTAACACCTCAAGGGGAAAATGACGACATAGAATTTATTCCTTGTATAGGAATATGCGAATGAGCCCTTTGTAAACCTAATATTTGTATGCAACTTTCAGTAATGAAGTTTGCCCGACTACCGGTATCTAGTAATGCTCGAAGAGTATGAAAATTACCAAATGAATCACGAACGTCTATGAGTGCAGTGGATAACAATATAGTATTTCGATGAGTAGAAATAGTATTGGCTATTAAATTAACCGAAGTTGACGAATTTTCAATTTCAACTAGGTTTCCCTTTTCAATTTGGCTTACATCGTGCTTTGGGAAATGCAGCAAAGTATGATGCTTGATTGCGACATACTATGTGACGGACTTAAACAGTTTATGCAAAGTTTAAGGAATTTTACTAAATCAAAACGCTCTTTTGGTGATTTACTTAAAAAGAGTTTACATGTATACAACGAATTGCTAGCCTTGAATAGCCGACAAGAGCTTAATTTTGTTAAAAATGTATAAGTTGTCTTTTTAGGCTCATTTTGTTTAGGTTTATTGGTATCGAGACGATAAATTGTTGAGGTTTCCTATGCGTGACATTGGGTTTTTAAATGAACTAGAATATTTGTGATTGAAGGTATTTGATTATTAGAAAGTGTCAGTTCAAATCGCTCTCTAATCGAGGGATCAATCTTTTGAAATAACAAATCGAGCCACAAAAATTCTAACTTTTCTTTCTCTGTAAGCTTAAGTTTATTAAATGCCTTATAATTTTCTTCAAATGTCTCAATTACTTGTCTAAGAGAGCTTTTTGTTTTAGTAGACGGCTTGACTGAATGAATAGAGCTTAAATATTGATAAGAAAGAACTCGAGTATTCATGTATTTGTTTTTGAGTAAATCAATTGCAATTAAATAATTATCTGCTGTTAATGTAAGACCTTTAACTAGACTTGCAGCTGGGCCTTTCAAGTATGTTTGTAAATAATAGAATTTCTCAGCATTCGACAAGTCGTTTCTATTATGAATAACACTACTATATAATTCAAAAAATTAAGGAAATTCCGTTAAATTGCCCGAAAATGGCGGAATATGAATAGGCTCTAAATCCGATTTAGAATTTACAGTTTGATTATTTGATATGTGTATTTTATCATCCAAATTATACGTTAACTCAATATCCTGTAAGTAGGCTTTAATGGAGTAAAAAATATCATCAATGTCAGTAACAATTTTATCGAGATTTTCTTAATCTTCAGTAGTGTCAGTAGTATTTGAACTAATTTGCGTATATGCATTGTGGAACTCATCATAAAGTTCACGCGCCAACTCAAAGCGCACCAAAGCCCCATTGACTTTAGTTTTATCGGCAACGGCCGCCCCCGAAATGACCAAAATGGGACCCAACCTTTTTTTTATACTATTACCCAATACAATGACACTGTTCACTGATACTGCCTTGTTTTGTTTCCATTATGTGGATTAATATTATTAATAATTAAATAATTAAGGAACGAAAATTAATAAAATAATATATTTGAATTAATTAAAAATAGTCAAACAATTAGTCTGATTATTTTCCGAAATGCAAAATGTGTATTTATTTAAATGGGCAATTCAATAAAATAATACGCGAGAGCGAGAACAAAAAACGCGAACAAAAAACACTAACAGATGTGCGTTCGCCGTTTGCGAACTCGAGAATATAGCGACACAAAAAAACCGACAATGCGAAATTGAATCTTAAGTAACGCATGAATAAGAACAACGCGTGCAGAAGCGACGTTACGAATTAACGACGATTCTATCGACGGAATAAAATATCTGATACGAATTACAAGATATCGGGTGCGATGGACCAAAAAAATGTAGGAGAAACTGGCGACGAAGTCGGCAAACCTTGATAAGTCAAGAGGGACACTTACCGATGTAATTCCTCTTTCTTCCCGGTCTGGCCAGACTGAAGTGGACTGTATTTTGGATGCACTTGATTATTCTTAATTTCACACGTTGCTTAAGGGGAATATAACAGTGGTCTGAAATTTAATGTTAGGTTTATTTAAAAACTAAAGGTCCTAAAAAGTTGAAATTTTGACAGCGTATATTAAGCCCAATTATCTAGTAAAATATCGAAGTACTTTTTTTTAACAATTTGCTTTCAGAGGTATGAAAAAAATAATGTTATATTTTTCAAAATTAAAAAAAATATTCCCATACCTTACTAGTTTATACTATAAGGAATATAATGTGAACATTTCATAAAGATGCGATAACTCATGCCCGAGTCACTTTAAAATAAAAATCTTGAAAAATAAGACCGTAAAATACCGCCGCCTTGCGGATCTTCTCTTAGTTGAACGCGTTGTACACTCATCTGCACAATTATTGGAGGGGCGAGCAGCGTGCGGCCAGCCTTTATCCCTGGGCCGGTGAACGCTCGCGGCTTCGCGTTTGTTTTCTTTTCTTTTCTCAATCATAGTTAACAAAAACGGCTCGCGTCGTTAGCATTTGTTCTCGTAAAATTAATATTTCTCAATTATAATCGATATTTTATTGTACTAGTGTTTTATTTTTATGCTTTCTAACTACTAATGGAATAAGTATTTTTTTATACTGCATGTTCACTAATATAGAAAACACGAAATGTTTCACTAATTTAAATAAAGATGTGTAATATACCTTTAATATTGGCTTCCCTAATTATTTGACAGTGTCGGTATTATTAAATTATTTTTAAAGTTTTTTAAGCTGATTAATAAGCCAGAAGCAATCAAATAACAATCAGTCTTGTTTAAATCATTATTTCGTCTTAAATCTTTCGTTGTTAAAGCAGTTGTTAAATGCCATTAAACTTCTCGCAATAAAACAATTAAAGTAAATTGTAAAGTTTCTAGCAATCGGACCTATTTAAACCAACTGCGACTTCATGAACAAATCAATGATATCAAAACTATAAGAATAGTAAGAATAACGTCAGTAATATGACGTTGTCGTAGATTAATGTTACAAATCAACTATATTTTACTGAGCACAGGTAATATATGTTTGACGAATGTTTAACAAAAATGTAGGGTTTAACTGCGTGCATATTCATTGTTAATTATTTTAGAAAAAATAGAACTACAATAATAATAAGGTAGTTATTATAATGCATTTCAAATAACAAGTTTCTTGCTCAACATTGCACCGAGCCCAATATATTTTTTAAGGACCGGCTTGGCCCGACTCGGTCATAAAATAAGAGAGATTGAGTTTTGCCTGACCCGGCCCGGTCAACATTTCAGGTCTAAATATATAAAAAATATACTTATCTGATTATAGGCGTAGTATTTAGAAAAAAGTAAAAAAAATATATAAAATTAAGATAATTTAAATATTGAATATGATACGGGAAAATCGCCTAAGAAAAATTCAGGCCCGTGCAGTGCTCCAATTGACATATCTTCCCTAAATATTTTAGATGACAAATCTCAAATATATTTTTTGTGTTGAGTATAAAATGTCTGCCTGAAGTCATTTTATTATTTATTTGTTGCATTCATAAAAACTAGAATATTTGATAAAATAAAAATTGAAATTCTCCCGAAAATTTGGGGTATTTACCCAATTTGGCAGAGGCCAAATTAATACACATTATTTTCATGGCCATAGCAGTTAGGAAAGATAATATTCCTATAAAAAAAATATCATTGAAAATCCTATGTTCCGCGTTTTTCATACAGGGTGTCTACGGTAAACCATTCGTTAAAAGTTTATGGGGTTGCTGTTAAACTAAAAATTTGAAAAAAAAACACCCTATATATTAGTCATTTTTTAGATTCCTCGATTAAATTGCAACATATTTTTTTCAAATATATGTACACTTATCTCTTATAGTTTTGAAGCAAAAAAAAAATATTTCTAAAGTTTTGACCTCTAAAAGGCATCTTGAAATCTGTAACTTCTCTTAAGAATAAGATAAAAATATGATTTAAATCTCTATTTGTACCTAGGGGATGCCTCTATAGGTATATTAATTCGCAACTGAATTTTAGTAGGCAAGTAGTAATGTTTTTGTTCTGTCGCGTATGTAATGCAAAATGTCAAATAATAACAGTATATTACGTAACCAGAGTAGTATCCAGTATATTACATATGAGCGGACATGTTGCGCACGAGCCGCGCAGCGGCGAGTGCAGTATTCCGCGAGTATGTAATTGCCATACCACTCGAGAAACGTACGATACTTTACCTACGCCCTAACAAAATAAACAATGAGCATTAAAGAACAACTTATTTATTGTAATAATTTTTAATAGTACCATGACAATGATGGAAACTAAATTACTACTTGAATAATATACAGGGAATAAAGCTGTTCATTTTCCGACATTCGTTGTTTTTTAAAAGAGTTCAATTTGAAGCTTTAAACGAGTGTTTTCCACTCCCAGACTAAGCATGAAGTAAAATTTCGAGTTTAGAAAAGCCCCGTGAAAATTTGTCGAAGGTCGCGCAGCGACCCTCGACAAATTTTCTGGGCTTTTCTAAACTCGAAATTTTACTTCATGCGCTACGCGTATAAAACACTAAAATATTGTGAAATTTATTTATATTCGAACTTCACTTAAAATCTGTGTTTTATACGCGTGGCGCATGAAGTAAAATTTCGAGTTTAGAAAAGCCCAGAAAATTTGTCTCGGGTCGCTGCGCGCCCCTCGACAAATTTTCAAGGGGCTTTTCTAAACTCTAAATTTTACTTCATGCTTAGTCTGGGAGTGGAAAACACTCGTTTAGAGCTTCAAATTGAACCATTAAAACAAACAACGAATAACTAAAGATTTAAAGAAAACAAGCTGAATTTGGTATACGTATATTTTAAAGAAAAACTCCCTGTACATCAAAGAAATGCCATTACCCTGCATAAATGCGACGAAAAACGAATTTTCGAAATAATTCGAAAACTACTCGCTTTAGAAGTATATTTGTATAATACTTTTTTGTAGGAAATTCCCCCCCCCAATCGTACTACGTGATAAAAATTGGATCATTCCATTAAAAAAAAAAAAATTACTTGATATTGAAAAGAGCACTTAGATATTGACATTTTAAGAACACTTATGGTCAAAATTGACAGTTTCCAATTAATTTACTCATAGAGGCATTCTGTAGGTACAAGTAGAGATATAAATCATATTTTTATCTTATTCTTAAGAGAAGTTACAGACAGATTTTGAGATGCCTTTTAAAGGTCAAAATTTTAGAAATATTTTTTTTTCTTGAATACTATAACAGATAAGTGTACATATGTTTGAATAAAATATGTTGCAATTTAAACGAGAAACCCAAAAAATTACTAATATGTAGGGTGTTCTATTTAAAATAACAAATTTGGTGCTACTTCCGGTGGAACCGGAAGTGATATAAAGTTGAAATATTTCACACGAGGAGAACTGGTTCAACCATATGCCAAGGATTGTTTTCAAATTTTTAGTGCAACGGCAACCCCATAAACTTTTAACGAATGGTTTAGCGTAGACACCCTGTATATATCCGGCATATAAATATTTACAAGGACCTTATGAACATGAACTATTTTATTAGTATATTTTTAAGAAATAATCTCTATTTAATAAAATAAAACACATAGTTTGTGTACTGGAGTCTTAAAAGAAAAAATAATGTGTTATAATGACAAGAATAAGAATCATCAGTTTTGTAAATACCGAAAAATAACACAAGATCTGATAACGCTTTCTAACGAATTGAAAACAATACATAGCTTGTATAATACGAATCGACACTTTCCTTCGATCCGTCTTTTTTATACGCTTTTTTTTTCGTCTATTCCACGCGACGCGAGACCCCATCCGTTCATGATAAGGAGCAATGCACAAATGCACAGCGAACTGCCGCTTTTCTCTCTGACTGTATTCGCCCCACTTGTGCTGTAAATTTGGCATCGGATGAGCTACTCTAAACTATGTGGGTCTTTCCAACACGATCGACGTGTTACACTGCAATAATCCCCTTAATATTTAAAACACTAATTTGAAAACGAAAACGTGACTGTCTCGGCGGACGTTTCGCGCAGAAGTCCGCGTAAAGTATCCCAACGAAAAATAAAAAGGTTTGCCAACATAATCCGAAATTAACTATATATATGGCGCGAAATTTAAGCAATTTACGTACTTAAGATTTAATTTACGACACAACAAAATAAGTCATTTTAAATTACCGAAATTAGATAAATACACAACTTGTGTTGAATAAAAATATAAAATAAATTACTGAATTCTGAACATCCGCTTTTTATGAAAAAAGAAAAAATGGTTCAAATAAAAGCTCAACACAATAAAAAATACACAACTTGCATGGTTAAAATTTTACCGAAGCTCTTTTTGTATCACTTATAACCTATAATATACTAGGGTGTCTAGGGGAGAACACTTGTTTTTTGTGTTAATTTCAGATTGTGTCAATTTAGTGAACTCTTCGAAGATTCAGGATCCAAGCGTGTTTTAATTGGGGATTCACAGCTCGACTTTTTCAATACCAAAGCTAACATGGCGTGTTTCTCAAATATTTTTTTTTTTACCAGTAGTTATTGACATTATTTACATTAATTTATATAAAATACATTGTAAATCAATATTAAATAGTATTAAATAACGGATCTATGAGATCTGTGAAAAAGGATCTATGAGATTTTAGAAATTTCTTGAATGGATGACAATAAATTCTTTTTGTTTTTGTGTTAATTGTTTGAGAACTGTGTTTAGTTTGTTTAATCAGTTTATTTTTAATTTAATCTATTTATCTGAGCAGATTTTACAACCTTGATTGAAAAAATATCACACCGTTGCTAAATTTTATTAATTGTTATATAATACAAAATAGTTGACAACAATATATGTTCTTTTTTAGATATTAGAATACATTTTAAAAATGATCAAGTGTGCGGTTGACTCAGGGTAAATGTAATCTTACTATAGATACAAAGTAAAATATTTGTATAGAATATGATACGCGTGTGATCAATTACTCTGTAACATTAAAATTGTGTACGTGAGTTGATGCCTATTACATTCCATTTACACCTGTAATGATGCATAATACGAACATATCTTCAATTTGGTTCTCATTAATAACTTGATGAAACATGTTTACAATATTGATAATTAAATAAAAGTCACTTGGAATGACGATAAGTCGAAACTAGTCGGAGAGAATAAAAAATAGTAGTGAAACAAACCAAGTGACTTTTATTTAATTATCAATATAATACGAACTATTCTAACGAGTGTCTATAAACAGTCGGCATCTCGGTTGCTTTGAGAAACAAACTGCATATTTTTGATTATGCCATACGACACGGTGAATCTTGGAATCGTCAAATACATTCAAATGTCATTAAGTAGTGTCACAGTGCCGAATTTAATTACGACGTATGTTTCTAAAGTCAGAACCTAGTGGGATGTCGACAGTTTATAGACACTTGTTATTAATATGTTATACAAATTGTGGTTCACATGAATTTGATGAAAAGCAAACATTGAGTTACAAAGTTGTCTAGAAAGTTGATAAAATCTAGATAATGTAATACACGTATTTCAATTTTTTTATATGCACAGGAATTGTATTTTTTCAAAATCCTTTATTTTCTCATAATAACATTTGTGCTTAAACTTATCTTAAAATAAATTTAAGCTTCGGCACAACTGATGAACCCATTTCAATTAGACCCAATCATAAACTAGTTTTTTTTGTGAAATATATTTTACGAGAAGTTTGTGAATTTCACTTTAAATTCAAATTAAACGAAGTTAAAATTCGATTTTAACCAGATATTAATGATTTTTACGTACAATTTTTACAAAAAGTTTGTTTTGCTGATTTTATTTGTCCTTTCGACTGGTAAGTATCAAGTGCCTTAATTTTATAGTTCATAGTTATTTAAAATGTTTTACCACGGATTAAATAAGAAATGAAATACTAATAAAAGTTAATCGTTTCTTACGCTTTGTATTAACTTCACCTAAAAATAATTTTAAAAATATATACATGTTATAACACTCTTGATTATTTTAATAAAATGATTATTAAAAAGTTAAAAGAAATATTTAATAATACACTCTATCGAATAAACTATCATTGATACACCGAGACCGCCAAGTAAAATTAAATATATAAAATCAAAATGGTGAAAAGAGAAAATCAATTTTTCATCACTTATTTTTGGGCCAAATAAAAACACATCCATGTTATTAAACGCATCAAATTTCTCTTGAAACTTGCAGTTTTTATAAAGTCCATTTCTACTAGTTGCATAGTTCATTTGAAAGGACTTATAACCAGGCATTAAAGGTTCCTTTACAATGTGAAAACAATTTTTATTCTCACTATCTGCTAAAGTTTTAAGCAGAAATAAAGCTATGTTGTGCATTAAAGCATATCCCGCTGATGTATCACAATTATTAATTTTGTTGATAATAAATGTGTCATTTGCAGAGATTAGCATGTTCTTATACACGTTTGATATTTTTGGGTAAAATATTCTCGAAATGTAGATGGATGTGTTTAAAACTTTAACTTTTTCGAGCTCGTCAATATCTGGGTGGTATTTATCTGTTAGAATATTATCTAGAAGTAATGATAAGAAAGACCAAACCAAAAACATGCATAGAATTGTCCAGGATTTAAGTAGAGTTGTTGCTCTTTTGGGATGTGCAGGGGATACACAGAATAATCCAGGGATTAATTCTATTAGAGCATCATTTATTTTTATGAAGAATTTTAAGCAGATATAACTTAATGCAATTGTTGCTATTATTAGAAACCAGATGTTTGTGGGAAATATATTCAGAATTTTTTCCATTTGTGATATTTTCGACGATTTTTTGATTATTATCACCACATCGTTTCTACTAGTGGGGTCGCTGTAGGTAAATTGTTCCATATTGTAAATGGTAGGAAAAACGCTAACAACAAATCCATTTTCATAAGAGAATTTTACTAAATCTTCCACGTTATCAAAAATAGTCGATTGTATATATAACGAATTGCATTTATATGCTTCTTTCTGCAACTCCTCATTCCCATTTTGGTAAATAAGAGAGACAACGTAAAAAGAAATTCCCACCAAAATATGAGGTAAACCTTCGGAAATACTAACCCCATTATTTTTTATTAGGAATGTAAGATTTTAACACGTACCAAACTAATTTATTTTTATACTGATCTAAAACATCACTATTGCATTTATCTTCGATGAAGAAGTTAACTTCGTTCTCTATAGCGCGCCGTGGGTTGTTTTTCAAATCGTAAATAGCATCCTCGATCTCGCTGCAACTGTTTAAAATGATAAAAATCGGCCTTCCTCTATGCACGTATTTTCCTAACGAATGCATGTAAACTGGAGTATTGGAATTCATTGCAATTTCAACGTATTTCGGTTTTAGGTCTAGTTTTTCAGATAAAAGTAATCCTACGTATGGAGTATATTTACTGGTTAAATTGAAACTTTTTGAAAAATTTGAATGAAGCGCATCTTCTAGAAGGTTGCAATAAGCTAATGCTAATGCCATTGAAAATGTGGTCAGATATAATTTAAAGTTATTCATAATTTGTTATATTGTTTCAGTGTTATAGTTACAGAGTTTAACTTGTAAAATATTTGTATTATTTAGTTAAATGTAATATTATGTAGAGTTTTAGATTCATTTACCTGATTTTTAAAATATTTTTTTTGTTTAAATTAAAATATTAATTGTATATATGTATCGATGTGGTTGGCTGGATATAAACAATCTTTCAATCTAATATAGAGTGAATAAGGGTCAAAATATGTTGTAATCATGAAGGTGTAATGAGCGAGGGTAAAACGTTTTGTTTCACAATATAGCCACAGGAATATTAAGGCGATTATTTCCAAATTACTGTACATGAACTATTTATTACATGCATTAGTTTTTCGTAAAAAATTATAATACTTTACCGAGTTCCGAAAGTATTTCTAGTTTCCATGGACAAATTAACTTATATGTCAACAAACAATAGGAACCACTTTAAACAATATAAAGTATGTAAAATTAGAAAAAGATAAATATTATATTATCAATATGAACTCACAACCACTCAAATTGTATGGTCTTATAAAACTTCATAATGTCGAAAATCCAATAAGACCAGTACACAGTGGTCCCAAATGCCGAAAATGTGGCCGTAATATGAAGGTGCTATCCAAAATGTATGTAAATTAGCAAATCGATTTTTTCGAGTTCGCTGATTAAGAAGAATTAATTAAAAATTTGCAAAACAAAATGGCGGGTCTAATATGGCGTACAAAAATTATATAAATTGTCATACTTTTATATAGATTTGCATATAGGGCATTTTGAGGTAGCTGATTAAGAATATGTAATTACAAATTTGAATAACAAAATGGCGGATCCAAGATAGCAAACAAAAAGATAAAAATTGTCATACTTTCATATAATTTCAGATATAGGGTTTTTTGTGGTCGCTGATTAAGAACCTTAAATTAAAATAATTTAAAAAAATACCTTTATTGGCATTAATATTCTCTTTTACACTTTAACGTACAATTTTATACCCCTTTTCCCCCTTACAGCCCTCTTTTTTCTCTTTCTTTCTCCTTTTCCCATTCCAATCTTTCCAAAATATTTACGCCTGAACCGTCCTCTCTCATCCATTCCGTAACCCTATTATTCCCTTTTATCCAATCTTTACATACCGCCTTACATTCCTTCCCCAAGTGTACCCATGTATCCCGTCCGCATCCGGACCATAATTTAAAGAAAATGGCGGACATGAATTATCAAAATTATATTTTTTTATAGACATTTTTAGATAAAGGGTTTTTGAGGTCGCTGAGTGTGTATCTACACTTAATAATTCACAAAACAAAATAGCGATTTTTCACATTATTTAACTTTATATGAAAAGTTCTGAAAATCGTGTTAAAATCATAATTAATCTCATTTTTGAGCGAATCAAAAAATACCTAACAAATATGTCGCTTTTCTGAATTATCAAATGACCTTTTTATTAATAAACGATAATAATAACAATAACTTATTCTGAATTTTTTATTGTTTTTAATTCCATGGCAGGGAAGATTTGTGGTAAGCGCTAATAAAATTATTTTTACCGATTGTATGTAAATTTATAAGGAGGGGCCCAAGGGGGCGACGGCACTAGGCGCATCAAGTAGAGAGGCGTTATCAAAGCCAGACATCATAAACTTCATAAATTTAAGTCAGACATTTTTATTTATACATATAAGTAATCGATATTTTGAACTTTACTTTAAATCCTTGTTTTATAGGAAAAGCCTGAAAATTTGGATTTGCAAATCCAAATTTTCAGGCTTTTCTAAACTCGAAATTTTACTTCATGCTTAGTCTGAGAGTGAACACCTACGTTAAAAAATAAAATAAATCACTAATATTTGACAATTATTAAGAATAATTAAGTTATTCACACGGGCAAAGTTACGTTTTGTAAAATTTTAACACTTTTTCGTTGTATTTACTATTAATGTTAATAAAAATAATAAATGAACTTTATTTCAAGAAATGGTCATAAAATAATAATTCTAAGAAACATAAATGGAATTGTGTCGAAAAAAAACAATTATATATACTAACCAGAGCTGGGCCGGATTCGAATCATTCAGGATTCGAATCCTGGATTCGAATCCTTTTAGAGGATTTAAAAGAGGTATTCGAATACTTTAGTTAAACTGGATTCGTGATCCTGATTCGTTACATTTTTTTAAGAGGATTCGTATTTGAATCCAAAGGCGGGTGATTCGAATCCTCATAAAAGGATTGGAATCCACATAAAAGGATTCGAATATTTATAAGAGGATTCGAATACTTACAAAAGGATTCGAATACTTATAAAAGGATACGAACCGTCAAAAATAATTCGAATTAATCGTGAGGATTAACATAGAAAATTTGTTTTGTATGTTTTTAAATTTCTCGTTAAACCACTGTTTTGTACGCGTGGCGCATTAAGTAAAATTTCGAGTTTAGAAAAGCCCCGTGAAAGTTTGTCTCGGGTCGCTGCGCGACCCTCGACAAATTTTCTACGCGGGGCTTTTCTAAACTCGAAATTTTACTTCATGCTTAGTCTGGGAGTGGAAGACTCTCGTTCGTAAATTTTCGAATTATCATAAAGTTGTCATAAAGTTGTGTATTTATTTTCAATAAAATCTTTCTCGGTTTATTGAACAAAAACAAAAGAGCTGAAGTGAAAAGTGTTTAGATAAAAGTGTTTTTTTTTTTCATTGGCTACAACTTTTGTTTGAAACATTTTTTGATTTAGACGTCGAAAGCTCGGTGAATTGTTGATCTCCACTAGGTTTTTTAGTTTCTAACTCAAATACAAAAGAGCTGAGGTGTTTAGGTAAAAGAATTTTATTTTATCGTTGGCTACAACTTTTGTTTTAAAACATTTTTTGATTTAGACATCGAAAGCCATAGTCGGTGAGTTGTTTATCTCTACTAGATTTTTTAGTTTCTAATTCAAAAACAAAGGAGCTGAGGTGAAACGTGTTTAGGTAAAAGTGGTTTATTTTTTCGTTAGCTACAACTATTGTTTGAAACATTTTTTGATTTAGACATCAAAAGCCATAGTCGGTGAGTTGCTGATCTCCACTAGATTATTTAGTTTCTAATTTATAAACAAAAGAACTGAGGTGAAAAGTGATTAAACAAAAGTTTGTGTTGTGTGTTTTTATTATCTTTTGTTTGATTTTGTTTTGATTAAGTTATTAATAAAGCAGCAATTTGTGAGTGATTATCAAATAAAAAAAAAGCCTAGGGAAAATATCTTTTTCGTATAGTGATCATAAACAAAATAGTTAAGGTGAGAAGTTGTGTATTTTTTATTATCTCTTTTTCTCTTCTTAACTTTGTGTATCTCTTTATAAAATATCATTGTATTTATTTATTTTAGTTTAAACTTTTCCCTGAAGAAGCTAACAAATGTATAGCGAAATATTGGCTAATTAAAATAAAGTTCTGGCTAAAAATAGAACTATCATTTTTGAATTCTGCCACTTTTCCACAATAGTTTATATAAGTTTTTTATTATCTTGTTTGAAACATGTTTTTGAAAACTATAATGTGATACATTAAGGTAAAAGTAAGCATTAAGTTTATAAAATTTTGAAAAGGTATTGCTTAAAAATGTTTATAAAAAAGTTTAAATGAGCAAATATTTGCCAAAAAAGAAAAGTAGGAACCAAATCTTTTTAAAAATACTTTAGTCTCAAAAAGATCTTAATTATAATAGAGTTTTTTGTTGTTAACATAATTGAAATTCGTTTAATAAAAAAACATCTAATGATTTCTGCTGATTTTTAACAAAAGACTTTTAGACATTTGATGGTATAAGTAAAATTAAATTACTGAAATAAGTATTTATTTTTTAATATATACGTAAATATCCGGTAAACAATGTAAAATATTTATTTAATTATAATATTTAGGTAATAAAAATACAATAAATGTTATATTATGATTATTATTATTATTATACAGGGTGTCCGTATTTCAACAGAATGTATGGGGATCTCGGTTATTTGAAGAGATTAAGAGTCGGTTAAATTAAAGTCTCATAACTATTTTTCACAATATTCTAATTGTATAATTTATTATTTATTTGAAACTGCTACTAGGCAATTAGCACAGAGCTAATTGCCTAGTAGCAGTTTCAATAAATAATAAAACACCATAAATTGAAAATAACACCTTCATTAAAAAACCAAAACACTGACCTTTCAAAAAAAACTCTTGTAATAAATACAAGAAAGACGAAATAGAAAATCCATTTTCTATTTTACTTAGAATTCAAAATTTTGAATTGTTGTTTAAATGACGCAGCATTTTGACATTACATATTTACGTAGTTTTGTAACTAGGAAACTCATCACGTCCGATTTAAACTATAACATATTTTGTGTGCTTAATATTATTGCACAGAAGTGTACGTTTTATATGTAAAATTTTAATCTTTTAGTTTTTCAAAGAGTGCCTTGGAAACAGTTGAGTAACTCACTTATTTGGCAACTCCTAGGAGCCATAATTCGCGTACATATCATCTCTGAAGACGGGCATCCGACGATACATACTTTACCAGCTGTGACATATTTTAAAGTAACGAGTGTCTTCCACTCCCAGACTAAGCATGAAGTAAAATTTCGAGTTTAGAAAAGCCCCGCGGTGAAAATTTGTCGAGGGTCGCGCAGCGACCCGAGACAAATTTTCACGGGGCTTTTCTAAACTCGAAATTTTACTTCATGCGCCACGCGTATAAGCCACTGATTTGAAGTGTAGTTCAAAAGCACACAAATACATCTTTAATCAGAGAAACACAGGTATTTAGTCTGTTAACAACGATGGTCAGTGTTAATAATAAATAATTAGGTTTTGAATATTTTTGTTAAAACAACTGATAACGATATTTATATGTTAATGGGTGTAAAAAAATTATAAAATTAAATTTATTCATAAACGATTTGTATTCGTGATTCGAAAAAACAGGATTCGAATCTTTGATTCGAATCATATTTATCTTTTACGAATCCTTTATTCGAGTATTCGTGATTCGAATCATATTAGGTGATTCGGATTCGTGATTTGAATCCTTTACGAGGATTCGTCCCAGCTCTGATACTAACATATTTTATTTATTTATTAATGGGATCCATATACAATAAAAGACTACAATTCAAAATTTCTAAAACTATCAAAATTATGTAAATACAATTAAGTCTAAACCTAAATGCATATTACAAGTAACAAATTAACACATACACAATCATTTTTACTATTCTCTAAGTAAAAACAAGCGTAGATTTTTCAAGTTTCCATCAAGGACGGTAGAGTATATGGTAAGAAGGATCGACAGAATCGAAGATTTTGGAGTGGGGGTAGAGATCGCTTACGTGAAAAATGCTCGTTGAATTTAAATGTGGTTACTTCATGATTACAAGTAATTACAGTAACGAAATATTAGTTCTTGCTAATAAATTTTACTAATAATATAAAAATTATCTTAGATAAAAGACTATTCGGTTTGGAAATAGCATTAGCAACATAATGTATTTGCACATTTTATTCTTCGTAATGTTCCTATCCATGTATCCTTTATGTATATTTATTTTTATTGTAATATAATGTATAAGCGTTAACAACTAAAGTTATAAAACTGGGCTGGCTGAACCTTCAATTTTATAAGTTAGCATTGAACTGACAAAATAGTTGTTCATACAAAACGGATTATAATAAAGCTGAGCAGTCTAATATTTAAATATAAATGTTGATAACGTTTAATTATTAACCAATGTGTCAACGTGAGGGAAGGTACCCCACGTTGATTTCCAACTAGCTCAGGTTGGTTGAATTTATGAGAGATGAGCAACTAACTTTTGAAACACATATGCTGTTTTGAATTAATTATTTTAAACAAATTGAAATAAAAACCATTAAAACAATAACAAAAGTAAAGAGAAAAGAATAGCACGGAGCACGAAAGAACAGGGCAAACTTGGTGTGGCGTCGGTGTCGCCGTGTCAAGATCGGATTTTCTAGCCTAGTGGCGGTGTCTGGATAGAGGCGACGCGCGACGTCCTACAGTGGTCGGAGAGCGGAAATAAGTTAGTTTTTGGCAGGCCAGTTAATCGTCTAACTGATGTAGTATTTCTAAAATAGATACTTAAGAGAAACATACCTCAAAAGTTTTCTAACATAATTTGTAATATTATAAGAGTACCATGGTATCAAATCAAAGCTACGAAACACTCACAATTTTACAATAGAAACAGTGCCGTGGCAAGCTAGGTTGGCGCCTGGTGCCAAAATTTGATATGGCGCCCCTCCTTTTCTTACATAGTAAATTTCATATAAATGAGAAGAATGGTATAAGGCCAATTTGTATATTTAAAAAATATGAAACAAAAAGCGATTGTGCAAACATTTGAACATTTATTGTCAAATAATTAATTATACAAAGATAATAACGAAAAAAACCTATAATTTTTTCTATTGAATGAACAAATAATAAAAGAAATTTAAGTAAATAATAATCTAAAACTTCACTTTTCTTGCTTTGCGTAATGCGAATTCTTTGATGATTTCATCATATTTAAAGCATTCGCTACTTCATAATTAATTGATAATATGGCTAAGTTTGTTAACCTGTCTTGTCCCATTGACGATCTTAAATAATTTTTAATTAATTTCAGTTTGCTGAAACTACGTTCGCAAGATGCAATTGTCACGGGTTACGTTATAAATATTCGAATAGCTATGTCTATATTGGGGTATACACTACTCAGTTCATATGTGTGAATTATATTTAACAATTCAAGTGGATTTGTTAATTGAATATTTTCGCACATTGAAAGTGCTTGAAACTTAAAACTTTCAATTTCAGATCCAAATTCTTCAGCATTTAAATCGTTTTTATATTTTGAAGCTAGAATTTCTGCTTGTTTCCGTAATTCTCCAGAAGACATGGTTTCTATAGACTTCTCGTAAAGAAAGTTAAAATCTGAACAAATAGAGTGCATTGATTCAAATCTCCACTGTAATTGACCTAAAATATTATCAAACACCATATAACAATCTTTAGAAAATAATTCAGATGGTGTTAAATAATATCCTTCATCAATAGCTTCTTCAGAATGAAACCTCTTCACTTTCCTCTGTCTCTTATTAGGAAAATCAGGACTTATATCTAATTTCGTGGAGATTATTTTTGCTTTATTTAAAGTGGTTTCAAATCCTTCATTCCTTAATTCCTGTAGAGCCATAGTTAATCCTTTTAATAACTTTGATGCCACGTCTAGGGACAATTTTTCTCCTTGTAGTAGAATGTTTACCCGATCAATATGCGTTAGAATTTTGCACCATATATCTAGTAGACATATAAACTTGTAATCAATTTGGATTAATATTTGATTAGCACCCGAAACTGTTTCAACATTTAAACTAAGATCTTGAGATATATCTTTAAGAATTGAGTGTACTTGTTCAACTTGTGTGTATAAAGCTGTTACAGCTCTTTTCTTGCTAGACCATCGTGTTGTGGAATGTCCCTTTAAAGAAATTTTTAATACTGCCATCAACTTTTTCCACCTGGACGTAGATTTAGAAAAATAGACAAAAATGTTTTCTACAATGCTAAAAAACGTAATCATGATAGGTGGTATTTCTGAGGCATGTACTCCGATTAAATTTAAGGAATGACTAACACATGGTAAATGTTGCTAATTCGTTTTTCCTGATAATATTCGCCTGTACGCCACGATACTTCCCTGCCATATTGGCAGCATTATCATATCCTTGACTCCTACAATTTTTAATGTCTAAACCATCGAATTCTAATTTACTTAAAATTTCCTCAGCTAATCCTTCTCCAGTTTTTTCATGTGTATCAATGAAGTCAATAAATTTTTCTTCAATTGATATTACATTTTTAGTAATTTTAATATATCTAAGAATTTGTGACATTTGTTCCTTTTTTGATATATCTGGTGTGCCATCAAATAATATTGAAAAATATTTAGATTCTTTAATCTCTTTGAGAATTTCTTGTCTTACTTTATTTCCCATTAAATTTATCATTTCATTTTGAATGTCCAATGACAGGTATGTAACAGATGGCTTATTTGATTTAATATTTTGTAGATGATTATAAATAACAGGATTGTAATGGCTGATAAGTTAAATTAAATTTAAAAAAATGCCGAGGTTTGGAGTACCGATTTCATTAGTTGATCCTCGTAATGCGAGATTATTTTTCCCACAAAACAAAATGACATCCACAATTACTTTTAATATTTCTTGCCATTTTTCGGATTCTAATTTTATCGCTTTTTCGAGTTCGTCGTCAATTGTTTTGCAATCACGAAGTCGTCTCTCAAATTCTTTCCATTTAATATAACAGTTTCTATGTTCAACGCTGTTTTCATGGTCTGGTAGCCGCGGACTTAAATGCCTCCAATCACTAAATCCTTTTTTAATATCACTAAAATATGATTTTCTTTCAACTGAAAACAACAAACAGGGAAAACAAAATAAAGTATTTTTCATTACACTATATAAGAGCCAATTTCGTCTAACCATTTCACCATTTGGTAATGTTTTATAGAACCAAGTTTTTTTAAAACATCTACCATCTTCTGAAAGGGGAAAGAAAGTTAAATGTTCATTAACTTGTAATGGTCCAAGTTGTATTAAATGACATTTAAACTTGTCGGTGATGAGCGGCCATGTAGCTGGATCTTCATATTGTATTATTTGTTCATTATTATTTTCAGGTGGTGATTTCGATATGATTTCTTTTTCAGAAGATTGATCTTCTGTTTATTTGTTGTCTGGTTGTTTTTGAAGAGGTGGCAAATTATTTTCTTCGACATCTAAATGTAAGTTTTCCGAATTGGAAGGATCATCAATGTTTATTGGAGTCTCTTTCTTGTTATGTGTAGATGTAGTAACCGATACCCATTTCTTCATTTGTTTAGACAAATGTGTGTTATCCTCGGCCCTCTTTCTTTTTTGTTTTTCATTTTGAGCTCCTGATTTCTTTTTTGAAGGTGCCATATTACCTCTTTCTTCTTGGACAAATAATAAATCTAGTAATAAAAGGAAACAAAAAGTAATTATAATTAGACATATACTGTTATCTAATTATAATTTTAAGGGGGATTAACTTTTCGCCACGTGGTTTTAAGAAAAAATAATGTTTGCGTAGTTATACAAACAATTATAGAAAAAAGCAGAATAAGCGACCTTTGTAAATATTATTTATAAAGAATTTGTAGAAATAAAATGTATCCCTATCTAACAATATAGAAGATCCCCCTTAATTACAAAGCCTTGAATTAATCGATCGTTTTAATATCATAATATAATTATCAGGGACTAAAAACTAAAAAAATTACGTTCGCGTCTGATCGGAACGAAAACGAATTCTTTTTGTTCGTTCTTAACGTTCTCGCATGAAACTTAAAATCTCCGTTTTCGATAACCGAAATGAAATAACGGTTATTACTTCATTTATTCATAATAACCCTCTATAACTTTTATTATCCATATTACAGAAAAAAATCAAATACTATTTATAGCGTTTTAAGTGAAATTTTTCAAATCAAATCCAAACGAAATTGCTCATGTACAAGATTTTTTGTCGTAACATCATTTTAATATTACAATTTAAGGGTATTTGAATTAAAATAAGTATGAAATAATTGAAGGTATATCCGAGGATATATCATATAAAAAAATATTTTTCCATAAATCAAATAAATGTAAAGTAAGACACTTCAATTATTTATCTTCAACCAGTTCGAACTTATTTCTTTTCAAATACTGTAAAAGATATTAAAATTGTAATTTTTATGTAATAATTGAATATCCTACATTAATATTAACTTTAAATCTTTGTGGCAAAAGTTACAGATTTATTTTACATCATAAGCTATACGCCAACTTTAAAATAATGAACGATAAAAGGCGGTAAAAAACGTTATTTAAATATTATTTATTCCGTTTTCGATCTCGAACGAAAAATATAGATTCTCGTTTCCGTTTTCGTTTTTATACAAATTCTGGTTATTTTCGTTATTTCGTTTTCGTTTTCATTCCGTTCTCAGTCCCTGATAATTATAATGTGTTGGATAAGATTAGTTAAGATATGACATTTCCTTCGAATATGATTTCTTATAAATCATTATACATATATGTATTATAAGTATTAATAATATAATTGTTTAAGTTAGACTTAGAGACATTATTGTAAAATATTTGACAAACAAAAACCGTACTTATTTTTATAACGAAGAATATTTAAGCTAAGAATCTCGAATATTATTATTAGATATTTTAACTTTATTCTCATTTTATAATATAATTTCCGTAGTACAAACAACAATTAGAATTATTTATGTGAAGTGAATATTGCATATACATATTTATTTATATCTGAATAAAAAGTATCTTCAGATGATATAGTTAAATTTATACATAACCATTCAATAATAGTATATGTTAAATATCATCAAAATTTGTAAAAGCTGCATAATTAATTTAACCCAGGCATTTGAACTAATTAAAAACTGTGAGAAGATAAAAATATAGGGTATGGCGCCATGGAAAAAAATGTAAAAAAAAGTTTATAAATATTCAATTTTCATCATGAGATTCGGCGCATTTTTTATAGATGATATTATATCACCTATATAAGTTTAAATAAAAAGAAAACAATACTTGCCAAATCTCAAACTAGTTACCACTTATAATTTTAAACTTTACACACACACAAAAAGTAATAACCTAAACAATGCGATTTTTTACGCAAACACGAAAATAATTCTTCCGTGATATCACTGCTCGGTTAACACCAGGGCTGACAATTCCTCAATTATTCGGGTTTTAAAGTCTTTAAATTTACAGATTTAAACTTTTAATATTTAAGTTAGTACACGTGTGTATTTAATACCATCATACACGGTCTGAATGCGATGTCGCGCAGCATTGTTACGTCATAGGTTACTCGGCGGTAAGGCAATCGGATCCCTATATAAAGCGCGGAGACTGGCAGCAGCGATGATTCCAGTTGAAAATGTTGAGGCTCATGTCTCGCGCTGGGCGCGGCGCTGCTATTGTATGTTTTTTGTGTGTTCGTTAACCCAGGAGTTTTTACTTTTACATGAAAAAATATAAATAAACTTCTCGGCGCCTGGGTTTACCCAGAATATTTCAATTTTACATGAAAAAAAAAATTATATAAAACCCATCCCGGCGCGGCGCCCCCCTCGTAATGGCGCCTGGTGCCGTTGCACCGCCCGCACCACCCTTGCCACGGCTCTGAATAGAAAAGTGCTCTTTTCAAATACAAAGTATTCGGTACTTATTTCATGTTCGCTGAACTTTTTTTTTGTTTTGCTTAGGTTAGCTATAGACTATTAAAATAAATCGATAAAATATAAATATTTATTATTAACTAACTCAAAAACAATTTCAAAGAAATATATAATTTTACTGCTAGTTTCTATAAAACCAATGACTGATAGTTATTTCCGCTGTCGACCGCTGTCTTCTAACATGCTTTAAAAAATTCTCTGAAATCTCAGGAACATATCAAAATTAATTCCAGCTGCGGTAAACTGCGGTCTTAGAATTACAAGCCAAAATATTACATATTTACAAGAAGTAAGAAACTTTATTGAAATAAAATATTATAATAATTATTTGTAAATAATACATATTTATTTGAATGGAGTGCAACAAAACAATTTATGCAAAAGTCTAACATCACACTTTACGCACATAGTACGAACAGTACAGTTCAACCCCGCACATCTTCGTCGGTTGCAAAATTATTATCAAAACATCAATATCAAATTATTAGAAATGCTGTAAAAGATGTAGGATGTGATATTTTTCCAAGTTATGATAAAGTACTAGACGCAAAGAAAGAATGTTACCCCACGGATATGGAAATCACTGAAAGTTACGCTTGTATAGGTTTACAAGATTTGTTGGACCACACTACAAAAAGAATTTTTAAGTCCAAAACTGAAGACGAACTGGCAAGTATGGGTGAAGAATATGTCCTTATTTCCAAATGGGGATGCGATGGTTCATCCGGCCGCAATGAGTATAAACAAACTTTTAACGAGGAAAACATTACAGATGCAAATATGTTTTTAACATCGCTAGTTCCTCTTTGTTTATCTACAAAAGATAACGATACTTTAGTTCATTGGAAAAATACATGTCCATCTTCGACAAGATACTGTAGACCCGTATAGTTTCAATTCAGTAAAGAAACAACAATGGGCACGAAAAAAGAAATTTCAAGGATGTACTCAGAAATAGCGCACCTAAACGAAACCGTGATATCATTGAATGGAAAATCTTACGAAGTGCATCACCAGCTTCTCTTTACAATGATTAATGGCAAAATCGCACAAACTATCACCGATACATCTTCTAATGCAGTATGTTTCATTTGCAAAGCAAAACCAACAGAAATGAACGATTTAAAGAAGGTGCGTAGCAAAATTGAAGACGAAGATGCATTAAAGGTGGGCTTGGCACCCCTCCATGCGCGCATCAAATTCATGGAGTGTATAATCCATATTGCATATAATAAATCTTTTAAGAGCTGGAGAACCAATCAAACCACTAAGCTGCAAAAAGAAGTGGAGAAGAAAAGGATTCAAGAAGAATTATTTAAACAGTTGGGCCTTAAAGACTTCGTGAAACAAGGAATGGGTACTAGTAATGATGGCAACACATCTAGAAGATTTTTCAATAACCCAGCTGTAACAGCCGAAATCACAGGAGTAGATGAAACTTTAATTCACAGATTTGGTATAATTTTACAAATAATAAACTTGGGTGCGACAATTGACGACGAAAAATTCGACAACTATTGCACCGAAACTGCTGAATTGTACGTCAGTCTATATAGCTGGTACTACATGCCCAACACGGTTCATAAAATCCTCATGCATGGCAGTAAAATAATAAATTTGGCTATGCTACCGATCGGCATGTTGACAGAAGAAGCTCAAGAAGCTCGCAATAAAGATTACCGTCATTACAGGTTAAGCCACTCTAGAAAATGTTCTCGAGAGTCTACAAATGAAGATATTATTAATATGCTACTGGCTTCCTCGGACCCATTCATCAGTAGGCTTAGAACAAAACTCAATAAAAAACATGTACCCCTACATGAAGATGCCCAAGCATTAGTAGTAAGCAATAATTCTCGATGAAAACCAGTTGGCACCAGCAATGGGGCCGACTGGTAGCTGCAGGCAGAGGCTACCGAGCGCGTCTCCAGGTGGTGGATAGGAGCACGACCGAGCATTCGGCCAGTAGCTGGCATAGGGTCGGGCAGGTGGGACACCCCCGCATGACCGAGCTAAACCAGTTGCCGCGAACCAACTCCCCCAAGCTACGGTGTACAGATATCGTGCCAATAGCTGTATGGCACAGGGTTAAGTGTCGCGAACGATTCCGTTGGGATACCGGGCGACCTCCCAACGTAGTGAGCCTTCTGTGCGTATCGGGGCACTGCGCACAGCGACCGGTTATTTCCTCCGTACTCGTGGGACCAAAATGGAACCAAAAATTAAAACAAAAACAACAACCATAGGGAGCTCTTCGGAGAACCCTACCTCCACTGGTGCCGCCGCAGCCGAACCCGAACGCCCTAAACAGCCATCGGGGGCGACCAAGCGACGCCAGAGGAGAGAAAAGCTCGCCCTGAGGGCAGGAACGCCTAGGCGAAACCTACCTCAGGGAAAGCCGACGCTAGGGGGGGGACGCATCCGCGATACCCTAGACCAACGTCAGCACCCGGCTCGTCAGGGACGCCAAAGCGAAACCTGTCGAGCGACTGCACACCTCCGGGACTCCTCAAGAGACCGGCGAAAACCCCAAGGGAGGAGAAAGGGCCTCCACCAAAGAGGACCTTCAGCGATATCCTTACGGGCATAGCACTCGCTATTATACCGAAAGGATATCCCGAGAATAGCATCAGTGCAGAGGAGGCCGAGGTTATTAAAACCTCGATCATCCAATGCATTGATGCCACGGCGAAAGGCGAAGCATCGCCGAGATTTCAGGAATGCACCCACAAAGGGGGATTCCTGAAAGTAATATGCTCCGACATGCAAACCAGAGCATGGCTCGAGAGCATCTCGAAGGAGAAAAACCTCTTGGGGAACGGGAAGGAACTTCAGATCATTGATCTGAAGGACTTACCGGAACCCAGGAGAGTGCTAACCTGGGCTCCAGGACCACCCATAGAGGCGACCACCTTCCTCAACAGAATATCGGTGCAGAACAACCTGAGCACCGATACCTGGAGAGTGGTTAACGAGAGGCCGGACCCCAGGGGAACTCAGTACATCTTACTGATGGACAAGTTCTCTTGGGGGAAGGTCAGCGAGAGGAAGAAGCTGCACTTCGGCCTCTCAACGATCACCCTCAGGGCCCTGGCGGCAAAGACCGACGCCAAACCTGAGGAGACCACAGAGGGAACAATGGAAGACATTCCATTGCCCGGAGAGGGAGCAATGGACAGCAGTCCGTTGCCCAAATCACCGAAGGGTAAGTAATGTTCAAATTACTTCAAATTAATATACACCACTGTAAGGCGGCATCCGCTGCCCTCAGTGCATATATCCTTAATGAGAATATTGACATTGCACTTGTACAAGAGCCATGGCTCTACAAGGGAATTGTAAAGGGGTTAAACATACAGAGCAGGCGACTGATAGTGGCCGAACCTATGTGTAACCCACGTACATGTATAATCGTAAAACATGAACTGAATCTAATGCCCCTATGGGACCTATGTTGCAGAGACCTAGTGGCAGCACGGCTGGAAGTAGTGGAAAGGGGAACGCGGAGGGAGTTTATACTCGGATCCGGTTACCTTCCCTACGACCAACCAGGACCACCGCCGCCAGACATCGTCCAGCGGCTGATAAATCGCGGGAGCCACGATGGTATACCGCTGATCCTTGGATGCGATGCCAACGCACACCACATTATATGGGGGAGCACGGACATCAATCCAAGAGGTGAGAAACTATTAGATTTTATCTTAGAGAATGACATTGAAATAGCAAATATTGGAAATGTACCCACGTTTGTAAACGCGGTGCGAAGCGAAATAATTGACATTACACTTGCCTCTCGCAAGGCAAGTGAACTGATAAAACTTTGGCATGTGTCTGATGAACCATCATTATCAGACCATAGATGTATACGATTCGATATCGAATCAGAAAAACCAACGGAAACCCAAAACAGAAACCCGAGGAGAACTGACTGGGACCTGTACAATGAGGTACTAGCCAGCCGAATCGGGGACTGTCCAACAGGAGCGAGAACAACGCATGAGCTGGAGTTCATGGTGCAAAGCATCACGGACTCCATCAATACGGCGTTTGAAGCAAGCTGCCCAAGAACTACCAAACCCACTTCCACCAGGGTCACCTGGTGGAACAGGGATCTTGATAGGGCAAAGGCATGCACCAGAAGGCTATTCAACATAGCCAAGAGAAACGGTGAATGGGCGCAGTACAAAACGGCCCTCACGGCATATAACAATGCCATCAAAAAAGCCAAGAGAGACTCTTGGCAAAAATTCTGTGGGGACATAGAAAGTGAACCCACAAGCTCCCGTCTACTTAAGACGCTCAGCAAAGATCATGCTGGGAACATCGGCTCACTGCTGACCAAAGATGGAGAGTACACAGACTCGGTAGAAGGGACCCTGCAAGTATTACTGCAGACGCACTTCCCGGGTTCTGTAACACTTGAAAATCCTGTATCCGGGGACCTAAGCGAGCCCAACACATGGGCTCCAAAACAGGACTGGGACACAGCGAAAACAATTATCAAACCCGGTGACATTGAGTGGGGAATTAACACGTTCAAACCATTCAAATCACCAGGTCCTGACGGGATATATCCTGTCATGCTACAAAAGGGGATAGCAGCGCTGAGGGGACCACTATGTGATATCCTCAGAGCTAGCCTTGCCCTTTCATACATTCCAAGCAGCTGGCGGACTGTAAGGGTGGTATTTATACCCAAACCAGGGCGTGCTTCGTATGCCCTGGCCAAATCTTACAGACCGATCAGCTTGTCATCATTCATTTTAAAACTACTAGAAAAACTAGTAGACAGGCACATACGGGAAGGAGTCCTAAAGGACTCACCACTACACCGTCAACAATATGCCTACCAAGCGGGAAAGTCATGCGAACTGGCAATCCACCAGCTAGTGAGCAGATGCGAAAGGACCATACAATGCAAAGACATTGCGTTGGGGGCCTTTCTGGACATTGAAGGGGCGTTTGACAACACAACCTTCAACTCCATAGCAACAGCAATGGAGAAAAGAGGGATCTACCCGCAAGTCCGACACTGGGTGAACAAGATGCTCAACAGCCGGACTGTAACAACTACCCTATACGGAAAGACAGCAGAAGCGGTGGTCGCTGGCGGGTGCCCCCAGGGAGGGGTTCTCTCGCCGCTCCTGTGGTGCCTCGTCATGGACGACCTTCTGCTGCTACTTGAAAACCAGGGCATTTATGCCCTGGGGTACGCAGATGATCTGACCATTCTAGTTAGCGGGAAGTTTGGGACCACTGTATCAAGCCTGATGCAGAGGGCACTAACTACCGTGGAAAGATGGTGCAAGAACGAATGGTTAGCTGTAAACCCGGCCAAAACGGCGATAGTCCCCTTTACCAGGAGACGAAAAACCGATGACATAACATCGCTACGCATGTATGAAATGGAAGTCCCAATCAAAAATGAAGTAAAATATCTAGGGGTCATACTTGATACCAGATTGAACTTCAACTTCCACCTGGAGAACATCAGCAAAAGGGCCATGAGAGGACTTTTTGCGACCAGGAAAATGGTAGGACGCACATGGGGACTGAGACCCAGTATGACCAAATGGCTATACACCGTGGTCATAAGACCCATAGTGACATACGCGGCGCTCGCTTGGGGAGAAAAAACTCAAACCAAGAGCGCAGCCGTAAAACTCGAAAGAGTGCAACGACAGGCGTGTCTGCTGATTACTGGGGCAATGAGAACAACGCCCACAGCAGCCATGGAACACATATTATCGCTTCCACCACTACATCTATATGTTATGATGGAAGCCAGACAGGCAGCCTACAGACTGCACATAAATGGACACACTTTAAATGTAGGGTCATCTAGACCGGAAACATTTAAAGTGCTACAAGAAGAAGAAATCCTAAAAATGAGGTCCGATTTCACTAAAATCGTACACCCATCCCGCAGATTCAAAATAATCATACCACAGCGGAGTGAATGGACAAATGGAACATACCCGGGACGAGTAAAGGAACCATCTGGTACACAGACGGGTCCAAAAACACTAAAGGAACCGGGGCTGGTATCTATGGAGGCTGTAACCGGAGCAAACAATTCACGGTTGCTCTGGGGAAACATGCCTCCATCTTCCAGGCTGAAGTGGCCGCCATTGACTGGTGTGCCCACCACATAATGGAGTCGGGACTCAACAAAGGACCAATTACCATTATGTCGGACAGCCAGGCAGCCCTAAAAGCGCTAGCCTCGCCGATAGTTCAGTCCAGACTGGTTATAGACTGCATAAACAGGCTGGACGCACTGGCGACAACAACAAAAACACAACTAGTATGGATACCTAAGGACCAAGGAATTATTGGACACTTGGGGGCCGACCTGCTGGCCAAACAAGGGACAATAGGTGAATTTATAGGACCTGAACCCGCTTTCGGAATACCACATGAAACCGGAAAGGAAATAATCCGACGCAAGTTAGCAGAGGAGCATACAAAGGCATGGCACAACCAAATGGGAATGAGGCACACGAGACTCTTCCTAGATGGCCCGGTACCTGATAGCGCATTAGCGCTGTCAGGACTGAGCAGAATGAAACTAAGGAAAATCACAGGACGAATTACTGGGCACTGTGACCTGAATAAGCACAAACATAGGATGGGTCTTGAGAAAAGCCCCCTATGCCGTGAGTGCTTGGAAGAAGAGGAAACTCCCCAACACCTACTGTGCACATGCGAAGCCCATAAACGGCAACGCACGGAGCAACTCGGGAAGCCCGTGCTTCCTGAAGAACAGCTCAAGAACATCCCCTGGCCCAAACTCCTGGACTTCCTAGAAGACACAGGAATATACAGAAAGTAAAATAACCAGAGGAGCACAAAAGGACCACGGAGACCGTAGTGCAGGGACACAAAGCGATACCACCTCATGTGGAAAAAAAAAAAGCAATAATTAAGGTATTTATTTTTATTATCATGTATTTGTATGCCATTCATATTTCGTGTAGTCATTAAGTCTTCGATTTTTGTTGTTTTTTTTTTTACTGTAATTCTTTCTGCAATAAAATTTCATATTTATTTAACGTCACATTTATGCACTGTATCCTCATTCCACCAAATACCGTTTATTTTGATAAATAATACTTTAAAATACTTAATGAGCTATAGTTAGGGTGATTAAATAATTATTTCCGTGATCCTATGCTACTCCGACCACTGTGCGGTGTCCGGATGGCAAGGCGACGCGCTGTGTTCATCGACGGAATGTGGCGTCGGCGGGGTGTTGCGTCTGGCTCGATCCGGCGGCAGCAACAAACACTACGCTGGTAGTGCGGGACGTCGAGGAGGCTGCTCTGGCAACCTTGATGCTAGCGTCGGCATCGGGCAAAATTTCCTGGAGTCGGTGGGTTGCTGGCCTGGTCTGGATCCGGCGGAGGCAACGAACGTTACACTAGTAGCGTCGTTGTGGCGTCAAGGTGATTGCACTGGCAATGCTCGGCGTCGGCGTCAGTCAGAGTTTCCTGGCTCAGATAGAAGAGTCGAGAAACAGTAGTTCCTCTTGAATCCACATGCTGTCCCCTGTACAGCACAAGAGTAGACTACCTTCCTGGATGTCGTCCTCCTGTATTTATACCAACAAAACCATTTTTGAAGAAGGGATGTTTTGAGGACTACGTGACCGTTGGCAAAGAATTCGCTAAAAGTAATTATCGCAGACAAGATAATTATTTCAGCGAACTCTCAAATCCAAACAACCCTTAAGCTGCAATTTGAAAGAAGTATAGAAATTTATAATCTCTCTTCTTTTAAAGTGCAACGGCGGTCATGAGTCCTCTCCCTTAATTGAAAAACCCGAGAGGTAATCCACCACGCCTGCCTAGGTAGATGTTGGCCCGAGCACGGTTCGAACTACGGGATATAATCCATTGGGCCGAGTAATTAGTTAATTTCTGGGTGCGAACTCATTTTAAATAAAAGAATAATTGCAAATATTAATAAAATGTAATAAAATAAACTATAAGTATATTTAGTGTTACTAGTAGTTTAATATAGTTTTAAACACCTAATAATTCAAATAGTTTGCTTATACATGGTGTGGCAGGGAAACTTGCTGATTTGAATTGGGCGCCAATTAGCAAGACGTGGTCAGAAAGGGCCTACTTTTTCAATGGCTTTTCGGTGGTTGCGACCCAACGTGCCTTTCTAACTCGATCCCGTTCCTGGCCGACAATCAAACATCATTGTAAACGTGTTACTGTGTGGTGTGCATTGTAAAGAGTTGGGATAATTGGGCCTTACTTTTTCAAGGAAGAATACCACACTGTGACTGTGAATGCAATTCGCTACAGAGAAATGATTGAGGCATTTTTTCTCCCAAAACTTGAAGAAATGGAACGGAGCCACGGCACACACAGCGAGAACTTCAATAGAACTTTTGAGGGCGCCTAATCTCCTTGAGTGGTGACGTTCTGTGGCTGGCGCGCTCCCTCGATTTGGCTCCTTGTAACTTCTTTTTATGGGGATATCTCAAATCCATTGTTTACAATGACAAACCACGGATCCTGGAACACCTGAAGGACAACATTCGCCAGGCCATCGCTAACATTCCCGTCGATATGCTCGAAAGAGTAGAGCGAAACTTCAAAAAGCAGGTGGATCAGTGTATCGCTAATGAGGGCCGCCATTTGTCCGATGTCATTTTTTAAACCACTTTAAACAAAAATTCAGGTTGTGTATAATACGATAAAAAAAGAAAATAATCGATATGTGAAATACTTTTTTATTCTATTGACCTTTCAAATCAGCAAGCTTCCCTGCTGCACCCTGTAAAAATATTTGACTATTTTGTAATTTCTAATTCACAGCCTTAATTTATAATAAACTTAAAGCACTGCCAACTGTATTTACTGCAATTTATTAATTCCAGGAGTAAAAATAATAGCAACTTAATAAAATAAAACACTTTAACTTTGTTCGTATAACATACTATTTTTTAGTTAAGACTGTAGTTTCTATTATACAATATAATTATACAGGACATATTTCTTTTAGGTAAACATGCACAAGCTGTAATTTTTCTGACATTCGTTGTTTTTTAAAAGAGTTCAATTTAAACAAGTGTTTTCCACTTCCAGACTAAGCATGAAGTAAAATTTCGAGTTTAGAAAAGCCCCGTGAAAATTTGTCAAGGGTCGCGCAGCGACCCGAGACAAATTTTCTGGGCTTTTCTTAACTCGAAATTTTACTTCATGCCCCACGCGTATAAAACACAGATTTTAATTGAAGTTCGAATATACATAAATTTCACAATATTTTAGTACTTTATATGCGTGGCGCAATTCTTGTGGTCAACACGTTAAAAGTTTTGTCAAAGTTTTGAGAAATTGAGAGTTGCGTCATATTTAATAGATTAATGTCAAAAATAAACAATTTTATGAAAATATAGCTAATCAATAAACAGTCAAATAAATGTTAATATGTAATTAGTCTTCTCAGAATAGTCTACAAGCAAAATTACCGTCATTCGTTTTTTTTTTGTGCATCTTTAAATTGAGAAAGTGACATCTAAGGGTTAGGTTCGATAACGCATTGACATTTCCCAAATTTTTTAGTAGATTTTTCATGACAATTTTTGACAATTATAATATTTATGCCACCACGTTTGTTTTACGACAGTTATTGTAATCTGTAATCTGTAATCTATTTCAACATTATAACCATTTTTTTTTAAATTATTTATTTAGACATTTATGTATGTAAATTTCCAACAGACATAACATTTTTAGACATTATTATACGATTGAAATTACTAATCAGGAAAAAAATTATCTCAATTAGTAATAATTACAAAAATTGAACAAAAAAAAATTAACCAAAACATAATTACCACAGAGTAAAGAACAATTATCTTTACTCTGTGATCTTACGTAGAAAGATATTTTTGACATAAATTGACATTATTGTTTTATGTTTTTATTATTGGCATTAATTGACTTTTTTGTTTGAAAACATAAACTTTTAACGCACAGAAAGGCTTTTTTCTATGAATTGTGAATCTAGGTTGTTAATACATTCTTCTCTGAATATAATATTATAATAATTAATACTCCTATAAGATTTTTTTCGGTAATTCTGATATTTTTGGACATTTTTTATCTATTATAAGTTTTTTGACATTATGTTTTCGTGACAGTTATGATACATTTTAACAGTTACGATGTTTTTTGATAATTTTCGACAGTTATATAATAAAATTTGACTATTTAAATCAAAATATATTGTAACATATTTGTAAAAAGGTGAATCCGTTAAATAAAGGCAGAAAATCTGCAAGGCAGAAAATTTAAAAATTGTAAATAAATAAAATTATTAACATGTTTTAAAATTGTATTTCTCCTTTTCGCACCCTCCTTAAATATGTATTTACATTATACAGGTAGTCTTTCTTAAAAGTATTTGTATTACAAATTCACCCAATTTTCTGTAAATCTTTAGATAGTCCCTATTTTTGTTTAAGTTTAATTTGAAGCTTTAAACAATTGTTTTCCACTCCCAGATGAAGCATGAAGTAAAATTTCAACTTTAGAAAAGTCCCGTGGACATTTGTGAAGGGTCGCGCAGCGACCCAAGAATTGCGCCACTCATATAAAGTACTAAAATATTGTGAAATTTATGTATATTCGAACTTCAATTAAAATCTGAGTTTTATACGCGTGGCGCATGAAGTAAAATTTCGAGTTTAGAAAAGCCCAGAAAATTTGTCAAGGGTCGCGCAGCGACCCGAGACAAATTTTCACGGTATATTACATGCTGATGAACAGCTGACTGATTACCGCACAACCGAATGACATTTCTTTGATGTATACTGATCAAGTAGTAATTTAGTTTTTATCAGTTTCATGTTACTATCAAAAATTATTGAATAAATAAGTTGTTCTTTCATGCTCATTGATAATTTTGTTAAGGCGTAGGTAAAGTATCCTACGTTTCTCGAGTAGTATGGCAATTACATACTCGCGAAATACTGCACTCGCCGCTGCGCCGCTCGTGCGCAACATATCCGCTCATATGTAATATGCTGTATACATACCACTTTCATGACGTAATATATTATTATCACGTAATAACTAATGTTATAACATTGGTGCAATAATTTAATGTGGCTTGAAAATATTAGTTGCCCCAGTCGTCACATTTTCATCTGACATTCAATCATTCAATCATAACTTTAATATTTTCAGTCATAACAGACTTTTTACAGCGTAATTGTCATTTTTGGGGCGGGGCGAAAGCACCATTAACCAATTTTAAGTCATCCTGCTCTATAAACATGAAAATATTATTATTAAATTATTACATATAATATTAGGTGATCAATTTGTTAAAACTTTTTACTTTCTGGTATAGAGAAAGTATTGGAATCGTAATAAAATCAACCTAAAGTATTTGATGGGCCTTCACGTTTTAGAATTATGTTCATCTGCTGTCTGTATCTCAATTGACGACAGAATAACTCAAAATCGCAATGAGTTAGACTTATAAAACTTTACTTTAGCTTCTTCACAAAAATTATAGATCTATGTATATCAACTTTTAGATAAATTCTGGAATTTAGAAGTGGGACTTAACTTATAGAAATTTACATTTCTATTGATTTATTTTGCTAAATATTGATAATATACCGTGCATTTTATTTAAGTATGGCCGTAGGGATTTACACGATAAAAATTGTACCCCATTTTAACTTTTCTTGTCGTCCAAGTTTGAAACAATTTTTTGTGTTTATCAATAAATCAAACACTTTTCTACGAAATGTTCATTGTTAGAAAGACATAAACATGTTAGAATTCTTTATTTTTGCTTTCATGTTTATCAAAAGAAATACTTACATTATGAGATTTTCGCCAAGTTGATTTTTTGACTTAATTATTTGTATTAATAATTTCAACTTTGAAAGCGAAAATAAAGAAATCTAACATTTTTATGTCCTTCTAGCATTATGAATTTCATATAAAAGATGTTTGTTTTAAATTTGCACGACAACAAAAGTTATCATACACTATCATATAATTACTCTCTTTTGCTTTCGGATATATCCGCCATATTCATTTTATGAAAAAAAATGTTTTAAATAAAAGTTGAACACAATATAAAATCTTTTTGTATCACTTATAACTTATAATATACGAAAGTTTCTAGGGGAGAACACTTGTTTTTTTTTGTGTTAATTTCAGCTTGTGTCAATTTAGTGAACTCTTCGAAGATTCAGAATCTAGGAGTGTTTTATTTGGGTATTTACAGCTTGACTTTTTCAATACCAAAGCTAACTTGGCGTGTTTCTCAAATAATCTTACCCTGTTGTTTTTACACCAGTAGTTATTGACATTATTAACATTTATTTATATAATTTACAATGTAAGTCAATATTAAATAGTATTAAATAACAGATCTATGAGATCAGTGAAAAAGGATCTATGACATTTCAGGAGTGAATGGATAAAAATAAATTCTGAACGGTGGAGGCTTCTACTTCGTTATACATGTTAAAGTGTTTTATTTTATTGAAAATAATTTCGTTTTGTTTTTGTGTTAACTGTTTGAGAACTACGTGCTTAGTTTGTTCGATCACTTTATTTTCAGTAAAAATGAAATTGCCAATTCTTGGTTGTAGAATACTTCAAACATTAAAAGTGCGATTCTTTTCGCAATCTACAACAAGTTAGTCTTACAAAGACTATATCAAACATTCATTGAAACAACTACTTCCCGGGCTAATACCCCGACGGACATTGAATTACACAACAAGTGATTGCTGTTACATACAGTAACCTACTGCAAATGTAACAATTTGGGTCAAATTATTCAGGCCATCTATAGACGCGTTTCGAGATATATCTCTCATCAGTGTAGCTTTACCATTCCCTCTAAAAAATTTGACACCTTAGTCTGGCGGTTACGTTACCGTTCAAACATAAGTAAAAATGAATGGTAAAGCTATACTGATGAGAGATAAATCTCGAAACGCGTCTATAGATGGCCTGAATAATTTGACCCAAATTCTTACATTTACAGTAGGTTACTGTATGTAACAGCAATCACTTGTTGTATAATTCAATGTCCGTCGGGGTATTAGCCCGGGAAGTAGTTGTTTCAATGAGTGTTTGATATAGTCTTTGTAAGACTAACTTTATTTTCAATTTAAACTATACATCTGAGCACATCTTTTCAAGCTTGATTTAAAATATATCACGCTGTTGCTAAATTTTTTTAATTGCTATAGAATAAAGAATAGTTGACAATAATCCATATTTTTTTTTAGATATTAGAATACATGTTGAAAATGATTATGTATGCGATCGACTTAGGATAAGTATAATGTTACTATAGATATAAAGTAGTTACAAAGTAAAATATTTATATACAACACACGCGTATCAATTACTCTTTAACATTAAAATTGTGTTTGTAAGTTAATGCCTTCTACATTCTCTTCCTTTAACTTAATTTTATTTACAGAATCTATTTAATTACACAAAACATATTAAAAAAAATACAAAGACACAATAATAAATAACTAACAATTCAAATAAATATAAAATACAATTACAGAGTAATAAATAACTAACAATACAAAAAATATAATATACAAAACACTGACTTCAAAAATATATTTTTTTAAGTAAGCAAACGCCGCAACCTAGAGAGAGAATCTGCAAAAAAATTGCCGCATAAATTGTTCGCTTGCCGTATCAGTCGTGTAGCAGAGGAGTGCTGAGCATATTCAGTTCTCTGGAATGGCGCTTCAAATGTATAATTCCTACGCAAGGGTCGACAAGGAACATATATCCCTACTAAACAAAGTAGATCGGGACAATCAATAGTTCCGTTTACAAGTTTAAAAAGAAGTATGGCGTCCGAATTGTACCTTCTTTTTTTTAAGAGTTTTAATTTCGAAAATTGACAGTAAGTCATCGTAACTCCCTACTAAACCGCACTTAAATGCCAAAAAATCGAACAAATTTTTTTAGGACTTGTTTCACCCTCCCCCCACCAGTACTAGTGTATGTGGACCACACACTCGAGCAGTATTTGAGATGGGGGCGAACCAAGGCGTTATATAGTAGAATCAGCGTCCGACAATCACGAAAATCTTTTGTATTTTGCTTAACGAACCCTAATAGTTGGATAGATTTAGCCACAATGTTATTAACATGTGTGGTAAACGATAGGGTTGTATCAAACGTAATACCTAGATCGCGTATAAAGGTGACTCGTGACAAAGGTTCACCCAGCAGAAAGTACGCATAAGTTACATCTGATGGGAGTCTAGACCATACTTATTCAGATTAAGCGTGAGCTTATTACTCATGCATCAGGTACTAAATAGTTGCAACTCTTCTTGCAGCAATACAGCATCCTCCGCTGAACGAACCTTGGCAAACACTTCCAAATCGTCTGCAAATAGTAAGCAATTATTGGCAGTTTTAAAACAGCCTACTACATTAATGAAATATAATGAATGAAAATGTTGAATAACAAGGGTCCTAGGCGCGAACCTTGAGGAACACCTGATGTTACATTAATCGACCGAGATGTAAAATTACCAATTCGAATATATTATGTTCTACCCGAAAAATACGATTGTAGTTACGGCAGAAGAGTGCCACCAATACCGAAATGACGTAATTTGTCTACTAAAATGACGTGATCGACGGTATCAAAAGCATCAATGATATACGATTCATAGACTAAGAGGTTAGTCGATGTTGATTTACCAGCTCTGAATCTATGCTGACACAAATATTAATATTGTGTGTATGTTGTCCATTATATCAATTGTATATAAATTAAATAAAGATAGACAATGAACTTCTTGATATTTTTAAAGGATTTTATTTTCTAAACATGTTTCGGCAGTGCCATCTTCAGTAGAAAACTATAAAATATTACAGAAAGTGTATACATTAGAAAATTATTTATAAATGTGCATACATTTAGAATAATATAATTAAATAAAAGTAAGTGTTCCGTACAAAATAATAGAAATTGTGCTTTATTATATTGTATAGAGTAGTGACAATATACAGTCAAAATAAAGTTAAGGATATTTTAAAGGTGGTGAAAGGAAGACAAAGAGAAAAGGGGGTGGGGGCACATTGGATATTAGGAGGCGACTGGAATGTAAGAATAGGCAACATGGGGATAAGGAGTGTAGATAAAGATGGCGAGGAAAATCGTAGGAGAAAGTCTAAAGATAGTAGCGTAAATAAGGAAGGGGTAGAGTGGTTCAATGATATAAAGGAGATGGGTTTTGAAATTTTAAATGGAAGTACAGAAGGTGATTGGAATGGCGAATTTACATATGTCGGGCCGAGAGGGAAATCAGTGATTGACTATATACTGGTTGGTGAGGAAATAAGGGAAGAGGCGATGAGTTTTCGAGTAGAAGACACGTGGGGCTCAGACCATTTTCCGGTAATGGTGCAAATAGGAGAGGAAAACAGTGGGAAACGGGATATGGAGTCAGGGTTAGAATTTTGGGACTGGTCACAAGCTGCGAAATCTAGTTATGCACGGAGAATAAAAAAGTGCAGCTTTGGAAACATCACATCACTGCAGCAACTAAGGGAAGAAGTAAAGAAGGCTATGACAAAATCTAGGAGAAAGAAAGACTGTAATGAAAAAACGTGGTTTGACGAGGAGTGCAGACAAGTTAAGAATAATTTAAGAAAGACGATTGGAAAGTGGCGAAGCGGATATGTAAGCGATGAAGACCTTAGACTAACGAAGAAACAATTTAACGACATATGCAAGAGGAAGGAAGAGGAATGGACAAAAGGAGAAATAATAAGAGTGAGAAAAATAAAAAATGAAGCACAAATGTGGAAATATATTAAAGAAACAAATATGAAAACTAAGGGAGCCTGCGGGGAATTTAAATTAGAGGAGTGGTTAATCCACTTTAACCAATTATTAGGAGGGGCAGAGGAGATGGAACACGTAATGGAGCACAGGGGAAAATTTGATGGCCTGAACGATTTTAGTATGGGGGAGTTGGAGACGGTTCTGGTACAAATTAAGAATAAAAAGGCCGCAGGTGCTGATGGCATAAAAGCTGAGGCATGGAAGTTGTGTTCAGAGGAGGGGAAGATGAAACTGCTAAGGTTGTTAAATGGGATATGGAGAGGCGAGGACAAATTTCCTGAAGAATGGAGGGAGGGCATAATCGTTCCGGTGTATAAAGGTGGTGGCAGAGACGACTTAAAAAGTTATCGAGGAATAACCACAATGGATGCACTATACAAGATCATGAGCATGTTGGTCAAGGAAAGACTCGAAAAGGAAGTTTCCGGCAAGTGTCTGCTACCAGAGATACAGGCGGGTTTCAGGCAAGGAAGATCAACGATGGACCAGATCGTAACACTGAACTGGATAGTAGAGAGAGCTTTAGCGAACAAGAAAAGTGTGTACCTATTGTTCATAGATTTAAAGGCCGCATATGATTCCATAAACAGGAGGCGTTTGGTAGAGTGTCTGAGGCAGAAGGGCGTATCAGAGCAAATTGTTAATTGGGTGAATGAGGTATACAGAGAGACTAGGTGTATGGTGAGAGTAAATGAGGAATGTTCTGAGGCTTTTGATGTGAAGTGCGGAGTGCGACAGGGATGCCCGCTTAGCCCACTCCTATTTAATCTGTACACAGCAGATATGGAAAGGGTTCTGGAGCTGGGTCAGGCAGGCGGAATGGTTGTTGGAAGGATGAAAGTGTGGAGTCTAGCGTACGCAGATGATGTTGTCGTACTGGCAAGTACAATGAAAGATTTGACAGAGATGAAGCGGACGCTAGAAAGATATATGGTGAAGCGAAAGTTAACGGTAAATGTGAAGAAAACAAAGTGGATGGTGTGTAAGAATAGAAGTAGAAGGAAAAAAAAAGAGGAAAAGCTTGAATGGGGGGGGGGGGGGAAGTGCTAGAATGTGTGAGTGAATTTAAATATCTGGGTTATCTGTTCTCAAATAATGGGAGCAGAAACCAACACATCGAGTATGTTTGTAAGAAGGCAAAAATGGCGATGGGACGATTGAGAGAAGTGTGGAACGGTAACAATATACCAATGCAAATGGCATGGTGGGATGCCTGTGTGAGAAGCATAATTATGTATGGAGTAGAAGTGTGGGGAATGAAAGGCCAGAGTAGGGTGGAGAAAATACACCTGCAATACTTAAAACGCATGCTGAATTTGGATGTCACAACACCAGGATACATAGTATTGCAGGAGTTAAACAGAATGCCAGTAGAATGGATGACAGTGAGAAAGGTAGTGAGGTTTGAAAGAAGAGTAGAAGGTTTAGAGGAGGACAGATTGTTGAAAGAAATGTGGAAGGTAAATAAGAAAGACTGGGAGAGAGGTATTAGAGGTATGTGGATGATTGAGAAAGAGGGTATGTACAACAGAGTTGGGCTAGCGGGAAGTACAGTAGAGGAAAAATAAGGCGAGGAGAAAAGGTAGAGCTGGAAGTGACGAATAGACTGGAAAATGTCGAGCTCCAAACAAGACTGACGCGTATTGAGAACAGTTCATATTGCGGGAGATATAAGTCACTTTCAGTACACGGTAGGCTTCCCGGCTACATTACACGAGGGCTGACAAAGGAGGAGGTATGCATGTTAGCAATAATGAGATGTGGAAATGAGGAGAGAGGCAAGAAGATATGGATGGGAGAGGAGTATACGCGGTGTGTGTTTTGTGGAGAAAGTAAGGATGAATGGGAGCATTGGTTAGGTGATTGTGCAGTGAGTAAAAGTATAAAGACGGAGGGTAGGATAAAATGGGAAATGTGCCTGTGTGAAAGCGGAAATGGAATCAATGTTTGCAAGAAAATAAAGGAGAAGAGGACACAACAGTGCGGCGGTCTGGTCCATTGAGGGTGGAGAGAGGATTTTTTAGTGCTTGATATAATTTGGTTGGGGGATAAATGGTTGTTATTTAAGTTTTTGTGTTGGTGTTTTTTTTTTTTTTTTTTTTTAAATAAGAGTGTATTGTTAGAATGAATATTTTGTATGATTTGATGCCAAATAAAGGTTTACTTATATATATTGTATATTAATTGTGTAAAAATTTATATTACGAAATAGAATAGAAGATGTTAATAATTAATGTAATAAAGAAAATATTAGTTGGAAGAATATTAGATTTAATTTTATTATCATTAATTAAAGGTCTTTTTTACTTGTTGTCGGGTGAGAGAGAAAGAGTAGATAAATACAAAAATATTACAAAAAGTGATAATTATTTATGAATGTGCATAAATTTTAAATAATATAAATAAATAAAATAAAAAATAAAATAAAATAAAAGTAAGTGTTTCGTACAAAATAATAAATTGTGCTTTATTAGTTGTGTAAAAATTTATATTAAACAATAAAATATAAAATGTTATTAATTAATGTAATAAAGAAACTATTTATTGGGAGAATTTTAGATTTAATTTTTTTTTGTTGTTTTTTTTTGTGTTGTTTGGCATAGGTATTACCATTCAGCCACTAACGTTGATTTATAATATCTATATTAACATATATTTCGACTAATTTGGACGTCACAACACATTCACACACATCCATGGAACCGGAGACGAGTATTTTTCGTTAGAAAAATTACTCGCCTCCGCTGGGAATCGAACCCAGATCACCTCCGTGTCCGATTGGCGAAACCGGCGGCTCAACCGCTCGGCCTAATTTTATTAGTATTAATTAAAGGTCTTTTTTGTTTGTTGTCAGGATGAGAGAGAAAGAGTGAAAGAGTACAAATTTTGCTTCAATGCAGAACTGATGCGTCTGTGTATGTGACTGGTTGACCGTGGTCCGCGCGTATACACACTCACACACACAAACCCCTGCAGTGGCTAATGAACGTTAAGGAACCAAATTCAAAATTAGTTAGGTGGAAACTAAAGCTTTCCGAATACGATTACGAAATTGTTTACAAAAAAGGTAAACTCAATAAAAACGCAGATGCTCCTTCTAGAATCGAATTAAATATAACAGAAAATCTTGAAGAATTATCAGAATATTTTATAAAGAATTTTAATGAAGATTTAATAGATAAGGAAAATAATTCCTTATGTGTAGAATTGCCAAAATCTAATTATGAACATTTCTCTGATGACATGACTATACATTCTAATCACGAAGATCCGATATTTAATATTCCAATAATAGAAAAACCAATTAATATTTGTAACAATCAATTAATAATAAAAGAAGTAGGTTGTGAACCTAATTTTCCAATAAATACGCCCTTATTTAATAAAAAAAAAGATGCGAATTATAATAGAATTATCAAAGAATAATTTCGAACAAGATTTAATTAATTTTGTCAAGGAATATATTGTCCCAAAAATTATTATGTTTTGAATCACAAGTGTATGAAAAGTTTTGTTCAACACTCCAAAAATATTTTAAGGATAGTCAAATACAATTTACTAAATATACAAAAATATTAACTGATATAGAAGATGAAGATGAAAGACAGGACATAATTAATAAATTTCATTCAGGAATTACCAATCATAGAGGAATAGAAGAGACAGAATTAGAAATTCGTCGAATATATTATTGGCCCAATATGCGGGAATCAATTCAAAAAATAATGAACGATTGTGAAGTGTATCTTGTAAGCAAATATGACAGACACCCTTTAAAAACGAAGTTTAATTTCACACCCACTGCAACTAAACCATTCGAAATAATACACATTGACTCAATCACAATTCAAAATGTGAAATTCTTAACAATTATTGATTCATTTTCGAAATATTCTGAGATGTACGAAATTAGTTCGTAATAAGCTGTCGAAATTGCCGACAAATTAATTAAGTATTTTTGTCATCATGGCATACCCAAAGAAATCATTGCCGACAATCACCTTGAATTTAAAAATTCAGTAATAAAAGAATTGCTCGAACTCCATCTTCACTAGATAAGTAGTCAACATCCTGAATCTAACGGAATGATAGAGAGAGTTCATTACACTATTATAGAGCATATTCGATTATTAAACAACCAAAATTTATTTAAAAACGAACCAATTGAAAAGAAAATTAATTATGCTATTCTTGCTTATAATAATTCGATCCATAGTGCAACAAAATGAAAACCTTTTGAAATAATAAATGGTCATATAGACGTAGGAAATCCTTTAGAAACAGATATAGAAATGAAATTAACAAACTCATATGTAGCTAAACATAAAGACAAAGTAAATATTCTTTATAAAGAAATTAATAAAACACTGCAAGATAATAAATCAAAATATATTTCGAGTACTAATAAAAATAGGGAAGAGTTACCAGAAATTCCTCAAGAGGTGTGTGTGAAAAATAAACAAATGCAATCGAAAATAAAAAATAAATATAAGAAAGAAACAATTAAATCTACAAATCCTGAACAAAAAACTGCAAAAATAGTCGCTCATCATCATAATACAGTAGATAAAATCCATTTATCTAATATTAAGCGACCTAAGAAAATAGGGAGTAAACAAAAAATTACTTCATCATTTGATGAATTTAAAAATTATTTAAATAAATGTGATGATGTTAATTACAATATTATTGAGGAAATTAATGATAATTTATTCTTTGCCCCACAAAATTATTCTTTAGCGCATTGCGTTAGTCAGGATTTACACATGAATGCGGGAATTGCATTAGAATTTAAAAATCGTTTTGGAAATGTCGAAAAATTACACGCCCAAAATCCACAACTAAATTCCTTATGTTATCTTAGAAATGAACACAAGTACATAATATATTTAATAACAAAAATTAATTATTATGATATACCCACACTTGAAAGCGTATTTGAAACATTAATTAATTTTAAAGATTTTCTAATAAATTAGCCATTCCAAAAATTGGAGGCGGACTTGATAAATTAAATTATAAAACGATTAAAAGTATGATATATTTCATTTTTGGTAACTCAAAAATAAACATTAAAATCTACCTTGGTCCACCTAAAATAGATAATCAAATTTCAGGTCCCTGCGGGTTACCACAATATGGGCAATAGAAATAAAAAATATAACAACGAATATCGGAGTTTTACCGATAAATCTTGGATCCGCCAAATTACAGAAATCCGAGCATACAATCTTGCACTACTACGATTTGAAACCGATTTACATCGAAATTAAAAGATTAGATAATCAATATGATTTTATAATGGAATCTGTTAATATTTCCATATTTAAAAATAATTTTAAAAATTACATAAAAGTTTTAAACTACACGAGAAATAGTATATTTGGAAAAATTAACAATATTGCAAGTCATTCGATTAAGACAAGAAATAAAAGAGGTATAATAAATGGTCTTAGAACAGTAATAAAAACTTTAACTGGAAATCTTGACTCCAGAGATGGAGAACGTTTTGAAAAAATGCTAAATCATTTAGAATTAAATCAGGAACAATTCGAAAATCAACTATCGATGGGATATAGTTTTGATAATGAAATTGTAAATAAATTTAATAAAACGATAAAAGATATAGAACACAACGAGATGGTTTTAAAATCAAGAATAATGCAAATGTCAGTTGTATTACAGAAGGACGCTGATATTCAGAATGTATTGTTTGTTAAGGATTTATTTAATCAATTAATTATAATTTATAATTCAATTCTGAAGGTAATTGAAAATATTCAAAATTCAATAATATTTTGTAAATTAAATACAATACATCCGGATATTATAAAGCCTGATGAACTATTATCAGAGTTGGAAAGAATTTCTATATATTATAATCAAGAATTGCCATTTGAACCAAAATCAAAAAATGTATTAGATATTGAATCACTTATTAAAGTAAATTGCAAAATTGAACCTGAAAAAATAATATACTTTCTATCGATACCAATCAATTATAAAATTAGTTTTGATCTTTATAAATTACACCCAATTCCAACGAAACACGAGCTTGAATACGCTACGATAATACCGAGTATTCATTATTTCTTAAAATCAGAAAATGATAATCAGATAATACCTCTAAGTAGTGTATGTACGAAAGGTGCAAAATACTATCAACGCAGGAGTATTTACAAATCAATACCGAATCAAAATGCGAAAAGGACATCTTAGTCAGAGGAACTTCTAATCAATGCACCTACACACCCCTAGAAATTTTGTCCAACCACATCGAGCTGATATCAGCTATAAATCAATATCTCGCTGTATTTCCGAAAGAAGAGGAAATTCAGACCATCTGTAAGAAAGAAGTGGAAAAGAAGAAATTGAAAGGAATCTTCCTAATCAAGAATTCACAGTGCGACATTAAATTTCAAAACAATAAACTCTCGTTTAGTGACGTAACTTCCGGAAGCCCTACACAAATAAACATTGACGAAGTGAAACTAAACAAAATAAACTTTAACAACTTCAAAATAAATCTAAAAAGACTTAATTTCGATTTACCAGTAGTCGAACATATTCCAATCACAAAAAGTGAATTATTCCATTACAAACTCAGTGTCTGGCCTGTTATCACCTATATTATTATGATTGCAACAGCCGCGTACGTCATCTATACTTGGAAAAAAAAGAAGAGGATCACCGATCATGGAATCACCGAAGAAGCCTCATCGCCGAAATTGTCCTTCCGTCTTCCCAAAGATGCCAGGATCTGATGGGGGAAGAGTTATATCAACTAACAATAATAACCCCTTTTGTTTTATAATAAATAAGCCTTTGTTTAATTCTGTGTCGCAGATGCATAAGAGCACCTGCAACACCCACACAATCATATTATCTTTTAGATTAGGAAATGTTATATATAGGAGTGAATTATAATTATTAATCAGAATTAGTTTGCATTTAGAACGTACTGTAACTGCGTTACATAAATAAAATACTTCTTAAAAACTTGTTTTTCGGCTTTGAACAATTAACTTATATATATCTGCACACTAATAAAAAGCGATTGATTTTTTGAAAACATATTTTTCGACAACATACATTGGAAGTCAAGACATTATTACTTACAATTTTATTGGGTAAAGTAATTTCAACAAACATACATATTTCCATATTTGAAAACGGCATAACTTTGTTATTATTAGAACTACAATTTTTATTTGAACATTTTTTAATATTAACAGTATTTTAAGAAATATCAACAATACTTATTTTCACCTAATTTTTACACCTAAATAAATATCATCTATCTTAGTAAAAAGTCGCACTTTTTAACACGATTTATCGTAATTAAGACATTTGAAGGGGCAGAAAACAGAAAACAGGTAGAACATTATAAAGATGTATGGCACAAAACTTATGAATGTTTATATTTAATTTTAATCAATTCGACCACCCGTTATCTTTTTGTTAATTTAGATTAAATTTATATAAATAATAGAGGTTATTATAGCTAAATTTTTTCAGAAACGGCACCAAAAAAATAATATTTTGCTTTGATCAAACGATGCAATTTTGAATTAATTGACAATAAAATAAAGCAACAAAGAATGCATTGACTTGTTTATTACAATTTTTCTACTAGATATAAAAAATAATTGAATTGAAACTGATATAAATCTGCATTAAGAAAAAGCATTGTGTAGCATTGCAATTTCACATAAATTATATCAATTAATTAAATTGTACTCTACTTTAATAGATCGTATAAGAAATTATATACCGTATGTTGTATCCAGTTAATTAAAAATCTACTTAAGTACCTTTTAAGAAATCACAAAAATCATAGAAACCAAACCGATGTTTATAGTTTCCCATAATAATTCTTTACAAACAGCATGTGAACGTACCAGTAATTTAATTAATAATATACAATGTGAATCCAACTCAAAATGTATGCAATATCAAAAAAGTATATTTATTCGAGACGGGCAAGATCACAAATGATATCGTTAAGGTCTTCGTTATATCCAAAAATTGCCAGCACTGAAGGAAGGAAACGTGGTCGTTTGCCTTTAGTCATGTAAGTAGACAATCCTGCGTCACAACATTGACATTGCAGCTGCTTCAGGTGCACATGGTTGATACCTTTTAAAATGACTTTTTCCTCTCTTAAAAAAATAATTGTCTCCGATAATAAATAAACATAATGACATAAGTATAAATGTTTAAGGGTCATTCTTATTTTAATTGACAATTTGCTGTCCCCGTACTTTACATGAAATTTACTAAGCCCTCGCTAAAGACTTAAACTCGATAAAGGGTGCAATGTGTTCGTCATGTAAACAATTATATTTTAGGTCGTTTACATTGTCATTTTGGAGAACATCATTTTCTAGAAAAAATTAAATGTATAAAATTGTGTCCAATACGTTACTGTTCTAAACCAATGTTAACATTTTTATCACATTTATTTTAATGTAGAAATCGTAAATGAACAAATTTGGTTTGGTTATTAGTTTACGACATTAAATGAATAATCCTAAAATAAAAGCAAATGTCTCGCTGTCCCAAGGTGTTGTCCAATACGTTACGTCCAATACGTTACCGAGGGTTTTAGTTGAGATTTTTGAACAAATCAGTCGTAATAAGGCGCGCACTCAGACGGGTGGCTCGCGGGCTTGAGCCCCTCCCCCAAGCTAACTAAATTGTAGTATATCGATGTATATATTGCGGAAAAAACACGAAATACGGACAAAACGCGTTATGTCTAGACCAGTGGTCTCCAAACTACGACCCGCGGGCCAAATCCGGCCCACGACTTGCATGAATCCGGCCCGCGGTTGTTTGTAATTTTTTTTGTAAATGTCATATTTTGAAATATTGTAACAATTGTTCCATAAATTTTTCATAATTTTATAAAATTAATCGGATCTTGGCCGACTTTATTATGTAGAATTGTATTTGTGGCCCGCGAAGAAGATAGTTCGGAGACCCAGGGTCTAGACAAAATGCGAATTGTCTAATGTTTTTAGTCAATAGCCGAATAAAATTGCACAATGTCTAGACAAAATGTGTTGTGTCTAACGGCTATTAGATAAAATGCGTTGCAAGATTTTACATTAAAAAAAAGTTATGGAAAACATAATTTTGTTTCATAAACATAGTGGCAAATTATTTATAAGAAATATATTTTTAACTTCACTTGAAATGAATGTTTTATACCCGTGGCGCATGATGTCAAATTTCGAGTTTAGTAAAGCCCCGGCAAATCCAAATTTTTAGGCTTTTCTAAACTCTAAATTTTATTTCATGCTTGATCTGGGAGTAGAAACACTCGTTAAAAGTTCAAATTAACCGCTTTTACAATAAACCTAGCATAAAAAATCTAATTTTCATAATTGGGAGTGATTATTTATATATATATTTCTATATTATTGTATAGCAAAAGATGCTAAATAAAGATGATTAATATCAAAAACTTATGTCTATAATTATTTATTCTTTAAATTAAGTAGTATTATTTTTATTTTAAATTAAAAAAGGGTCTATATTTAAATAAAATCAATTCATTTGTGTCTATTTAATTTCTCACTTAACCCGTGGTGAAACATTTTTGAATATAATTAAATATCCTGAATTTCAATTAATTTGGTATAAAAAAAATGTTATACAAATCAAGTCATTTTATATTTGAATTTAATATTAAAAAATAATAATCATTTTTACCAAGTGATCATTGATAAACAATACGTTTATTAAAAGTTATCATTTTTTTAAAATTTTAAAGTTGTAATATTTTTAGACGGTTGTGAACATGTTTTGTTTGACACTCTATCACTTATGACATTTATATGGCACTTATTATGTTTATTTTGAGTTTGTATCTTCGTTACTATGTTTGTTTTACGTTAATCTATAAAGACAGTAAACGTAAGTCGATATCTGAACTATAACTGCAGTTGATGTAAGTCATTAAGTCGACAGAATGACGCAGCTTTTTACTTAACCCAACTTATCAGAGTGACACCTAACCTCAAAAACCTCGACGGTATGAGATACAACCACAGTTCATATATATCCAGTTAGCCAGTCCCCATATAAATTTTGGGTACACGCGAATGGGAGCAGAGCGCTGGATGCCAAATTGGTGTATATGGCTGCCTATATACACCAGTCTGGCTTCCTGCGGTCGGTCGGTTACGACTATTTTACTCCAGATGTCGCGAAATCAAATCTCAGAGAGAGAGTGAGAGAGAGACAATTCCTTTCTCCCTCTATTCCGCGCTTCTCGTTGTATCATATTCCAGATGTTGATTTTTCAATCTTGAAAACACGTTTTTTTTTTTTTTAACGAGCCAAGGATGCGTGTTACAATCATTCATGTGAAAAATTTATTTATTTTCTGCGTTATTAGAGAACATAAATTATATGTGAACGTTGTAAAATTTATTAAGTATTATTTATTTTGTACAAAAAACTTCAGATCAATCCTATTGATCAGATCAAATCTACTGATCGATAAGGGTTTCTTTTTTAATTAAAGGGGTCAGTGCAAAATGCAGTTGTCATTTTTTTTTTTTTTAGTTTTTGAATTATTACCGTTTGAAGCTTTTAACCCATTAAGCGCCGTTGATGCATACACGCAACATTATTATTTTTTGATAATTAAGTTACTAAATAAGTTTATTTGATATATCATATTATTTGACCTGAATTGAAAATGTACCAAGAAAAATTTAAATATTTTGTTATTTAAAGTGTATTATAAATATCTCACAAAATTACAATGTTTTATACGCGTGGCGCATGAAGTAAAATTTCGAGTTTAGAAAAGCCTAATTTGGCTCGGTCGCTCCGCTTCGCTACGCGCCCGAGCCAAATTTTCAGGCTTTTCTAAACTCGAAATTTTACTTCATGCTTAGTCTGGGAGTAGATACACTCGTTCTTAACTTCATATTGCACGTTTTTATACAAAATCGACCAATGCCTGAACATTGACAGCGTATACATTACATTGTTGAGGCACTAATTTTTTGAAAATCCATTATCACTTTAATATAATAATAATAATAAACTATTTATGATTGTTAACTTTTTATTAAATTCACGTATATTTTTTAAAGAAAAAATTCACAGTATGTAATGCAATAAGTCATTCATAGAAATCATAAAAAGATGTGTAGAATTTTAATTAAAATTAACTTTTAGAGTTAAAATTGCTTGGCCGTTAATGGGTTAAAATAGTTTTAAATACACTATGTGTCCCGTTTCAAGGCGCATTGTATGTTTCATGTAAAGATTTCCAATGTAATTGGAATTTGAGTTTGTATCGCTTATTGAACCAAAACGATTACAATAAAATTAAAATCAATTCTTTACCTACTAGCAGTATTTACGAGGTATTATTTTTGAGTTCTCCTCAGTTTCATTTGAAATATAGCTTGAATATAGTGAACGATTATACGAAAATAAAATCATCAAAACAGTAGTTGCTACGAAAAGTCAGTGTTTGGCATCAAATTTATTAAAACACAAAGCAATAATTCAATTCAACATGAGTGTTTATTCTGCAAAAGAAAAAAAATCAGATCCCAAAATGGACTCAGTATATATTTTAATCACGATGCGTATTTTATTGAATGAACCATACTTTTAATAAATATTAACAGTTTCAGAAATTTGTGGTTTTTGCACTGACTACTTACATTAGTTATCCGTTTACTTTGAACGATTGTTACATGATCAACTTGTACTTTTCCGATTGAAATTTTATAAACGCTTATTGTGTGCCATTTGACCAACACCGACAACACTCAGCGGGCACTTAAATGTTACCTAATTTTTGGATTAAAATTTATGGCATCCATTGTGCGGCTGCATGGGGATAATTTAAAAAAGAATAAGCAGAAATATTTTTCGATATTCTCAATACTTCCCGAGATACACGAAATGTTATATAGAGAAAGTACAAATTATATAAAAGTCATGAAACTTTATAATTGAGAATATTATCAAAAACTGCGAAACAAACAAACTTGTTAAATTAAGTAATTAGTCACATTAATAACATTATAAATTTTACATTTTAATAATTGTTACCGACCTCATGGCTATCTTTTTTTGTACGGAAATATAATATTTAGGGTCCCAGGAATCAGAAACAAGTGTTATCGATAATATTTGAGATAATTGGCTCAAATATTGAAATATGTTGAAAAGTCTCGTTAAGTGATGATAATCAAAAACATTTAGAAAACAACAAGATGTCTTTTAATAGAATAAGTATAATAGATTTTCTCTGAGAAGTGTAATTGCAAAAATTATTGAATACTCTATTTCCAGTTTACAATGTTTTGTATGTCAGGTTAATTCAATTATTTCAATTGTTTTATTCTTAGTCAGATTACATTTACAAAAGGTACCGATGGGATTATGTTACAGACTAAATAAGTAAGTAAAATCAATTCAAAATGATTTAAGAAAACCCGATCAAAAAGTGTCTAACTAAAATATCGGTTAGTGAAAAACATGATAAGAAATTACCGAATTGGATTCTGCGGATACGGATTAAATGTGTCAACAGTAAATAATCTTTTTAAATCCCAAAATATTTGTGGTTTTTAGAAGGTTGCGGATTATCTGTAAGTTGCAGTGGTATTATTCTGGTCGCGCAATACTTGAGGGTATACACCATAATAAAAACGTGGTTAGAAAAAATGCCTACAAATAGGTAAAAACAGATAGATCACTTCGAAGAATTTGATTTTTCATCCCTTCTATAAAGCTATCCCCACTAAAATAATGAATATTGTCCAAAATAGAAAATAGTCAAGGAAAAGAGTTAATTCGATATTCATACACGTTATTCAGAGTGTAAATGGATGAAACGGAACGTAGCATTTTTAATGTTAATCTCTCAAAATGAAAATATTATCTTCCCTAATTATTTCAGGGAAATTATGATATTCATTTGGTTAGAGTAAAAATATACACACCGAGCTTTGCTATTTATTGCATTTTTAAAAACCGGAGTGTCATGAAATTAAACAAGCAAATGATGAGGTGTTGATTTGTTGGCTTCTTATTTAAAATATATTCTGTTGATTTTGTGTTACACTTCGATCAATTCTGTATAATTATTACTGATTAAAAAAAACGGAAAAACTGCTTCTAAAATATCGTTAATAAATAAAAAAAACAGTTATATGTATATTTAATATAGTTTAGTAATGTTTGTTAGTTTTTTGTATATATGAATGTTTATATGAATCTATATTGCTATGTTTTTAGTTTTGTGTACTCGTAAATAATTTCAGTTTTTTTATTATCAATTCCAATTAAAATACCCATCAAACATTTTTCAAATTGATTTTTTCATTGTAAAAAGATTTTTTTATTTATCTAACTTTTAAATAAAAAATGTTCAATAACATAAATATATTTAAAATCTATTAATTTTTAAACACGTTTTTATTAAAAATATATATAATAACTAAAAATGTTGGAAATATATTTTACATTTTTTCATTGTAAAATGACTTTGTTTATTTATACAAATTATGAATATTTGAAACAATAATCTATTAATCTAATAATTTTAACAATGTTTTTATTAAAAATATATAAAATAACTAAAAACGTTGAAAATATATTTTAGAATTGTTAATTTCATTGTAAATTTGTTTTTATAAAATATATTCCCGACTTTCATAATTTGGAACACGCTTGAAATCTCAAAATAAAAGAAATATTTTCGAATAGACTTTTTGTGGTGATAATAAATTTTATTATTCGTCTACCACAGTTCATATACAGGAAGTTTTCCGTTAAAGTATACATATTTCAAATTCACCTTATTTTCTTTAAATCTGTAGATATTCGTTGTGTTTTTAAAAGAGTTCAATTTGATGCTTTAAACGAGTGTTTTCCTCTCCCAGAATAAGCATGAAGTAAAATTTCGAGTTTAGAAAAGCCCCGTGAAAATTTGTCGAGGGTCGCGCAGCGACCCGAGACAAATTTTCGGGTGTGTGTGTGTGTGTGTGTAGACGCAACCGGAGCAGTTTTCTCTAGAAATACTTCTTCTACCTTTACTCTATTCATAAGTAGATGGACCCACTTCCCTACCACAGTCTCTCCTTTTCTATCCTCGAAAATTCGGAATCCAGTTTTCCCATAAGCATTGTCTACCCTTGATACAACCTAACTCGATATGGTGAAGACGTCGAATATCTCTAAAGTTAGGTTAGGTTAGATGTTACATAGTCTACGTAAATGTATGTGGCATCTAAGCTAATCTAACTTTTGACACATTCGCCGTTTTATAAAACGTTCAACACTTAGTGCTATGTTACTTTATGATATATATTAATGAGTAATTTATTTTCTAGAAATTTAAAAAAAACGTACAAATTAGTAAAAAACCTGTGTCATGTCATAAGTGATAGAGTGACAAACAAAATATGTTCACGACTGTCGAAAAATATTACAATTTTCCAATATTACAAAATTATAGCTATCGATTATTGTATTGTATATCATTGATCAATTGGTAACAAAATATACAGAAGGCATAAATTTAAATATTTAAAATTAAAAATACGTCATTTAAGAACAAATATTCATAAATGTATCAAAAATTATCATAAATCTTATATAGAAAAAATGGAACAAAATACTTATCGTGATCCAAAAAAAATTCTCCTATGTTAATATCAAAAAGAAAACAACTAGAATTCCAAGTTTTATGATGGATGTAGTATAATTAAACCGAATGAAATGTTAATTGTTTTTCCAATTATTTTAAAAGTGTTTTCACAAATCATAATCAAATCTGTACAGGACAAGCTGATTCATCCTAACATCCAGTGTGTGGTATCGGAAAACTGACGGAAGATGATATTTAACATGCTACTACTGACTTAAAAGGCAATCGTACTGCAGGGCCTGATGGTATTCCAGCATTCATTCTTAAAGATTGTATACATTGTTTAATTGAGCCGCTTACACATATACAGGGTACCCGTATTTCAACAGAATGTATGGGGTTATTTGAAGAGATAGAAAGTTGGTTAAATTAGGGCAAAGTACACAACTTTTAGGGCCCAATAATAATTTAAAAACAAATTTGAAATATCTTCTTTCGTTTTTGAGATATTGTCAAAGAATGGATTTTTTGAAATTTCGTTTTTATTTTTTGATTTATAAACTATTCAATCCAGACATTTACAACATTGACATTATACAGGCACTTTTTAACAAGAATATTTTAAGATAACTATAACATTTAGCCAGGGATCATAGCCAACTTTTGTTTTTCATATGGACACCATTTTGGATTTTAATATTTTTGGAAGAATATTTTTTTCTAAATTCAATGATGTGACACACTTAAAGTTATTGTACATTTTGTATGTAAAATTTGAATGCTAAGCATACAGAAAGATTCAGTTCAAGGTTTAACCAAGCGCAAACACAACGAATTTGCGAAGTCGGGGGAATTGCGTGACGTCAGGGATGGGTGGTATTTTATAACCATATATGGTCTGCGCGAAATCTTCCATCTCCACGATCGGGTGGGAAACAGAGTTTTAAAAGCTGTGCGGAGCGGAAAACATGAGGAGAGTCAAGAAACAGTTCGGAAGAAGAACATCACGAAAAGCACCACAAGTTCCAAATCACAGAGGGAAATAAGAATAACACAACAAAAATCAAAATTATACAACAAATATAAAAACTATACAACAAAAATGAATACAAAAGCAATTGACGGGTGTGGTCGAGCTATGCGTGGAAAACGGAGGAGTGTTCCCGCTAGTTAATTGCTGATCACAATTAACGGGTGTGGTCGTCCCGAGTTAGTACTGCAGAGTTATGTTCCCGCTAGTTAATAGCAGAAAAAACAATTGACGGGTGTGGTCGAGCTGTGCTTGGAAAACGGAGGAGTGTTCCCGCTAGTAAATTGCCTGAAAACAATTGACGGGTGTGGTCGAGCTGTGCTTGGAAAACGGAGGAGTGTTCCCGCTAGTTAATTGCCTGAAAACAATTAACGGGTGTGGTCGTCCCGAGTTAGTACTGCAGAGTTATGTTCCCGCTAGTTAAATGCACAAAAAACAATTGACGGGTGTGGTCGAGCTGTGCTTGGAAAACGGAGGAGTGTTCCCGCTAGTTAATTGCCTGAAAACAATTAACGGGTGTGGTCGTCCCGAGTTAGTACTGCAGAGTTATGTTCCCGCTAGTTAATAGCACAACAACAATTGACGGGTGTGGTCGAGCTGTGCTTGGAAAACGGAGGAGTGTTCCCGCTAGTTAATTGCCTGAAAACAATTAACGGGTGTGGTCGTCCCGAGTTAGTACTGCAGAGTTATGTTCCCGCTAGTTAAATGCACAAAAAACAATTGACGGGTGTGGTCGAGCTGTGCTTGGAAAACGGAGGAGTGTTCCCGCTAGTTAATTGCCTGAAAATAATTAACGGGTGTAGTCGTCCCGAGTTAGTACTGCAGAGTTATGTTCCCGCTAGTTAATAGCACAAAAACAATTGACGGGTGTGGTCGAGCTGTGCTTGGAAAACGGAGGAGTGTTCCCGCTAGTTAATTGCCTGAAAACAATTAACGGGTGTGGTCGTCCCGAGTTAGTACTGCAGAGTTATGTTCCCGCTAGTTAAATGCACAAAAAACAATTGACGGGTGTGGTCGAGCTGTGCGTGGAAAACGGAGGAGTGTTCCCGCTAGTTAATTGCCTGAAAACAATTAACGGGTGTGGTCGTCCCGAGTTAGTACTGCAGAGTTATGTTCCCGCTAGTTAATAGCACAACAACAATTGACGGGTGTAGTCGAGCTGTGCTTTGAAAACGGAGGAGTGTTCCCGCTAGTTAATTGCCAGAAAACAATTAACGGGTGTGGTCGTCCCGAGTTAGTACTGCAGAGTTATGTTCCCGCTAGTGAATAGCACAAAAACAATTGACGGGTGTGGTCGAGCTGTGCGTGGAAAACGGAGGAGTGTTCCCGCTAGTTAATTGCTGATCACAATTAACGGGTGTGGTCGTCCCGAGTTAGTACTGCAGAGTTATGTTCCCGCTAGTTAATGACACAAAACAATCAACGGATGACGTCGGGATCTGCTTGTTAATCAGAGGAGTGTTCCCGCTAGTTGGTTGTCTGGTAAGCTCCGAGATGGTTTTTGTGGGTTTTCCATCTCGTAATGTAAATGCAAGGGTTATTTAGTTTTGCTCCCACAAGTAGAGTCATATACTTTTTGAGTTTAACTAAACTGCACATGGCTTCTAAGTACAAACGAAAATAAAGTATTTCGAGAATATAAATAATTTAAGAAACACAAAAACAAGTTCGGAAGAAGAACATCACGAAAAGCACCACAAGTTCCAAATCACAGAGGGAAATAAGAATAACACAACAAAAATCAAAATTTTACAACAAATATAAAAACTATACAACAAAAATGAATACAAAAGCAATTGACGGGTGTGGTCGAGCTATGCGTGGAAAACGGAGGAGTGTTCCCGCTAGTTATTTGCTGATCACAATTAACGGGTGTGGTCGTCCCGAGTTAGTACTGCAGAGTTATGTTCCCGCTAGTTAATAGCAGAAAAAACAATTGACGGGTGTGGTCGAGCTGTGCTTGGAAAACGGAGGAGTGTTCCCGCTAGTAAATTGCCTGAAAACAATTGACGGGTGTGGTCGAGCTGTGCTTGGAAAACGGAGGAGTGTTCCCGCTAGTTAATTGCCTGAAAACAATTAACGGGTGTGGTCGTCCCGAGTTAGTACTGCAGAGTTATGTTCCCGCTAGTTAAATGCACAAAAAACAATTGACGGGTGTGGTCGAGCTGTGCTTGGAAAACGGAGGAGTGTTCCTGCTAGTTAATTGCCTGAAAACAAATTAACGGGTGTGGTCGTCCCGAGTTAGTACTGCAGAGTTATGTTCCCGCTAGTTAAATGCACAAAAACAATTGACGGGTGTGGTCGAGCTGTGCTTGGAAAACGGAGGAGTGTTCCCGCTAGTTAATTGCCTGAAAACAAATTAACGGGTGTGGTCGTCCCGAGTTAGTACTGCAGAGTTATGTTCCCGCTAGTTAAATGCACAAAAACAATTGACGGGTGTGGTCGAGCTGTGCGTGGAAAACGGAGGAGTGTTCCCGCTAGTTAATTGCCTGAAAACAATTAACGGGTGTGGTCGTCCCGAGTTAGTAGTGCAGAGTTATGTTCCCGCTAGTTAATAGCACAAAAACAATTGACGGGTGTGGTCGAGCTGTGCTTGGAAAACGGAGGAGTGTTCCCGCTAGTTAATTGCCTGAAAACAATTAACGGGTGTGGTCGTCCCGAGTTAGTACTGCAGAGTTATGTTCCCGCTAGTTAAATGCACAAAAAACAATTGACGGGTGTGGTCGAGCTGTGCGTGGAAAACGGAGGAGTGTTCCCGCTAGTTAATTGCTGATCACAATTAACGGGTGTGGTCGTCCCGAGTTAGTACTGCAGAGTTATGTTCCCGCTAGTTAATGACACAAAACAATCAACGGATGACGTCGGGATCTGCTTGTTAATCAGAGGAGTGTTCCCGCTGGTTGGTTGTCTGGTAAGCTCCGAGATGGTTTTTGTGGGTTTCCCATCTCGTTATGTAAATGCAGGGGTTATTTAGTTTTGCTCCCACAAGTAGAGTCATATACTTTTTGAGTTTAACTAAAATGCACATGGCTTCTAAGTACAAACGAAAATAAAGTATTTCGAGAATATAAATAATTTTAGAAACACAAATTAATTAGAAATGTCATAATTGAGGTCAATAAACTTTGCATCCGTTAAACTCACATCCAGTTTTATTTATTGTCCACACATACTCCTGGTCATTAAAAGGGAAGAAAGACACAGTATTTCCGATAATGCATATTGACACAAACAACGAATCTGTTAAATAAATAAAAAGGGTTACTACATACACAACACAACGTAAACAATAATACAAATTATAAATTTGTATAATACCTAGGGTCGAATCATTACAGGCCTTAAAATACGCAACTTTTCCCTAATTTAACCGACTCTCTATCTTTTCAAATAACTGAGATCCCCATACATTCTGTTGAAATACGGACACCCTGTATACAATTTAATTGTTAGTATGAGTTCCGTACATGATATTTGAAAGGTAGATAGTCTCGCCTGTTTTTAAAAGTGGCAATAAATCAAATAAATTAAACTATAGGCCAATTACAGTTGTTAATAATTTTTCAAAATTTTTTGAAATAATAATTTACAAAATAATGTATAATCGTACGTTAATCACAACACTTCAACATGGTTTTATGAAAAGGACCTCAATCGTATCAAATCTGATGAACTTCTCTGACTATATTTCTCAAAATTTAGACAATCGAAAACAAGTAGATACAGTCTACACAGATTTTCAGAAGGCGTTTGATACAATTGACCACGAAGTTATTACTAGAAAATTGATTTTTTACGGACTCACTAATAATGCAGTGTCTTTAATTCAGTCGTATATACAGGGTAAGTCACTAAGCAGAAATCGGTCTATAGTTGAAAATAGCAAAAAAAGTTTCAAATAAAAGTTGTTCAGAATCTAGTTTTTCATAACCCAAAATTATTGCTAAATATGGCGACTTTGCGGTTATACCGGAAGTAAACACCAACTTCCTTATTTTAAATAGAACACCCAATCTATTTTTACATTTTTGGATTGCTCGCTAAAAATAAACATGAGTTTGTTCACACAACATTGGGTATCAGTTGAACCGTTTTCGAGTAATTTCATTTTTTTTTTTGATAAATTTGACGATTTCAGAGCTCGACGTCATTAACAATATCTTCAAAACGAAATAAGTCAGAGTTGTGCGGCTTACAGTTTTGGATTCGGAAAGAAATGTAGTATTTGTTTAAGTTTTTGCCATTAGTCAGATTCTCTAAATTGAACCGAGTCCGTCAACGGTATTCTTCAGTACTTCAAACATGCATAACTTCATTTTTTTAAATGGAACCATCTATCTTGTGACACTTTATCTGAGGCGAAATTAAATTTCCTTTTTATTGATACCGGGTTGTTGCCATATCCTTCCAACAGTTTTTTCCATTTAAAAAAAATGAAGTTATGCATGTTTGAAACTTAAACAAATACTACATTTCTTCCCGAATCCAAAACCGTAAGCCGCACAACTCTGACTTATTTCGTTTTGAAGATATTGTTAATGGCGTCGAGCTCTGAAATCGTCAAATTTATCAAAAAAAATGAAATAACTCGAAAACGGTTCAACTGAGACCCAATGTTATGTGAATAAACACATGTTTATTTTTAACGAGCAATAAAAAATGTAAAAATATATAGGGTGTTCTATTTAAAATAAGGAAGTTGGTGTTTACTTCCGGTATAACCGCAAAGTCGCCATATTTAGCAATAATTTTGGGTTATGAAAAACTTGATTCTGAACAACTTTTATTTGAAACTTTTTTTGCTATTTTCAACTATAGACCTTCTAAAAACCATAAATATTTTGGGATTTAAAAAGATTATTTACTGTTGACACATTTAATCCGTATCCGCAGAATCCAATTCGGTAATTTCATGTTTTTCACTAACCGATATTTTAGTTAGACACTTTTTGATCGGGTTTTCTTAAATAATTTTGAATTATTTTTACTTACCTATTTAGTCTGTAACATAATCCCATCGGTACCTTTTGTAAATGTAATCTGACTAAGAATAAAACCATTGAAATAATTGAATTAACCTGACATACAAAACATTGTAAACTGGAAATAGAGTATTCAATAATTTTTTCAATTACAATTCTCAGAGAAAATCTATTATACTAATTCTATTAAAAGACATCTTGTTGTTTTCTAAATGTTTTTAATTATGATCACTTAACGAGACTTTTCAACATATTTCAATATTTGAGCCAATTATTTCAAATATTATCGATAACACTTTTTTCTGATTCCTGGGACCCTAAAACGTATATTTCCGTACAAAAAAAGATAGCCATGAGGTCGGTAACAATTATGAAAATGTAAAATTTATAATGTTATTAATGTGACTAATTACTTTATTTAACAAGTTTGTTTGTTTCGCAGTTTTGATAATATTCTCAATTATAAAGTTTCATGATTTTTATATAATTTGTACTTTCTCTATATAGCATTTCGTGTATCTCGGGAAGTATTGAGAATATCGAAAAAAATTCTGTCAATGTTCAGGCATTCATCGATTTTGTATAAAAACGTGCAATATGAAGTTAAGAACGAGTGTATCCACTCCCAGACTAAGCATGAAGTAAAATTTCGAGTTTAGAAAAGCCTGAAAATTTGACTCGGGCGCGTAGCGAAGCGGAGCGACCAAGCCAAATTAGGCTTTTCTAAACTCGAAATTTTACTTCATGCGCCACGCGTATAAAACATTGTAATATTGTGAAGTATTTATAATACACTTTAAATAACAAAATATTTAAATTATTCTTGGTACATTTTCAATTCAGGTCAAATAATATAGTATATCAAATAAACTTATTTAGTAACTTAATTATAAAAAAATAATAATGTTGCGTGTATGCATCAACGGCGCTTAATGGGTTAAAAACTTCAAACGGTAATAATTCAAAAACTCAAAAAAAATAACCACTGCATTTTGCACTGACCCCTTTAATTAAAATAGAAACCTTTATCGATCAGTAGATTTGATCTGATCAATAGGATTGATCTGATTAGTTAATAAAATGATAAGTTGATGTATTTGTTTTACTTTTTATCAAAAGTTAAATAGTTTTGTATTTTAAGTTTTTTGTACAAAATATATAATACTTAGTGAATTTTACAACGCTCACATAGAATTTCATAAAATCTATTCTCTAATAACTCAGAAAATAAAATTGTAGAAGGAAACGCATGAATGAATGTAACACGCATCCTTAGCTCGTTAAAAGAAAAAAAAAAAACGTGTTTTCAAGATTGAAAAATGAACATCTGGAATATGATACGAGAAGCGCGGAATAGAGGGAGAAAGAAATTGTCTCTCTCTCACTCTCTCTGAGACTTGATTTCGCGACATCTGGAGTAAAATAGTCGTAACCGACCGACCGCAGGAAGCCAAACTGGTGTATATAGGCAGCCATGTGTACCAATTTGGCATCCAGCGCTCTGCTCCCATTCGCGTGTACCCAAAATTTATATGGGGACTGGCTAACTAAATATATATGAACTGTGCTATTACGTTGCAATCAGTGGTGTCCCACAGGGATTCAATCTCGGTCCACTGCTATTTATCATTTTTACTTTCCCTCGTATGTAATACAAAGGGAAAGTATTGTTTTCGTGAAAATTTTCGAATCAAAAATTTTTGCGGAAATATCCGTTTTGAGGTCCCCTGAGTCGAATAAGACCATTTTTGAAAAATGTCTGTCTGTCTGTGTGTCTGTGTGTCTGTGTGTGAGTCTGTGTGCGCTGTACCGCAAAAACCGCTAAAGATATCGAGATGAAACTTGAAACTTAAGCTTTTTGATACAATCGGAAGAACTGAAAAGCTTTTTGTGAAAACCGGAAGTGGTACTTTACTCGTAGCGTTTTTCAGTTTTTTCAGATTTTTTCAATAAATGTTCATCAAACAAAAAATTCTTTCAAATAAAAGTTGTAGATAATAACAAAAATAACAAAATGAAGATGTATTGTTCATTTACTTTATGTCATAGCACTCTTAGTTTTTGAGATATTTCAAAAGTTGTATGTTTCATCTAGTTATTGGTGTGTGACAGTGTATGTGTCAATACAATTGAAAAATGTTTCAAATAAAAGTTGTACGAAATGAAAAACTAAAGATTTTTTGTATCTTCACTTTTTGTCATAGCACTCTTAGTTTTTGAGATATTCAATAAATAGTGTTTTTTATTTAGTCATTGGTTTGTGTCAGTATGTGTTGATCCAATTGAAAAATGTTTCAAATAAAAGTTGTAGTTATCAAAAAGTTGAAGACATTTTGAAAATAATAATGCTACAAATATTTTAAAAGTGATTTAATACGCAATTTACGGGGGAAAGTACTATGATGGACACATCACCATTTTTATTATTGACATTGTTGAAAGGCTTATATGCCGATTATATGAAGGTTTACAGCGTGATTGAATCTGAATCTGAATGTATTAAAGAACAGGATAAGGTCATTCGCATACAGCAATGATGATGTCTGTCATTTTCGCGAGGGAAAGATGTAATTGAATATTTCTTAGACAATGTCATTTTTGAGCGACTGAATATTATTCGTGATTTGGGAGTTATATTTGACCAACAGCTTACATTTCGTGAGCATATAAACAGCATTTACAATAAAAGTTTTAAAATGCTAGGTTTCATTTATCGTATATGTAAGAAATTTACTAATATTCCGGTCATGAAAATAATATTTTGCTCATATGTAAGATCAAATCTTGAATTTGCCAGCCTCACACAGTATACGATATAACCAATCTAGCGGGAAAAAATTCATGGACTAGTTTATATGGTCCATTTTGGATCATAAATTAACTTATTTTGGATTAATATGAAAATAGTTTTAATTTTTTTTTAAATGAGTCAATAATTAAATTCAGTAAGAGATTTGAGGTTTATTATTAACAAAACAAATATTTTTTCTTGTAGTTAATTTTGCATTCATTTAGCATTATGTTTGTCGCTTAATTCACGTTGTGGTTTTTTTTTATTCATAATGTGTATCACTGTGTATACTTTTAGACTAACCACAAGAGATTGACTTTTATAAAACATTTTTTGTACAGAGAATTTTTATTTTAATTAATATCCTCGATATTCGTTGTCTTTTTAATATAGTTCAATTTGAAGCCCCAGATTAGGCATAAAGTAGTAGTATATGCTGATAACTCTTAAAAATTCGTTTTTTTTTAAGAGTTCAATTTATAGCTTTAAACGAGTGTCGTCCACTCCCAGACTAAGCATGAAGTAAAATTTCTAGTTTAGAAAAGCCTGAGCGTTTGGATTTGGACGCGTAGCATCCAAATCCAAACTCAGGCTTTTCTAAACTAGAGATTTTACTTCATGCGCCACGAGTATAAATCACTGAAATTTTGTGAAATTAAAAATACACTGTTAAATCAGTATTAAAAAAAATACTGCTAAAGCAGGATTAAAAATATACTTGAAATCAGTGTTTTTTACGCGTGACGCATGAAGTAAAATTTCGAGTTTAGAAAAGCTCCGTGAAAATTGGTCTCGGGTCGCCACGAGCTATATTATACGTTTTATATTTTTTTATGAAACCTGCAATTTTTATTTAAAGATTTTTTTTAGTTAACAGTATTTTAAGAAATATTGACAATAAACAAGGCGTGTAACACTAAACAAAAATGTTAAATATCTTAGTAATCGCATGAAGTCGCACAATTTAACAATATTTATTGTTAATAAGACATCTTGAGGATCATTAGAAAACAAGTAGTAGCTTATGACGATGTATGACACAAAAGATATGAATGTTTTTATTAGATGTTCATATTTGTCTTTTATAAATTATTAACCAATTATGTTTTTGTTACATTATATTATATTTACACCAATAATATTTAATATTGTAGCTACACTTTTACAGAAAAGGGCAATAATGAGAAAATATTCTTCAGCTTTAATTTTTTTCATATTTTTGACTTTTTTTTACAAAATTTCTTTTTTTTTACTTTGATTATTGTTATTATTAATACAATATGTTTTCCTGCAACTGGATGTAACTGTTGGGAAATAAATAAATTAATAAATAGAAAATATTAACATATTTTCTCTAATATTTAATTGAAATTAAACGACTTGACTTGAATAACATTTTTTTAACCAAATTAATATTGTATTTGAATTTAGATACTCTTTTTATTTTAAATTAAAATAAAACGACACGATTTAAAAAATAAATAATTATAGGTATACTTTCAAATAATATCAAACCAAACTGAATTATTTATTAATGAACCAATTTCAATTATAAGTCATTTTTATACAAGGTTAAATATAAACGCGTTTAATTTAAAACTTCTAATGAGTATTTCAACTTCCAGATTAACCAGGAAGTAAAATTTGTTGGGAACCATGTCACGTATTTTTCATAATTTAGTCCCAACATTTAGCTCCTCTAGCTTTATCAATAATAATAATAATCTTTATTTACAGACAACATACAAAAATAAAATAATTCTTAATTAATAATAATTAAATGATAGTAGCTCTCTGCAAATTGGCTATCGACCGGTGGTCTTTCAGCCTGTCTTTGTCAATTAATTGTTTATAAAAATAAGTGTTAAAGTGTCATGATCACTAATGTCAGTTTAAGTGTCTTTGTCTAAAAGTGAAAGTATGTCATTCGTCTGTGTCAACCGGCAGTTCTTCAACGTCATGATCATTATTGTCAATGAAGAATGTGGATGAAATGAATTCATAAATCGTGATGTCTGGAAATTTGTATTTTGGGGTTATGTTATGATTTCGGGGGATACATAAGTGGTTTATGATGTCAGGGATGAAGGGATTCTTAGAGAATTTGTGGGCGAGGTGTTGGAGGCGTTCTTCGATAAGGATGAGGTTGCATTTTTGGTATAGGAGTGTATTAGAAGGATTATGAAGAGGATTTAAAGGGTGTCTGATTTTAGTGAGCACTCTGAGGGCTGATCTTTCAGCTACTTGGAAATTGTGTAGGACAGCTGGGCGAAGATTGAAGAGAAGGATGGCGGCATAGTCGAGAATTTTATAAATATGAACCGGCGTTTTTGTTGTGATTCCATGGTTTTTATAGGTTAATATTCTGAAATGCCGAGCTCTTGCCCCGACATTTGCCTTCAGGTTTTGCGAATGGGGCTTGAAGCTGAGTTTTGTATCAAATGTAATACCAAGGTACTTACAGGTGTTAGACGGGGAAATGTAAGTATTGTTTAATAATATTTTAAATGGAGATTGGAGAGGACGGTGGTATGGAATAAAGAGTTGGGCTTTAGTGGGATTTATGGTTATTCTCCATTTTGCAAACCATAATTGGATGCTGTCTATCAGTTGCTGCAGAGTGCCCATGGCCTTAAGGATTATGGGAGCGTGGGATATTAGGGCGGTGTCATCGGCATATAGCAAAGGGTAGGCAGTTTTATTTAGGTAATTTGGATTGGGATTATACAAATCATGAACAAATATATTGTAGAGAAGAGGTGATAAAGGAGAGCCTTAGGGTAAACCTTGCTCTGGTATAAAGGTATTGGAAAGCGATGTACGGATTTTAACTTGAAGGGATCTATTTGAGAGAAAATTGTCTAGGAGGTTGATGACATGTGGAGGGATATTTAGTGAGTGACATTTAAACAACAAACCTCGATGCCAAACCGAATCAAAGGCTTTTTGTATGTCGAGAAATACTACGGCGGATTTATGGCCTTCGAGGTGTGTTGTTTGAATGTTTGAGGTAAGGATTGATAGAGGGATGGATGTAGAGCGATGCTCAAGAAATCCAAATTGATATAAAGGAATGTGATCAGAAATATGTTGCAATATTTTGTGTTTGATTATAGACTCGAAGAGTTTTCCAATAACTGGAAGCAGGGTGATAGGAGGATAGCCAGAAACAGCTAGTGAATCGTTGTTTTGTTTTCGAATACATGTTATTATTCCCCTCTTCCATTCACAAGGAACGTCCTGAGTACTATAAACATGATTATAAATTTGAATAATGTATTTGTGTATGTGATCAGGTAAGGATTTCAGGATCAGTCTTGGAATGTTATCGTAACCGGATGCTGTGTTTTTTCCTTTCGAAAGGAATTCGTGGTATTCATCTTCTTTTATGTCATCTCCAAGAGGAGAAGGGATAGGATTGTTTTTGAAGGATTCATACCATGAATTTATAAATTGGAAATAGTCAGTATCGAAATTGTCGCTGTCGGTCATTGTATAACTATCCTTGAAATATTTTGAAAAAATGTCGGCTATTTGTGAGTTATCTGTTGTTATTCTATTTGATGCTGGGTCTTGAATTTTATGAATGTAATCATTTTTCTATATTTTGACAGTTTTTTAATTTCTTTCCAGTATTGTTTTCCCTTAAGGTAATTGATATTACGAGGGTTGCCTTTTATATTTCGGGATTCGAGAACAAAAATAAATATTAATCATTTAAATCGCTTTATTGTTTTTCAAAATATTCCCCATTAAGATCTATACACTTTTGCATGCGTTTGAACCAATTGTCGAAGCACTTTTGCCACTCTGATTGAGGTATCTCCAAAACATGCATTCTGAACGCATCAACCGCTTCTTCAGGTGTCGAAAAACGTTGACCTCTCATTTTATTTTTTAAGGATGGGAATAAAAAGAAGTCATTCGGTGCCAAGTCAGGACTATATGGCGGATGACTTATCAAATCGATGTTCTGCGTGCTCAAAAATGCAGTTGTTTGAGCCGATGTGTGAGAGCTCGCATTGTCGTGGTGAAGAGTGATCCGTTTTCGGCGGTTGGTTTTCCTGATTTCTTGGATGACAACTGGCAAACAAATGGTTGTATATCACTCAGAATTGACTGTTTTGCGTTGTTCTAGTGGTACGGTTGCGACATGTCCAGTTTTTCCGAAAAAACAGGCGACCATTTGCTTGGAAGTGCTTCGTGCGCGAACAACTTTTGTTGGATTTGGCTCATCTTGAAACACCCATACGGTCGATTGCTGTTTACTTTCGGGCTCATACGCGTAAATCCATGATTCATCACCTGTCACGATGTCATAGACGTGTTTCGAAGCACCGCAATCGTATTTTTTGAGCATTTCTTTGCATCCAACGCGAACAAATTTTTTTGACAGTCAAATGTTCATGCAATATTGAATAGGTCACATGACGATCTTGCAATATTTGTTTGCGCACAGCATCAATGGTTTCCGGAACAACAACTGATTTTAGACGACCTCCACGAAATTCGTCTTGGAGTGAACTACAACCTCGGTTGAATTCACCATACGATCGATAAACACTGGTCCTTGATGGAGCTTCATCGCCAAAAATTGAATTAAGTTCATCCATGCACTGTTGTTGAGTTAATCCACGTCGAAAGTTGTAAAAAATAATCGCACGAAAATGTTCACGATTTAATTCCATTCTTTGGCCGAGATAAATCTTTTAAGTTAGTGTAAACGACACAAATAACGCTCATATGTCAAAACGTTCTGAGTACGTATAACCTAAAAAATGTCAAACTTTACGATAGAGCTCTCAGTTGCCAGATTGCAACACTAGGGTTGCCCAATCCCGAAATATAAAAGGCAACCCTCGTACAAGCTGTGATCCATGTGTCAATTTTGTATTCGTTTATGAGTTTGTGAATATCTTTGTTTAGGCTATTGAATTCTTGTTTAAGAGTCATGTCGTCGGTCTGTTTTAAGTCCCTGTACAATTGTCGTTTAAATATAATTAATCTTAATATATATTTTTGGAGAGGGTATTTATAGGTATTTTTTGTATAGGTTGGGGTATGATTTTCAATAGATTGTAATAAATTAGTTAGAAATAAGGATATGGACTTTGAATTTATTGTCTGGTGGGTATTTATGAAATCAGTCATGTCTTTTGTCACTTTATTTATGTCACAGTCTTGATGTCGGAATATAATATTTGGAGGTGCTGGTAGAGGGGGTTCTTGTTTAAAGGAGAATTGTATCGACAGATGATCGGATCCTTGATCTGGGATTAGATTGACATTATGAACAAGATGTTCAATGTTGCTCGTACATAAAAATATATTACGAGTTGAGGACTGGTTATGTGACATAATGAACGTGGGAGGAGTGTTGATACGAATAAAATTTGAATTTGATATAAAAGAAGATAATTGTTTGGTTTTTGTTTTATTTAAGTTAAGGTCTCTAATTACGATAACATAGTCATATAAGGACGCTTTTGTTAGGATGGTGTCTTCAATGTAAGAGGAATGGTGGATATATACAAGGAAAATATGTAGTTGAAAGGACGGAAGGTCAATAGTGCAGTGTAGGCATTCATTCATATTGTGATTAATTTTGGGTGGGTTAGCTTTTTCGATTTTATTTCAGGCTTTGCTGCCACTATTGATCCTCCCCGTTGATTAAGGTTAGGTACAGAAGATGGTATTTGTATATAAAACCTATTTTGAAAGGAAAATGGTTTGTTGGTTTTGGTTTCTACCATTAGGCTAATATGGACTGGATTCTAAGAGAGGTAATGAAATAAGAGGTGGGATTTGTTAGAAAAGGAGTATATGTTTGTGTATAAGAAGTTTATATTATCATACATTTTGAACAATTTGTGAATAACCTGTACGAATGCCAGAGGATGGGATGACAGGAGGAATAACATTCGGAGAATCTAGATCAAACATCACGATAAACATTTTATTACCTGAGAAGTTTATGTGGGTATCGATGCGGAATGAGTCGATGAATCTTGTTTTCAGTTTTGTTATCAGTGCTTCTTTGTTCGTCGTTGTTGGTGAATTCATTTTGGTGGTGTAAACGTCAATAATGTAATCATGCATAGTGATGGGGGTATGAATACGCGAGTTTTTCGTCAAGGCTTTGTCAATGTCTGCTGATTTTTTGTTTTGATTGATAATTTTGATGTTTGGAATCCCTGGGATTGGTTTAAGTGGTCTTCTGGGGCATTTTGTTGACCGTGCTCTATGATCGGTTCCTCCGCATGTCCTGCATTTCATTGGAAGAGTGGAAGTACAGGTATTCGTGTGGTGAGTGTCTCCGCACTTGGAGCAACTGATCTGTTCTGTACAGTTTGGAGTTGTGTGGTAGAATTTATTGTATTTTGAGCACGACACTGGAATTGGAGTCGGTGGTTTGCTTTCAATTACTGTGTAAACTTTGCACATAAATCTAAATTGATTTTTGAGCAGTCTAGTAAACGCCTCTTGCGATGGTGTTATTATTCTGATCATATGCGTAATTGTCCTTTTTTGTAATAATTCGCTTGCAATATCGATGCATTATGCCATCAGTATTTAGCTGAGCGCTTATTGTGGTGTCCTGTATTTCAGGCTCAACGCGCCGGTCGCGCTCGCGCCGCCACGGCCGGCCGCTGATAGTGCGCCATACTCAATGACAGTTTTTGGATTGGATTTGATGAGCTGTTTTTCGTTGTTTGATTTTAAAATGAATCCGTATTGGGTTTTAATAATTAATGCGTTAACATCAAATTGGTGATTCAACCAAACTTGTACTAGTTGAATTCTTGAGAGATCGTTAACAGTTGTAAATGTGTACGTGTGTTTATATTGTTGTTGGTTAGAACGAATTTGTGATTGTGTATATTGTGGTTGAATTAGTAAGTTGTTTTGCTGCTGTTGTGTATTTGTTGATTGTGGTTGAGGGTTGTAATTGATGTTGATGTTCTTATTGTGTGATGTTTGTTGTGGTTGGGGTTGTGATTGTGATTGTGATTGTGATTGTGATTGCCTTGGTTGATGGTGAATGTGTTGTTGGGTATTTTGGGGAGTTTGAATGGAATTTAAATGTTTAAGGGCTTGTTTTAGTTGTTTGTTTGTCGTTTTGGGTAAGTTTAAATTACCTGTTTCTACTTTTTTGCCGTTTTTCCGGTACAGTATTTTGCTGGGCGGCCTTTTTTCTTTGAAGTTACTTGGGTGTAGCCATCAGTCTCCAAATTACTACTCTCTCCTTCATCAGCCATAGTGAATAATTATCACCCCCATACGCGTGGAATTTTCAGTTGATAATTGAGAATTTGATGTGAGAATTTAACTTTTTTTGCACTTGGCATTAAACGCAGTTGTTCGCTTGCACACGTCCGTTCTCGGCGGATTCTCGCTCGCGTGTGTCGGCTCCATTTTGTTGTTTTTTTACATAAAAACAAAGCAATTAATATTTACTTACAAATTGTTCATTTGTTTTTATTTCTTTATTTTTTTGAAAGCGTCAAAATAAAGCACAATGTTTTTATATTTTTAATAATATCGATGAACGTTGAGCTTCTGTTATTACAAATTTACAAGTTTGACATTTTTATGACATCAAGTTAGAACTTGTCAATACATGCGGACAAAAAGCGATTTGTCTCTACAAAACCCGAAATTATGTTTTAATTCGGACTATGTCTGTGAGCAGTAGACATTTCGCGTTTAGTCTAGACAAAACGCGTTTAGTCTAGATAAAACGCGTTTGATCAAATTTTAAATGCGTGAGCCCCCCCCCCCCCCATAAGACCGGGATGGACGCCCTTTAAGATGCGTTAGCCCCCCCCAAGACATATTTACAATTTAGGTGTACCATAACTCCATATACTTATTATATCCACTGCATGTTAGAGAGAATAATAGCGTAAACGCTTAAACTGCGCATGGACGAACGCACCAATGAGTGTACGTCTCGTTGCCGGCGCGCAGTGTATTTTAATTTTAAAATTTGTAACATTTCGATATCATGGTCAATGTATATCTCATTAAGCAAAGAAAATAATATTTCTTGAACATCACAACAACATACAATGTAGTAATGTTAATTAAATATTACTTAAATGTGAATGTTCAATATAGGTATAAATAAATGTCTTTAAAAATTTAAATAAATATATAGATGAAATACGAGTGAGAATTATGTTTAATTTTGTGTAATTATACATGTATAGTTTAGTTTTTACCAATAAAGCTTAATTTTTTTTTTGTCATTTGAAAATACGCAGTATGTACAGAGTACAGCTCCAGACATTCCAAGAAAAATCGTCGTGCTGGCCATGTGGTGGACCGTGCCATACCGCCCAGTGTCATCGCATCTAGGTGGAGTATTTGCAGGGTTATTTTTAGAAAAGGTAGAAATTCTGCATTCTGTTTTGATTCCTCAACAAGTTAAGTGCTCCTTTGATCTCTATTTTATATATTTTTTTTAAATGGGAAAACTAAAAAAACTGTTATTTGTGTTCCAATAAGAGCAAAACAGGAGATAAACTAAGTTTCCATAAGTAAGTACATAAGAATTTATACTCAAATAAGATTACAATATTTCAATTATTTTGTTAAAAACATTATTTGCGCGTCAAATTATTAAATTTAAGTTGTATCGCTAATGAAAATATTTTTTTATATAAAATTGGATAAATGATTTTACATTTTTGAATATATTTAAATATTATTAGTAATACAAAAAAAACGTAGGTTCAACTTTATCAAAGTTTCAATTTTTTAACTTGCGCATGAATTTATTATTTCGTAATTATTCAATTATTTAAAAAATATATTTTTGATCGAGGCATAAGACACTTTATTTTGAAATGGTTTTGATTCAAATAAAATTAATAATAATTTCATTCAATCGAAAATAAAACAGTTTAATATTCCAATAGCTAAATTTTCAAATACTTCTATTGTTTTAAACGATTATTTTTTTAAGAATACTTTTAATTTCTTTAACAACTGTTTTTTTTAGAACCATGAAAAAACAGCCTAGCGATTAAACTAAAATTCAATAACATACATAGTTTTACATAGTTTTATAAAATTTTTTTTGTAAATATTTTAAACACTGCTTAAAATAAAAGAAAAATAACAAACAATCTTGCTTTCGATACAAAATAATTGTTTCGTAGAAAAACATTTCTTTAACATTTTGTGAAAAAATAAAAAATCATTCATTTTGTCATAGAGTATTTAAATTTGAATGTTTACTTTGCAAATGTGTAATTAATTTATTTATTTACAACACTTAATAATGTGTATTATTTAATTAGATTTCCACCAAATGCTGTTATGTGTTTAAAATGGAAAAAATATCATATCAATTACGAGATGAAGATAATGTGCGTTCGTTACCAATTTGCTCTCGTCATTTCGCTATACATGATTTCACTCAAACATCAAAATTACGTCATCGATTGATGCACAATGCAAGTACCCTCTTATAAGGCATATCGTGGTATGTTAAATATATTTTTATACTCATATCATACATACCTAATCATTCATGTATTGCAGGATCCAATAGAAATGTAAAGCGTGCCTGGCTACCTGACTTGGAAAATGCCAGTACATCCAGTGGAATTGGTAAAAATGAAATTAACTTATACTTCTTTAACTAAATTTATATTATCCTCGTAGATAATGCTACTAGTAGTTATTTTACAAATACTTCGGCTGAAATGTTGCGAAAGACCACATTAACAACATGTTTAAGTCAACAACAGAAAAAAGACAATTAGTAAGCTTAGCGTAAAGAACAAACGATTACAAATCAGGAAAAAATGATTTATTGTCTGAAGATTCAGAAAGTTTTATATTGGTATGTTTTATTTATTGTTATACTGTATTTATTTATATGACAACTATTTTGAGTTCATTATTTTAGTTTCTTCTTTTAGACCCAAACACCTTGTATAATAAAGGAATTGATCAACACCAAAATTAAATTTAAAAAAAGAAAATATTCCCCAAGTTTGAAAAGTTTTGCTCTAACTTTACATTCGCACGTAAATGTTGTGGAATAAAACCACAGCAATTACGTGCCAAAAACTTGGACCAATCTATTACCACATCCTTCTACTTTAAGAGGATGGTAAAAAGAAGCATTTAAAGCAATAGAAATGCATATATCAAATGACGATTTGATTTGTACTGTAACAGTAGACGAAATGTCAATAAGACAACAATTACTCTACCATAGAGGGAAATTTTATGATGGAGTAAATTTTGAGTTCAATGGGGTTAACTCAAGTTCAAGTGATAACGTAAAATTGGCAAAGAATGCTCTCGTATTTATCGCTGTTTCTTTAAATTGTAATTGGAAGGTACCATTGGGTTACTTTCTAATCAGTAGCTTAACAGATCGCGAAAGAGCCAACATATTAATACAATACCTGCAACTGTTAAATGATGTTAAGGTAAAAGTATTTTTAATAACCTTTGATGGTGCTCATGTTCATTTAAATATGTACACATCTTTAGAAGCTAATTTTGATTACAAACGTAATTTCAAACCATGGTTAACCAATCCAATAACGAAGGAAAAAATATATTTATTCGATCCCCACATGATAAAATTAGTTCGAAATACATTAGGAGATCGGAAAATGTTATTGGACGGGGTGGCAAATGCATTAAATGGCAACATATAAAAAGTTTATATGAAATTCAAGGGAAATAAGGACTCCATATGGCAAATAAATTAAATAAAAAGCATATTGAATTCTATGACAATAGAAAGAATTAAAAATTGGCTGTGCAGACATTAAGTCAGAGTGTGACAATAGCTGTTGATTATGCACATAAATTAAATATAGAAACATTGAACGATTGTATGCCAACAAGTATATTTTGTTAAATAATAAACAATGCTTTCGACATACTTAACTGTCAAAGCAAATTTAGTAAATATAAATATAAAATACCTATTAGTCAGAAAAACTATTATATTTATATTAAGGAATTATGTAGTATTGATAATATAAAAATTGTAAATAGCAACGGAAAAACATGATTTTTGGGAATTATAATTTGTTTAACAAATATTTTTGATTTATTTAACGATTTAAAAAGCGTATTTATTAACTTACAAATTATCACAAGATTTTTTAGAAACTAATAACAATCCAAATTATCAGCAATTTGAAACGGCATATAAACACTTATTAGTTCGACACGAAATAAGACCGTTTGAAAATTCAAATTGTCTTGGAGACAATATAGATATTTTGCACGTATCATAAACAAAATAACTATGTAAATAATTTAAAAGATGATCATAGTGAATTGATTTTGGGACAAGAAAATCACGATTATTTATGAAGCATGTGGTCATTGAGTCCCTTTATAAAAAATATTAGCATATATATTGGAGGTTTTGTTGCATAAAAAATTTACAAGCAAATAAAATGTACCACTTGTAAGAACCAATTAAGAGAACTATATACTATACGCGACAAAACAAAAGCATACTTCTTGCGTACTAAAATTCAATTCCTGCATAAATGCGAAGAAAAACTAATTTTCGCAATAATCCGAAAACTACTTGCTTTAGGATTGTAGCTGTAAATTACTTTTTTGTAGGAAATGTTCCTCCCAATCGTACTATATGATAAAAAATGGGTCATTCTATTTAAAAAAATTGAAATACTAGATATTGAAGAGGGCACTTAGATATTCACATTTTAGGAACACTTACTGTCAAAATTGACAGTTTTCAATTAATTTACTTATAGAGGCATTCTCTAGGTACAAGTAGAGATATAAATCATATTTTTATCTTTTTCTTAAGAGAAGTCACAGACAGATTTCAAGATGCCTTTTAGAAGTCAGAATTTTAGAAATATTTTTTTTTATTTAAAAAAATTTAAGAGATAAGTGTACATATGTTTGAATAAAATATGTTGCAATTTAAACGAGAAATCCAGAAAATGATTAATATATAGGGTGTTCCATTTAGAATAACAAATTTGGTACTACTTTCGGTGAAACCGAAAGTGATATAAAGTTGAAAATATTTCACATGAGGAGAACTGATTTATATATAACAAGGATTATTTTCAAATTTTTAATGCAACAGCAATCCCATAAACTTTTAACAAACGGTTTAGCGTAGACACCCTGTATGTATAACTCATATTACGAAGACACCTAAAAGTCAGCGTTTAGCGTTTTATTAGGTGATTTAAACAGGTAACGTATTGGATACCCAAAAATGTTATATGTATAGTTTTAAGAAAATCAATAAAATTAAAGGAAGGTAAGGAACTCGCATAAATGTGCTTGAAACATGAAAAGGACAGTATACAGGGTCTAAAAACGTATTTGTCATAATAATTAGACGGAGTTTTTTCTAAAAATAGTTTCTCCCGATCATCTAAATCCTGGGTCTCCAAACTATCTTCTTCGCTGGCCACAGATACAATTCTACATAATAAAGTCGGCCAAGATCCGATTAATTTTATAAAATTATTAAACATTTATGGAACAATTGTTACAATATTTTAAAATATGACATTTACAAAAAAAATTACAAACAATCGCGGGCCGGATTCATGCAAGTCGCTGGCCGGATTTGGCCCGCGGGCCGTAGTTTGGAGACCACTGATCTAAATCATCAATTTAAATGAGAGTGATCCTTAAACATATTGAAATCTATTTGAATTTAATATTGATACAAAGTAAATAATTTGTAATGTAAAATGTATTAGAAATACCATTGGCTATTATAAAATAGTAGGTACAGTAAAAACAGATTTAACGTGAAGTTCAAAAGCACTAATAAAAAACAAATATTCATGCGAATTTCCACATTAAATTATAATTATTTTTTAGATGATTTAAACTCTTATGTAAGTATTCAAATCCTTTTGTAAGTGTTCGAAGCCTTTTATAAGGATTTGAATCACATTACATTATGATTCAAATACGAATCCTCCTACAAAAATGTAATGAATCCAAATCACGAATCCTCTTTCACTAAAATATTCGAATACCTCTTTTAAATCCCCTAAAAGTGTTCGAATCAAGGATTCGAATCCCGCCTAGCTCTAGTATTAGGTAACTTTTTTGAAGAATATTTCAAGAAATATTAATTATTTAAGAGTCTAACATAAGGTTCTTCAAGAATATTACCCCTGTTCCTCCCATAGTTCTAGCATGTCCTCTTTATCCAATTCAGACATCGCAATTTTTTTATATAGATTCAAAGAGGCCTCCGCAACTTGAAGGGAGGTTTCTCCCATGCCCATATCATAAGCTTGATTCACTACAAACACCATCTTGTTTCTTCTACTGGTATCGTTATCCCTTTTTACTAATTGGGTGTAGTAATCATCAAATACGAATTCGATGGCAGCGTCCAATGATATATTTCCCGTTTCAAATAAAGCCTACAATATTTTAGAAAATACTTATTATTGGATTTTATATAATAAGAAATACATTTTTACTCATTTTGAATGCAAGAGTTACAAAAAATATAAACAAGAGGAAATACAACCAACACACAAACTTTCGAGAACTAGAAGAATTCAGTTTTGCTTTCTCGAAAACAAACCATTCCTTTTATAGAGATTTTGAGCAATGTTAACACAGTGAGCAATATTTAATCAATATTATAGGTTCTTGTACAGTTGATAAAAGGTTATTTGTTTTGTTTGCTTAATGGGAAGAACAACTCAAACTAAATATCGAGACATTTTGATCAAAATTGTACAGATTTACGACATAAATATTCCATAGTGTATTTTTAGTGTATTTAAACAGCATGAACTCTGTTAATTTTTCATGTACAGGGTGCGGCAGAAGTTCCCGCACTAATAACCATTTTATTGGCAAGTAAAACACAACAATAAATTAAATCAAATGAAAATTCTCTACAAGGTCATTAAAACAGAATTTCAAAACTTTTTACTTTTAGCCGCCACACAGGCCTTGAGACGCTCCGAAAATGTTTGACGATGGTCGTTAGTTGATGGTTTGAAATGTTGGCCCATTCTCGATGCAGGGACGCTTTCGGGGATTGTATTGACATATTGTTGGTAAAGCTGGCTTTTTTGTCCAGATGAACCAAATTAAAAAATACATCGGGTTTAGGTCAGGCGAATTTGAAGGTCACAAACTTGATTTGAAAATTCTAATTATCGCTATTCGATCTTCCTTAGAGCTCATAATTCCAAGAAGTAATAACGATTTGACACATCAAACAAACAAATGAACATTGTTTCTAGAGAATTTAAATCGCTACAAGATAGGCTGTAAGAAAACGATACAAAATCTAAAAACGGTACGTAAAGTTGCATTCAAAAAATGTGTGTGGGAACTTTTGCCTCACCCTGTATACAAGGAATTTATCTTTTAAGTACACATACGTCGATATATACATTGTGAATTTTCAGGAATTCGTTGTTTTTTAAAAGCTCTGAATGTAAAGCTTCTAATGTCTAAAAAATTTACAAATCGAGATATGCATACTTAAAAGAAAAATTTCCTGTATGTGTGTACCTGTTCGGCTATCCATTGTTCAACTCCCATAGAGGTGAGGACGGCCATTAATTTAGAATTTGGCTTGAATTTTCCCATCGTCTAGTGTTTTGTATAATTGGACTAAAATATTTGAACAAATCGAAATTAATTACATAAAAAACTGTTGATGTGTCGATAATAGAAATTGTCTTGTCATAAATGACGTGTATTATTATTTTAGCAATCTGAAATGTGTTAGTAGGTAATACACTCAAGTTTTTATACAATCATGTACATATTCCTTAAAAAGTTTAATTTTTTATCTGAATGAATACGGGAAACAAGAAAAGTTTCCATTACCACATTATAAGAAAACTTTGTGATTGATTTATTTTAAACATTTATCTGTAAGTAATGTTAATGTGTAGATATGGAATACGGCACAATTAAATCTTTCTTGAGAATTTGCAACTGATTCAACCTGGTGCATTGACCAATTCTATTTCTTTCATTTCAAATTAGGTTTTGTGAAATAACTATAGTGAGTTGATATAGGAAACCCAATATATCACGAAAGAATACATTCAAATTCCAACTACATCTCTGGTTCATTGCAATTCATTCTTGAAAGCGAAATTTTGCCGAAAAAATGTTTATTGGATATCTACTGATTTTGGGTGTATTATTTATGCTTAAAATATCCTACGGCAAAGAGATCAGACTTACCGTTTGGTAAAAAAATGAATTTTCGTTTTTGATGGGTTCTGAAGGGTTATGGTCGTTATTTTCGTGCACACCAACATGGCGCGACATTTGAAATTAACTTGTCAATCAGTGTTTGTTAACATGGTGTTCTAGGGAAATTTGACGCTGCACAAGTAAGTACATCGAAATAAACGGTCAAAGTAAATATCATTTATTAATATTGTTAAATTATAATGTGACTACTTCTAAGATTTCCTTCCGATGAAGAATCGTCCACAAAATGTGTGAAACAAATGGGTTTGCCAAAAAGAAAAATTACCAAAACAATGAGATTGTATTGCAAACATTTTGTTGCTTCTGCAAAACCAGAAATACACGACCGCGAAAAATAAAGCTGTTTCACTATTTTTAAACAATTAAACAAAAGTAGAAAAACAGTTGCGTTTACTGATGTAATTATAAAAGACTACAATGTTTAAAATAAAGGTAAAAATACTGATACTAAGAAGTTTGCAAATATTTTCAGATAATAATATCATTGTTTTTATTTCAATTATAAATAAATAATCATCGCACGCTGTACAAAAATTCACCAATAAACCGTTCATGTATGCATATTTACTTATATAAACAAATATTTAATGCATGTATACTATAAATATTCAATTAAAGTGATTTGAATTTCCCGCTCAAAACAGTCACAAAACCTCAATTTGTTGCCGTTAACATGGGCACGCTGTCAGATAGCGGAATATGGCTTACGCCCAATCCAGTGTTATATAGAGATCAGTGTTTCCGTGCGTTATTTTTGTAGTTGTTTTTCTTATAGATAATACTACAGTGCCTTGATTAAACACAGTGGCGACAACTTTAGTATTCTTTTTGATTGGTTGTTATAGTCTGTTTAAAAACTAGAAGGAGTAAGTGGCAAAGCCCAATTTATACTATAAAAAGTTACCAGAAATATCACTAGATAAATTTGGCGGCAATTTTAAATAATTTCATAATTACTCTTTAAATAAAATCAAATATCCATTTTGTACTTCTTAATTGTGGTTAAGTATTTTCGTTTCCATCGTACGATATCGTCATTTTAATTAAAATGCTTATACGGCATCTCGCCATATATCTGTGAAATAAAACATATTTACATTATGTTCATAATATAATATGGAATTTATATAATAATTTGTCTCTATCAGAGCCGGGACGTATCCTTGTAAAAAGGATTCGAATCACGAATCCGAATCACCTAATATGATTCGATTCACGAATACTCGAATAAAGGATTCGTAAGAGATAAATATGATTCGAATCGAAGATTCGAATCCTGTTTTTCGAATCACGAATACAAATCCTTTAAGAATAAATTTGAATTTATTATTTTTTTGCAACCATTAATTATAAATATTGTTACCAGTTGTTTTAACAAAAATATTCAAAACCTAATTGGTGTGAATTTCATTTGTTGGACTTTTGGTAATGTTGTTGTGGTTGTTTCTGGTTTTGTGTTTGCTTGGTTTACTTGTTTTTCAGCCAGAGTTTTACCTATTTCTGCAAAGTATGTATTTATAATATCAGCCATTTCTATCTCGTTATCTGTAATAATCCCATTGTGGTCGACAATTTCCTTGATTGTATTTTTTTTGTTTTTCTTTTTTATTTGTTTGTTCGTTTATATTTTTCCAGAGTTTGTATGGATTGTTGCTGTGTTTTTGGAATATGTTCTTGAAATACTGTAGTTTGGTGGTTTTTATTAATTTATTTGTGTTTTGTTTTTGATTTAAATAAGATTCTTTGATTATTATGTTTGTTGGATTTAGTCTATGCTTTTTATATAATTTGTTTCTTGTATTTATTTCATGTATTATTTCGTTTGTTATCCAACGGCTTTCTTGTTTCCTTTTCATTTTTGTTATTTTTTTGTTCGATTCTATTATTTTTTGGAGAGTTTGTGACAGCTGCTCGAAAGTGTTCATTTCTTAGGTTCTTATCTTACTGATTTCATGTGATATTTCCTTGTAATTTGTTTTTATTTGGTAATAATATTCGTATTTTCTTTTTGTTATGTTTGGTATGTCTATTTTTGTAATGATAGCGCTGTGGTCGGATATGTTTGTATGTTCGATGGTTATGTCTTCTATTAATCTTTCATTGTTTGTGATAATATGGTCTAATATTGAATTGTTTCCGTTAATATTTGTTCGTGTGTAGTGGAACCTAGAGATTTTGTTCATGATTCTATAGTTGTTTTCTAATAAGGTATTTTTATATAGTCTTGTCGTGTTACATTTTTCTAGTAGGTTTATATTGATAAATATTGACAAAAACAATGAAAACTATTAAACAGAATGGGGGTTATATTAAAAGGCCAGGGAAAAAGTCTTTAGTCAGCGAAATGTCGGAAAAATTTTACATTTCAGACTGTGGCTACCATGTCAGTTTTACTTCAAACAATATTAAACAAAATTTTGAAAACTAGATTATTATTTTTAAATATATTTTCAATCATTTAATGTTCTTATCAAAGCATTCACTTTAAAGTTTCGAACGAGCGTTTCCACTCCCAGACTAAGCATGAAGTAAAATTTCGAGTTTAGAAAAGCTCCCAGAAAATTTGTCTCGGGTCGCGCAGCGACCCGAGACAAATTTTCTGGGCTTTTCTAAACTCGAAATTTTACGTCATGCGCCACGCGCATAAAACAGTGATTTAACGAGAAATTTAAAAACACAAAAAAAAACATTTTTCATGTTATTCCCCACAGTTCGAATTATTTTCGACAATTCAAATCATTTTGTATATATTCGAATTCTTTTACAAGGATTCGAATCCTTTTATAAGGATTCGAATCACCCACATTTAGATTCGAATACGAATCCTCTTAAAAAAAAAATGTAACCAATCCGGATCACGAATCCAGTTGAACTAAAGTATTCGAAGGACTCTTTTGAATCTTCTAAAAGGATTCGAATCCTGAATGATTCGAATCCTGCCCAGCTCTCTTCTCTATCTTACTTAAAATTGATTTGTTTCATAAAACTATACCTGTAAACGATCATTCATGCCTGATTGATCGTTTACTTCTTTCAAAACTTTATTCAAAGTTGGCAGTTCATTTTTATAGAAGAAACTATGCACGGATCTCTTCACTACGTCATCAAAACTTTTAATTATGTCCTCCAAGCTGTTTAGGAGTACAAATCTCTCCGGATTTCTTATATTCGCTAATGGTACGATAGACAGTGGAATTTACAACTCCTAAAAATTAAACATTTTATTATTTGATGCATATTCTTATGCTATTTGATATCTCACCTACTGCACCAACAATGTCTGATACAGCAGCAGTCATTTTTATATGTGGATCATCTGTTATCATCTGCTTATACATATTTATCATGCACTGTTTTACAGACAGATATAAATGACCCAAATCTAATTTCTTACGCTTTTTTGGAGGTGAAGATGATATTATCACCGAGTTTGTACTGGGTCCATAATCTATCACAACAATATAAACAAAACTAACTTTTAACTATGCTAAGGAAACACCGCACAAAAGGTTATTACGAAACAAACAACTCGATAACGCTACGAATTAAGGTTATGTCAGCTGTTGCGTCTAATAATGACGTAATTAGCATAGTGTAAAATGCCAATCGGCCAATCAGAGTTGTAGGTTTTGGCGCGTGAAATTTAAAACGCTCCTCCTAGTTATTAAACAGATTATAGTAAATCTGACCTGACAGCAATTCCGTCTAAAGGTTGTGCTTTATTTCACTTACCCCAAAATCGTATCTCGAAAATTCGCCAAGGTTACTGGAATGGGCCTAAACACTTTAATTTGAGGTATTAACCATCGTATGTTCCTATTTCAAAATTTAGGGAATAGCTTCCGCCCATGGATGACACTTCAAGTTAAAGATGACAACACTCGCTGTCACAATTGAATATCCGATGTTGGTATTATAACCTATTCTCTTGATTAATATAGCCTCATCATGGTGGATGACAGGGGGTTGTCACCACTGCGTTTAATTAAGTCACTTTAGATAATACAAAACGTATAGTAAGCAATAATCCCGCCAGGGGTTGCGCTTTACGGCGGTAACTTTAAAATAGATACTAATTAATTTTAATATACGTTAAACAATTGTAGGTTCTATGCAATTAAATTAATAATATAATAACTTTAGGACTATTTAATTATATGTATATTTCTCAAATACTATTGGTGGTTATGAAAAGAACCGATTTGTTGAAAATTGATAAAAAATGTAATACAGAAGAATTTAGGTGTGAAACAATAAAGGAATTTTGAGACTGACTAATAAACCATAGAGACTTGATGAATTTCATGTTTCTACTAGTTCACAGCTTAAGCGATTTCACATGCTTATTGGTAAGGTTAATAGAAAGGTTTGCAATAGAATAAATTGCGTAAGTCTTTTTACGCACGATGACTATTCCACATACTTCTAGGTTAGGTTAGAAGACAGGTTTAATATTTTGTGATATTCAACAAGAAATTTTGACCAAACTGTAAGTCCGATTTCGTAATAAACATTTTGCCTGGGTATACAGGGTGTTTTACCTAAAATTCCTTAGACTAATTAACAAGAAACTAAAAATGTTATTAAGGATTCGTTTGTTGTAATCAATAAATGTAATTCAAGGCTTCAAATTAAGATGGAATTGGTATCACTCATATTTACGGTTTCGCTATCAGAGGCGTGAGAAAATGTCATTCGATGATCAGAACTTTGAAAGCGACTTTTTCTAAAAGAATAGAATATTTTAGGATTTTTCATTATATGCATATTTTTTATTAAATTGGCCATTTTTAAGTTATAACCATTGTTTACATTATCAAGAACTATTATTATACACATTTAAAGTATTACAACTTAAACTTAGCACATCTGGTTCTGGTTCCGGTTCTTTCTGTACTGCACTTAGGCCTCATTAGGCCTATTGTGCTACCTCCCGTCGATTACCTAGCCTCAGCTCAACCAGCCTACCTGGTTTAGGTAGTCTAGCAAAGTCGAGGTGGGTAGATCCCTTATGTAGGCCATTATAAGCCATTTTTCACCCAGTAAGGAGCCTCTAGTTGACGAGAGTGCCGGGCAATCGCTGAGAATGTGTCCGACAGTCTCGTCTTCCATGTTACACCCTCTGCAGGAGAGCATACCTAACAATAAAAACTTTTAAAATACATTGGAAATTACAAAACAATAAAAATAACAATAATATAATTAAATCCCTCGGGGGGGGATCCCACCCTTACAGGACGCGTCCCCAGGTGGCGGATAGGGGAACGCCATCACTCGTTGACGGTAGGAGGATTGGCTTCCCGCTGACCAACATGGAAGGAGGGAGTGAAGCGATGTTAAGGTACCGTCTAGGTATCTCTAGCCTCTCCTCCCTCAAGACCGACATGCGTGGTGACGAGCCACACCCGCGCCCTAAGGGTGCAAACATGTCGGATCTAGAGGAGTAAACCTCGATAAAAGAATCCGTAATCCCCGGTGTTATACGTATCGTGCCGATGGGATGAATGGCAATACGTTAGTCTGTCTATTAACGGTGACCTCCGGATACCTGGCGACCTCCGGTTGTATATTGCCTTTCACCGGTAAGGGAGCACTGCCGGTGACGACTTTTAGTTCTGCCCATCTCGTGGGAACAAAATGAATTCTCAGCAAAAAACAAATAAAAATCAAAACAGACAACTGACGGAGGAGTTCATCCCCCGGATTTTGCTTGTTTCTAAAAGCGAAGAAAACTTCGATAAGGTTAGCCCTTTCGTTATTGACAAAGTTATTTACAGCAACTTGGGTGAGACAAAGTCAATAAAAAAGGTCAAAGACGGCTTACTTATTGAAACAGTAAGTTATGCTCAGTCTAAGAAGTTGTTAGAAATGAAGAAGCTAGGAGAATTTAATGTTACAGTCACCTCGCATAATACCTTAAACCATAGTAGGGGAATCGTTTATTGTCGAGATTTCCTCAATTGCATTATTGAGGAAATTCAACAAAATTTGGCAAGCCAAGGTGTTATAGAGGTTCGCCGCATTACAACAATGGAGTGGTTCAAGAAACCCCGAACCACATATTAAAATTCAACCGACCAAATCTTCCGGCAAACGTTAAAGGAGGGTTTCACAGTCTACCAGTGCGTGCCTACATCCCTGCACCACTTAGATGCTTCAAGTGCCAAGCTTTTGGCCACACCTCAGTGCGTTGTTCAAAGGAACAAGTTTGCGTCTGTGGCAAAAGCACACACGAAGGCACAAGTTGTTCAGAGCCTTTGACTTGTGTAAACTGTGGAGGCGGACATTCTGCACGCTCAAGAAACTGTCCAAAATATAAACTGGAAGTAGCAATCCAGGAATTAAAAACCAAGGAAAAATTGACGTATTTCGAGGCAAGGAAAAAGATCATCCCTCAAACCCCCTCGCCTGGAGTTTTATACTCCCAGGCGGCATCAGCAAAGCAAGGGTATTCTGATTTTTTAAATCAGTTACTGCCACAGTTAAGCGAAACAATTATTAAAACAGTTAAGGAAGAAATGAGTCAATTTAAGGCCCATCAGGAGGCAAATAGATTGCCTCCTCCAAAGGAGGCAAGTCAGATGCCTCCACCCTCGACGGTCGCCCCACGACCGTCGAAACAACAAGGGGCCAATTCCGGTCCCAGTTCATCTGGACAGCAGGAGGCAGTCTTACTGACCTCTACTGTCCAGCAAATTTTGGCGGCTGCGTCGACCAATTCGGCCTCGCCGGCAACAACACCGTTGCCGGAAAGCCCAATAAACGAGCAGGCCCCGATCGACCTAGACGACTATATGTCGTCTAGTGAGCTGCCCTATAAAAGGGCAGCTGCCGATGCCTCTCTCTCCTCAGCGGATGACAACGTCGAGGAGAAAGTCAAATTAATAAAATCCAAATTAAAGAGAAAGCCTGGGTGGCAGAGAGGTGTTCCTAGGAAGTAATATTCCTGGAAATAATCTATGCCATCTTTGCTTTTAATCTTTATTTATTTATTCACATTTATTTTTACTATTTTGTTATTAACTTGTGCTTGTTTTCTTACTGAAGTCCTTTACAGCTTCAGTATAATCTGTGATAATAGGTTTAAAATTAGTGTTGTGTCCGTTTTAACACTGAAGTCTTTTATGACTCTAGTGTTTCTGTCATCAGAGACGTTTACAACTCCGATGCCATTTGTGATATTAGTTTTAAGGTTTTTGTTGTTTTTGTCCTGCCGCCGGAGTCTTTTACAACTCCGGCACAATCTGTGATATTAGTTTTAAGGTTTTACTGTATTCGGTCTGGCCTTGGAGCATTTTACTACTCCAATGCTCTCTGTGATACTAGTTTTAAGGTCATTTGTTGTAGTTGTTTTAGCATCGGAGTGATTTACACTTCCGATGTTAACTGTGATACTAGTATTAAGGTTTTTGTTGTATTTGTCCTGCCACCGGAGTCATTTACAACTTCGGTGCTATTTGTATCATTAGTTTTAGGGTTTTATTGTATTTGTACTGACATCGGAGCATTTTACATCTCCGATGTCACTTGTTATTTGTTTTTCTTAGTATTATTTATTTCTAACTTATTATTTGTGTCGTCTAAATTTTTGAATAAAAATGGCTGAACAACTGATTTAATGGAATTGTAACGGTTGCAGAAAACACTATTACGAGCTGAAACTACTCTTGGCAAGGCACACGCCGTTTTGCGTGTGTCTGCAAGAGACACATTTCAAGCCGAAAGATATGTTTCAGCTACGTGGTTTTTCGGTCGTGAGAAAAGATGTCGTGCCTGACGTAAGAGCCAAGGGTGGTGTCGCCATCCTTCTGAGAGAAGACCTCCCTTATGAGGAGGTCCATCTCAGAACGAGGCTCCAGGCACTGGCAGTCCGGATATCTTACCCCCTGAAAACCACTCTCTGCACCGTTTACCTCCCTGAATTCGATTGGATAATGGCAGACATCACCGAATTAATCGATCAGCTCCCCCCGCCGTATATTTTAGTGGGCGATTTTAACGCCCACAGTCCACTATGGGGCTTTCAGAGGAAGGATCCCCGCGGTCGCCTGATCGAGGATCTTCTCGATCAGAGAGATGCGGTCCTCCTCAACACGGGATCCCCAACGCATTTGAGCGCTAGAGGGTCGGAGTTTTCAGCGATCGATCTCTTTCTTTGTTCCCCCCGTTTAGCCACTAGTCTTACGTGGCAAGTCTTAAATGATATGTACGGCAGCGATCATTTTCCGATCGCTGTTAAAACCATCGTCAGACGAGTAAGACAATCTGTCCCTCGGAGATGGTGTCTCGACAAGGCAGACTGGCTTGGTTTTCAAGCCAGTCTTAATCCGCCTACGTCATATTGTGACGATGTCGAGACCGCCGTGCAAGACTTTACAGAATGAGTAATAGCAGCAGCATCTAGACACATTCCCATGTCTAGTGGGATAATGGCCGGTCCACCTGTTCCCTGGTGGAACCGTAAAGTGAAGGTGGCTATAGAGGAGAAGAAGAGGGCGTTAAATAAGTTTAAGCGAGCCTCCACCCGGGAAACGCTGATAGCTTTCAAGAAGCGGCGCCGCACTATTCTTGAAAGCAAAAGGTTATCGTGGGAGAGCTACGTGTCGGCGATCACGCCCACAACACCTATTGGTGAGGTGTGGAAAAAGGTGGGTGCAATAGCTGGGAAGAAATTCCCAGCAGTAGCACCCATCCTCAAAGCTGATGGGCGTGAAATTGTTGACACACTAGAAATAGCGGATGCAATAGCGTCTAACTTTAGCTCCGCTAATAGCTCTCGTAACTACGAAATGCTGTTCCAGGGTGAAAAGGGTAATCGAGAAGTCCCTCTAGATTTTTCCTCGACGGGGTCCTTATGTTATAATTCTTCGTTTTCTTCGGAAGAATTTGAAGAGGCAGTTGGATCGATGGGTGAGTCTAAAGCCCCAGGTCCAGACGGCATCCCATATCAGATGGTCCGACAACTTTCCTCACGTATGAAGAAGTATTTGTTGGCCATCTATAATATGATATGGGATAGGGGCGTCTACCCCAGCCGCTGGAAAGTCGCCGCTGTACTGCCTCTTCTTAAACCGAGTAAGGACCCCACAAACGTCAATAGTTACCGGCCTTTATCACTTACGAGCTGCTTGGGAAAAGTCTTGGAGAGAATGGTCAACAACCGTCTGGTATGGATGCTGGAGACGAATGGTCTCCTGGTAAAGTACCAGGCGGGGTTCAGAAAGTACCACAGTACCGTTGACTAATTAGTCTGCCTGGAGAACTCCATCCAAGATGCCTTCTTAGAGAAAGCACCTCGTAGCGGTGTTTTTCGACCTAGAGAAGGCATATGACATGACTTGGAGGTACGGAGTTCTCTAAAAGTTACATGAATGGGGATTTAGGGGCCGTCTGCCTCTTTTTATCAAATCCTTCATGTCTAATTGTTCGTTTACAGTGAAAATTGGGGACACCGAATCAGCACAATTTGTGCTGGAGAACGTGATTCCCCAAGGTTCCACTATCAGTGTCACACTATTTGCAATCGCCGTAAACGAAATCGCTGCATCCGTAAATTCCCCTGTAAAAAAATGTCTATATGTCGATGACCTAGTAATATACATGGCGGGAGATACTATCCCCGCCATAAATCGTCAACTTCAAGTGGTCATCGACAAGGTGAACAGCGATGCTGAGTCCAGAGGTTTTCGTTTCTCATGCCTCCACTTTTGTAGACTCAGACATCCACACCGGGACCCCGGACTATCTCTCCGGGGCAATAGGATACAAGTTGTAGAAAGTATCCGTTTTCTAGGGCTAAGGCTCGATACGACTCTTAACTATCGGGCCCACATCGATGAGCTGGTCCAGCGCTCTAAAAAAGCGTTAAATGTAATCAAATGTCTGGCCAGCATCAACTGGGGCACTAGAAGAGAAGTGCTGTTGCAGCTTTACACGGCTCTGGTTTTATCTAGAGTCGACTATGGCTGCGCAGTATACTCTTCGGCAAGAAAGTCCTGGTTGTTCACCATGCCGGAATTAGGTACGCCACAGGTGCTTTCCGGACGAGTCCCGCACCGAGTCTCTGCTGCGAGTCGGGTGTCCCTCCACTATCCGCACGCCGCAACCGCTTCATATTACAATACGCGGCGGCAATGCGTGCGAGGAGGGGACACACTAACCGACGGCATTTTATTTCGATTACAGAGCAGCAGAGAAAATACGCTAGAAGACCTACCGTCAGTAGGCCGGTGTGCGTCCGTGCGAAGGAGCTGTTGGAGAGTCTTAATTTTAGTCTTCCAAGGGTATTCGAGGTCGGATTCCTGGAGGTACCTCCTTGGCTTATGCCAAGGGTAAGGTGTCGGCTGGATCTGACCTCAGTCAAGAAGAGCGATATGTGCCCCTACGTCTTAAGGGGCCAATTCCTCAAAATTATCGCTGAATACCCGGACTCGAAATCCGATCACGGTGTGGGCTCTGCCTTCGTTATCGACGGCATCCCACATTCGTGGTCACTTCACGAGTCGGCCAGCGTGTACACCGCCGAACTGTACGTAATATATCAAGCTCTTCGTTTCTGTATATACAATAACCACCATAGCTCATTTCTCATCTGCTCCGACTCTCTGAGTGCCATCCAGAGTATAGTGTCATTATACTCAGCCGATCCGCTGGTCCAGCTCATACAAGCCTCGATATTTGAAGTGTCTCGGAAGCGAAAGACGATTGTCTTCGTCTGGACTCCGGGACATGTGGGTATCGAGGACAATGAGCTGGCCGACGAAGCTGCTCGTCAAGCAGCGGAAGTGGACGGCACAGATGATGTACCCGTACGTCCAGACGACGTTAAAGGGTACATCAAAAAGAAAATTATAGAGGGTTGGCAAGAGAGTTGGAATGGCTCCGAGAGCAAATTAAAACATACTAAGCTCTCCGTGACTCCCTGGCGGTCGCCGATTACACATACGAGGAGGGAGGAGGTTGCCCTGTGCCGTCTTCGCATTGGGCATACCAACTTAACCTCCTCGTATCTTCTTGCCGGCGACGAAGAGCCAGAGTGTCATCTATGTCACGACCGGTTAACGGTGGGGCACGTATTATTATATTGTCCAGTCTATGCTATACAGCGAAATAGGCTGAGGCTTGGTGGTGCTGTGGCGTCCGTATTGGCAAATGATAAGGGGTCCGTAGAAACATGTCTTAGTTTTCTACGTGATACGAGTCTTTTAAACCGATTTTAGCGATTTGTATATGTTCTTTTGTGATAATTTATTATAAATTTATTGATTGTTCTGTTTGATTTATGTACAGTGGCATCGAAGTCTCTTTACAACTTCGGTGTCACCTTTCAATTTTGTGTCTGTCCGCTCCAGAGTCTTTTTACAACTCTGAAGCACGTTTTGTATATAGTTTTAGGATCCGGAATCGGGGTCTTTTACAGCCCCGATACCGTATATCTGTGATATAAGGTTGTGTTGTCCGTTTCGTGTAGGCTCCTGCATCGGGGTATTTTACAACCCCGGTGTCGTCCGTTGTGATATTAGGTTTAGCTTGTGATTATCTTGTGTGTGTTGGTTCCGGCATTGGGGTCCTTTACAATCCCAATGTCGTCTTATCTGTGATAATAGGCTCCGGCCTACTTGTGATATTAGGTTTAAGGTGTGTTTGTCTATTTTGTGTATAATCGGTGCCAGGGTCTTTTACAACCCTGGTACCACACAATCTGTGATTTTAGGCTTAGGTTTATTTATGTACTATATATTTTATCTTATTGTTTTAGTTGTTTCTTTTGTTTTATTATTAAGTTTTCAAAGAAACAAGTAAACCGGCTAATGACCTTGTAGTCGAAGCCGGTAGGGTGGGAGGGGTTTTTAGTCGGTAGTCCTCCGCCTGGAGGGAGTCCGACACTCCGTCCGTAAATGGATTTTCCCCTCCCACACCAAAAAAATATATATATATAATTACATTTTTGTCAACATTTTTTTCCTAATTGCTGAACAAAAGTTTCCAATTTCACTATTGAGCACAAAATAATCCATAACCTATTGGAGGATGTACCATTGGATACAGTTCAAAACCATGTGGTTACAACAAGACGGAGCTCTCCCACATGCTGCAATAGTGACCCATTATTTAAATATACATTTTTCTCAGAAGTGGTTAGGGACTAATAGCATATTAAAATGGCCAGCTAGGTCACCCGACTTAACACCGCTTGATTTTTTTTATGAAGCACTTTAAAGAACATGGTTTACGTTTTGACTTGGCAGACTTCATTAATAAGATTTACGCAAGTTGTGTAGCAATTAGACAAAGATCTCTTTTAGATGCTGGTGATGTTTCTATTCGGAGATGATTTGAAATGTGTATTTTTCAATCCAGTAAAACGTTTGAGTATCTTTTATAACGTTTGTTTAACAATCAAGAAAAAAATGTTAGCAAAAATTGAATTATATTATTGTTATTATTATTGTTTTGTAATTTCCAATGTATTTTAATAATTTTTGTAGTTAGATATGGCAATTTTAAGAAGTTGTACTACTTTAAATGTGTATATTGAAATTTCTTGAAAATGTAAAAATTGGTGATCGCTTGAAAATGACCAGTTTAATTTAAAATATACATATGAGAAGAATGTCTTAAAATATTCTTTTCTTTTACAAAAAGTCAATTCCAAAATTCTAATCATCGTATGACATTTTCTCACGCCTCTGACAACTAAACCGTAATTATGAGTGATACCAATTCTATTTCAATTTAAAGCCTTAAATGACATCTATTGATTACTACAAACGAAACTTTAATAAAAGTTTTAGTTTCTTTAGTCTGGGGAGTTTTAGGTGAAACACCCTGTATTTGAAAACTTAAATAATACACCTAACCTACCAAATATTAAATTAACTTGTTTTTCGGCAAAAATTCGTCGTTAACACAAAGTAGAACCCAGCTGAAAGTATTATTTTTAACTAAATAAAAACTGGAAACAAGAAGCTATTTAATCCCGTTTCGTAAACAATAAAGATTCCATTACCACATTACAAGACAATTTTGTATTTGATTAATCTTAAAAATTCTTTAAGCAATGTTTTAGATATGGAATACGGCACCATTAAAACTTCCTTGAGAATTTGCAACCGATTGTACCCGGCGCATTCACCAATTTAATTTATTTCTTTTCAAATTGAGATTTGCCAACATAATTTGTATATTTACACAAAAATACATACGACTACTAAAATCATTAATACAATCAACATTTTTGCTATTTTTGTAAATGTTGCTTAGTACGGTAAAATTTACACATAACTATAGTGAATTGATATAGGCAACCCAATATATCACCAGAAAATTTATTCAAATTTTAATTCCAATTCTGGTTCATTGCAAATCATTCTTTAAAACCTGGTGTATTTTTTTTTATGTAGTCAGACACTTGAATTATTAAAAAAAATGATATGTCTATCATAGTACTTTCCCCAATGTTAGGTACTTGAAATGAATAGCTTTTACCTACTTCATTTTTCAACAAATGTTTCTTAATCCTGTTAAACTTTGTTTGTAAACCTCACTTATGTTTTCAGTTTTCCACAAAATATTATTCATAACAAGGTCAAAGTAACTAACGTCAAACTAATAGCAATAACTCACTTATTTAAAGTAATTAATTCGTAAAATTCACATTTTTAAAACCATTTTAACAAGATGACTAAAAGAGCTGCCACATAAAGTAAATACGCATTAAATGCTAATTTTTTGAATATCTACAAGTTTTCTCAACACGATTTTTTTATATGATCTATGTTAAAGAAAAATCTAAAAAAATTCTAGGAGTAAACTACCACTTCCGGTTTCTGCATTTTCACCAAAAGTTATTCAGATACTGCTATTGTAATAAAAAGCTTAAGTTTATAGTGTCATCGTAACAGCTCAATTGGTTTAGACTTTATCGTGACGACAGAAGGACAGAATGACAGGACAGAATTACAGAGGGACAGACATTTTTCAAAAATCCACTAAAATTTTTGATTTGAAAATTTTCGCGAACAATACTTTTCCTTTGTTTTGCATATGAGGGAAAGTAAAAATCACAACTACAGATAAATAAAATATTGATGTGAAAATTATGGAACGTTTTAAACTATTAATTAAAACAAGGCCGTAGCCAGAAAAAAATCGTAGGAGGTTATAAACATTTCCGGGAGGGGCGTTTATGGTAAAAATATTGTGTTTGTTCATACAGGGTTTTATACAAACATTGAACATTTTAAACATTTTATTCACATATCAAAATTGATGACAATATTTAATACGTTGAATGTCGCAAAGTTGAAAAATTTGGTGTGTTTCCAGCTTTCTTTTATTGTTATTGCAGTCAAATATAGGGCCGGAGCGAGTATGATTAACGGGGCTAATTAATCAAGTTTATTGTTTGACTCATACGACACCCAACGTGTTATTGTTTTTAGGTCTACTTTACATATATTCTCATTTATACTGAATGACTTCAGATTGCCTCTTTTGAAAAATACGTATTTTTATACAAGGAACTTATCTGTTAAGTGTACATATTCCGATACATACGAATTATTTCAGGCATTAATTGCTGTTTTCCAATCCTTGATTAAGCATAAAGTAAAATTTCGAATTTAGGAAAGCCCGAAAATTTGGTTTGGTCGCGTGGCGAAGCGAAGCGACCTAACCAAATTTTAAGGCTTTTCTAAACTTGAAATTTTACTTCATGCGCTACGCGTATAAAACACTGAAAATTGTTAAGTTAAAAATACACTTAAAAATACTTTTTTTAAGAGAAGTAACAATAAAAATATTTTAACAACAAAATATTTACATTTTTCTTCACACAGTCTTAAGTCATGTCGGATAATTTAACCCTTTCGCCCTGACGGTGGCATTTGCCACCACTAAAATTTGGTAAACATACTGGGAACTTTTCTTTTAAATATACATACATGTATGAATGAGCTGTAACTTTTCCGATAATCGCTTGTTTTTTAAAATAGTTTAATTTTAAGTCTTAAACGAGTATTTTCCACTTCCTGATTAAGCATGAAGTAAAATTTCGAGTTTAGAAAAGCCTGAAAATGCGTATAAAATACTGATTTTAGGTAAAAACAACGAACATCTGAAGATTTACAGCGTATACAGTATATTGAGATATGTATACCTAAAAGAAAAACTCTCTGTATATCTGAGATAGTAATAATTTATATTCAGTGTACAAATGATTTGTGTGGGCACCAGAAAAATTAAAGGGCTTTTTTTTTAGTTTTATTGTGTTAAGAGCATAGCTGTACACTTGTCAAATACATGTTTCTTAAATCTAGGCACTTAATTTCAACTGTAAATGAATATATGTATAAAATATAAACAAATAGATGTTGAATTATATTCAAATAAGTACTCATGTAAATTACCGAAATAAAACATAGAAACATTCAATAATGTAGAGATGGACGCCAAAAGAAGCAGATAGTGCCTAAAAAGCATTAATGACACAACATAGTAAATTGTATACAAAGCGCAGTATTAAAAAAACAGTTATAGAAACTTAATGTGTGTAGAATTGTAGATTTCAAACTTAAAATTCCTAAATTAAAATTAAAGCACAAAACTCAAAATTTAAAATCTAAAATTCAAATAAAAACATAATTTAAAATGTAAAAATCAAAATTTAAATTTAAAACCTAAACTCTAGAACTTAAGACTGAACATTTAAAATTTAAAACTTCAAACCTAAAATTTAAAATCCAAAATTTAAAACTTAAAAACTACAATTGATAAGTCAAAACAGAATAACAGAGAGTCAAAATATAAAATTTAAAAATTCCTCCCAGCTGTAGAACGCGTTTTCAAGCAAAACGGCTTTGATTCGTGTATAAAATTTCTCAGTCGACAAGGTTTTCATTTCTGGTGGTGAGATTTTGTTAATCTGACTGCGTTTTGATGGATGTCATGTCCGGGTCTCGTGCGGTAACTATTTGTGCTTGAGATTGTTTTATAGCAGTGTTGATTTTTTTTACATAGACAATGCATTCATATATATAAACAAGGTACAGTTAAGAGGCTGAAAGGGTTAATGTATCAAATTACGTTATTTAGTAATTTAATTAACAAAAATATAATAATGTTGCGTTACTGCTTCAGTGGCGTTAATAAGACCACTGTTTTCTATACATTTGAAAATCTTATCGCATTATTATTTATGTTCAATCATAATGCATTCGTTAGTCTTATCAACCTTTATACTTTGGATTAAAAAGTCTAACGTAAAAAATATCTGCTTCGACAATTTAAACTAAATCACGTTTTTACAGAGCATTAATAAGTTCAAGATAACTAAAATGGTGTAGCTTTAACAGAGATGAGACATAATTTCCTAACTTAATTTAAACTTTACACATCTTAATCAAAACATCACAGCTTCCTCTTCTTTCTCTTCTTTAACGATCTATATCCCGGTTCGTTTCCCATGGCCCAATCCATTTCCCCCAACAACACACAACACTCTTCCTTATAAAGCCGTCCAAGGTGCTGCACAATTAAATTCGTAAAAGAGACCGTGAAAATTGATCATGTCATGTATGAATGACACGACGCGAAAGCGGGTCCCCTTTCCCAAAAAAAAAAATCCTCGAAACCCCTAATTCAAACCTCATCAAGGCAAAAGCAAAAACGACGATTTTTTCTCGCGCGTAACAAGAATCACATCACACCTCGGATTTAGACCACTGTTATTTGTTTCTACTTAAGCCTTGTTACCGACAACCGAGGAGCGTTTATACTTAAGCGTTAATGGAGCATGGGAAAAAACGGGGAAAATATAGGGTTGCGTAACATGCAGTTTTTTTCTTCGTTGCTTTGAACCCGGTGAATTCTTGGGTAATGAGGCGGTGTGTTCTGATTAGTGGGTCTAGGTGGTGAAGAAAAGGAAGGGCTAATGTGCAAATGAACTTTTCTAGCAAATGAGGAAAAAATGGGTGAGCCAAAACAAACAAAAATATTGGATGGAATTGGGTTAGGAGAGATACGATTGCAAGTGTAGACTTTTGGAATTAGCCATATGTTTCAGTAAAAAGTATGTCAAACTATTTTCGATTAAGGGGTAAAATACATTAAATACATTGCAAACCGACAGCACTTGGTGACTATTACTTTTAAACTAAATTTAAATTGAATGAGTTTTATAAAATAAAGTTAATGCATTTCATAACATTTTAGTTTTTAAATACAGCGAATTTTTTTTTTAATTCATATTCAGTGGTTTTGATTGTTTCTTGAAAACAACCAAATAGCTCATAATATTTCCAGTTTTCATCAGAATATCTGTAATAATTTAGATCAGTGATGAGTAGAGCTCGGTTTTATAAGCCCCAAAACATTGAAAAATAGCGCTTTAAAAAGCACTAATATTAGCAAAAAAAGGCATTATGTTATACAAGAAAGCATTATTTTGTGCAAAAAGCATTATTTAAAGCAAAAAAGAATGATTTTAGATATACAAGAAGCCCTGAAAATGTTCAATATTAGTTAACAATCACTGTAAATTTTACAATACAACAAACTTTGTTTTGGTCATTTGTTAGAATTCTCTTTTGTTTTTAGGGTTTCTTGATTGTATTGAACAAAACAGAAATATGTGAATAACTTTCTTATTTGTGATTTTTTGTAATGATGTATTATAACTTTTTGGTTAAGAATAATCTTCTTTATCTATCAGTCATAAAATGTACAGGGCGTTCCATTTAAAAAAATGTTTATTTTCTTAATATCCTAAAAATACGATGTTAAATTGTTTCTCTGATTTGACCATTGTGATTGTTAATAAATTTCCGACTCTTTAACTTAAATAATAACAAAGTTAGCAATGGTGTGCAATTGATTCTAAACATCCTGTATACAGGGCATGGGCGAACGCGGAATCTTTTTCAGGAGGGGGCAAAATATAATAAACAGGGAAGCAGCTAAATGGGGGTAGATTTAAAAAATTAACTAATATTGAAAATATCAAAACAAATAGACATGTATTAATTTAATTATTGTAATTCTCAAAGTTATTTTTTTTTTAAATTAGTAAAATTGATAAATTAGATAAATTTAGTAAAATTTAACGATTTTCGTAAATATGTTCGCGAAAGCAACCCGACATATTTTGACAAGTAGTTAAAATTTATCGAAAAGTTTTAATAATTGAGATGATCGAAAACATTACAAAATTAATTGAATCATGAAATAATATTTCGAGTTTAGAAAAGCCTAATTTGGATTGGTCGCTCCGCTTCGCTACGCGACCAATCTAAATATTTAGGCATTTCTAAACTCGAAATTTTACTTCATGCTTAAGCTGTGAGTGAAAACATTCGTTTAAAGGTGCAAATTGAACTCTTTAATAAAAATAATGAATATCTAAAGATTTACAGCATATACGCTGTAATTGGAGTATGTATACCCCCCCCCCTCTATTCCAAATTTTTAGGCGTTTTTAACTCAAAATTTTACCGTATGCTTAACCAAAGAGTGGAAACACTCGTAAGACGCTTTAAATTGACCGCTTTCGGAAAAGCAATGAATGTCTGCAATTTTATAGCGCATTAACTTGAACGTCAAACGTGAGTCAATTTTGATAAATTTGAATGGTATTGAAATTTCAAGTGATTACAATTTGAAAACTTTTTGAGCTATCTTAGTAAAATTAATCAAATTTTGTTTTTTCAAAATATGTAAAAATCAAAATATACCCTATTAATAGTTGTTGAGTTAATAGTCAATCGAGAGACAATATTGATAAATTTGAGTAATGTACAAATTTTAAGAGATCATCACTTGGAAATTATTTGTGATATTAGTTTATAAAATTTTGCGTAAATAATAATCAAATATTGTTCTTTCAAAATATGTAAAAAATTTTACATATTTTGAAAGAACAATATTTGATTAATATTTTCGCATTATTTATTAATGAATAGTTTTTGAGTTATTTTCACTTGAACGTCAAACGGGAGTCAGTTCTGCTAAATTCGAGTGATATTGAAATTTTGAGAGATCATAACTTGGACACTATCTAAGATATCTGTATAAAACTGAATGTGCATAGAACGTCAAACGGGAGTCAATTCTGATAAATTCGAGTGATATTGAAATTTCGAGAGATCATAACTTGGACACTATCTAAGATATCTGTATAAAACTGAATGTGCATAGAACTAAACTATTGTTGTTTTAAAATATGTAAAAATCAAAATATATACCATCGATAATTTTTGAGTGATTTTCATTTGATCGCAAAACGGGAGTAAATTTGATTATTTTGAATGATATAGAAATTTCAAGAATTCATAACTTAGATACTATTTGAGATATACTTGGTGTGCATATCACTCAATTATTGGTCTTTCAAAATATATGCAAATCAAAATACACCCTAATAATAGTGTTTGAGTTAATTTCACTTAACCGTGGAAAATGTTCGTGAATTTTCTAAGATTTCATTAACTTATAAAATATTCAACCGATTTTATTTAATTAGTGTATTTTAATTATTATTGAACAATTATACAAATATCTTCAATTTAATTCAATGAATTTGATAAATAATGCAATATTCGGGGAATATAAAGACGTTCGTTGTTTTCGTAAAAGCTTTCAATTTTAAGCATCTAACGAGTGTTTAAAATCCCACATTAAGCATGAATTCAAATTTCGAGTTTAGAAAAGCCTGAAATTTTGGATTGGTCGCGTAGCGAAGCAGAGCGACCAATCCAAATTAGGCTTTTCTAAACTCGAAATTTTACTTCACGCGCCACGCGTATAAACACTGAAATATTGTAAAGTTTAATATACAGGGTGGTCTAATTTCGATGTTGCTTATGGGCATCTCGGTAAATATAAGAGTTATAAAAAAACCGGTGGCGCAGTCGCGATCCCTTTTTTTGAGACTAGGATAATGCCGAAAACAAAAATGCACCGTCTTGTTTTTTTTTAGAAGTTATAGCGTAAAATCAGGTTTTCTTGATTTTCAACTTTAATTAATATCTTGCGTAGTTTGTAAGATAGACGAAAACTATAAATACCTTTTTAAGACACTTTTTTGGGTAGAATCCAGTGGCGTAGGCATTTGTTTATTTTATACACACATTTTCGAGTTATGGCCAAATATTTTTTTTTTCAAATGTAAATCATAGTTGGCTTTGTCACAGTTGAAAAGAGTGTTTTTCACTGATTTTAAAAATATATACTTTTGTGAATTTATCTTAAAAAACAGTGTGCCTATAGAGTAGAAACTAGGTTTAATCTGCTAAATAATATAATATGGAAGACAATAACTATTTTTGATTATTTCCATGCACAGTTTTAATTATGATAAACATTATAAACTCAAGGTTTTTTAAATAATAATAATTTCTTTTTAAGTATTAAATATTTTATTAGGCAGAACATAATTTTAAAATATTTATTAAAATTTATATTTGTTAAGAAAATAACACTTATTTTAAATGTTTGAACTAATAGCCATTATTTTTAATGCATTTCTGCCATCTACCTCTTACAGCTCGAATTGTTTTATAAATTTAAATGTTATGAACATTTCCTATGAAAATCATGAAAATGTTTCTCCAATACGTCTAAATTAATTATAGGCTGCTTGTAAATTTTGTCCTTCAGGTATCCTCATAAAAATATCTAACGGTGTCAGATCTCGAGATTTAGCAGGCTACCTAACTAACTAGTCTAACGGCCGGTTTCATAATCAAGTTGAAGCTACTTTAAATATTTAAAGTCGACTTTAATATAAAATTCTGTTTCATAATGCAAATTTAAAGCAAAAGTCGGTTTTAATGTTAAAGACGGCTTTTTGACACATTCAGTAGATAAATCCGGCTTTAAAACTAACCTGCTTGACATTGCTGCGAAGCCAGGGCCATTAATTTCAGAAAAAAAAATGTGTTGATGCATTCAGCGGTATGGATTTTCCCCCAAATTTTGATTATCAAAAACAAATTGAAGATAAGAGTTTACTTGAATCGAGAGTTAATTTATTGAAGTGAATTATGTTGTTTTCACTGTTAACAAGTTGAAGTAAATGTAATTCCTCTTTGTTTGTACTTGATATGAGAAGTTCGAATCTTTTAGGTGATTTGAATCAACTAAATCATTTCTTAAAAGTGATTCGTTCTTTATGAATCGTTCGTAAACGAATCACTTATAAAAAAAAAATAATGGTAATAATAATAATATAGTTCGACCCGAGACAAATTTTCAGGGCTTTTCTAAACTCGAAATTTTACTTCATGCGCCATGCATATAAAACACTAAAATACTGTGAAAGTTCTGTATATTTTAACCTCACTTGAAATCAGTGTATTATACGCGTTGCGCATGAAGTAAAATTTCGAGTTTAGAAAAGCCCCGTGAAAATTTGTCGAGGGTCCCGCAGCGACCCGAGACAAATTGAAAACAAACAAATTGAAAACAGTGTATTATACGCGTTGCGCATGAAGTAAAATTTCGAGTTTAGAAAAGCCCCGTGAAAATTTGTCGAGGGTCGCGCAGCGACCCGAGACAAATTTTCTGGGCTTCATGCTTAGTCTGGGAGTGGAAAACACTCGTTTAAAGCTTCAAAGCTCTAAATATATTATGTATTAGTCACTTCTATTAATATATGTTGGAAAGAAATAGAGAAAAAAAGGCGCCATAAACTGTTAGCAAAATAATTAAGTACTTATTTTCAAAGATATTGTACTCGCTTATTAATTTTTATACTTTATTTCTTACATTGTAATTTATTTATATATTAAATAAATTAAAAAATAAATACTTATTTTAGTTATTTAATATTATTTATAACATCAAATGTATAAAAGTCTTATGTTACCATAATTGAAATTCGTTTAATAAAGAAACCGAAACATCTAATGATATCTGGTTCATTAGATATTAATTACGAAAAACTTTTAAATAATTCAGATCTTTGTGACACAAAAGAATTTTCAAATAGATTTTAATACTATTTGCCTTCTTGGCATTTATTTGCTCATTTAAAACTTATTTATAAACATTTTTAGGCAATATCTTTTCAAAATTTTATAAATTTAATGCTTACATATTCCTAATGTATTAAATTAATATATAGTTTACAAAAATCAAACAAAAGTTGTAGATAATGAAAAAACTTACAACTTTCACCTAAACATTTTTCACCTTAACTCTTTTGTTTATGTTCAGTATACCAAAAAGCCTAGCGGAGATATTTATTTGATAATAACTCACAAATTGCTACTTTATTATTAACATAATCAAAAAATGTTTCAAACAAAAGATAATAAAAAAATACAACTCAAAACTTTTGGTTAATTACCTTTCATCTCAGTTATTTAGTTTATGAACTAGTAACTAAAACATCTAGTGGAGATCAACAACTCACCGACTATGGCTTTCCATGTCTCAATCAAAAAATGTTTTAAACAAAAGTTGTAGCCAACGAAAAGACAATCCACTTTTACCTTAACACTTTTCACCTCAGCTTTTTGTTTTTGTTTAATAAACCGAGAAAGATTTTTTGATAATAAATACACAGCTTTATGATGATTCGAAAATTTATGAACGAGTGTCTTCCACTATCAGACTAAGCATGAAGTAACATTTCGAGTTTAGAAAAGCCCCGTGAAAATTTGTCGAGGGTGATTAAAGTTAAAACAGTTGAACGTGGCAAAATACTGTCAAAACTATTAAAATTGGGAAATATTCACCATATCATTGATAAAATTGTTCATGTCGAAATGGTCAAACATTTGCAAGAGAATACTTTTTGATCAATTTTGTATGAATCATTTTCAAGGAGTATATTTTAAACTTCATTTGAATTCAGTGATTTGTACGCGTGGCGCATGAAGTAAAATTTCGAGTTTAGAAAAGCCCAGAAAATTTGTCTCGGGTCGCGAAGCGACCCTCGACAAAGATCTGAAATTTTACTTCATGCTTAGTCTGGGAGTGGATAACACTCGTCAAATTTAACTCATTTAAAAAAACAACGGATGTCGGCTTAAAAGAAAAAAATCGTAACACACTTTTAATCAAAATGTTAATTACATTTAAAAATTAGGACGTGTTTAGTTTTATAAATTTACAAGATTCCAGTTACTCTTCAAAATTCTGATGATTTCTATGATTTTCTTTAATTTTAAAAATTTGGACAATTTTTATGACTTTTCGCCGATTTTTAAAATCTCTTTTTATGCGTTTTCTAAACTTTCGTAAAACTTAAAAACGTAGACGATATTCATATATTTCCACGCTTTTAGTTAATTTCCAAATTGTCGACGATTTTTTAGTCAATTTTTGAAAATTTGTCATTTTGCGTGAATGTTTAAGATTTTTGTTAATCTCCAATATTTCGACATAATTTGTGAATTTTTAAAATAAAACAATTGACGTCTTTAATACTTTCTTGAGATTTTTATAAAAAAATTTAATCTTGACGATTTTCGTGAATTTCATGGACTTTTGTTGATTTTCAAACGCTAGGACACATACATTTTTAAGATTTCGATTTTTAAAATGTTGACGCTTTTCGTGAATTTACAAGATTTTCGTAAAAATGTATCTCATCTTTTACTGAAAAAAAAATCATACTTTGTTTGTTCACTGTTAACAAATTTCATAGCTTTTCTTAATATTTACCATTTCACGACTTTTCTTAATATTGCATATTTTTTTTAATTAAACAGAAAAACACAAAACAAGCTATTGACAATTGTCGAACGAGTGTTTTCCACTCCCAGACTAAGCATGAAGTAAAATTTCGAGTTGAGAAAAGCCCAAAGAATTTGGATTTGGACGCGCAGCGTCCAAATCCAAATTCTGGCTTTTCTAAACTCGAAATTTTACTTCATGCGCCACGCGTATATAAACATTGATTTTATCTAAAGTTTCTTTTCATTTCACAAAAATGATATAATTATTATTTTTACTTATTGTTTGTTGTGACATTTCCAATGACATAATTGAAGCATAAACAATCAAAATGAGGGTTGTGCAAGATTATATTATAAAAATAACAATAAAAAGGCGGCACCAACCTATATTACCTTAAAGTCGACTTTTATTAAAGCGGGATCAGAAATTGATTACAAAACGCATCAAGATTTAAAATCGACTTTAACTTGAAGTCGACTTTTGTTAAAGTCACTTTAATCCGATTATTATGAAATCGGCCGTGAATGTTCCCAACCAATTGCCCCCTAAACTTATATTCAAAATCAATCTTCTCTATCTTGTTTGAAGAACAGAACACTTTGCTGTTGCAATGGCATAATTAGTTAAAATGGAGCATGTAAATGATCAAAAATATAAGCTAGTTTCTACTCTGTAGGAACACTGTTTTTTTAAGATAAATTCACAAAAGTATACATTTTTGAAATCAGCGAAAAACACTAATTTCAACTGTGTCAAAGCCAATTATGATTGACATTAAAAAAAAATAATTTGGGCATAACTCGAAAATGTGTGCCAAAAAAAAATGCCTACACCACTGGATTCTAACTAAAAAAATGTCTTGAGAAGGTATTTATAGTTTTTGTCTATCTTACAAATTACGCAAGATATTAATTATATTTAAAAATTAAGAAAACTCGATTTTGCCCTATAACTTCTGAAAAAAACAAGATGATGTATTTTTCTTTTCGGCATTATCCTAGTCTCAACAAAAGAGATCGCGATTGCGCCATCAGTTCTTTCCTAACTCTTAAATTTACCGAGATGCCCATAAGCGACATCGAAATTAGACCACCCTGTACACTACTTAGGTTTGATCTTATGTCGACTAATTTTGCAAATGTTTATATAGAATATGTTAAAATATACTTAAATAAAAAAAAAACAGTATATGGGCAAATTGTTGCAAATAACCAAAGGGATGAAAATGAAAAAATTCATTAAATTTATATAAATATTAATACAACAAATATTTATATAAATTTAATGAATGTTTTCATTTTCACCACTTTGGTTATTTGCAACAATTTGCCGAACAGTTGATAATTTTTCTCAAGTCGAAACATTAAATCTTTCTAGAATCTTAAATTTATTAAATATTTTTCGAAATTATTGACATTTCTAGATACCTTACTTACAAAAGAATTGTGTTTGATTTCGACCCCTGTAGAAGATTAAGAAACCTTCGATAATTATGATGTTAACAGAGACTGCCGAGAAATTACGAAATATAATAGAAAACTAAAGAAATGTGGCTTATGTCGCCACATTTCTTTAGTTTTCTATTATATTTCGTAATTTCTCGGCAGTCTCTGTTAACATCATAATTATCGAAGGTTTCTTAATCTTCTACAGGGGTCGAAATCAAACACAATTCTATATAATTAATTTACAATAAATTGACGACCAGATTTTCTTCTGGAGCTCCGTAAAATATGTAATGGTTTAAAAGAGTTTCATTGCCAAAGAAGTTTGAAAACCACGAAACTAGAAAAATGATTTATAGTTCGTTTTTTGATCGCACACATAATAGTTTACGATCTAAAATTTGACGAAATAAGCATTATATAAGCATATCAATGCAAAAAAGTAAATAAAGCAACAAGAAAAGAAGGAATTAGTACACATTTTATTAATTCATGTTGATGCTTCTAATTCCCAGCATGAGCTGTTTGCTTAAAAATCCGAGCTCTAGTGATGAGCAACCCTTAATTTACTGAATTTATGCTTAATTGAATAAAGTTTTGTTAAATAGGTATAATTTAGGAACCTAAAACACTACCTCTAAAGTTACTAATTATTTTATAAATTTAAAAAATGTGTTTATTCATAGAATTTTCTATTTTTTTAAAACTAAACTAAGCTTAATTTCGGAAAAAAGCTAACTTACGCCCTTTTACCAAATACCGATTCAATTTATATTGGAATATTATCTTCCCTAATTGTTATAGAGTAAAAATAAAACAAAAAGAGCAATTGTTTTTTCTAGTTTTTATTAATGCAAAAAATAAATAATAGCATGACTTCGTACAGAAATGTTTACGAAAAAGTATTTAATATTTTTCATCTGAGAAAATTAGAGAAGATAAGATAATATTTCAATATTTTTTTGTTACTTTATATAAATTTTACATTTTAATTTAAAATGTCGAAAAGAATCGGTTTAAACAGCTCATTAGATTTTTTTTAAGGTAAAAATAACAATTTTCAAACAAAAGTGCTTTATAATTAAAATGATCTTATAGCGACAATAAAGTACAAGGCATACATTATTAATAAAACATAAATTTTAATGAATCATTTCTATTATTAGAAAACCGATATTAAATTTTATGTTTAATCAATTTAACTGCGATGGAAGAAAACTAGAAATTTCATAATTTTGGAACCATTTTCTGATCCCAAAATAAATCATCTGTAAATGTTCTCAATATGCTTTCATTAGGGGTTCATATTATAAAATAACAAATATCTCATTTCGACAGATGAAGTTGTCTTTGTATCTGATAATAATAATTATGTGATATATTTGTATTTCTTTAATTTCCGTTAATTTTAGGCAATCATTTTTTTGGGTAATATCCAATCATTCCCAGACCGTCAGGATTATCATCTAATTTATTTTTGCAATTTTTTCATGTAATAGCCCCTAATTTGTGACACTATTGCCGGTAAAAGTGTTGCTATAAAATGTGTTTTTCTGTTTAGTTTTTGGTCGAAGCTGAGATACTCGTCCAAAACTTGAAGTCGTTATTTTGAATGCTCTTTCTTTGTACCACATGTGATTTGAGTTCTGTTCTCTTTTGTTCCTTTCGATTTGTAATGTTTCTTCTCGAGATTTCCTTAGGATATTTCTAAGCTATTTCTATTTTATATTCAATATCCTATACACCTCTACTAGTACATATATATATATATATATATATATATATATATATATATATATATATATATATATTTATTTATTTTTAGGTTTTCGCGAGCAAAATATAACTTGCTTGAGTTTTTTGGGCTGCTTTCTCGCGTTGGTTGGTTTATTTGCGCTCTACGTTTCGGCAGCATCACTTCTGCTATCCTCAGGAGCTTTTTTGTATACTGAGTGATGGATGTCACGTTCACTGTCAGTACATTTGTTTTGTAAACTAGGGACTTGTAGTCTAGATCTGCTGCGTGTTATTGGTCCACTCGATGTAGAAGGTGCTAAAATTTCTTGATTTGTGTCCGATGTATCTGCATTATTGAAATTACTTGAATTTGTCTGAATATTCCGAAAATTGTTGGATATTGGAGGCAAGTCATTTTTTTGTTGTTTTATTATATTCATCAAAGGTTTCCATGTGGTTTGTAATCTTGTGCCATCATCTCGTTTATTGAGGCACAAAGGATGTTTTTCTATTTCTATGGCTTCACGTACGATTCTTTCTTCAAATTTTGGGATAGAACTAATTACCGAAGTATTTTCAAAATCTATGTTATGGTCTGTATCAAATTTATGTTGGAATAATGAGGAATTTTGGTCGTGATTTTTTATGGCTAATTTATGTTCTTCTCGTCTGACGCTAATTCTTCAAAACAACATACTTTCGGAAATAAATACACTCAAATTCATTTTGAAATCAAACAAATTCCAAAAAAACACAATAAACAAACTAATTGAGAGGGCCAATACACCAAAACCTATAAACACTATAAAGACAGATTACACGAACACAATAACTCTTCCTTACATAAAAGGAGTTACAGACAAAATTTCGAATATTTTCAGAAAATTTAACATACACACATCGTTCAAACCATATCTTACGATAAAACAACTTTTACGTAGCCCTAAAGACAAAATTTTCCTTGAAAAACAAGGAATATACAAAATTCCCTGTAAAGACTGCCATAAATCATATATCGGCCAAACCAACAGAAGAATTAGGGAATCAAAGTTTTTTTACAAGAAAACAACGAATATCTGAAGGTTTACAGCATGTATAGGAAAGAAAACATCTAATTTTAACTTCACTTTAAATCAGTGTTTCATACGCGTGGCGCATGAAGTAAAATTTCGAGTTTAGAAAAGCCCCGCGAAAATGTGTCTTGGGTCGCTGAGCCACCCTTGACAAATTTTCTACGCGGGGCTTTTCTTAACTCGAAATTTTACTTCATGCTTAGTCTGGGAGTGGACAACACTCGTTTGAATTTTAAATTTAACCCTATTAAAAAATCGACGTATGTAATATAATAAATCATTCATTGAAATCATTTTTTTTTTTTTTTTAGGGGCAGGAAACAGAAGTTAGGGTTATTTCTGCCCTAGCACCGCAGCCGTTTGGCTTATTGTACTTCTTCCGTTGCCGTAGTTAATCAAAAAGCTCTGTCTCCTTGGCTAGTCCCAGCAGCCTTTCGATCATCTTTCCCTTCGGGAAGTGGCTTGGATTCCCTTGGACAAGGTTTGTTTCCCTCCAGGTGGAAAGTGCCTCGCACTCGAATAGTACATGTGAGGCGTCTTCATCCTCTTCCAGGCATAGTCTGCATATTGGATCTTCTGTGAACAGTTTCATGTTATGCAGGTGCTTCCTTAGGGTACAGTGTCCAGTTATCAGTCCTGTGACTATTCTAAGGTTGTTTCTACTGAGTCTGAGGGCCTCAGTTGCTAGTGCTTGGCAGGGTTTTTCCATCAGTAGTTTACTGTGTCTATGCCCTGTCAGGTTTTTCCAGCGCTCGGTGTGTCTTTCTAGGGTCCACTCTTTTGCGCTTGGTCTTATTGATTTTTTGGGAATGGGTAGCATTGGTTCTGGTCCAATGTAGGGTCTGCGTGATCCAATCTTTGCCAGAGCATCGGCTTTCTCGTTGCCATCCTCCCCTGTGTGTCCCCATCCTCCCCTGTGTGTCCAGCGTAGTGTTACGGTGTTTTCCGTCGCCAGTTTCGTCAGGTTTTGGATGCATTCCCATGCTAGCTCAGATTGGATCTTATTGAAATCATAGAAAAAGATGCAAAATTTTACCTAAAATTAACTTTTAGAGTTAACTTTATAATTTGCTCGGCTCTTAATGGGTGTATATTCTATTCCTAAAAAAACCGTTTTTATTTAATATTAAAGTAGCATTTAATACAATAACAAACTGTGAATAAATCGACATAAATCTAGAAATATCAAAACTCCCGACATGTAGAAAATCTTGACGGTCCACTCTCAGACTAAGCATGAAGTAAAATTTCGAGTTTCGAAAAGCCCCGTGTAGTAAATTTGTCGAGGGTTGCGCAGCCACGCGAGACTAATTTTCACGCTGCTTTTCTAAACTCGAAATTTTACTTCATGCGCCAGACGTATAAAACACTGATTTAAAGTGAAGTTAAAAACGCACTGAAAACCAACCCAACTTCGATATTTTTTCAAAATTAGATGTTTTCTTTCCTATCCATGCTGTAAACCTTCAGATATTCGTTGTTTTCTTGTAAATTAACTTTGATTCCCTGTAGTCCTTCGGTCTCCGAAGACCATGATTGGTCCTTCGAGCTGTAGCCTTTGTAAATTGGTAATTAACTTAGTAATCTAGAGTAATCCTATAATTTGAAACTTCTAAGAACGAGTGTTGTCCACTCCCAGACTAAGCATGAAGTAAAATTTGGAGTTTAGAAAAGCCCCGCGTAAAAATTTGTCGAGGGTCGCGCAGCGACCCGAGACAAATTTTCACGGGGTTTTCTAAACTCGAAATTTTACTTCATGCGCCAGGCGTATAAAACACAGATTCAAAGTGAAGTTCAATAACACATATATCATCATTAATTAAAATCATTATATAATCAGATATTTAGTCGGTAAATGAACATGTTTGTTAATAGAAACTGATGGAATAAAATATTACTGGTTGCAAATAATAGATTCAAATTTATTTTTAAAGCATTTGTATCTGTGATTCAAAAATGAGGATTCGAATCTTTGATTCGAATCATATTTTTCACTTACGAATCCTTTATTCGAGTATTCGTGATTCGAATCATATTAGGTGATTCGGATTCGTGATTCGAATCATGTTTTTGAGGATTCATCCCAGCTCTGATATATATATATATATATATATACATATATATATATAATATATATATATATATATAATATATATATATATATATATATATATATATATATATTTTTTTTTTTTTTTTTTTCTCTATATTTCATGTGTCTTTCCCGTTTCTGTTGACGATATTTAACAAATTTGTTGCTATATTTTCCGATCCGATAAATTCAAAATTTTTGTTTAAACAACGTGCTTCGTAAGAAGCTTTTTACCTCCAACAAATTTATACTATTAAACATTTCCGCAGAATGATTGGTTATTAATTATTCAAAAAGCAAACAGATTTTACCTCTAACATTTTAATTTAGTTCCTGAATACAAAATCTAGAAATCAGCCGAATTGAAAAAAATGTTGCGTTCGCAGTAATGTAGAGCAAACCCGCTTGTTTAATGAAGATACGCTCGGCTAAGTTTTTCAAAAATCCTACCTTTTTGTAAGCACATGTCAAGGCGCACAAATGGACCATGAACACCCCAGTGCAGGGAGGCTAAACGAGACACCACCTATATTAGTTTTGCAACTAAAATTCTACAAATAAATCAAGAGATGTACAAATTATGTGTCTATGTGGCAAATCGGAGCCGAATCTTCAAATAAAGGATTCAAATCACGAGTTCTAACCCCCTAATATGATTCGAATCAGGAATCTTCGAATAAAGGATTCGCACATCTCAAGTCGCATCTTAAGTAAATCCTCACTAAAAGAATGGTTTTCATCAATTAGATGTTTGACAAAATTTAATTATTCCGTCTGATATAACCACAAAGAGCGCTATTTTCGGTTAAATAAAACAGAAAAATCAAATTTCGCCAAACATCTAGCTGATGAAAACAATTCCTTTAGTTAGGATGTACTTAAGATTATCCATTATGCTGAAAAGGGTCGAAAAATGAATCTCTTAGAGTTCTTGGAAAAACAGAAAGCCCGCGCTAATACGGGAATCAACTTAATTAACTACCAGGATGATGTAGTGTATACCCCAATTTTTAATGATATTTTGTAAATAACCACTTTTATATATTTAACTGTACAGAGTGATTTTTTTTTCTTCGTTGATATTGTAGGGTATAGGCTAAACCAGGTATGGGCAACCTTTGACATGTTGAGGGCCAAACTTTAGCGTGCAAATACGTTCGCGGGCCGCGTTTAAAAGTACTTAGTGCATTTTAAAGTAGTGATAATATTTTTCGCGATAGATATTAGACATGAAATAATACGACAATGTTATTATAGTACAATTTATTAAAATAACAAAATGAAATTTAAAAAAATGGTACATTATAATTAAATCGTTAAAATTGAAATTGTTACAAACTACGAAAGTTAAATACACCGAAATTGGCTCATTGAGCTTGAATTTGGGAAACTAATCCATCAATATTTGGATTAATTCCACTGGCACAAAGACGTACAGAATTTTCCAAATTATCGTCAGTCAGTCTTGTACGATGTGTTGATTTATTAACTTTCATCAATGAAAAGAACTGTTCTCATTTATAAGTATTACGAAACGCACAAATCAATCTTCTTGCGAATTTTCTAAGCTGCGGAAAATTGTCTTCTTCTAGGTATTTTTTGTAGAAATCGCACAACTCTACGTCTTCAAATTTGGATTTTAGGAGTGAGTTTTTTTGAATCTCGATCAACTCCATTTGTAAGTGTATTGGAGCATTTTGTACAATATATGTTGTAGGAGTACCAAATAAACTGAAACAGTCTTCCATGTTTTTGAAGTCGCAAAATCTGTTCGAAAATTGTTCCGACAGTAACTTGAGTTCTTCAGCATATTGAGCATAAGCAATATTTTCATACGCAGAGAGCGTGTTGAAATGGTAACTGTTACCAGACAGCATCTGTGACTCCCACAAGCGTAGTTTGATCTGAAACGCTTTTAAATGGCTGTACAAATCATTTACCAACTCTCCTTGTTTTTGAAGTTTCAAATTTAATCATTCAAAATAGCCTGTAAGATCGACCAGACATGCTAAGTCACATATCCATTTTGGGTCACTTAATTCAGATAGTGGTTTATCTTTTATTTTCATAAAGTCTGCTATCTCATTTGTAAGCTCGTAAAACAGTTTCAACATTTTTCCTTTGCTCAGCCATCTGACTTCACAATAATATGTTACGTCGTTATATTCAGTTGATATTTCATCCAAAAACGCCTTGAACCGACGATGGTTAAGCCCTCGGGATCGAATAAAGTTGATGGTTTTTACTACCACATTCATAACATTCTGGAGTCAATGGACTTAGAACACAAGTTCTGTTGGTGGATAATGCAATGAAGGACTATCAAATCATCTTCTTACACATTTAATTCTGTTGCTTTTTCATTCAAAATTCCGATGAAACCTTTACGTAAGCCGACCATAGAAGGTGCACCATCAGTGCATACTTCAATTAATTTTGACCATTGCAAGCCAAAACTTGTGAATACCTTTTGAACTTCAATTTAGCGGCTGTAAAGCAAGCAATACCTCAGTAACAGTGAACTCCTTATCAACACCTCGAATAAATATAGCCAGTTGAGCTGTGTCAGACAAATCGGTGCTCTCCTCTAATGCTATGGAAAATGATTCAAAACCAGCCATACGGTCAGTCAATATTGTTTTTATATCATTAGCCATCATTTCTATACGTCGAACAACAGTTGGTCTTGACAAACTAATTTCTTCAAATTATTTTTTTCTTTTAAGGACACATAATACCGCAAACTTCTAACATACACTCCTTGATAAATTCTCCTTCGACAAATGGTTTTAATGCCTTTGCCAATTTTGAGCTAACTATTCAACTAGCTTTCACAACATTATCAAGTTGTGTTCTTTGTTTATGAAACATTTGTTGCTGTTTTTCCAAATTTGCGGTAAGCTTCTGGATTTTGTCTGTTCTTAATTGTCCTGTCAGTGAGTGCAGCGTAGCATGCTTAGTTGAGTAATGCCTCTTTATATTGAATTCTTTCATTACTAAAATGGATTCATTACACAACAAACAAATAGGCTTACCATTGTGCAAGGTAAAAAAGAATTCATTAGTCCATTTCTTCTTGAAAATAGCGACCCTCTGTATCTACTTTTCGTTTCTTTCCACCAGACATCAATTTTGTTTACTTTTCGTTCAATAAACTTAATAACAAACTATAGGTAGTAACCACTCAAGATGCACACAAAGTCACAAAGCAAGTTGACGGCTCGAGCAGTTCGCTAGGATATCGCTTGTCCAAGTTATCACCTCGGTAGCTCAAATAGAACTGAACTAACGTTCGGGCCATCCACCCGCTTATATAGGCAAAATGAACGAATAATCTGGAATAAACTAGTTTAGAATAATTGAGAAGCAATACATCTTTTGATGTGTCGCCCGTGAGGCGGCAAACCTCAAAGTATTTGATCGAGCAAGTATCGGCGATTATCAAAGAGTGAGACGGCAAACGTCAAAGAATTTGATGTTTGCTGCCTCACTGTCACTCCCGTGAGTATAAGTACCTAATGTAATATTTTTTTAATTGGGTTTTTTCAAAATGTCTCGCGGGCCGGATCATATCTTACAGCGGGCCGGGGGTTGCCCATATGTGGGCTAAACTGTAAGAGATACAAAAAACTAAGATATGTGTTCCGTTCTCTTTTTAGTGTTTAGTTTATTGGCGCAATCAGATCTGCGCTAACTAGATTGGTTTAGAAGATACAGGGTGATTCTCAAAATGTACTGTTTTTTATCATCTCTTATGACTCGGTTATATATAGAGATAAAAAAATATTTGAAATATGGTAGTTTTTTGACATTTTACGTAGAATCCAGTGGTGCACTTAAAAAAAAGTATATTTGTTTTAATTTTTAAGATATTATCAAAACTAACATTTAAATACCAAAAAACAAAAACAAAAAAGATTTTCTAGATGGCCTTGAATTGAATGATTTTTCTATTCTTTTATAATAGGTATATTAAAAACACAGTTAACAAGAATATTGAAACATCAATAAACTAAAACAACAACAACTACAAAAAACAAACAAAAATTTATAATAGCTTAACAATTATCTCATATATAACAAAAACAAAAAAGATTTTCTAGATGGCCTTGAATTGAATGATTTTTCTTTTCTTTTATAATAAGTATATTAAAAACCCAGGTAACAAGAATATTGAAACATTGATAAACTAAAACAACAACAACTACAAAAAATAAACAAAAATGTATAATATCTTAAAAATTATCTCATATACAGTAGTGGAAAAAAGTAGAGCAACTTTTGAAAATCGTTTATTTCTTTAATCAGTAATGTATGACATAGCCATATTTTTTTTATAATAATCCACAACTACAAAAGAAATTTATTTTGGGGGTAAAAATAAATATTTTTTGTATGAAGTATTTGTATATTTAAAGATAATTTTTGGGTGGAAAAAAATAGAGCAACTTTGCTTCAAAATTGTTTTTTTTTAAATACAAATAGTTACAAAAATATATTAATTAATATTTTGTAAAGAACCCGTTATTCTTAATAACATGTTGACAACGTTTTGGCATCGATTTTATCAGTTTAGAAATAATCGCAGTATCCATATTGACCCATGCTTCGTTCATGGCTTCAAACAATTCTTGGTGATTGCGATAGAATTTTCCTCTGATTTTGGAATCCAAAATGTCCCACAGATTCTCAATTGGATTGAGATCTGGGGACTGTGAAGGCCATTCCATAACAGTGATGTTTTCCTTTCTGAACCATTCTTTTACGAACCGAGAAGTATGCTTAGGATCATTGTCCTGTTGAAATAAATGTCTTAAAGGCATAATCTCGTCGGCGTATGGGACCATTTGGTTCTCTAATATGTCCTTATATTTAAATCGGTCCATAATACCTTCTATTTTATAAAGGGGCCCCATACCATATCCCGAAAAACAGCCCCAAACCATTACCGATCCACCACCATGTTTTAAAGTTGGACACGTATACAATACCATCACTTTTAAATAAAGAAAACTTAGATTCATCGCTCCAGATAACCTTTTTCCAGTCATTCTCAGTCCAGTGTTGATGCGTTTTGGCAAAACTTAAACGGGATCGTCTGTTTTTCTTAGACAACATGGGTTTTTTTGCTGGTCTTCTAGCAAATAATTTAGCTTCTAGTAGTCTGTTTCTCACTGTCCTAGAGGTCACATTTACTCCAAGTTCTTCAAATATACGGTGCTTTATCATGTTAGATCCGAGAAAAGGCTCGGTTTTGGCAATTTTTATAATTTGTTTATCCGTAAAGTGAGTGGTTTTTCTAGGTCTCCCTGATTTTTTTTTGACGGATGTATCTCCCTTTACACGATATTGCTTAATTATTCGCGACACAATAGATTTATTTAACATAAACATGTTTGCAATGGTAATCTGTTTTTGACCACTATTGTATAAATCAACAATCCGATTTTTAATATCAGCGGATAAATGTTTGCCTCTGGACATGTTGACAAGTGAAATACGTTAAACTGATGAATTTAAACTTATACTAAACTAAATACATTGCAAATTTATCAGGTTAGTGAAAAGTTGCTTTATTTATTTCCATTCTAAAATATTCTTTTTTATATCCAATGGAACAACGAAAGAAGAATGGGGATTTTTTATCAGCAAACTATTTATAAATATCGTATGTTTTTATCTACAGACAAATTATGGCCAAAGGTAACATCAGAAATTTTATTTTAGCAATATATTAAAGTTGCTCTATATTTTTCCACTACTGTACTTTCTTTTAAATATACATATACATGCGCTGCAATTTTTCCGATATTCGTTGCTTGTTAAAAGAGTTTAATTTGAAGCTTTAAAGTAGTGTTATCCATTCCCAGGCTAAGCATGAAGTAAAATTTCGAGTTTAGAAAAGCTCTGTGAAAATTTGTCGAGGGTCGCACAGCGACCCGAGACACATTTTCTGGGCTTTTCTAAACTCGAAATTTTACTTCTTGCGTCACGCGTATAAAACACTAATTTCAAGTGAAGTTTAAATATACATCAATTTCACTATAATGATTAATGTTCTGTACGCGTGGCGAATGAAGTAATATTTCGAGTTTAGAAAAGCCTAGAAAATTTGTGTCGGGTTTTCACGGGGCTTTTCTAAACTCGAAATTTTACTTTATGCTTAACCTGGGAGCGGAAAACACCCATTTAAAGCTTCTAATGGAACTCTTTTAACAAACTACGCATATCGGAAGATTTAAGTATATACGCTGTAATTGGGACCTGTATACTTAAAAAAAAACTCCCTTAATAACAATTAGCATTAATCACAATAAGTGCTGAAATTGTCTTCCATTCTGCTCGATGCTTTTTTGGACTCGGCTTGTAACTGAACGAGTGGCGTTATAGATGTGAATATTGGGCCCTCTTCCAATGCAATTAATAACATTTGCTTTAGGATCTTCTACAGTATTACTTCACGTTTTATATATTTCATTTCTGATAAATCTCCAAAAATAAAAGCCGAGTGGCGTAAGGTCGGGGGAACGCGGAGCCCTTCTGTTTGATCCATATGTACCAAGCCAATTTATGCTAAAATTGGCGGTAAGGAAGTGCCTTACCATCAAGTCATAAGAGGTTCCCGTGAAAGGATGGAAGTGGAAGTATCACAATGGGCCTTTCAGGCGGTGTGTACCTCTTTGGGCGGTGCAGCCACTAAAACCTAACCCAACCTTACCATATGGCTAGTATGTGCTAGAGCACCGTCTTATTGTAAATAAACATTATATCTTGTAGCTAAGGGTATGTTCAACTCGATTATTATACATTGTTCCAAAATTTGGATGTATCCTTCAGCATTCCAATTGTTGTTAAAACTTCTGTAGTTAAGGACTCTGTATTGATTTAGCGCCACCCATACATGGAACGCCATGAAACGCCATGGAGCGCCACCCATACATGGAACCCAAACCGTTGTACCCCGTTGTACCCTGACCATCTGATGAGAATTTATGTTTGACCAATATCGATTGTTCTGTCGATCAAAAACTCCTTCGCTAGATATATAAGCCTCGTCAGTCCATATTATATTTTGAACAAAATTGGGATACCTAATAATCTGTTGCAAATACTAATGACAAAATTCTAAACGCCGCTCCTCATCTCCAGAATGCAAGTTATGAACCTTTCTTATTTTATACGGTTTATACTTACGCTTGCGTAACGTTTTTAAAACTTTAAATTTACTTGTACCCATGCCTTTCTCAATAATGCGGCTGGATCCCGTCTAATCAGCAGTAACAGATGCTAATGAATTACTTTCATCTATTTCCCTATTTTATTTACTGTAAATCTTATTTCTTGGTTTTCCGAATGATCCATACTCACTTAAATTAGGATATAATCTTTGAAATATTTGATTTTCTGGTTGTGTCGTTCCGGATAACGCTTAAAATATAGGTCTAAAGCTGCGTCTATATTTTTATAACTCTCAATATAGCATTCAAACATGTTTAATTTTTCATAGTTTTAAAAAATATTCTTTTTATAAGTAGATAACTTTAGCCGGTACGGGGACAATTCATTCCCTTCCCGGAAGTTCCGGTTTCCACTTCCGGTTTCCGGTTTCCGTTTCCGGTTTCCGGTTTCCGGTTTCCAGTTTCCGGTTTCCGGTTTCCGTTTCCGGTTTCCGTTTTCCGGTTTCCGTTTCCGGTTTCCGTTTCCGGTTTCCGTTTCCGGTTTCCGTTTCCGGTTTCCGGTTTCCGTTTCCGGTCGGATGTAGATAAGATAAGGTGTTTCCGGTTATACAGGATGCAGATAAGGGTTTCCTGTTATACAGGATGTTGATAAGGGTTTCCGGTTATACAGGATGTAGATAAGGGCCCTGGCTGGTAGGAGAAAGTGGTGGGAGAAAGTGGTGGAAGGTGTGTGCGTTGAATATACATTGTCGCAATAATGCAGTTTACAAATACGGAACCAGAGCCTCTAATGGATCGCATTAACAGTGCCATAGAAGCATACCACGAAAGTAAATTAACCTCCGAACACTTAAAATATTTACCAGAATATTACTTGAAGAGGTTGGAAGGTCTGGAGCTTTTAAACATCTGGTCATTTTTACCGCTGAGCTTCAGGGACAAGGAAAGATTACCCTGTTTTGAACACTACAATACGGGAAGGACTCACATCGATGGACCACCCTCACCAAAATATAAGTGTCATCAGTGTTTGAACACATCGAAAATTTCATTCCCAAGCAGTGAGAACTCCACATAGCAGACATTTCATTCCCAGGCAGTGAGAACTCCACATAGCAGACATTTCATTCCCAGGTGGTGACAACTTACCGACAGTTAAAATGAATTATACCAATAATTCCTCAGTAGCGTCAGATGAAAACATCACACAGCATTTATGGGTTCCGTTTTGGTCGATAATTTTTGTAATTATATTTATTATTATTTATACAATATTACATTTATGTAAAGGTTATAAAAAATAAATAATTTTAAACATATTTTATTTTAAATTCTCCCTACATTATAATAATTTATCACAGCTATTAAATACAGTTCGGTGTGAATGTGTTCCATAAATAAAATGGTGATCCTTAAAAGGACCGTTTTTAATCCACGGTTGTTAATGAAAAATATTTTGGGTGAAGGAGGTGATGTATAAAAAAATAATTTTAAGGATATGGAGCTGCTGCAATATCTATATGTCCCCAGGCTAGAGTTTCGATACCGTCTTTACATATATAACGCTTATCATCGTGAGGTGATAGGGCCAATTTATTTTGACTGTTTGAAAAAATAGTATGTTTAATAGAGCGGAATAAATTTTGTTTCCGAGTGATGGTGACAGAATTGTTTAAACAATTTTTGTAATCATCACCCGAAATATCCTTGACCACCACATTTTTCTTAACCCCCTTCGCCTTCTTGGACCAATCACCCTCGACGTTATTGGCATACATTTTAGCCCTAAGCCCCACAAATTCCTCCATAATTTTGCCCCCATTTTCATCCTTCATCAAACCTAAAACGGCCTTATTTTGCTGTGGGATACCATACTGATTGTGTGGGTCAAAATTACTTGTATCAAATTTTGTTAAGTCCTGCTTCATATCAGCAAAAACGTCCTCAGTATCAATTTTAAGTGTCAAACTATCTGTGTCCATATAACATAACCTCACTTTATTACCATATTTGAACTTTAAATAGTCGTAATAAAAATCGTACATTAATAATTTACTAAGATCTAAAACGGAAAAACCGATATAAATGGGCTTGTTGTAAACAGCCTTCAATCTATCTAATTGGATCGCTACCAAATTTTCGGTGAAAATTGAACAAGAGTTAAAGTTTAATTTAGCGATTAAACTCTCAGCACCTTTACGATGACCGATATCCTCCCAATGATTCACCAATTTTACATCTACACGCTTATCAATGTTTTCCATAGTCTTGCCAAAAACTGAATTATTCATCAATTTGTAAAAATCTTTTTCGAAATCGTTTTTAGCATTTTGACGCATGGCAGTATTTAAATCAATATATTTCTTCAACCAATCCGATTGTTTGAAAGAAATTACTCGGTGAATTTTAGTTAATTTTAACCCGTTACGTAGAGCCTGTTTTAGGTTACGATAATGAATAATGTACTTTGATTTATTATTTAAATTTGTAATTAATTTAGTGTTGACAAATTTAGAAGTGGGAGGCACAACGTTTTCCGCAAGAAAAGGTAGATCGTTGTGTAGATTATGGATATTTTCTGGATACTCAATGTCCACCTCCAAAAAGTATCCCGTTGGTGAATCATCGGGCACATTTAAAACATTAAAAGTCGCAATTTCCATCGCGCTTAACCACTGAAAGTCCGCGTATGGCAACATCTGAGACATAGCCCATCCATATAAATTGTTTGCGTCCCAGTACGTCAGATATGTGGAGGATTTTTCAGCATTAAATCCAGACATGTACTTGTTATTCGCTAGAGCGTAACGTAATGAGCATTGACTTATACCCCCACGAATACCTTTCCGAATAAAATGATGCATGTCCAAGTCCGTAAGTAGTTCTAATTTAATATCTGTCAGTTTAAGCATAGCATCCCACGACAAGCCAGGAGCTGTGTAATAGTGAGCGGGATCCAAATTATATGCGTTCAAACAAACATCGCGAAAATTTTCAAAAATATCTGTTAATAATAAAACATCTGTTTTTAAGTATAGATCCGAATATTCCTGGAGATTTTGACAATTAAATTTTGACCAAACGTTTTCAGCATGCTCATACTCCGCAACAGTAATATCTGCGTTTGTTAACGAGTTAAAAAATGATTTTTTAGGCGGTAATTCTGTTTCAGCCAATTTAGAAAAATCATCCATATATTGATATGGAAAAACGCCCTTCTTTGTTAACAATTCAAAATGTTCTTGATTAGGAAAATGTGTGCGAACTGTATTTAATTGGTTCATGTTTAAATTTTTAGCCAATTTTTCTAAACTTGACGCCATGAATCTAAAAGAATCTAAAAATCTTAACTTAAAATATATATCCCGATCAATGCCTCGTTTATCTGTATATTTATCGACTTTAATTGACTTTGAGAAAGAAATGTATTTCTCCTTATTTTGAGGGATTATATCAATTTTATCCGTATCTAAACCAAATTCTTTAATAAATAGATGGGAATCGTACCCACTTAAATTATGGAAAAATATAGGTAGAAATGTCGGGAGTTTATAATTCAAATTGCATTTAGAGTGGGCGGCTCCAATAAATTTTCCCGTCAAGTGACAATGATCTTTAACTTTGTCACACACTTGAATTTTTTTATTACAAATATGACATTCTGTCGAAGAGTTAAATAAATATTGTTCTTCTGGAGTTAATTTAGATATTTTAATTATCGGCTTTAAATGTTGATCATAAATTAATTTCGCATCTTCGCTCAATTTTTCCATGAAAACTTTAGGGCAGTCCAAACCAGTATATGTAAAAAATTTATTTAAGTTTTGATTAAAACTACATTTAATGTAATAAGCAAAACTATACGGAGTATGAATATATGTAGAGTAAGTATAAGATTTTTGTGGATCCGGTTCACAGGTTTGAATCGGGATGAGAAGAGATTCAAAATCAGCATAAACTACAAATGGTACCCGCATTTTAGAATTGAAATTTGAAAATGATAATAAATTTCCTGGTATCATGTCACCATTTTTATTTTTTATTAAATTGGTGGTTGGCATTACTGTATAGACTTTATTACAGTCATATTGAGAGTGAACCAATAACGCGTTCTCGGTAGAGAAAAACGTCAAACACCCATCACATAAGAATTTTTCGTGCTCATGGCTAGACACTTGGGCGGCTATTAATCTGGACATATCTTTAATCCAGACATAATGACTTTTTAATCCATCCTCGATGTAGAGGAGGTTAACATGTCTGTCGCGCTTGGATTTTGTAAAATAAATCGGCCCTACCACCTCGTGGACATGTTTTTCAACGTTAAACTCCAACCCGTACACATTGATTGAAATATTATTAGAAATTTCAAATTTTGAGATTTGTTTTAATTTAAATGGTAGCTCCATACCCGTCAAATTTAACACCGTACTGTAATGCGGATAAGAAGAGGGACGATGTGGAGCGTTTCCGTGGGCAACTGGATACAGTGCTGACGTCACTGACCACGCGAAACAGGCATCATCATTGTTTTTGATGTTAATACATGCTTGCTTCTTTTTGATGTTGGGTGGAAGATCTATGTATGAAGAGCCGCGGATGGGGGTATACTTATTGATGTTCACCTCCAGGTGGGACACCTTTATCAAGGCCCATCCGCTGTCTCGCTCCTGCAAGCGATAAAAAGCGCTTATAAATAAATGCGTACATTAATTAAATCAATGATTTTTACAATAAACAAATATTTTAGAAAACTTACTTGGAACTCTTCACTCTTTGTTAGCACGATGTTACACAAATTCTCGTATACCTCCTCCAAGTCGTCGGTTGGGGTTACCACCACGAAGCGGGTGTTGAAGGATTTTAGATCCGGTTGACACTCATCACCGGGTTTGGTGTACAACCCAAAGAGCTCAATGTTGACCTTCAACACCGTGTGCAGTTGACGTTCCACTAGACGGATAAACTTCTCTTTACACTTCTCGAGAAATGTTGGGATGTCAACCTCTTCATCCTCCATGACTTGAAGGGCATAGCTGGCGATACGGTTCTTAAAGGCCGACATAAGTACCTTCACTCCCTCATCGTCATAGCGCGCAACATTGTTAATATGTCTCTGGGACCTCGAGTGTCCCGCAAGAAGTTGGGGTGTGGCAAATTCCTCTTGACATTGATTACACCTTAACAGTTCAGCATGTTTAGGTGTGGAGGCACTAGTAGAGGGATTCACATTCTTCCTCTTTGGTGTAGGGACACTTTCACTGGGATTCACATTCTTCCTCTTTGGACCTCTTTTAAGTGCTAGAGGTATTTGTTTTTCCGGATGAAATTTTTTTGTATGTTTCACTCTATTAAAGTTCTGAGCGAACGTTGCAGAACAAAACTCACACGGAAACATTTTATTAATACTATTATTGACGAACGGAACCGTACTAGTGTTCTTAGCAAACTGAATAGCTTTTAAGTTGGAATCACATTATATATAATGTGAGAATAGGTGGTGGAGATTAATTTTTGTCATCAACGATTAGATGGAAGTTGTGGTGGAGATTAATTTTTATCATCAAAGGAAATTCGAGATTATGTGGAAGTTGTGGTGGAGATTAATTTTTATCATCAAAGGAAATTCGAGATTATGTGGATGTTGTGGTGGAGATTAATTAATATCAGCAACGGAAATTCAAGATTATGTGGAAGTTGTGGTAGAGATTAATTTTTATCATCAAAGGAAATTCGAGATTATGTGGATGTTGTGGTGGAGATTAATTAATATCAGCAACGGAAATTCAAGATTATGTGGAAGTTGTGGTGGAGATTAATTTTTATCATCAAAGGAAATTCAAGATTATGTGGATGTTGTGGTGGAGATTAATTTTTATCATCAACGATTAGATGGAAGTTGTGGTGGAGATTAATTAATATCAGCAACGGAAATTCAAGATTAATCTTGAATTGTTGTTGATATTAAGAATGTAATCACCACCTCCACCTATTTTCGCAATATATAATGCGATTCACACTTGAAAGGTATTCAGTGTTACGATTAAGTTTGTACCAAGCAAAAAAAAAAATGTGTGACGAATTTACCGAGGGCACGAGGTGTGGGGAATGCCCAATTTGCTTAACAAATTGGGTAGGATTTGCATTGAAGTGTGGTCATTTATTTTGTGGGGGTTGCATCGCGAAAATCCGTAAGTGTGCGATCTGTCGGAGAAGGATCTACCGTGAAAACGTGCTGAGGATTTATTTGAATAATTCCAGCCCGAGTGCGTCTTCAACAGATCGCACACTTACGGATCCTACTCCATCAACCTCCACAAGTACGGATCCTACTTCATCAACCTCCACAAGTACGGATCCTACTTCATCAACCTCCACAAGTACGGATCCTACTCCATCAACTTCCACATCAACTCCGCTCGCCTCAACATCTTTTGCTACCACGCCAAGAACTCCACAAAACCAGAATGTCCAGGACTGGGAATTTGGGTGGTTGGGGAGGAGGCTAAGGGAGCGAAGAGTGGCAGAGAGGGGGAGGAGGCTAAGGGAGCGAAGAGTGGCAGAGAGGGGGAGGAGGCTAATACAAAGACAAAGATGGGAAGAGTGGAGGGAAGAGTGGATAAGTCAAAGACAAAGATGGTTAGATTGGAGGAGGGGATACTTAGGGATGGAACCGTACATATCCGAAGATCCCTACATATCCGATAATGACACTAATGACACTGAGATTGAAATTTCGGACGATGAGGGAATATTTGATGCAGACACGGAAATTGAAAATTCGGATGAGGAACCAACGGCCCCCAACCTATTCATCAATCCCCAACAATATGATGAACAATTTATATGGTAAATGATCAAAACACTAGTGAAAGTTGGTAGACATCATCATCATTTTAAAAACGGTCCTTTTCAGGACCAACAATTTATTTATGAAATATATTTGCATTGTAAGCCAACGGTCTACGTATTAGTTTTAATCACTAAAATTATTTTTTAACTATTAGGGGAGATGTGAGTAATACTAAATAAAAACAGTAGAGTATTTTAAAATATTTTATTGAGTAAGTTTCTTAATTTCAAAATCAATACAAATTTTATTAAAATGTATATGCAAACATTCCAACATCAAAAATGAATTTTGTTTATGCTTATAAATAGAAATCCATTTTAACACATTTTTATATAATTCATTACAATTTGAATCCTTTGTACAAGATAATAAAATTGAACAATAATATGAATAAAATTGTAACGCTTTTAAATTATTCAATTTGCATGTAATAAGTTGTTTCAAACACATCAAATTACAAAATGTTTCTTCCGATATAATAACACTCAACTCCCTCTGCTCAATCCATATAGCCATAATATTTTTATATTCATTCTTGGTAATCTTGTGATCTCCGATGGTGATGGGTCTTTGTAAATTATTCAGGTTGATGTTCATAAATTGTAGCCATTCCTCCTCAGTGAAGAAGATACATGAATGAGCGCCCCAGATTTTCACAACTGGAATGAATCCTAGGGCTGGGCTTATTCCGATGCTCACGCTCTTTGTAGCCGATTTGTTTAGAGGATATGTTGATTGACCCAAAAGTGTTAATTCAATCTTGAACGCATCATCGTAATTTGAAATTTGATTGTCAATGACATCATTGAAAGTTATTTCTTGATTTGTAGCAGACATCGTTGAATGATTCTGGACAACTAATATTTGATTGAAAATGTTTGCTTTCGTTGAATGATTCTGGTAAACTAATATTTTATTACAAAAATGTGTGCTTATATAGCGATAGTCTTATCTACATCCGGACCCTTATCTAACCACAAGCTCAAACATGTCTAAACTTGTTCAAACCAGTTCAAACTTGTTCAAACCAGTTCAAACTTGTCAAGGTTAAACTTGTCTGTCTTTTAAAACAAAATAGTTATTGAATAATGCTTTAATTTTAATCAAAATTTAAAAAAATATCCAAACTGATGTAAATATTTATTCACATCAATTTCAGAATTTGCATTGATAAAGATTAAAAGAGTGATTAATTTGATAAACATCTTGTTGTGTTGAAGGTTAATAGAAAAACTAATAATAATTACCATTATTAAACATATTTATATTTTTAATAATACAAACATTTACATTTATATAGTTATAATACATTTGACTTATCTATCCAGCTATTTTGCGATTTATCTAATCCTAACCACTTGACGTACACTTTATTTCCCTTTTTCCTCAGCACTTTTTCCACTAGGTAAACATCCTTATGTTTAGTTTTTAAAAGTTCTTCAGCATAAAACGCCCCCTGGATTGGATCCCCCGAACTATCTTCTAATAGGTAAACGGTTGGATTTGAAACTTTTACATGTGCTATTTTAAATAATTCAGTTGTCCAATTCGGTGTGTAGCCTTTATTAAATAATGCTTTTTGCTTACTAATACGGACGATATCACCCACTTTAAAAATCTTCTTTCCTACTATTTTGATATGTGAGTAAATTGTTTTTAACAACTGCTTCTCCTTATCTTGAGTGACGTCACAGGGTCGCATTCCAGTTGTACTGTGTTTCCGCTTATTGTAATTGGACGTAATTTCACTTAAAACATCTACCCATTGATACTTTCCACGCAAACTAAATGCGCGATAAAGATGTTCTTTTAAAGTTCTTATCACACGCTCTGCCATTGCGGCTTTCATGATTGTGTAAGTAGAATAGTGGTTAATTCCGTTGCTGTGCATTACCTTCCTAAAATGTGAGTTGTAGAATTCATTTCCTTGATCAGTTTGCAAGTTTGTAGGCGTTCGTCCATCTTTTAAAATATTTTTAAATGCATTAGCCACATTTACACCAGATTTATCTTTTAACGGAGCGGTCCATAGATATTTTGAGAAACAATCAATCACTACTAATATGAATTTAAAACCCTTGTTTTCTCTTGCATAAAGACCAAATTCGGCTAAATCTGCTTGCCACAAATCGTCTAATCCTTTGATAATTGTCCGTCGTCGTGGGAATTTTTTTCTTGCAGGTTTGTGCAGTTCTTTCACTATATCAGCTTTTATCTTACTCATTGGAATCAACTTTTACTTTATATCAGTATTTCTTTTAGGAGGTACTCTAAGGTTCTGGTTTCCACTAACACCATCCGGGTTCTGGTTTACACTATTTAATACCTTATCAAATATACCCAATTTCTCTTGAATGTTTGTAAAACCTGATATATTTGATTTTTTTAAATCTGCCATGACTGATTTCAAATTTTTTAAATCAATAGCCATGGCTACTATTAATGTCTTTATCGTATTTATTTTATTATTAATGATTGTTAATTCATCCTTTATAATATTTGTTTTATTAGTAATGATTGTCTGTAATTCATCCTTTATAGTATTTGTTTTATTATTAAAAATTGTCTCTAATTCACCCTTTAAAATATTTGTTTTATTATTTATCGATTCATTAAATTCCAGTTTTAACCACATACATTTAGATTTTAATTTTTTTTCGTTATCGTTAACAATTAACTTAAGTTTATTTTCAATTTCCATAGAGTCAGTTTTATCTTCGATTCGAGTTAAGATTTTAGAAATCTTTTCATAATTATTATCAACGTATAATTTAGTTGCAACATCATCCAATTCATCTGGTTCTAGAGCATGTTTTAGCCTCTTTTTCTGTATATTGTAATGACCGTCCGAAGTAATGGTAAAGCCTGGACCGGGAGGGCCGCTAGGTCCGATCGGACCGGGAGGGCCTCTATCACCTTTATAACCGGGGGGACCTGTCAGACCGTGAGGCCCGCGATCACCGGGGGGACCTGTCAGACCGTGAGGACCGGGAGGGCCTGTTGGACCGGGAGGTCCGCGAGCACCGGTCAAAGACGTGTTGGAATGACGTCCAAACTTATCGACAGACATTATGTGAATGATGTGCAACAATTAAATTAATAAATTATATCAGCTTCTCTCAGTTCTTCCTCGATCGATGCAATTTCATTGTCGTGAGAATTATTTCCAGCTCGTCGTGACGCATGTAATAACCATAATCTTTCAATTAATTCATTAGGATCATCCCAATATGTATATCTGTGAGTTTTATTTTCTACTATTAAATTTGAATCGAAACCACGACCGCCTTTAGACCTGTGTGAGCTTGCTTCAGACTTTGATCTGTGTTGTGAATGTGGCAACAATGGTTTAATAATATTTCTATATTTGTGTGACCGAGTGCCCTGAAGTTGTTGCCCAGGATCAAAATGTCGATGTAATGAATTGGTTCTTTTAAGAATATCCACATAATTTATTCGATCTGCTTCCTTGTATGCTACAGGATCCTTTCTGAATAGTAATTCATATAGACCAGAAGTGCCTATATATCTAACTCCGTCAATGATTAAATCATTTTCATCTAAATCAATGTCAGTATTGCCAATTTTAAATTTAGCATTATCCTGATTGAAATTTATACCATGAATAGTGTCAAAGTCATCACCCCCCTCATTTATTAATTTTTCCACATATTGTCTTGGTAATGTGGCGAATTGGTCCAAATATTCCCGAATTATCTTAGAATCAGGTTGAGAAATAGTTGAAATATTTTGTTCCGACGGTTCGTGTGTAAAAACGTCTCCATCATCTATAAAGTCCAACCTTTTTGGCTTTTGTTTGTATTGCGAAAAGGGAGATGAATGAGCAATCTTATCAACATGAATAATATTACTGAAATCATATTTTTCCTGGATTTTCTCATTTTCTTGTTTTATTTCTTTATTTTCTCGTTTTATATCTTCATTACTCCTAATTATTTCTTCGTTAGACTTAACTAAGCTTTGTAAAGGTTCCGTAATTGGTTGAAAAAAATTTTTCAATCTGTCATCATCTTCACTACGATTTAATTTTAAAGCCAGCACTTTTTTTCTGATATCCTTTTGAACTTGTATTAGTTTCTTTTGAATGTTGCTCATCTTAATGAATGAGCCTCTTTTCCTAATGAGCCTCTTTTCCTAATGAGCCTCTTTTCCTAATGAGCCTCTTTTCTGAATGAGCCTCTTTTCTGAATGAGCCTCTTTTCCTAATGAGCCTCTTTTCTGAATGAGCCTCTTTTCTGAATGAGCCTCTTTTCTGAATGAGCCTCTTTTCCTAATGAGCCTCTTTTCTGAATGAGCCTCTTTTCTGAATGAGCCTCTTTTCTGAATGAGCCTCTTTTCTAAATGAGCCTCTTTTCTGAATGAACCTCTTTTCTGAATGAGCCTCTTTTCTGAATGAGCCTCTTTTCTGAATGAGTCTCTTTTCCTAATGAATCTTTTGACGTAACACGCGCAACGTTTGTTGTGATAATGATGAGAGTGGTTGCTTAGTCTATGATTATATACTCATCGAATCCATTGCGGTACCTACCCGCATCAGAATCTTTATCTATTGTAATAAAACCATATTTTTCTTTCCAACACTCTGCACACAAAGACTTGAATTTTTCAAAAGTCATATCACTACTTACGTGATCAGTGTAAACGTGTTTTAGGTTAAGATCATCCTGTTTAAATAATATAATTAAATTTGCATTATCACGAATCAAGTGTTTAGGTATGCGAGTATATGTCTGGCAAAGGTAGAACGAATCAATGTTATTGTGTCTACCCATACTGAAATATTCACGGATTTTATCCTGCTTATCACATGCTACATCGTCAAAAATAAAAATTGAGTTTTCCTTAGCTTCTTCAGGGCTAATTATTTCAGCATTCTCTCTATACGGGAAATATTCAATCTCTGGTATCCCACTAATGATATCTTGCAAGTATTTATATTTTGGTTGATAAAGAGACTTTGAATAAATGTAAATGTTTTCAAATTTCAATCCGTTTACATTAAACAAGAGTGTTAACATTGCATTCGATTTGCCACAGTTAGATGGGCCGCAAATAACTGCTCTAATAGAATTTGGTAATAGATTCCCATGTTTTTTCTTATTATTTTTTAACACATCCCCCACTACGTTGTCAAAATTTGTTACAGTAAGAGATTGTTTCTGTTTAACAACTTTCATCGTACTGTCACCAACGATATCTTTCAGGGGCTATATATAGCGAAGCAGTCCTGATGAACGCTCAAATGATTGCGTACAGCGGCAGAGGATTCATCAATTCCATAATCAACAAGTTACCCATTGAATTACATATCCCCGGCTATCAGTACTGTGGACCTGGCACACACTTGGAAAAACGGTTAAAAAGAGGTGACCCCGGCATTAATCCATTGGATGCTGCCTGCAAACAACACGACATTGCTTACTCTGAGAATAAGGATATTAGCGAAAGACATAAAGCGGATAAAATCTTGGCGGAAGCTGCGTGGAGTAGAGTAAAGGCTAAGGACTCTAAATTCGGTGAAAAAGCAGCAGCGTGGGCTGTTACCAACGCGATGAAGATTAAGACAAAAACGGGGATGGGTATTAAGAAAACAGCTTTGAGAAGTGGAGTAGTTATGAAGGCTCGGAAAGCTATAAAAAATTTTCGTCGAAAAATTGATAAGCCTGGAGGTGTTAAAGAAAGTAGCAAGATTGCATTATCAGCCGCAAAGATTGCTGTAAGAGCTGCTGGTGGAAAAAAGAGGATTCGAACTCCTAGAATTATACCTATTCCAAAGCAGGGTGGTATTTTGCCACTTATCCCGATATTTGCCGGTTTAAGTGCTCTCGGAGCCCTCACTGGTGGAGTCTCCGGCATTGCAAAGGCAATAAGCAGTGCCAAGGACGCTCGATCGAAACTTGAGGAATCACAGCGGCATAATAAAACGATGGAGGCTATAGCTCTAGGCAAGCAGGGAAAAGGTCTATATTTAAAACCATATCGAAAAGGAATGGGACTCTTTCTAAAACAGCACAAGACAAAAAACTGTTAAACTCGCTACCCAACCGCGCACTAACCGATACAGACTTGCTAAAAGGGGCTCGAAACGTGAAACATTTTAGAGGAGTGTTTATGCGTGATTCACTACCATCTAAACCTCTTTATATAGAAGCGGGTATTATTAACTTGGATTCCCAGGATGGTCGCGGTACGCATTGGGTGGCTTATAAAAAAGTAGGCAATAGTGTTCAGTACTTTGATAGTTTCGGAAATCTTCCACCACCTATGGAAGTAATTAAATATTTTAAAAATTGTAAAATTAGATATAATCATGATCAATATCAGACCTTTAATACGTACAACTGTGGACACTTGTGTATAGAATTTTTATATAAATAAATAAATTTTTTCTAAATGTGTCAGTCATGTCTCAGACCTTCACCTTACAAGGTACAAGCAGTGTACTCTCCACAAACTATTATCCTCCTATAGAACTTGAACCAAATCAACAGTACTGTTTGGGGTTAATTGGACTTCATACATATAATTCAATACCAAATATTGAATTCGGTGTTAACAATAAATTTATTTACGGCAATAAAACAGTTAATATACCTACGGGCTCATACGAGGTTACAGACATTGAAACTTATTTGCAAAAACAGCTGTTTGGTGATAAGAAAAAAGAGGAAGTTGATAAACTATTTTCGCTTAAACCCAATAATAACACCTTACAGTGTGAACTTAAAAGTAAATTCGATATAGATTTTACATCTGATAAAACTATTGGTAAATTATTAGGGTTTTCGAAAAAGCTACTAAAGGCCGGTCAACTACATACATCAGATTTACCCGTGCAAATAATTAAAGTAGATAGTGTACGAATTGAGTGTAATATTACTTCAGGTGCCTATTACGACGAAAAATTATCACATACGTTGTTTGAATTTAGCCCCTCAGTTGATCCTGGCTTTGCAATAAATATAGAACCAAAAAATATATTATATCTACCGTTAAATACTCGTGATAGGATTGATAATATTACTCTTAGAATTATCGATCAAGAAGGCAAATTAATTAATTTTAGAGGAGAAAATATTTTGATTAGACTAGAATTAAAAACATGGGGATAGTTTTTGATAAAAACGATAGGACATTTGTCAATCCCGTTATTCAGAGTTCATCCCTCAAACAGATAACACGTATTAATCTGTCAAGGTTAACCTCCCTTGGATATAGAATTAAAAACTATGGAAAACGTTTTCGAACAAGTGCGGTATGATGATCGCATCAGTAAATATCAATACCACACTTATCAGCCTAGAACTACAAACTTTGAAAATAACGATGAAATTCGAATAACAATTCAAAATCAAGACATTTACACCTTTCCTGGAAACAGTTATATTTACTTGAGTGGTGAGGTTGAACACAATCTCACTGCTGGTAAAAAATTTGAGTTGGTTACAAACGCGTTTGCTTTCCTATTTGAAGAGATAAGGTATGAATTAAATGGTGTGGAAATCGATCGAACCCGAGACTTAGGGATCGCGAGTACTTTGAAAGGATTATTATCCTATAATGATTTTGAGGATATGAAAGAATTAGGGATAGCTGGATGGGCTAAAACTGGACATATTAAAACATATTTTCCCAACAAAAATTTTTATGCACTGATACCTCTAAAATGTTTATTGGGTTTTGCTGAGGATTATCAAAAGCTGATTATTAATGTTAAACAGGAATTGGTTTTACTTCGCTCCTCTAGTGATGTAAACTGTTTTGTGTGTGATGATAGTGCTCAAGTTGTTTCACAAATTAAATTTAAACTGAATAAAATTGAATGGAGAGTACCACATATTCAACTGAATGATGATTTAAAACTGAAACTGATGGAACAAATTAAAAATGATCCAAATATTTTAATTCCATTCCGAAAATGGGAATTACATGAATTACCAACCTTGAAAAAATCTAGAGATGATATATGGGCCGTTAAAACCTCGAGTAGTTTGGAGAAACCAAGATATGTAATTGTAGCCTTTCAAACAAATAAAAAAGGTGTAGCTAATGCGGATGCAACAAAATTTGATCACAACAATATAAGGAACATAAGAGTTTATCTCAATTCGGAATCATTTCCATATGATCACTTGAATTTGGACTTTAAAAGTAATGATTACTTGACTGTCTACAACATGTACTGTCAATTCCAGCAGAGTTATTATAATCAAATAAACAAGCCCTATTTATCATTCACTGATTTCAATAATTGTGCTATGTTTGTATTTGACGTGTCCAAGCAAAACGAGAGTGTAAAATCTTCAGCGGTGGACCTGCGCATTGAGATGGAGGCCACTGAAAATTTTAAAGATAATACCCGAGCATACTGCCTCATTTTGAGTGATTCTCTTCTTGAGTACACACCTATTTCGGGAATTGTTAAAAAGATAATTTAACAAGTTTGAGCTTGCGGTTAGATAAGTCTATCGCTATAAAAGCAAACATTTTTCAATACAATATTAGTAATCCAGAATCATTCAACGATGTCTACCACAAATCGAGTATGCTTTGACTTGATCCCTGTAACATTTACATACACGTTAGATGGCAGTGACGATGATATAAACTGGATGCAAGAAACTCTTGATAGACTTCGTTTCAAGAGACGGGTTCGTAATATGGAAAAAGTATTAAGTCCAATACTCTTAGGGAGAATTACATCACCACCAACACCTCCGCCGCCAAAAGTCTTGTTTATAGACATCCAGGGTTTCAACATACCCGACTTTACCCCGAAAGAACTTGCTGCCACCTATGATGGTAAACATCCCATCGTTTACGTCTTCAAGCCTCCTACACCATTTCGTAATCTCAGCTTGGACTCTAAGAAACAAGTTAGATGGCTGGAAAACAATTATCACGGGATCCCATACAGCACAAATGGTAGTGATTTAAGTGAATTACCAAAACTATTTAAAAAACTATCTGCGGATATTGTGTATGTAAAGGGTAGTCAAAAATTTACTTACTTGAAACAATTTTATGATAATGTTGTAAATTTAGAATTTGATGATCAATGTCCTAATTTTAGTAAAACTCTGCATGCTTGTCAATCACATAGGATTAGGTTCAGTATGTGTAGTATTGTAAATGTAGAAAAGTTGTTTAATTATGTAAAGAATAATAAAAAATAAAAAACAATTTTTATTTAAATATATTTTTATTTAAATTTTATGTTCATCCCAGGAACCTTAATACCCCCACAAATAACACATACAACTATTACAATAAATAGCACAAATCCTGATGATAATATAAAGGTGGTATAATTCATTTTAACTGTCGGTAAGTTGTCACCACCTGGGAATGAAATGTCTGCTATGTGGAGTTCTCACTGCCTGGGAATGAAATGTCTGCTATGTGGAGTTCTCACTGCCTGGGAATGAAATGTCTGCTATGTGGAGTTCTCACTGCCTGGGAATGAAATTTTCGATGTGTTCAAACACTGATGACACTTATATTTTGGTGAGGGTGGTCCATCGATGTGGGTCCTTCCCGTATTGTAGTGTTCAAAACAGGGTAATCTTTCCTTGTCCCTGAAGCTCGGCGGTAAAAATGGCCAGATGTTTAAAAGCTCCAGACCTTCCAACCTCTTCAAGTAATATTCTGGTAAATATTTTAAGTGTTCGGAGGTTAATTTACTTTCGTGGTATGCTTCTATGGCACTGTTAATGCGATCCATTAGAGGCTCTCGTTCCGTATTTGTAAACTGCATTATTGCGACAATGTATATTCAACGCTCACACCTTCCACCACTTTCTCCTACCAGCCAGGGCCCTTATCTACATCCTGTATAACCGGAAACCCTTATCAACATCCTGTATAACAGGAAACCCTTATCTGCATCCTGTATAACCGGAAACACCTTATCTTATCTACATCCGACCGGAAACGGAAACCGGAAACCGGAAACGGAAACCGGAAACGGAAACCGGAAACGGAAACCGGAAACGGAAACCGGAAAACGGAAACCGGAAACGGAAACCGGAAACCGGAAACCGGAAACCGGAAACCGGAAACCGGAAACCGGAAACCGGAAACGGAAACCGGAAACCGGAAGTGGAAACCGGAACTTCCGGGAAGGGAATGAATTGTCCCCGTACCGGCTAAAGTTATCTACTCCATTTTTAAAGAAATATAATTGGAAATATTTCGTTAACAACGGAATATCAAAACCAATACGTAATTGTTATTGAATTTTATAACATGTAAAAAAACAAAAACAAACGCTTAAAGAATTCAATTCACGGCCATCTAGAAAATCTTTTTTTTAGTATTTTAGCTATTTAGGACAGAGCAAAATATTAAGTATTACATATTGTTGCATTCACAAAAAAATGCAATTTTGAGATACTCAGATATAGGATGTCCCATTTAAGAAAATGCTGGTTTTGATAATATCTCAAAAATGAAGACATCTATATTTGTTTTAAGTACATCACTGGATTCTACGTAAAAAGTCCTAAAACTTTCGTATTTACCTTTTTTTATCTCCATTAATAACCAAGTCATAAGAGATAATAAAAATCGGCACATTTTGAGAATCACCCTGTATCTTCTAAACCCTGGGTCTCCAAACTTTCCAGCCTTAGGGCCATAGTGATTACTCCAGTAAGTTCCGAGGGCCAAAACCATATTATCATTGTTGCCGGTGGTAAAAAGTGAAATAGTCCACTGATGAAAAAAATGTCCGAAAAAGTACGCAAGTACTGCATATTAATAATTTTCCTGTCATCATCTGTAATTTCTAGATTGGTCGTAGAGTACGAGCCATGAGGAGTAACGTGACACGACATCTGGTGGACACAAGCGGAAATAGGTAGTACCTTCTATCGCTAACAGATGGCGCCAATAGCACGTACAGAATAATCTCGTTGGTTCGAAAAAGTTCTGGTGTCTTCCACTCACTTCTAGATGGCAGTAATTGGAATATATAAGAAGGCTAGTGGCGCAACCACAAGTCAGTTCCTATGACACTGTTGTGAAATAAAATAGTGCGTACCTCCTTAAAACGTGTTTGTGCGTGTTTAATTTTATAACATCTTTGTAACAGTATTTTGATTTGAATTGTTGCGTTTGTGTGTGATTTAGTAGTATGGAAAAGAAGCGAAAAATTGATAGTGAATGCAGAAAATTCAAAGATCAGTGGAACATTCAGTATTTCGTAATTGAGTCCAGTAACAAGGCGCTATGTTTGATTTGCAATGAAAGCATAGCCGTTCTCAAGGAATATAACATTAAACGTCATTATGAAACAAAACATTTTCAAAATTACTCAAAATATACAGGAAGTTTGCGGACAGAAAAATTTGAAGCAATCTTCATTTACAAAACTCAAAACTGAACAAGAGGCTGCAACTCGTGCCAGCTTTCGTGTGGCTCTTGAAATTGCAAAACGTGGAAAACCATTCACCGATGGAGAAATGATCAAGGAATGCATAATTGCAGTAGCCGAAGAAATGTGCCGTGAAAAGGTAAATTTATTAAAAACTGTCAGTATGTCAGCAAAAACTGTGGCTCGAAGGGTAGAAAACATCGCTGAAATTATATCCTCTCAACTGTTCGACACAAATGGACATGTTGAGTGGTTTTCTTTGGCCTTGCATGAGTCAACGGATGTGTCAGATACTGCTCAGGTGTTGATTTATATACGAGGAGTAGATAAAAGCTATGAAGTGCATGAAGAACTTCTTGATATGTATAGTATTCATGGCACAACCACTGGTACAGATATTTTTAAAGGAGTTGAAATGGCCATTAATCAAAAGAACCTTCGATGGAAAAACTTGAAATGTATTACAACTGATGGAGGCAAAAACATGAGTGGGAAAGATAAAGGAGTGGTCGCTCTTGTGTCAAAGGCTGTAGAAAATGACGGTGGTTCAAAACCATTAGTCTTACATTGTATCATTCATCAACAGTTTTTGTGCGGAAAATGTTTGGATATGTCTGAAGTTCTGAAACAAGTCATATCAACTGTTAATTTTATCAGATCTTTTGGGCTGAATCACCGACAATTCCGACAATTTATTGAAGAGATTGGAGAAAATAAATTACCTTATCATACTGCCGTACGTTGGCTTAGTTGTGGGAAATTCCTTCAGCGCTTTTTTGAACTTCGAGCAGTGATCGAAATTTTTTGAATGAAAAGCATCGCCCTCTTACTGAATTACAAAACAACGCATGGCTGTGGAAGTTAGCATTCTATGTTGATTTGACAAAACATGTGAACGAACTGAATTTGAGATTGCAAGGAGAAAACCAGCATCTTCCTGATTTATACACTAATATCAAATCATTCCTGAAGAAATTGATACTGTTTCAATCACAACTACGAAGTAAATGTTTTTCACATTTTAAAACATGTGAAATATTCAGCCACACCACTGAGACTGAGTTTCCTATCGATTTTGCAATCGAAACTTTGAGTGCTTTGAAAAAAAATGTTGATACTCGTTTCTCGGACTTTGATGCCATTGCGAATCAAATTAAGATTTTTCAGAATCCTTTTGATACTGACATGGAAACCCTAGCCCCGGAACTTCAAATGGAAATGATTGATCTACAGTGCAGTGATATAATTAAGAACAAATATCAAAACTCATCTTTGTTGGAATTTCTTCCACTGCCACAATTTGATAATTTGCATAAATTTGCTCGTGGGCTGTTTTCTGTTTTTGGTACTACTTATTTGTGTGAGATCTAAATTAACTGATGAGCATCTTAAATCTCTATTAATAATTGGTACAAGTAAAATTAGTCCAAAACTACAAACTATTGTCAGTGGAAAATCTCAATTACATAAATCTCACTAGTATTTCATATGTCATTATGCTTGTTATAAGTTATGTTTTTATTTAAAATGTATAAAATGTTAGTTGGATTCATTTCAATAATTTGTTAGTTATTATATACTGAAGTTTAATTTTCTGCATATTATACATGTCTTTACTCATTACAATTCTGTGTTTCTTTATCCAACTTATCACAAAAACAATACCAATAAGCCCACAACAATGTTATGAGTAGTTAGCCCATGACCATATTAATGTAGATGTCATATTAATAATTATTCAACATAAAATTAGAATACTTCAGTAAACTAAATTTAATTTCCTATAAAAAATATGTTCTCTAAAAGGATTTTTCAAATATGCTAGCTCTCCGCGGGCCGGACAAAATCTGTCCGCGGGCCGGATGTGGCCCTCGGGCCGTAGTTTGGAGACCCCTGTTCTAAACCAATCAAGTTAGCGTAGATCTGATTGCGCCATTAAACTTAACACTAAAAAAGAGATCGGGACACATATCTACGTTTTTTGTATCTCTTACAATATACCCTATAATATCAATGAAATAAATCCACTCTGTACTTTACCGTAATTTAAATTAATCTGTTTGATAATGGTAAGTTGAGTTGTTGGAACCACAGTCACGAAAATACAAATGTGTTATAGAAAAAAAGTTAACGTGATTTATTTTATTAATTTAAGTTATTGTTATCTTTGCAAAATTGAGACCTTGTTTAAAAATTGTTGTCAAGTTAATGTATGTGTTTATTATTATATAGACTCTGCATTATCTTTATTATGTTTAACATGCGTTATAAAAGCACAATCTTTAAATTTATATAGTTGTTTAATTTATATATGTTTTATTTAGATCATTTTTCTCGTCTCTTAGATATACAGAAACCTTACGATAAAAATATATTTTGATAGTGTAAGACAATAGTATATTGCTCACGAGGTGGGAACATATTTGATTGCAACCGAGATTATTTTTTTTAAGTTTTTCAATTTAAATTGCAAAGATCGTTTTTAAAACGATTCGTAATATACATTACGAATCGTACAATGATTTAAATACATCAGATATGTAGCTATTTTATTTGAATTTATTAAATGTTACATTACTTTTATGCAAATAACGTATGATAAACTTTCACAAAATACTACATGTTTTACGTGATGGTAAGTAAATTGTAAGAAAAAAGATTTATATTCGTGATTCGAAATACAGGAATCTTTGATTCGAATCATATTTTTCTCTTGCGAATCCTTTATTCGAGAACTCCTGATTGGAATCATATTAGGATTTAATGAGTAAAATTGTAATATTTTGTTTTTTGAAAAGAGTGCCTTGCAAACAATTGAGTAACTCGCTCATTTGACAACTCCCTGGGCCCATAATTTGCTTACATGTCACCCTCGAGGACGGGCATCCAGCTGATTCATTACTGTACTGATAGAAAACGTATTTGTTTATAAACGAAATACTGATAATAATTATGCGTTAGTGTTACCCATATCTATAAAAAGCTAGATTTTTCAATACACAGTAATACAAAATTTAAGAAATGCATGTTTATTGACATAAAATGTATACATTAGATTTGCAACGTATATCCAAAAATGAGACACAAAGTGAAAAATGGTTCACCATTATTCAATAAAATGTGTCTGAAATGGGTAGCGCTATAACCTAATTCTGATACATTGATACACTTCAAATGAAATTCGTCCTTTCCTGTGTGAAGAATAATAAACTGTTATCGTAGCTCTTGATTTAAACAGGACGCTTTTTTACTTTATGTTATGTGTGATAATCGTTACGTATTATTATTATTACAAAAGATTGACAGTTATAAATTCATTTTGACTGCTAAAACTGAATGACTACTGTCAAGATTTTGTTAATTAATAAATATGACGTCATTGTTTCCTAGACACTCTTTACAAAAAAAAAAATATTATCATCAAATCTAAAATAAACTATGAGTGTTATACACCACTGAGTTCAAAAAATACTCTTTTAAAAAATATAAGAAACCAAATGGCACCCATTAAAAAACAAAAGTTGGCTATGGCTCCCGGGTTCAAAATAGACATTATCCTGACTATAAATCACGATAATAATCATTTTATATTTAAAAAAGACTGCAATAGTATTCTTTTTCAATGTGACGATAATAGTTAAATATTCGTTTAAAAGTAACGATACTAGTCAAATATTATGGTTATCGTAGAACATAGATCACTCTAATAGTCACATTTTGACTAAAGACTTTGACTATTGCAGTTCTTCAATATTCAAATGTTCGTTGTAATGTGATGCTAATAGTAAAATGTTCGTATTAAAGTGACAATAAAAGTCACATGTTGACAGTATCAGGACTGTAGATCACTATAATAGACACATTTTGACCATAAAAAGACTACAATAATCAAATGACTGTTTTAATGTGGCGATAATAGTGAAATGTTCTTTTTATAGTGACGATAATAGTAAATTGTTCGTTTTAAACTGACAGCAATAGTGACATTTTGGCTTAATGCTTTTATTTAGAGTTTTTATCATTTTTATTACAGTTCGCATTCGTGATATTTTTTAAGATGAAATGAAAATAATTTACTTTAAATCAGTGATTTGTACGAGTGGTGCATGAAATAAAATTTCGAGTTGAGAATTAGGCCGTTTATCAACTCGAACTTTTACTTCATGCTCGGTCTGGGAGTGGAAGATATTCTTTTAATATTTTGAAATTGTTGATGAATTTTCAAGATTTCAATTAATCATGAAAGTCCTAACTATTTTTGGTAAATTTCCATAATTTTACTAAGTGTTTAACGCTTTTCGTGAATTCACAAGATTCCCTTTAATTTTCGAAATTCTGACGTATTTCCTGAGTTTCCGTTGATTTGAAAAGTTATCTTAAAATAAAATATACTATCTATTAAAAAGTGCCTATATAATGTCAAAGTTGTAAATGTCTAGATTCAATAGATTTTAAAAATCGACATTTTAAAAAATCAGTTTTTGGTGAAAACAAACTAGATATTTCAAATTTGTTTTTAGATCATTGGTGGGCCCTGAAATATGCAACTTTGCCCCAATTTAACCGATTCTCTATCTCTTCAAATAAATGAAATCCCCATACATTCTGTCGAAATACAGACACCCTGTATATATTTAAGGAATTTTACAATTTGATGTATAACTTCTTAATTGAAACAAACCATTGAGACTTATTTATTTCAACGACCAAAACTATATTTATAATTTGAACATGTTATTGTCTTTGTAAACAACACTAATAAAATAGCCTAGTTCTTTAGTATACAGTGAATGTTTCTTTTAAGTATACATATACCAATGTATACGCTGTAAATTTTTTAGCCATTCGTTATTTTTTTAAATAAATTCAAATTGAAGCTTCTAATGAGTGTTTCCACTCCTTGGTTAAGCATGAAGTAAAGTTTCGATTTTAGAAAACCTCGAAAATTAGGTTTTTAGGGTTTTCTAAACTCGAAATTTTACTTCATGCACCAGGCGTACAATACAGAGAAATATTGTGAAGTTCAAAATATACTGCAAAGGTAAGTATTGATTTTATGTTTGATCACATGTTATTAAATTTAACAAATGTTAATTTTATCTAATCAAAATTTGAGCGCTTGGATCAATTTGCTCTAAGTTGTGGAGGTATACTTATGAAGAAATCCCCTTATATTCAACAAATTTTTGATTATCTTGATTCAGCAATAATAATTTATAACCCAATCAATCCTTTTAAATCCATACAATTGAATCGAATTCTTTCTGATTTAACACAGAGAACCTGGTAATTTTCTCCTATCAGCCACCATCAACCAATTTTCCCAAAATTTTCTTCACACAAAACTACACCCAAACTGGCGCCAAAGCAACAACTAGATGTTAATCAGGTTTGCGCTTTCACATTACCGCTCCACGCCCGAGAAATCCACCGCAAAATTAGGGGTAGCATAAAAGAATCAACGTGACTTTACAAATATGACGTGACTAAAAGGGCCGCAACGGCTAGGCAAAAAAAGAAGCCGCCTCGTTATATAATTAAAAGAGTTCGGTTAAAGAAAAAAAAAAGAAGTGTCGCGCGCGTTCTTGTCCCCCTTTTTTCTGCTTGGCACGTTCACTGTCATTGTCTTGGTGGTGAGCCTCGAGGGGTGTTCTTGGACGCGCGAGATGGAATGACATCGGTGGAATTTCTGAAATGCATTGAATTCGGTTTGAATGGTTATTTTTTTCGTTACGGAGGTAATAGTTCACTCAAGGCGTTTCTTTTTTCGCTGTTGCTGCTCGTGTCCGAAATGTAACAAACACGCAACCTCTAGCCCCGAGAACGGCCACGAATTCGATATAATAACTATGTAAAATGGTTATCGTAAATTCGAATGCGATTGAAAGAAAAACAAGAGAAATGGCAATTTTGTGTGTTATTCAACCAATGTAGTACAAGAAAATGTAATATGGTAACGATTAGTGGCGTAGAAAAATCTTTTCGCTCCTTTTTTTCTTAGAAAAAGGTTTTCATTAATTTGGTCAACCTTAGTGCCATTGATAATAGGTTATGATGTAACCCAGATTTTTCAATACCAACGTCCATATGTTAAATTTGGATTCTACATATTATTCTGTAAAACAATCATTAAGTAATATAATCTCCGAATATAACCTTTTTCCAAATAATTGACATTTAAAAAAAATAGTGATTTATTTTAAAATTTGTATCTCCGCATGAAAGAAAATCGAAAATGAAGATTTATTATTGGAAAATTAGTATACAGAGTGTTCAAAATTTCATTCCATATTTGACAACTTTGAACCATTAAATCTCGATTTTTTTAAGTTAAACACCCTGTATATTTGTAAATGTTCTTACACAGATTTCAAATCTGCATTGATCTATATTAGCATGACCTATGCTAGTTTTTCAGAAAAATATAAAAATAGAAAATAGGTACACGGAATACTACTATAAATCAATGTAGAATATGTAACGATATACAGGGTGTTCTATTTAATAAAATATAAATTTAATTGGATGCCATCGGGTAAAGTCAACACATTACCCTTTAGAAAAACTCAAAAAATTGGTTTGGTCGCGTAGCGAAGCGAATACTCATTTAAATTATATAATTATGAATTACAATTATTATAAATATATATATATATATATAATATATACAGGGAGTTTTTCTTAAAAGTATACGTATTTCAAATTCCGCCTATTTGTTTGAAATCTTAAGATATTCGTTGTTGTTTTTAAGAGTTAAATTTTAAGCTTCAAACGAGTGTTTTCCTCTCCCAGACTAAGCATGAAGTAAAATTTCGAGTTTAGAAAAACTCCGTGAGATTTTTTGGGCTTTTCTATACTCGAAATGTTACTTCATGCGCCACGCGTATAAACCAATATAATATTGTGAAATTTACGTACATTTGAACTTCACTTGAAATCAATGTTATACACGTGGCGGATGAAGTAAAATTTCGAGTTTAGAAAATCCCAGAAAATTTGTCACTGGCTTTTTACAATACTTTCATTAATTTATATAATCTTGAGGGTTTTCAAGTTTTGGTTCAATTTTTAAAATCTTTGTCAATGTTGGTGAATTTCCAAGATTTTAATTAATATTCAAAATTTTGTCGGCTCGAGAATTTTATAATACGTTAGTTAATTTTGAAACTTTCTTTTAATTTTAGAAATTTTGACAAAAATTATGCATTTTCCAAGATGTTGTTGGTTTTTAAATTCTTGACTCCTTTCGTTATTTTTTGAAACGTTGACGCCTTTCATGTGTTTACTAGATTTACGTTAATCTAAAAAAAATCCCGGTAAAAAATTTATTAGGCAAAAAATATGAGGACTTTCTTCAAAACGATTATCAATCGTTAACGAATAATATAACGTTTAAATGAATTAATCGATAATATATAAAATTACGAAAAAACTATTCATGAAAATGCAAACAATGTCTAAATTAATAAGACAACTCAAGACGATAAATATCCATTGAAACAACTACTTCCCGTGCAAATACACCTCCGGATATTGAATTATACAATGAAATATTTAAAATCTTATTTAATTTGATTTGTTACAACGCTCTATTAAAGTATATGTAACGTTTAGGTCAAATTCTCTCCAAACAAACTAACAATACAAATTTAAAATGAAAGGAGAGATAGCAACAAATTAGAGATGAGAGGACTTGGATTAAAACTAATGTCTTAAGCCATCTATAGACGCGTTTCGAGATTTATCTCTCTTCAGTATAGCTTTGCTTATGACGTTTAAAAAAATAGGAATAAAATTAAAACAAACTTACTTGGAAAAAGTGTTTCCCGACATTTGCGATGAAATTCCTTTTTTCTCCGAAATTTTATTGTGCAATGTGTAATTTTTTTTGTATCAATGAAAAATTTAGAGTATTGGCTGTACAACGCCGTAATTGTTTTAGGGGGTGCCATTTGAAATTTTCGAAAAAAATGACAACATGCGAAGTTTAATCAAAAATTATTTTTTTTCCATAAATTACCCGAAAAAAATTATGTGAAGGTATACGAGGTCTTAACCTGTAACTCAATTCAAAATTTAGGCGCCGGCGTTAATTAGTTTCTCTACAAAATAATCTCAAAAATGGGGCGAAATTTTGAAAGAAGGGGTTATAACAGCGAAACCGCTAAAGTGAAGGGTATAACATGTTAGATAAAAAATAAATACTCTTCGAGCACTTTCCAAATCTGCAATAAAAAATAGGGCATTCCGTTTAAAGGAACATAAGTTTGGTACGCCACTGGAGTACGGCACGCCACTGATGATTAGAAATATTTTTGAAACATAGCGACGGTAATTATGCACCACTTTGCTCTTAGATTTTTTCGATTGCTTTTATCGTAAAGGAGCTATGGTCCGAGGCGTCTTAAGTGCCACACCCGGTATATATACTTTTTAATATATTATATATTTTTTATTTTATATTTTAATTTTTTTCTTCTATATCTGTAAACTCTAGAACTAAATGATATGAAAAATCGATATATTAATCATATTTTATTATAATTTGAGGTCGGTACCTGTGCTGATCACAGCAGATTTTTATTTTAGTGTCCTCTTTTCTGCCGGTTTTGTCGGTGGAGCCAATTTTAGTAGGTGGCAAAGTCTAATAATTTAGAAATTTAATACCCGACTTTGCCCCTCAAATTTACCACAACAAAATATCAAATAATGTTTAAAACTTTCCCCATCAAATCTGTAATTCAGAACATTTGACCCATCAAAAGCAAAAGGAATGTTGTCATGGCAGATCAGTTATTGCCACAACCCAAACAATCAAGGAAGAAAAATCCCTTGCCAAAAAAATAAGTTGAGGCAATCAAATCCATGTATAAATGGATGCCACAAAATGATAAAAATTATTCTTAGAGTATAATTCTGGATATTTAATTAAAACACTTGGTTTTGTTTCTCTAATTTATATTTTCTCCGACTAGTTTCGACCATTGGTCATCTTCGGGGAGGAATGATGACCAATGGTCGAAACTAGTCGGAGAAAATATAAATTAGTGAAACAAAACCAAGTGTTTTAATTAAATATTCAGAATTATATTCAAAAATGTTTCACCACGGGTTAAGTGAGAAATTAATTAAAGGTATTCTTAGAGTATATTGCAGTTTTACTTTCAGAACTATAAATTTTTTATTTTTTTAATCCTAATAATAATTTTGTAATAATTAACAATTTATATTATTATAAACCGTTTCTCTGTATAACAAATAGCAGATTTGTGCCTTATTGATGTTGTTTTTTTAAATGTTCCTACCCTTATAACTTCAGAAAGTCAAAGTACTATGTAGCATTAAAAATTGTTTATATAAAAATAATATAAAAGTATATAAAGTATCAAAATTGTATCTTTAAAACCATTCAATTAAATTATATCTAAATAAAAGGAAAGAAGAATAATTTAACTTTTTTATAGTTTCTACATTATTGACTGACCCGAAACAAATTTTCATGGGGCGTTTCTAAACTCGAAATTTTATTTTATGTGCCACGCGTATAAAACATTAAAATATTATTATTATTATTTTGTAAAAGGTAAATATTGATAATTTCGTAACCGTCATTAAACTATTCTTGGCAATATTATCAATCTCAGCAATAAGCAAACTTATTTGAAAATGGTATAAAAAAAAATTAGAAACTTTAACCTTGGTTTTCTCTAAACTCGGTTCTGGTTACATAGAACCAGGGTTGTTATCTTTAAAACACTTTGTTTTAAAACAGTGTTTTAAACATGTTTAAAAACAGCCGTCGTATTTGAAAAGGTTTTGTTTTGAACATGTTTAAAATCTTAAATTTGATTAAAACATGTTTTATACGTTAACTTTGTTTAAAACGTTTTTTTTTTTATTATCTTTAATTTGCAATATTATATATTTTTCAAAATTTTTTGTTTACATTTTCAAATTTTAACTAAATTGTTGAAGATATTTTAAATTACATTAATAAACTTAACATTTTATTACAATAAAATATCAGAACTGTATGTGCATTAATGTGATTTTTAAATACAGGATTTTTTTCTTTCAGGTATGCATATACATACACTATAAATTTTACGACATTCGTTGCTTTTTTAAAAGATTTCAATTTGAATCATTAAACGATTGTTTTCTACTCCCAGACTAAACATGAAGTAAAATTTCGAGTTTAGAAAAGCCTAAAAATTTGGATTGGCCGCGTAGCGAAGCGGAGCGGCCAATCCAAATAAGGCTTTTCTAAACTCGAAATTGTACTTCATGCGCCACACGTATAAAACACTGTAATATCGTAAAGTTTAAAATATACGGCTTTAGCAATCTAATATGTAGATGTGAATAAAACGTAAGTCAAATTCTGCGCTGAACAAATTGTTGAAAACAGTGATTATACGCAGCCCAATAACTCTAACGTATATTAAGGTTACCTATAATTGTTGTTGTATGTATGTGTTTTTGAACTTCACTGTAAATCAGTATTTTTAAGCGTGGCGCATGAAGTAAAATTTTAAGTTTAGAAAAGCTTAATTTGGATTGGATGCTCCGCTTCGCTACTCGGCCAGTCCAAATTTTTAGGCTTTTATAAACTCGAAATTTTACTCCATGCTTAGTCTGGGAGTGGAAAACACTCGTTAAAAGCCCCAAAATAACTGCTTTAAAATAGTGAATTCCCGCAAATTTAAAAAAAAAACGCTGTAATTATGTATACTTAAAAGAAAAATGCTCTGTTTGTTCTGTTTTAAACACTTTTAAACGTGTTTTAAACACGATTTAAACATGTTTTTAATCGTTAATGTTTTAGACGTTGTTTCAATGGAAAAACACGTTTTGTTAAAAAAACTGTCTGTTTTAATTAAAATGAAAAAAAAAAACACCCTTCATAGCACCTTGTAATATTGAGCCAGCAAAATGTCAAAGATCTCGAAAACATAACATTCTGAGGTAATGCTATTTAATGATTGTTCAGAGAATTTTATATTGAATCCAAATTCGAAATAGAAAATATAGCATTCTTTTTAAAATGACGAAGTTTGTGTTGACTTCCGGTATAACTGGAAGTCGTATTATCTTGAAAAGAGTATAACTGATTACATAAATGCTGAAAATCTCATTAAATACATTAATTAAAATGTGCGGTTTCAGTGGGACACCGTGTATATTGTCTAACCACTGAATATTCGTACATAATACTAGGGCTGCGATTAAAATCCGGATATTCGTGGTATCCGGATGTTCGAATAATCAGATATCCGAATAACAAAAAAAATATATTCGAATACCCGAATATTAACTATTCGGATAATCCGGATATCTACGTTATCCGGATATTCACATTATCCGCAAATTAGGAATATTAGAATATTTCGAATATCCGCATTATCACCAGCGATACGTAGATTTTTAAAAAGTAATTAAAATTAAAACGATGCAAATTACGAAGAGCGTCAACATTCTTCTAAAAATTGACGAAATTCTAGATAATTTATCAATAGTATTATAATTATTATTATTGAAAGTATTCAATTTTTTTAAATTTACGATAATCTTTATTAAAAATTGAGAAAAATATTTTGAAAATTCATAAGAGTATCAACATTTTTAAAACTAACGAAAATACGACAAATGGACGACAATTTCTAAGATTTTAAATTCTTATGCAAATCTCGATATATTGAAAATGTCGTTAAAATTTTATAAATCGATAAAATTGAAAATTTTACGAAAATCTCGAAATATCGAAAATCTATATGAATATTTTATGAATTGATGAAAATCTGAAAATATTGATCTCATGAAATTTTTCTATATCGACAAATTTCACAAAGTATCAAAAATCTCATGAACATTTTATAAATCGACAAAAAGATTGTTTTTAACTCCCAGAGTAAACATGAACTAAAATTTTGAGTTTAGAAAAGCCCCGCGACCCGAGACAAATTTTCACGGGGCTTTTCTAAACTCAAAATTTTACTTCATGCGCCACGCGTATAAAACATTGAAATATTATTATTATGATTTTGTAAAAGGTGAATATTGATAATTTTGTGTAAAAGGTAAATATTGATAGTTTCGTAAGCGTCATTAAACTATTTTTGGCAATATTATCAATCTCGGGTGAAGGCCTTTAAAAATTAATTTAGAGCATTAAATTATTGTAAATATTAAATCTAAAATATCTGGTATCGAAAACTATCGATAATTTGAATATCGCTAGTTTTCACTACGATATTTTACCGTATCTATACTTTGCTATGCGATATAATTGATACCCAATATCGATATATTTTTTTCACCGTGCTAAGGCAACATTGCTTATTATATATTCGAAATATCCTACTATTGCGGATATCCGGATAATGTGGATATCCAGATAACGCAGATATCCGGATAATGCGGATCTCCGGATAATACAAATAACCGATTATTAGAATAGTTAATATCCAAATATTCGGCTATTCGAATAATTTTTATTTTATCCGGATATCCGAAAATTCGAATATCCGGATACCACGAATATCCGGATTTTAGTCGTAGCCCTAGCATACATCATTTCTAGTTTTCATTTTTTATATACTCGTTATATAGAAATGTTTAGATATTTCTTTTAAATTAGCGGTACATTTTAAAATATTTAAAATGTAAAAGTATTATTAAGCTATACAAAATGAAACCTCGTCCTGATTTACCCGATATTTTCTTTATTCAAAGGATGCAATCTGTTGTTACAAATGTTGTCTATCGAATTAAACTTAATTCGACTGCATAAAATCCGCGTAAACTTGGGTCCTTCCGTGTCGGCGCCCAATTTGAATAACGTGCCACACGAATTTATCTGCCGGTGTGTTTTTGTGTACGTATTTCGTGATCCATTGTGCGTTTTGGAAATGCACCGCCATTGGCCGGACGGCACGCGCTAAGGGCCCCATCTGGGCGGAGGGTGGAGGGCGCAGGATGCGCTTTATAAAGAACAACAGGTAGCTCTTTCCGTCATATTCGTTCCGAACCCCGATCAAGCTCGTTCTTCTCGTTCACCACAAAATAAACCGTCTCAAGTGCTCACTTCCCGGTAGTGCCATGGAATCCCCCGAGTCTTTCGGTTACGTCTATATGATGAACACCCCCGGTATCCACCCAACCTCCACTTGGGAATCGTGTTCGACGGGTAGTTACGACAGCATCCACGACGACTACAGGAGTTCTAGTCCTGAATCCGGGAATTCCAGTGGAAGGACGAAAAACAGGGTGACTCCTTTGGTGTTGCGGAAACGGCGATTGGCCGCGAACGCTAGGGAGAGGAGGCGGATGCAGAATTTGAACCAGGCTTTCGACCGCCTCCGGACTTTCCTCCCCCAACTGGGCCAGGACAGGCAGCTCTCTAAATACGAAACGCTGCAAATGGCGCAGACTTACATCTCAGCACTTTACGACCTCCTGGATCAACCGCCCACGCAATAATCGAAAAAAAGCTGGTAACTAAAAATTTGTACCAAAGTACTTATGATGAAATTAATTTTCATTACCATCCCTATTTAAATGTGTTGTACTAAATTTGCTCACTAATTGTTTACTAAGTCATTTTGAATATTTTATATGTTTAGTCTGTATTTATTGTTGATTAGTATTTAAGATTGTACATTTATGCGAGTATCTGCCATTACAGTATTATTATTGTTAATTTAAGAAGTTTGTTCCATTGAAAGTTGAAGCTGTGAGTAGTGTATTCATTTTGTGCCAATGTATTATTTGTGTAATTAGTTCTCTATGTTTTTAATATATGTGTAAATAAATTTATATATTTTCTAAACATTGTTAAATTGTTATTAAATATTTCCTGTTATTTTGCTATCCTGAATTATTAACTTGATAAGTGAAATGCTTAAATATTTAACATATAACAAGGTAAGTGTGCTTACAGTTTTTTTTTTATAGTAAAGTTGCAAGGGGAATTTTTTATTTAAGGGTAATCAAAAATTAACTTTTTTATTGTGGCTTTCAAATAGAAGAAAGTGTACCTAATTTATTCTTTTGAAATTTATTATAAATTTGGAGCAATAAAAATTGTTTTTAGAGACAAATATTTTATCATTAAAACAATTTGTTTCAATTTATTTTGTAAATAGGAGAGTTATTCCGTTTAAAATAGCAATAAAATGAAATATAAATCCGTTCCTAAAATAAATTCTGAAAATGAATAAACGAGTACAATGGATTTAAAAATTATTTCTAAACTTATAAAGTTTGATAAGTGAAATGTTTAAATACTTAAAATATAACAAGGTAAGCGTGCTTACAGTTTTTTTTTTATAGTAAAGTTATAAAGGGAATTTTTCTTTTAAGGGTGATTTACAAGTAATCAAAAATGAACATTTTTATTGTACCTTTGAAATTAAAAAAAATGTGCCTAAATTATTTATTTGAAAATCATTATAAATTTCGAGTTATACAAAATTGTTTTTAAAGAAAAATATTTTATCGTAAAAGAATCCGACAAATTGTTTTAATTTATTTTGTAAATAGATGTTAATGTTATCCCGTCAAAAATGCAATAAAATTAATATAAATCCGTTTCTGAAATGAAATCTAAAAATAAATAAACGTGTAAAATGAATTTTCAAATAATTTTTAATTTTTGTTTTTTTACGCATTATGAAAGCCTATGTCAACCAGGATTGTTAAAAAACGTTTTGTTTTTCATTTCAATTAAAACAAACAGCTTTTTATACAAAACGTGTTTTTATTCCAATGAAACCGTGTTAAAAACATTAGTAAATAAAAACATGCTTAAAACGTGTTTTAAACATCCATAACATTCTCGGGTTAATAAAACGTTTTAGTAGATTACTATTGTTAGTTTACAACTAATAATTTAATAGGATTATTTAGAACTTATTTAATAATGCAATACATCATAAATGTATAAACCTTATCAGTATGTTTTGAACTTCACTTGAAATCAGTGTTTTATACGCGTGGTGCATGAAGTAAAATTTCGAGTTTAGAAAAGCGCATAGCGCTACGCGGCCAAACCGAATTTTCAGGCTTTTCTAAACTCGAAATTTTACTTCATGCTTAATCTGGGAGTGGAGACACTCATAAGAAGTAAATTTTAATCTAATAATGTATCAGAAGAAATACATTTTCACAAACATAAAAAAAAAACAGTGTAACATGCCTTTTAAATCAATTGATTACAAAGAAGTTAGAACACACGAAAATGTAATGTTGCCACGTTTATTCTATCATTATTTTAAAACTAACTAATAACATGTATATTTTGCTCTGTTAATACGATTATTATTATTAGTATCGTGTTTGTATACGTCTAGTAGAGATTAATTAGCAATAAACTATAATGATATTAACGGCAATTCTAATAATAAGGCTAAAGATGCTGAAACACGGTTTAAATAACATTTATACAGACATAATTGTAATATTTTATTATGATAAAATATTATTTATAATAATGTAATTTGGATTATCATCAAAAATCAATGATAACTCAATGAAACAGTGTTTAAAACATTAAAAATTAAATACATGCCTCAAATGTGATTTAAAAATAAACAGCTTTATTAATTGCCCATTTTCGGGTTAATAAAACATTTTATTAGATTACTATTGTTAGTTTACAACTACCAATTTAATAGGGTTATTTAGAATTTATTCAATAATGAAACAAATCATAAATGTCTAAACATTATCAGTATCTTTAAAAATTTAACCAAAATTTGAAAACGTAAACAAAAAATGTTTATTATTAAGTAGTATAAAATATGGTTTAACTAATTTAAGACAATAAAAAAAACGTTTTAAACAAAATTACCATTTAAAACATGTATAAACAAATTTAAAACCTGTTAAAAACAAAACCATTTAAAACACGACGGCTGTTTTTGAACATGTTAAAAACACTGTTTTAAAACAAAGTGTTTTAAACATAACAACGCTGATATCAACATAGGTGACTAACAAATATATTTTTTTTTTCGGGTATCCTGGTCACTACCCAAGCATTGTAGGAAATAAAAATGTTGATTAGAGGATTTGGAATCGTACAAAATTCAAAGCCATAGGACAGTTTGTTTTCGGATTTTTTCCCTTAATGCACCCAAATCAAACTGACCAAATTTCAAATATTTTATTAAAAAGTTTGTGCTTAAGTTAAATCTTATGTTAATAATAAGATTTAACTTAAGCAATATATCTTGAATTTCGCTTTAAATCTGTGATTTGTACGCGTGGTGCATTAAGTAAAGTTTGGAGTTTAGAAAAGCCCGGCAATTTGGATTTTCTAAACTGGGAATTTTTAGTTCATGCTTAATCAAAGAGTGGAAACACTCGAGAAGCTTTAAAGTGAACTTACTTATAAAATCAATAAATGTGGAAGAAATTACTACGTTATTTAATGTTATAACGTATTTATCTAAGCGATAAAAATAAAAACCAAAAATTTACTACACAAAAAAGATAATTTAGTAGGAAATATAAACGATATAAAGTGTCAAAAAGAAGTAAATAAATTAAATGTTCTTGAAATTAGTTTTTAAATAAGGAAATTTAGTGTAAAATATAAGCGCTGGAAAGTCTTGAAATTAGGTGTATGATTTTTCCAACTAAGCCAGATTTAATTTAACTTAAATTTGACTTATTTAGCAAAATTAAATTTGAATAACCAAATTATGGATTTTTAATTGCCTAATCTTGAATCTTTGCTTGAAAATTAATAAAAATTAAATTTCGTCCATGATAATTTCTTGAATTAATTTCTCATTTAACTTTGTTAAATAATTTGAATAAAAATAAATAATCATTTAAGAATTTATGTTGTAAACTCATTTTGAATAAATCATATTTGAGTATTCATTTACGGACCAGTCGCGTAGATAGGGTGGAGGGGATTTAGGGGATCGATCCTTCCCCATGAGTCTTTAAAATTAGGGTAATGAACTAAAGGGCTGTTTTTCTGTAAGCGATTTATTTTGTTATAATTTTACTTCCTGCATCACGAATATAAGATAACAATTTCAAGTGAAGTTCTCTTTTTAACAATATTTCAGTGTTTTCAGTGTTGAATTCGTGTGGCGCATGAAGTTAAATTTCGAGTTTAAAAAGGCCTGAAAATTTGGTTTAGTCGCTCTGCTTTTCTACGCGACCAAACCAAATTTTCAGGCTTTTCTAAACTCGAAATTTTACTTTATACTTAATCTGAGAGTGAAAAACGCTCGTTTAAAGTTTCAAATTGAATTCATTTAAAAAAGCGTATCCAAAAGTATACTTAAAAGAAAAATTCCTTCTATTTAATTTTAACACGTTATCTTAATCTGACCACGTTTTTAATGTATTGTGTTTAATTGGAGATTCCAGAATAAATAAATAAATACAAATACAAAAAATGTCAAAAAGAAAATCTGTTGTATATTTTCATTTATGCAAGTCTACTTTAGGGTCTCATAACTTTAAGATCTGAAAGATTTATATATTTTTTTGTGTCGAATATTAAAATATGCTTATTTCTTAAGAATCTTAAATTAATTCTACTATCGATACGTTCTTAGTAAGGCGTTGAATGAAAGTGTTCAATTACTATACAATTTGATCATTTTCTGGACTAAATAATTAAAAATGGTAATATAAAAAATTGGATTTTCAGTTACACTGTGTAAAAGTAAACTTCCTTATTCTGAAAAAAAAAGTGAACTAAACCTTAGATTTACTTGCATAGAATTCATAAAAATTACTATTACCATTCTTGCAACGTTATCAAATTAAAAATTAGTCAAACTGGCAAGAAAATCCTATACGCTAAAAGTTGAGTAAAACATCAACTCTATTTATTTTAGTAATAAATTTGACAATAAAATAAACTGTAAAATAAGTTTATGATTGGTCGTCTAACGAGTGTTTCTAATCCCAGATTAAACATGACGTCAAATTTCGAGTTTAAAAAAGCCTAAATATTCGGCTCGGTCGCGTAGCGAAGCGGAGCAACCGAGCCAAATTAGGCTTTTCTAAACTTGAAATTTTACTTCATGCGCCACGCGTATAAGGCACTGATTTCATGTAATTACTTTTAGTATATCAATCATCAATTGTTTAAATGAGAGAGTGCTAATGGACACATCATTATTTTTTGTATAACTTTAGAAAACCTTAGAAAAATTAATTTATGAAACAAAACACTACTAACACAAATCGCCCCCCTCCCCGCCCCACTATCTCAAAAATCTATCTATGCCACTGTCACGCACTGTATTGTAAAATGAGATTTATATTTACCCTAATGGGATTTTGAAGTCATTTCAAAATATTCATAAAAATAAATCCAAAAATACGACTGATTATAAAACATGAAGATAAGTTTATATAAATGAAATTATATAAAAGTCGGAAACTATCTAGGCAATCACAATAAAATGGACACATGAAAACCGCCCAATACGACTAAAATAATTATTTTTATTGTTAAAAATATTTGAGCGTTTCTCTATAATTCGAATTATGCATATTATTGTGTTTCTATATCGCTTAAATTTGACAAAAATAATAAACGGCTATCTTCACACTTGTATTTGAATTACCAAATGTACATTTCGGACACAAAGTGACCTTTATCAATGTATTAATACTATATACAAAACTAAAATGCAACACAATATATACACAACGGATTACAATACAAAGCGGTGTGAGTCGAGGTAAGGTTATTATGGGAAAAAACATAAATTACCAGAAGGATCAAAGAAAATAAGGGTAACGGTATGGACGAGAAAAGCGTATTTGGGAGAAAACCAGGGACAGATTAAATCTAACAAAATATTTTGAGTGGACTTAGATCAAAATTCATTAATTTGCTTTAGGATTTCTTCATTTCGATTGCCTCTAATATGTTTAATAGATAATTAGACGATTGTTTCAAAAATTTGACATTATCAATTGTGAGTTTATGCCCGGTTTCTATTAAATGGTTAGCTAGGGCTAATTTTTCTGGATACAAATTTTTAGCATGAGTTAAATTTTCTTTATATCTAATTCGTAAATTACGTTGCGTTTGACCAATATATATCTTCTCACGATTACAACAAATTGTCATCTATTTCACATTTTAGTAACATTATTATGAAGGACATTCTAAACAATTGGAATATTTTTTATAAATATTTAAAATAAGTGCAGCAAATAATAGTATATTATTTAGAGTGTTATGGAAAATAAATCTTATTTTATTTATTGTTTAAATAATTAAAGTTTAAAATTCGCGGATTATTGTGGACATCTTATGTATTATTTTTTGTTTACTTGCATAGTATACAAGGGGTAAATATTTTTTCAATCAATATCTTTATCTAGTCACCTTTAATATAAGTTAAAATTAATTTCATTATACTTTATACATATTATATTATAATTGTGTCTGTTGATGTGTTAAGTCCATGTTGTATTTAGCACGAATAAAGATATCTATTTTTATTTCTACTCTTAGTATATTACACATTATTATCAAAGTTTAGTTAATGATAAACTGTAACGTTTTAAAACTAGTTTTAGCATAAGAATAAATATTCAATATTAAACATAATCTGTAAATGAATAGTCGTGTAAAAAATGTGTTAATTATTATTTAATTAATTTCTCTTAGCTCGTTGTGAAACATTTTGAGCAACCATAAACAATGAATTAATATACTTGATATTGTTTTACTAATTTATTGTAACAATCAGTGCAACCATATCAAGTGTATAAAATTACAACAATTCGTGTAAAATGCAAACAATACGTCTTCATTAATAATACAACTTAAGACCATGAATACCCATTGAAACAACTACTTCCCGTGCAAATAGTTGTTTCAATGGGTATATATTGTCCTAAGTTATCTTGTTAATTAAGATGTATTATTGCGTTTTCTACAAATATTCGATATTTTATATATTATGTTTAATGTGTGAAAATTATAAGAAGCGTCAGCTTAATTTCTCAAACTCAAATAGTTTTGAATTTAAATTATTCTAATATCAAGTGGTTTAATTTACAGTTTATAGGTATTTTTTAATTTAGAATTAAACAAAAATAATCAAGTACGTTTGATTAAAATGTGTTCTATTGCACATTTAATTAACTTAGTCCGTTTAAACATTAACAATTTTTCTAGTATTTCTTTAAAGGAAATGTGAATTACGGGAAATCGTATCGAATTGACTTCAACTTTACCCATTCAGTCACGACCATCACAACACTCATGGATTCCGGGACAAATATAAAAATATTCGTCCCGGATTCCATGTGTGTTGTGTTAGTCGTCGTCTCTGGGAAATGAGGAAGGATATTCTCTTTTATTAAAATTATAATTATTCTTCATTTCTCTTTAAAACATAAATATACAAAAATATTTAAGTACAATACTTGAATGTATTCAATATGAATTAGATAAAATATAAAACTGCAATTCATATAATTCCAATAAAACATTGCAGAGTTTTTATGCATTCACTCTGAATTTTTAGGATTCGTTGATTTTGGATAAGCGTTAAATTTGAAACTTTTGACGAGTGTTTTCCATTATTTAATTAAGCATAAACTAAAATTCTGAATTTAGAACAGGCTGAAAATTTGGATTGGTCACGTAGCGAAATAGAGCGACCAATCCATATGTTCAGGCTTTTCTAAATTCAACATTTTACTTCATGCGTCACGCGTATAAAAGACTGAAATATTCTGAGGTTCAAAATAAACTAGAACTTCACAATAATTTAGTGTTTTTAAAATAATAATTTGGTTTAGTCGCTTCGATACTCGAAATCAAAATTTGTAGGCCTTTTTGAACTCGAAACTTTACTTCATGATTAATCAAGTAGTGGAAACCACTTGCTAGCAGCAACGGCTCGCAGCCTAACTTCAGGGTCGGCCACAGCGCCAAGGAACACAAAATTTGAGGTTGGGATCACGCTTTATAAATACAAGGAATTGCAGAACGAAGTCACCTTTCAATAACGGATATGTATTACCTTTGGTTTCTGGCCTACCCTGAAGTTACATTTACAGCGAATTATTTACGTATACTAAAGAGAAATATTTCCTGTATGTAAAATATATTTTTCATAAAGGAGTGTTAATTATACAATTTTAAATAAACGTTTCTAAATTATATGCATCTTTAATAAATGGGTGCAATAAAAAGTAAAAGTTAATGTAATAATTTTAAAGTGACCGGCGCATCCACCAGAAATTGTACGAAAACATTTCAAGGAAAAATTATTAAACTATTATATAAAAATAAACTGGTTTTTTATTATTTAAAAAGTGTCGTTAATTTGCATTTTGTCGAGTAATTTAAAATAAAAATGTAATGTTTTTTCAATATTCGACAAAAAACTAAATACTAATTATCACAAAATACAATAATTGTTAAACGCAACAAAATGGATTCAATTTGAATTTATTTTTTCAAGAAAATCTTTCTTGTCCAATAATGACTTTTATTACATTGTTAGATTTAAAAATGTGAACAGTTAAATCAAACAAATTTATTTTTAATTCAACACTATCTATAAAAAAATAAAATCAGTTACAACAAAAAGTAATATTAATAAAATATTACAACTGTTAGTTCTTGCTTTGGTTAAATTTTATTGACTGCCGGTTATTAGAATACGAATAATTTACTTAAATAAACACAATGAATACAGAATAAACAATGTACAAGTTGAAATAGACTAAAACCCACAAAACTTTAAAATAAACTTTCAATTCTGGACTAGACTCAGTTTATTCAACCATAATCGTATTACATATAGCCATTCTAACATGTTATTGTTTCTAATAATATATTGTACAACGGGAGTGGATATGATGCTTATATCTTTCAACGGCAAGTTTGGGGCACGACGCCGTAGGCGAGTGCCCCAAATGCCGAGTGAGATATAAGCCATATCCACTCGAGTTTGACAGTCAACTTTTCCTACGACTAGTGAATAAAACGGAATTGATAGTTAAAAATTATTACAATAATTATAATTTGCACATAAAAATGTAATTATAGAAAGTACAGTGAACGTATGCAGTGCTTACACACAATAATGTGTAAGTTCAAAATTAATTTCATAACTATTCATTTTATTTAACATAGCATATATTTCTTAGGTACATGGTTTAAGTTCTTGGTATACACTATCCACAGCAAATCCCCTTTTTAGATTTTGAGAAAATATATTTTAGGTTTACAAAAAATAAGTATTACCTCTTATTTACCAATACGAGTATTAGTAATATCTAGTTTCAACGAATAATTGAATTGATCTAAATCTCAGATTCATACTTCTATCAACAATTTTATAAATTATGTACATATATCCTTTTCATCTGCAATTTCAATATTTCTCGCGCGATTTTTTGGGCAGGTATTCTTGCTCTGTATCTTTGGAGGAATATCTCAACTCCAGAGAAGTACACAAATCACTTTTACACTCACTATCCATAATGTTTTTAATTATAAAGACAATTTGAACATTTGCTTATGGCGGAATCTCTTGACATGTGTCGTTTACAAAATTTCAATCGGCTCAATAAGAGTTGCTACCTGAGTTACGTAAACAAACGTAACTAACAAATTTTTATATACTAACAAGAGTGGATATGATGCTTATATCTTTACACTTTAGTGTAGTATAATATGAATTTCTGGGTAGGAGTAGGAAAATGAATTAATGGCTTAATTGACTGTAGTTAATTACTTTAAATTCTTAACTTCAATTTTTGCATTATTAAACCCACTAGATTTATAATATTATTTAGGAAACCGTTTCACTCCACTAACTATGGAAATCAGAATCCCATGGTTACGATGATGAGATATTATTTTGAATTCTAATTTCAATTTTCAAATTTTTTGTACATCTTTTCATTTATTCAAGGGTGGTCTGAGCGTTATTGAGTTATCAAGGCGTATTATTCAGTTGTATACTTTTGGTATTAAAATTATTTTTTAATGTACTTATTCAGAAAAACAATGCTCAATATAATAAAATAAGAAAAGCTATTTAAAAATTTAAAGTTGACTTATATTTGACAATAAAGTTAATTTTAAAAAAAATATATAATTACTGTCAATTGATAGTATTGAAATTTGTATTGACTTTGTTTTTTAGTTCATTCAAATCGCTCAATAAATATGGCGTTAGGCGTTTTTTTTTTATCGAACACCCGGTATACAGTGGCCAATCAATGTTGAAAAGTGTTTACTAATAGTAGTGTTTATTAGAATTAAATAATATCAAAAATTAAATATAATTCGAATGATATTTACAATCGAAAAATCATTTGAATGGTTTATTGAGTAATCTTTCGAATCAATAAAATAACAAGCAGGAATAAATTAGATTCGGCATTAGCTTTAATAAAAATTTAAAACAGCGATTCAAGTATGCCATTAGGATTATTAAGCAATTTAATTGTCTGAATAAAAACGAGAGCGATCATTCACATAATCAATACGAGCTAACATTGAAGGTTTCATTCGAGTGATTATTCGAACAATCTCTAAAAGATTTCGATATGTTCGATCGTTTTTATAACGAAAAGAGTCGATTAATTTATTAATTTAGGAATGTAGCCAGACTACAAGTTTAGATTGGGCAAAACATACAGGGAATTTTTATTTTACATGTACATATTCTAATGCATGCGCTGTAAATTTTAGTTATTCATTGTTTTTTTTAAACCAATCAATTTAAAGTTTCAAACGAGTGTTTCTACTCCTTGATTAAGCATAAAGAAATATTTAGAGTTTAGAAAAGTCTAAACATATGGTTTGGTCGCGTAAACCAAATTTTCAAGCATTTCTAAATTCGAAATTTTACTTCATACGCCACGCCTGTAAAACACTGAAGGATTGTAAAATTAAAAATAAACTTAACCAGTACAAGAATTAAAAATTTACCGCATTTTGCATTTTGAATTTCAGATTATTCCAGTGTTTTATACGAATAGCGCATGAAGTCAAATTTCGAATAGCCTAAAAATTTGGCTTGGTCGCTCTGCTTTGCTACGCGACCAAACCAAATTTTCAAGCTTTTTTAAACTCGAAATTTTACTTCATGCTTAATGAAGGAATAAAAATACTATTTAGTAGCTTCAAATTAAACTTAATAAAAAAAACAAATAACTCAAAATGCTTACGAATCGTGATATGTGTACATAAATGAAAAATTCCCTGTCAGGTAAAATGACAACAACTGACAAATATTTACGATTTGAGCAAATTTCATACAAAATTGTTTTACACACGTCAATAATAACGAGTGTCTATAAACTGTTGGCATCCTAGTAGGTTGTGACTTCAGAAACATACGTCGTAATTAGACATTTAATTAAATTTATTTGACGTTTGCGAGACTCACCGAATCGTATGACGTAATCTAAGATATGTAATTTGTTTTTCAAAGCAACCGAGATGCCGATAGTTTATATACACTCGTTACATAATGATCATTTGAATAATATAAAAACAATAATATAATAATAATATGTAAAACTCAAAGGGTAGAAATAATTTTCTGTATAAAAATGCTTCTTGGTTTAATGCATAGGTTAATATAGTGTCATACAATCAAAACAATAATTAGTGGTTGCATTTGTTTACAACTGGATATTACATATATGAAAAAAATGCTAAAGCCGTCTATGTCTATTAGCACATTTTTAATAGCCATCCCACAGATGGCTTCATTGTGGCAATGTCACGATGATGAGAAATTCGCTCGTTATGCAATAAACATATAGCATATGGCTGAGTGAGTGTTGATTAGAATTTATTTTTATTGCACATCTCGAAAGTGTTTTCTTTTCACAAAGCAGGTAGAAATTCGATAGAAATTTACTCAATTGATTTCTAGCAAGATTTATAAACATTATACAAAAACATAAGACGTATGAAAATATTTTTCATTTACATTTCATAATACAAGACTTATTTAATAGTATTAGGTATCAAATAAATAATTCTTCGTTATATTAATATTTTATGATAATTAAGTTAATTATACATAGTTTTTCATTCGAGTATACATATCAAGATGTATACGCTATATTTGTTTAGGCATTCGTTGTTTTTGAAAACCGTTCAAATTGAAGCTTCTTACATCATGCTTAATCCTTGATTAAGCATGATGTAAAATTTCGAGTTTAAAAAAGCCTGAAAAGTTTGGATGCGTAGCGAAGCGGAGCGATCAAACCAAATTTTCAGGCTTTTCTAAACTCTAAATTTTACCTCATGCGCCACGCGTATAAGACACTGACCTATTGCAAAGTTTAAATCACTGATTAAAGGTAAAGTTCAAAATATACTACTAATGTTTATTTTCACGTTAATATATTAGTTATTAAGCATGAAATAAAATTTCTAGTTTAGAAAAGCCTGGAAATTTGACATAGTCTCATTTATATATTATTATTTATTTTAACAAATCGAATCTTTTAAGTGCAACAAGGTTTGGTTAAATAAAAGAAACAATAATATAAATGCTTCATGCTTAATCAAAAAAATTAAACATTTGTTAGAAATTTCAAATTGATATTTTTTAGAAAAACAGCGAATGCTTTAGCATATATTTAATTTCAAATAGATTTTTTAAGATTCCCTACTTAATTTTAAAGCTACCTTAATGATTTTGTATAAAAACCAAAACAAAAAATCTGGCCTAGCCCCTACTCGACTTTCCTCCACTCTGATTAAATGTATACGTTATCGTTAGATATAATGGATATCTATTCTCAAAATAAAAGTTTTAATAACTCGGTTAATAATAAAGATACATTTATGAAACAAACGTGACTATTTGCAGAATTACATGTACTTTCGATAAATCAAAATTGCTATATATAAATTAACTTTACTCGTACACAAACCGATTTTTTAAAAAGGAATTTATTTCTTAACACCCGTGTTCACGGTTTGGTCTCTAATTCATAACTAACGATACAATAATAAAATATAATATAATAATATAAAATAACGAAATAAGCAATAGATAACAATTAAGCAAAATATGCAGAATAATATATAAATGGATAAATAGATAATAACTCCTATTGTTAATAATGAAAGGAGTCTGTTGTGCTGGCGTCAGGTAACTCCTCCCCCCTTAGATTCTGGCATCGCCAGGAAGTTGAAAGTGGATCCTGGTGTCTTCTTGGTGATGTCTTTGATTTTTCCTTTTTCTTATCCATTTGGTGATGAAATATCCGGCGACCATGAAGACGGCAACGTACAGGGTTGTAGTCCAAATACTTGGCATCAGGATATTGGGTCGCTGATCAAGAGAAGGCAATTGTTGAAGAATTGGTACTTCTTGTAGATTTAGCTATTTCAGGTTGATGGTCATTCCGTTGTATTGTGATTTTTCGAATTTAATTTGTAGGTTGTCGATAAGAATAGGGATTCCAACAGTAGATTCCAGAAATCTAATTTGGTGATTTCGGAACTTGATTTTACATCCATTTTCCTTAATTAAATGGATGCCAATTAAAGATGTGGTGTGTGTTTCTTTCTGGCATTCTACTTTGATGTCTTCTTGGTTTGGAAATACTGCCAAGTACTGATTTATGTCAGGAATGATTTCCAGGTGATTCGAACTGATGTTTAATTTGGTGAACTGGCAATTTCGGTTGTCTTTATGTAGCAGAATTGTTTTCTCGCATTCGGCATTGTGATTCATGAGCAGAGAATCCGGATATTGATAATACTTATTACCTTTGTTACACAAGCGGCTTAGAGGCCAAATTTTGTTCTCAACATTTGATTTGAGTAAATATTTAATATCGGGTATAATAGTCACAAAGTCTGATTACAACTTAGTAGGAATAGGGTTTAAATGGAAAAGTTCACAATCATTTTCGTAATTGATTGGGATAGAGAGGAAATAGTTAATTATGGTATTTTCTAATTTACAATTTACTTTCATGACCATTTCAAAATCGAATATGTTTTCAGCCTTAAGTTCAAAAGGGAGTTGCTCGTTATAATATATTGATATTTTTTCAATTTCTTTATATAATTCAGTTGGCCTTATAATGCTAGGGTGTAACAATCCTAATTTGCAAAACAAAAGTGAATTTTCAATATACTCTAAGATATTCAAAATTACATTGTATAAAATAATAAGTTGATTAAATAAATCTTTAGCAAATAAAATATTACCATGTTCTACTTCATTTTTAAGAAGAGCATTTAATTTTAAAATTTTTGATTTTAACATTAATTCATTATGTTCAATATCTCGTAGAGTTTCATTAAATTTTCCCATAAGTATTTGATTTATACTATATCGCATTTGTAATTGACTGTATATAGTTTTTTGATTTAATTCTAAGTGATTTAATATTTGGTCAATTTTTTTTTCCATCATTTGCATCCAAATTCCCGGTAACGGTTATTACTATCGTTCCGAGTCCATCGATTAAACCTCTTTTACTTCTATTTTTCTCACTTGAATGAAGTTTAATATCAAAGATTTTATTAGAAATTTTACTTTGAGTAAATTTCATTGTTTTATTATAATTATCAAATATTTTTGTAAACGTTGATATATTTTGGATTGTTAAAATCAAAAATGAATATTGAGTATTTAAATTTTCAAATTCTTTATATATAGGCATTAAGTCATAATAGTGAACAAAAGTGTGTTCCGTATTTTGTAGTTTGGCGGGTCCTAAATTCGTAGGAATTATTCCTAAATTTTTCGTAACATTTCTTATCTCTGCACCTTGCGTCAGCAAGACGATGACGGACCTGCACGAGAATCGTCGTCTATAGTTTTATTTAAATGAACAGCTAAATTTATACTTTTATTTTTTATGCAGAATTGCTTTAGATTAATTAAAGTGTTATAAAAATTTTGATATGTTGGTTTTTCATAATATTTAGATTTTTTTTACTAAATAAAGAATATATCGGTTACGATCTTTTAGATGACATATTGAATTTGTTTTTGGGTTTTGATTTTTTAAAGTTTCAATTTGTCCAAATTTTGTTTTGAAACATAGGGCAATTCCTGCACTCATATGCAAATCTGCACTTACACAGTGGGCTAGGGAATAATTATCAGGGGCGCAAAATAAACTTTCGTTATTTTCTTCTACATTTTTATTTAACAATTTTTTTATTACTTGACGTATACTTTATGAAGTCCGTGTAGCTTGGACTATTATGGGTTTGAACTCGAGGTCTTTTAATATTTGAAATATGAATTTTTTCTACGACGTTATGATGTTTAGCTTTAATTTTAGCTGTTTTTAATTTAGCGTTTATTTCTGTAATATTTTCCTGTTTGTATTTATTTTTTGTTTTTGGTTGTTTTTGTCTGTTTTTGACAAATACTCTAGTTGAAAGGGATTGAGGCAACTCTTCACGAGTTTCGTTGTGTTTTGTAATAGTTTTTGATTTATCCGTCGTAAGACGTTCATTAATTTTCTGATAGAATAATTTTATTTTATCTCTATGATTAACAATATAATTATTTACTAATCTATTTTCAATGTCAATATTAAATGGGTCACTGGTGTCTAAATGACCAGAGATTATTTCTGATGGTTTAAATTTCGTCGCAGAATGAATTGAATTATTATATGCAAGAAGTGCATAATTTATCTTGTATTCGATAGGGTCTCCTTTTGAGGAATTTTGATTATTTAATAAGCGTACGTGCTCAATGATAGTAGAGTGGACTCTCTCAACAATTCCATTGAACTCAGGGTGTTGAGAGCTAATGAAATGTAATTTTACTCCATGTAATTCAAGTAATTCTTTAATTACTGTATTTTTGAATTCCAAGTGGTTATTCGAAATAATTTGTTCGGGTACACCACGATGTGTAAAAAATCTGAATTATTTATTAGCAATCTCTCTAGCTTGTTGTGAGTTTAATTTATAAAGTTGAGTGTATTTTGAGAATGAGTCTATTACAATAAGAGATTTAACTTTTTCTAAAGCGATAGTGTCAATGTGCACTCTTTCGAAGGGTTTCATTGCGGTTGGAGTAATATTAAATTTTAAGTTTAACGGATTTACTATCATATTTAATGACAAGACAGATTTCACATTGATTAATAAAATTTTGAATTGTTCGCCTTTGATCAGGCCAATAAAATGGTCTTTTAATTTGTGCCTCAGTTTCGTTGATACCACGATACACTTTCCTTCGTGATACGCTTGTATTGTATTATCTATTTCTTCATGACTTTCTACGTCACAAAGTAATTCTGTACATTTAATAAAATTACTTGCAGAATTTTTGAAGTATTTTTGCATTCTTACAGAAAATTTCTCATAAATTGGGCTTTCAAAGTATAAACGATATTTAATATTAGGAACTGTATATTCCTTTATGAATTCAATGACATTATTGTCAAAATCTGATTTTGAAAATTGTACGTTTATACGTTGTTTTTTATTGTTAAATAATTACCTAATTGCTGGTAGCAAATGGGCATATTTTACTTCAAAGATTATAATTTGATTGTTTCCATAATTTACAGCATTTTCTAAAGAGAATAGGGTTTTCAATATTTGTGTGCGCTGTATCCTTATTATTATCATTAAGAATTTCATTTAATTTATCTTCATTTAAATCTATCTGTGAATCTCCCATTTGTGCTAATATTGATTCAATTTCGTCTCCTACATTTGTCAATTCTACTTTAGCAGTATCATCATGTACATTAATTTCTATTCTGGCGAGAAAATCAGCATTTTTGTTTAAGGCTCCCTTTTTATATACTATCGTGTAATCATATTCTGAGAGTTTTAATTTCCAACGTACTAATTTTGAATTAGGCTCTATTATATTCATGAGCCACTGGAGTGGTTTATGATCACAAACTATTTGAAATGTTCGACCGTATAAATATGGTCGAAAATACTTAACTGCCAATACTATTGCAAGAAGCTCTTTTTCAATAGTTGAATAATTTGTTTCGGAGTTGCTTAAAGTTCTACTCGCGTAAGCTATTGGTAAATCGTTTCCTATCTTGCCTTGGGATAACATAGCGCCTATTGCAAAATTACTAGCGTCTGTGGTAAAAATAAATGGTTTACTAAAATCTGGATACTGAAGCAAGGGTTCATTTGTTAAAACATTTTTACATAGATTGAAGCAATTTTGATAATCAGAATCATTTATATTAATAATTGCATCTTTCTTCAATCTCTTTGTTATAGGTTTAGTCAATCCAGCAAAGTCTTTTATAAATTTTCGATAATAACCAAGTAATCCTAGAAATCCTTTAATTTGTTAAAATTTTTGGGAATAGTGAAATTTTGAATAGCTTTAATTTTTTTGGGTTTGGTTTGATACCTTGAGGGGTAACTATATGTCCTAAATAAGCTACTTCTTTACGTAAAAATTCAGACTTGTCCAGTTGTATTTTTAAATTTGAGTCCCTAAAATTCGTAATGTCCATTTTCAGTATTAAATGCTGTTTTGTGTATATCTCTTTCTTCAATTTCTACTTGGTGAAAGCCGGAGGCTAAATCTAATGTGGTAAAATATTGTGATCGTCCTAATTTGTCTAATAAATCATTAATATTTGGTAAGGGATATCTATCACCTATTGTTTTTTCATTTAATTTTCCCGTAATCAATAACTACGCGCCATTTGCGTTTTCCGGAATCATCCAATTTTTTTGGGGACCACCCAAATTGGAGAAGACCATGGACTATAAGATGGTCTAATTATTTTTTGACCAAGCATATTTTTAATTTGGTTATCCACCTCTATTTTGTGAATGTGTGGATAACGATACGATTTAGTATATACAGGAAGTTCATCGGACGTTTTAATTGCATGTTTTATTTTATTTGTAAACGTAAGTTTATTATTTTCCATATGGAATATATCTGCGTATTCTTTAATTAAATTAGTGATAACATTTTTTTCTTCTGAGTTCATATGATCTGTACGTATTTTTAATATATCAAATTTAATTTTTTCGTAGTTTAATGTATTAACATTATATTCTTCTTTATTTCCATTTTGTAATTCCCAATCATATTCGCTGATAGGGTATACAATAAATAGTTTTTTCACATAAATATTTTCATCTTTTTCACCCTTATTAATTATTGTACAGATTGCTTTATTATTCCTAACATGACTTATGCATTCTGCAATTTATAAATTATTTAATTTTATATGCGGAATTATTACATCGCCATTACTTATATTATTTATATCTACCTCAATTATTTGTTCGGACCTTGCGGGTACTACTATGCACTTCGTATCCGGGGTTTCACGAACGTTACTAAAATTAAGTGGTATTTTACACGTAGGGGTAGTTAATATTTCTTTATCAATATTTATCGTTGATTGTATATTTTTTAAATTATCCATTCCCAACAGGGCATCGAAGTTAGAGTGAAAATCAAATAGATAAAACTTAAGATTAGCATATTTTGATTTTAATAATTACGTCAAAGGAATTAATGTACTATTTTTTCCAAAAGTGGTACCATGTGCGCTGGCCACTTGGAAAGGTTCATATTTAATATTTTCTTTAAATAATTTCCTAGCAATTTTTGGATTTACAAAAGATCTTGAACTTCCAGAGTCAATTAGAATTTTAATTTTATTTTGGGGGTCATATATACAAGGAAATTCGCTATAATTATTAGTAATTCCCAATAATTCAAAGGAGTTTCCTCCGAGGCGGTTTTGCCTAAAAAATGTTCTTGTTCTTCATCAATATTATAAATTTGATTCCTATTTGGAATAATGGCGTTTCGTTCTGTAGTAACGGACATGGGTGTGGAATTTTGTAAATTGGGTGCAGAATTTTATGGATTATTTGAAGTACTCGGTTCGTAAGGATTATGATTATTATTATTATGCTAATTAAATGTTCTCGGATTTTTATTATTAAAAGAACCATAATTTTTATTTTGGAATGCATTATTCCGATTTGGATAAGAATTATTAAATTGTTTGCTATTATTATAGCGAGAAGGATAGCTTGGACTATTGTTGTAATTATTACGTGACTGATAAAAGTTATCAGAATAAGATGGAATGGGATGTCGTGCAAATATTTTATTTTTATCTTTATTTATTGGATTGTTAATGGTGACCTCCGTTTGAAAGTCATTAGTAAGCATATTTAATGCTGTGTTTAAATCTACAGGGTTCTTGACCCGCATTTGTGATCCAATGGGATCTTTTAATCCTCTCAATAAAACTTTTAAAGCATTAGCCCTAAAACATATTCGCAAGTGCTGTCTTTCTTGCAAGTCAGCAATGTGATTTGTTATGTACGCAACTTGTAAATTTAAAAGAGATTGAATTTTATTATAAAAATCGAATACAGATTCGTTCGTATTCTGCCTTAATGTGCAAATTTCATAATTTAATGTATAGTGGTCTCGTTTGTCACCGTATGAATTTAGTAATGCATTTTTTAAGGAATTCCAATTATTGACTGCACTCGATGAGATATTAATAGCAGCTTCACCCTTAACCCTTGAAACTATAGTAGTCATTAAGTAATCATTTACAAAATCATTATTATCCTCAGCATTATAAAATCCATTTAAAAGTCTTTCACATACTTCAATAAATCTAGATAAAAGTTCTGGTTCTCCCCTGAACTCAGGAATCATTTGCATATATCCGGGTTTTAAAGCTACAGCCATTTTGGTATATTATTTAAATGAGCTATGAATCAGAATTTGTGTCATTTTTGAAATAAATCACTATTTTAACTATTCGCGTTAAAAAATCAATCAACTTGTGTAACTTACAGTAAAAGTATTATGTCCATGGGATGGATACTTTCGATATTCGCTCGAAAATCTCATGAACGTAGTGGACGATGTCTCTCAGGACGGAAATTGTCTGGGCTGCTCAATGTTCGGAGGGCCACTCTGAAGGTCGATGTCCACCTAAAAACTCCCGAATTAATCCAAAGAAAAGGAAAAATGAATGAAATCTTCACTTTTCGGGATCCTACCGTTTGCGCCAATTAACTTTACTCGTACACAAACCGATTTTTTAAAAATGAATTTATTTCTTAACACCCGTGTTCACGGTTTGGTCTCTAATTCATAACTAACGATACAATAATAAAACATAATATTATAATATAAAATAGCGAAATAAGCAATAGATAACAATTAAGCAAAATAATATATAAATGGATAAATAGATAATAACTCCTATTGTTAATAATGAAAGGAGTCTGTTGTGTTGGCGTCGGCAAATCCAGAAATGGGATTTGGTGAAAAACATTAGCGATCTTTCGATCAAGGTCTAAAACGTATATGCAAAATTTGAGCTAGATCGTTTTTTCCCTTCTGAAGTTATTGTGTTTACAATCGTACACACATACACACATACGCACATTCAAACACACATACACAAATACACACATACATCCACACACACATCATCGTACAAACATTAAAATTGTACTCAGGGCACCTGAAAACTTAAAGAAATACCAAAATTGGATAGTCGGATTTTTGGCATGATTACAATACAAACTACTGTCGGAAAGTAATTATACATTTATTTCACAACTAAATTAACATTATTTACAGAAAAAAACTTATCTACTTACTACAGATTACTAATTATCTGACTCGATATAATATATTTCTTCTTATGCATTAAATTTACATCAAGTAGCTTAAAAATCAATTCAAGCAACTTGAAAGCAAGTACATTCTAATTTTAGCTAAGATTAAATTTATTACACTTATGCCTGTTTGCACCCACTTGCACTTCTTAAAAACACAATGAATTTATTAAAAATTGCTTACACAATACAAAATTGATGAAAGAGTCATGTTTAGGATATTTTACAAATTTATAACATTCTTATATTCTAGAATTTTGACTAAATCAGGGTTTAATCAATGATTAGTGCATGATTAAAGTTAATCAGTCGGGGTGCAAATGGGCATTAATATGTGGTATTGAGCGATGTTAATCAAGCTTGAAATTCTTTGCTTCCAACCAAGTATAAAATATTCACCTTGTGGTTTTCCTTATTGATTATTATTGCTTCAAAATGGTTATTTATATCAATATTGTATATAATTAATTGTTTATTAAATTTATATTATACATAAAAAACATTTAGGCAAAAAAACTCGTCTAAATATTAGCTTCATATAAATTTGAAAAAAACTTCTAACTAGTTTTAATTTTTACACAATTTGCAAAGAACATTGGAAATGATGTAAAAATCTAAACTAGTCAGAATATAAATTGTTAATTTTTATATGAAACAACCATGTTTTTAATATTTTATCTAATTATTTAAATATGTTTCACCAAGTGTTGTGTGATAAATTATTTTAACAGTTGGTAAAAACATTATTCTAGTTTTTTACAACTAATTTAAATAAGTGTTTCATTTCTTTTAGATTTTCTTTCCATGCACTAATTTATACAATTAAGTGGGTAAACTTTAAATTTTAAATAAATATATTAAATATTTATATAAGAGTCTATTATTTTCAAAAATATTATCGAACTATATTTATCTCCTAACTGTTTATTATTGCCTCCAAATAGTTATTCATATTTATATATTATGTAATTATTTGTTTATGATAATTAATTAATATTAAACAAAAAAAAAAATAATAATAATATTGGCCAAAATATGGAGGTGATATCTGAAATATATGAAAATAAGTATTTTGGGATTTCTGAATTCATTGATTAAGAATCTAAAATAAAAAATTTGAAAACAAAATGGCGGATTTAATATGGCTTTAAAGATGTTTAAAAGTCGTCATATTTTTATGAAAATTCTGATCGCTTATTAAGAACATGTAATTACAAATGTAAGTAACAAAATGGTAGATTTAAAATAGCGGACAAAAATTATAAAAATTGTCATACTTTCACAAAATTTTGGTTGTATGCAGGGATCGAATAATCCCTAATCTGGAATATTTGGATTAACCCGGGATTGAAAATATTCCTTAATCCCACTTTCCGGATTAAGGATTAATGATTAATCCTTAATCCCACTTTGCATGGATTAAGGATTAATGATTAATTTTTTTGACGGATTAATGGGATTAATATAAAAAAATCTTAAAACACAGAAAAATGTAAATAATATGTAATTAAATCGTTTAAAATTATAGTCGGTAAGAAAGGCGTCGTTCATTTACGAAAATCCAGGTGGCGCTGTTTTGTTGACAATGCCACTGTTTTCATGTGAGAGTCATGTTTGACGTTGGCGCGCTTCGACTTCTCTTCGTGTCGGTAACACTGAAATAAAGTAATATTGGAACGTGCTCTAGCGACGAAAGTGCGAGCTGAAAACCGCGTCTCACGGGTGATGGCATCTTTGTCGCACGACAAAGACACATGAAACTTGGGCAGTGCTCGTTCCAGTATTACTATATTTCAGTGGTCGGTAAGGTAGGGACATTCATTTGAAATCGTCCAGATGGCACTTTTTTGTTGACATTGATTCTGATTTCCTAAGCGAGTCGGGTTTGTTTTGGTCTAAACATCGTTTCACCGTGTCTGTTAGGCGACGTTTATTCGGGCAGAATCTGCGTGGCATTCTTTGGACATTGTCACTTTGAAAATCATGCACGAGTGGGGTTAGTGTTTTGTGCACGCCGTCTTTTCGCGGAGTTTTCAACAGCGACGAGTGTTTACTGGATGGCAGGTTTTTCGTGCTGTGGCCACGAACTTGTTGACAGTGTTTTGGACAGTTGTTAAAAGGTGAGTAATTAGTCAGTAAATTGACTAGTCTGTGAATTGCAACCTGTATTTCATCCCACACATGAATCAAAGCTAATTTAGTATAATTTGTTCTTCACATTACCCAGCCTAGAATTAAATATGTCTAATTACAAGTGTAAATATAACCAAATGAGTGCAATTTGTATATCAATATGTACTTTGTATAAACTTAGAATTAATGGCTGTGAATGAAATGTTCATTTTCCCAAAGTATAATTCTATTTAATTGTTAAAAATTGTAAATCGAAATGGCAGTTGAATCAAAGTAGAAATATAATTTGCAAATCAAGATGGCAATAAATTCAATTTATAATTTAATTTAACCGCTAATTTTACATATAATTTCCTATTAAATACATTATATTTCCGATTTCATACATTTCACTTATTAGTGTTCAAACTAATATATTGTAACTTATTAATTCTCAGCTACTGTGTCAGTCCATAGTATCTTTTATAATTATTTTATAAAAGAACTGAATTTTCAAAAACATTTTCAGTGATCACCATGCAGGAAGAGATGGAGGAAGTTGCGAGCGTGTTCGAGAAGAGCTTTACCCTCGAGGATTCCAGTGAGGGTGGCGAAGAAGATTTCGACATGCACATTAAGAAAAAGCGAAAAAGTACTGAGGTAGATGGAGTTGGTGGCCAAAACAAGCCCAAAAATACCATTCATTTGCCGAAAGCTTCGGCGGCTGATCCACCGAGTACTCCGACGGCTCAAACCACACATGAATCACCGAGTACTCCGAAGGCTCCAAATCCAGATAACCAGACACAGAGTACTTCGAAGGCTCTAAATCCAGATAACCAGACACCGCCTGATTCGAAGGCTCCAAATCCAGATAACCAGACGCCGAGTATTTCGAAGGCTCTAAATCCAGATAACCAAACACAGAGTACTTCGAAGGCTCCAAATCCAGATAACCAGACACCGACTGATTTGACGGCTTCAACCACAGCTGAACAACCACGCGACGAATTTCTCGCAAAGTGCAAGGATAAGCCTTTCTTGGACGGAACTTTTTTGAAAGTTGATGTCCGACAAAAACATCGTCGCAGGCACTTGCAACGACTGCAATAAAACCATACGAGGAAGTCTGCGATCGTCGTCCAATTTCAAGACACACTTGAAAGTAAGTATAAGTATCAATATTAGAATTGCTTACGATACAATTATAAAAATATATATCTTGATTAACCGTCCTAATCATCACATATCTATTTATAGATCTATTTCTTTCTTGTTTTAGAACGTTCATCCACAACGAGTAGCAGATTATGCATTGCATATGGCTGTGAAGACAATGGATGGACGCGTTGAAAAAGCAAAGACACGACGTCAAAGGAAATACGGGCGCTGTTCGTTCAACCAAGCGAAATTTGAACAGAATGTGACAAGCTTCATTTTGGATAGTATGGCACCATTTCAGACGGTTGAGTCGGGAAGTTTCAGGCAAATCTTCAATGGTAAGGATACAATTACGAATTTTAATATAAAATAGTTTTACTTTTGACCGTTTCCTCGACGTGAAAGTATATATATTATTCACAATGGTAACAAATAATTTGAAAAACATTCCAGATTTGGACATTACACAGGAAGATGGAGAGAAGCTGAAACCTATGACAACCAAAGCATTGAAACAACACATCAACCAGCAATTCGATGAAGACATGAGACTGATTCGACAGTCCGTAGGAAATGTGGCCAAGTACTACTGCACGGCTGCGGACATTTGGTCAGCTAAAACACGCAGTTTTTTCGGAGTCACGTTACACTGGGTAATTCCAAATAAAACATTTTTTTCTATTAAATTATTCTATGTCAAATGACTTTAAAATTCCTAAAAATTGACATAAATTAACTTGGTATTTGATTTCTATGAGGTCTTTCTTGAATAAAATTATAAATCAGCATAACTTAATTGTTCTAATTGTATCATGATTAATTTGAGCAACTTTTTAATTTTGCAGATTCATCCTGAAACTTTGTTGCGAAAGTCCGCAGCTATCGCCTGCAAGCGATTCGCTGGCACACACTCACATGACAAAATTGCGGAAATACTGGACGGTGTCCACAAATCATTTGACTTGGATTCGACAAAAATAACGGCCACTGTTACGGACAACGCCTCAAATTTTATTAAGGCGTTTAAAGAGTTCGGCGTTTCGGAAGATGACGATGAAAGTATGTATATCCATTTGTATACTTATATACTTCTATATTTGTGTATGAATACAATTAACCTTTCGTAGCTACTGCTGTGTTCTTAGTACAATTTTTTAACCAAAATGTGATGTCGATTGCGCTGCGCAAGCCTTGTTTTTGCTATAAGTACCCCGTTCCTTATGCGTTCCCCCATTTCTTGTCGCTGAGTCGCCCTGACTGCAGCTCTTAAGTTGTACAAACAATATTTGTCGATGAGCTTGAACCGTCCGATTATTGTTAACTGACACTGGAATCGATGTTGATAACTGGTAACTGGTCGGTTGGTCGAGTTGAAATCTTTTTTAGGGAAGCGGACGAAAAGTCATTCTTGTTCTACTTTACCTGTTTAATTAAATATAAAAAACGTTTATTTGAACATTATCGAACGGTATCAAAAGTTTCAACTTATGACACTACGTCAAACTTTTCAGCTTAACTTTCTTGATGTTTGCGTATAATTACAAATTAAAAATAGTTCATGATCTAATTTGATTTTAGGTTCGGGCGAGCTGTACGATTCATCGTCCTCGTCGGAAGAGAGCGGGGACAGTTCCGAAGAAGCGTCTGCCGTGGCTACCGTTGGAACCATCGATTTGCCAAAACATCTTCGATGCGCAAGCCACACCTTGAACCTTATTACGACGACGGACACGACGAAAATTATCAAAAAGCATGCGAGCTTGTCTAAAAGGCACGACAAACATATCGCTCGTTGTAACGAGCTGTGGAAGAAAACGCGATCGCCGAAACAACTTGAATTGTTAACTGAGTTGTTGGAACGTTCACTTCGCCGACCGGTTGTGACCCGATGGAATAGTCTATACGACGCGCTAAACGTGATTGTAGAAGTTCAACCGAAACTAACACTTGACTTTTACGATAAACTCCAAATAAGCAAGCGTTTTAGCAAAGCCGACGTTGAATACCTTCAGGAGTACGTTGATTGTATGAACCCTCGCGCAAAGGCCATTGATAATCTCCAGAGTGAAGAGCATTATGGCGTATTGCTACCGACGTTGATTTCTCTGCGAAATGACTTGCGCGATTTCCAAAAAGAAGAGCACAAGTATGTTGCAGTGCTGTGTAACGGGCCCTAGATAATCGTTTTGGGGACTTCTTCAATCTAGAAGGACCGGGGTGTGATGCGGCTGTTGCTGCTGCATTGCACCCAAACTTCAAATTGCGTTGGACAAAATGTTTACCGAAAGATGTTCGTGCGAAAGTTCGTCCACAGCTTATACACGCCGCTAAAGATGTCGAGTTCAATAGTGTGCAAGATCAGCCTGATACTGAGGATAAATTCAATTTTAAACCCAACAGCGATACCGACTCACCCGAAAGTGAGTGTTCTGAGCAAAGTATATCGGTTGAGAGTACGATCCTAAATTACTTGCAAGAACCTATCTCATCGGATCTCCTTGTGGTAAAAACAAATCCCCTCATCTTCAACCTGTTTCTGAAGTACAACACGGCTTTGCCGTCATCTGCCCCAGTTGAAAGGCTGTTCTCATTCGCCACACTTATGAATCTGCCGAAGTACAACCGACTGAGCGATTTATCCTTCGAGAAACGCGTTTTATGTAAAGCGAATCGTAGTTCGTCATTCAAATGAATAAATCTGCTTAACTAGTTGAATGTGTATATCAATATGCTTTCTGCTTTAAAAAATGTGTGAATATTTTATTACATTTATATACGAAAATCTACCAATTTAACCATAGATATTCTGAATATCTATGTATGTAATATATTTGTCGAAACATCTCGGATATATTGAATATGTCGAAACCTAACGAGATGTATCGAAAGGTGTCGAAATTTCCATACATTCCAACATGTGTCTGACTAACTTTCCTATTATTACAAATTTTCCTGGAATTGTGTCAAAAACATGTCCAAACCGGTTTTTAAACGATTTAATTTCATATTTTTTACATTTTTCCGTGATTTTAAATTTTTAATATAAATCCCATTAATCCGTCTAACGGGATTAAAGATTAATCATTAATCCTTAATCCCTGAAAAGTGGGATTAAGGATTAATCATTAATCCTTAATCCCAGACATTGGGATTGAGGAATATTTTCAATCCGTAATCCCGGGATTACCGGATTTCCGATCCCTGGTTGTATGGTATTTTCGTGATCGCTGATTAAGAATCTGAAATTTAAAGTTTGAAACACAAAATGGTTGACATAAATTATAACCATTGTAATTATTTAATGAAATTTCGGATATAGGTTTTTGTGAGGTCACTGAGTAAGAACCTAAACTTAAAGACGCACAAAACAGAATGACGGATCCAATATAATAAAGTAATTATTTAAAGAGAAACTCATGGAGGATCAGTTATTCTTAATGTATAATTTAATATAAAATATATAAACATATTTATAACAAAATACTTTATCTTAAGAATGCAAGGATTACGTTTTGAAAAAAAAATCAACTGCAAAAAATAATTCATAATATAATAGAATTATAATAAATGGTAAAATAATAAAATCAAAAATTAATTGTTCACTCTATGTACTACTTAATAAACTAAAAATTGAATAGATTTATCACATCCTTAGATAACACAGACTTATTCTTACAAAACAGTTCTTCAAATCCAGTAATATATGGGCCAGAGTTAAGAAGAAGTTTGTGTAAAAGTCTAAGTTACTCACCAAGCGTGATATTTTTAATAATTTAATAATTTTATTTGTAGACTCCTCAGCTTCTTCAGATAACTCGCCTATAAGTAGCATTGCTTGACCAATCATCTCAGACCCATGAATCAGTCAGTAGTTTGTGTACTAAAGCAGAAAGATTGTAGCAGGGATATTTCTAAACGAATTTGGGGGGACATGTAATGCCAAAGTCCTAAATTTATCCCAATTTATACTATAGCCTGATGACGAGTAATTGAGCAAGGTGCTACATAAATCAATAATATTTTATAATTCATGCAGAAATGGTAGGGTTGGCAAAACATTTCCCAGCAGCACTACCACCATTTTGTGGTTTGTAGACAATCAAGACTAATTTGTATCTATACTGACCTTAGATAGATTTTTTTTCTCTGTGCAAAAACTGCTTTATCTGGTCTAATCTGCCATTTTTGCTACTGCGGACCTAAACGATTCTTCTAGGACGTTTAATTGATTTGAATACTTTTCTCTATTTTTCTGTTTTTTTGCAAATGTAGCTGATACCATTTTGCAAATTTTGAAGATTCTATTTTTGATGTTGCAAAAGGACTGCATCATTATATATAACATGTGGCAGCATTATCGGGCTCACTCGAAGTTTTAGAAAGCTAAATCACACAAATACTTCTTCATAAAGAAACATTTGTAAAAAGTAGCCCGAAAAATATAAATAGAGATATAAGACAACAATTTTATAAATTTTGTTTGGATGTACAAATTACGTACTATGGTGTCATAAAGGCTACGTAAAAAGAGCAACTGCAGCTTGCTGCAAATAAATCAAATAAGTTAACGTTCTACAGGCTCTAAGTAATAAATGTTCATAAATTATGTGTAAGGGTTCGTGAGGGAAAGTAGTTAAAACTTTAGAAAACAAAAAAAATCGAAAATTTTAATATTATTTTTTGTGGAAATCACTGAACTTATGTATTTCGAAATTTATAGTTTAAGAAGTGAGTGAAAATAGAGTACATACCTTCTTCTTGGAATTCCATTGCGAAATAATCGCAAGAATCAAGGATAATAGAGAGAGAAATAATTAGGTTGCTGATGATGCACTGATGATATTACGTATGTAGAAAAACAAAATATTGTTTTATTTTACAGGTTTTATTTTTATACCTAGATTAAGTAAAATTTTTTATCAATTAGTAAGCAATGATATATTCAATCATGTTGACATAAATATTTTCGAATTATGACCGTTGGCGAAACCACTGTGCAATGGGATAAATTAAATAATTATATTAAACATAAAAAACTATGTTACTTTCTTACAACTGATTTAAAAAGCGTTTCATTTTATTTTCTTATTTATCATACACCACTTTAATGAATTAAGTGGATACATTTTAAATTGAAAATGAACAAATTAAATATTTACACAAGAAACTATTATTGAAAAAAAGTATCTAATGATTTCTATCTTATAAAATGTTGTGTATTTTGGATGTCTAAACTTCACTTCTATTTTACTTTATGTTACATAAAAGCAAACTAAATTGACAAAAACTGCAGTTACTTTACATAAAACAAATACTATACAAACAGAATTAATAATTATTTAACAATCAAATGTATTAATAAAAGCGATTCATAATCAACATTTTTTAATTGTCAAGATTATCGCATATTAATACAAGAGATCGTTATTTAAATATATTATTTGCCGGTTTTTATCTTAAAAAAATGTAATTTGAGGGCGTTGACTTCACTTATAGATCACTTTTTGTTTTATAATGTCAAACTAAACTGGCAGAAACCGCATTCACTAAAAATAAAACAAGTATTATAAAAAATTGAAATAAATTGCAGTTACTTTATATAATACAAGTATTATACAAACACAGTTAAAGTAAGTTAACGATCAAGTGTAATAATAAAGGCGATTCATTGAGATATTTTAATTATCGAGATTAATAATCGCTTATTAATACAGGAGATCGTTAGCATTTTTATCAAATGAATTTGACCTTTTACCTTAGATGGTTAATCGTTTATCAATGAAAAGTAAAGCATTATTAGAGTTTATTAAGTAACGGTTGTGCAGGGCCGATTGTTCCATTAGGCAAACCTATGCGACCGCCTAGGGGTGCATGATAGAAGGGGCGCCAGAACACGGAGGAATAAATAATTCCAATTTATTGTTTAGATCATTTAAAAAAGAATCAATATTCCTTTGTGAATATTTTATTTTTAGTTTGGTATGCTAAAATATAAGTACTAATTTACAAAAAGTGCAAATTCAAAAACATAATTATTTAGTTATTGTTAATCCACCACAAGATTCTGATAAAATTAGGATCTTTCTCAAAAACATTTAATAAATAAAAATTTCGTTATTTATTTCATTATGTATTCCAGAGCTGGGCAGGATTCAAATCATTCAGGATTCGATTCCCGGATTCGAATCCTTTTAAAGGATTCAAAAGAGGTATTCGAATACTTTAGTGAAAACGGATTCGTGATCCGGATTCGTTACATTTTTTTAAAAGGATTCGTATTCGAATCCAAACGTAGATGATTCGAATCCTTATAAAAGGATTCGAATTCTTATAAATGGATTAGAATCCTTATAAAAGGATTCGAATTCTTATAAAAGGAATCGAATCCTTATAAAATTCGAATCCTGATACATGGATTCAAATCCTCCTAAATAATTTGAATCATCGCTATTAAGGCTGGGATTCGAATTCGATTAATTCAAATAGTTAAATATTCTAATTTGAATATTTAAATCACTAAATTATTCATATTTGAATATAAATATTAAAATTTTCGAATAATTCAAATATTTGTGAATTTATATTTGGTTACTTAACCATGAAAAATATCCAACGTTAATATATATATATTTTTAACTTCACTTGAAATCAGTGTTTTATACGCGTGGCGCATGAAATAAAATTTCGAGTTTAGAAAAGCCCCGTGAAAATTTTCTACGCGGGGCTTTTCTAAACTCGAAATTTTACTTCATGCTTAGTCTGGGAGTGGACAACACTCGTTCTTAGAAGTTTCAAATTGACGGATTACTTTAGATTACTAAGTTTATTACCGTTTTACAAAGGCTACAGCTCAAAGGACCAACCATGGTCTTCGCAGAACGAAGGACTACAGGGAATCGAAGTTTTTTTACAAGAAAACAACGAATATCTGAAGGTTTACAGCATGGATACGAAAGAAAACATCTAATTTTGAAAAAATATCGAAGTTGGGTTGGTTTTCAGTGCATTTTTAACTTCACTTTAAATCAGTGTTTCATACGCGTGGCGCATGAAGTAAAATTTCGAGTTTAGAAAAGCTCCGCGAAAATGTGTCTCGGGTCGCTGCGCGACCCTCGACAAATTTTCTACGCGGGGCTTTTCTAAACTCGAAATTTTACTTCATGCTTAGTCTGGGAGTGGACAACACTCGTTTGAATTTTAAATTTAACCCTTTTAAAAAATCGACGTATGTAATATAATAAATCATTCATTGAAATCATAGAAAAAGATGCAAAATTTTACCAAAAATTAACTTTTAGAGTTAACTTTATAATTTGCTCGGCTCTTAATGGGTGAATATTCTATTCCTAAAAAAAAACGTTTTTATTTAATATGAAAGTTGCATTTAATACAATAACAAACTGTGAATAAATCGACATAAATCTAGAAATATCAAAAATCCCGACATGTAGAAAATCTTGACGGTCCACTCCCAGACTAAGCATGAAGTAAAATTTCGAGTTTAGAAAAGCCCCGCGTAGAAAATTTGTCGAGGGTCGCGCAGCGACCCGAGACAAATTTTCACGGGGCTTTTCTAAACTCGAAATTTTACTTCATGCGTCACGCGTATAAAACACTCATTTAAAGTGAAGTTAAAAACGCACTGAAAACCAACCCAACTTCGATATTTTTTCAAAATTGGATGTTTTCTTTCCTATCCATTCCGTAAACCTTCAGATATTCGTTGTTTTCTTGTAAATAAACTTCGATTCCCTGTAGTCCTTCGGTCTCCGAAGACCATGATTGGTCCTTCGAGCTGTAGCCTTTGTAAATTGGTAATAAACTTAGTAATCTAGAGTAATCCTTTAATTTGAAACTTCTAAGAACGAGTGTTGTCCACTCCCAGACTAAGTAAGTAAAGTAAAATTTCGAGTTTAGAAAAGCCCCGCGTAGAAAATTTGTCGAGGGCCGCGCAGCGACCCGAGACAAATTTTCACGGGGCCACGGGCGCCAGGCGTATAAATCACAGATTCAAAATGAAGTTCAATAACACCTATATCATCATTAATTAAAATCATTATACAATCAGATATTTAGTCGGTAAATGAACATGTTTGTTAATAGAAACTGATGGAATAAAATATTACTGGTTTCAAATAATAGATTCAAATTTATTTTTAAAGGATTTGTATCCGTGATTCAAAAATGAGGATTTGAATCTTTGATTCGAATCATATTTTTCACTTACGAATCCTTTATTCGAGTATTCGTGATTCGAATCATATTAGGTGATTCGGATTCGTGATTCGAATCATGTTTTTGAGGATTCATCCCAGCTCTGATGTATTCCTATGAATACACTTTTTGTAATTTAAATATGAATTAATATCGTTGGATCTTTAATTTGTGTTAATTATATTCTGTTCATTATCATTTTATTATTTTAAGAATTTATCGTTTTGTAGTATTGCTCTGTAGTTGGGTTAATTTTGTTGAGTAATAAATGTCATTATTATTGTTAAAAACATATTAAAATGTGAGTATTGCAATATTAAAAATATTTATATAATTAGAATATTCGAATAGGTTTTTGAATAAATATTTGAGTACATCAATTTTAAATATTTGCAGCCGTATTTTGAACTTAACTTTAAACCCTTTTTTTAAACGCATCCAAATCCAAACGTTCAGGCTGTTCTAAACTCAAAATTTTACTTCATGCTTTATCTGGGATTGGAACACTCGTTATAAGCGTAAATTGACCGCTTTTGTAAAAGCAAGGGATTCCTGCAATTTTACCAAACTCTTTAATTACTAAGGTATAATGTATACTGTATATAAAAATATGTATACAGGGTGTCCGTTAATGTGGGGAAATGGCTTAACCATAGATTTCTAGGATCAAAATATGACGAATTAACGCAACTTATCTATATCAAAGTTAAAGGTTAAGCCGAAATTAGCCTTCAAAGTTTAAAAAAGTATAAATCATTTTATTTTTAACAATTGAACGCTATATTCGATGCAACTGAAATTTATTATGGCTAATTATCATAATATAACACATCATTTCAGGTATCATGGTCATCATTTTCTGACAAGAAGTGTAAAAACAGTAGTCCCAGAACATATAACTAAAATACAGTCCAATAACAGAGTAAAATAATAATAAATAAAAGTTACACATTTGCTGTGCTATTGGATATAATAATTTCAAAATATACTTATAAAATAAAAATCTTACTGAAAGCTGACAAAACTCGTAAAAAAAACAAACATTATTTTAAAAATCAACTAGCAATGAACGAAAATCATCAACATTGAAATCCAATAAAATTTAACAAAGTTTTAAAAAACAATATTTTATACAAATCGGCATGCATGTGTTTTTATTTGTATTTTATATTTAGTTTTAATCATATTTTAATGTGGTGTACTGTTTACCGAATAAATAAATGTACATTTACAAAAATAATTAGACGCAATAATCAAAAAAGTGGATAACAATCAAAACTGGGAAAAAACGTCAAAATTGAAAAATAATGTATTTTTGATAAGCAGGTAAATCTGATTGATGAAACATAAATTGTAAAAATTAGTCAAAATCATTCGAATCAAATCATTATATTTTTAAAAATTGAAAAAATACACCCATGCTGCATAAAATCTTGAAGATCAACAAATGTCTTAAAGAATTTTAAAGATTTTATTTTTAATAAAATGTATTATTTCGATTTTGTTTAATTGTGTATTTTCTGCAGAGCTGGGACGAATCCTCGTTAAAATGATTCGAATCACGAATCCGAATTACCTAATATGATTCGAATCAGGAATACTCGAATAAAGGATTCGTAAGAGATAAATATGATTCGAATCAAAGATTCGAATCCTGTTTTTTCGAATCACGAATACAAATCGTTTAAGAATAAATTTGATTTTATTATTTTTTAAAACATTAACATATAAATATCGTTATCAGTTGTTTTAACAAAAATATTCACAACCTAATTATTTATTATTAATACTGAACATCGTTGATAACAGACTAAATTTCTGTGTTACTCTGATTAAAAATGTATTTGTGTGTTTTTGAAGTACACTTCAAATCAATGGTTTATACGCGTGGCGCATGAAGTAAAATTTCGAGTTTAGAAAAGCCTCGTGAAAATTTTCTACGCGGGGCTTTTCTAAACTCGAAATTTTACTTAATGCTTAGTCTGGGAGTGGAAGACTCTCGTTACTTTAAAATATGTCACAACTTTTAAAGTATGTATCGTCGGATGCCCGTCTTCAGGGGTGATATGTAAGCAAATTATGGGTCCTAGGAGTTGCCAAATAAGTGAGTTACTCAACTGTTTCCAAGGCACTCTTTGAAAAACCAAAAGATTAAAATTTTACATATAAAATGTACAATAAACTATAAGTGTGATACATCATTGAATTCAGTAAACAATATTCTTCTAAAAAATATCAAAATCCAAAATGGCGCTCATAAGAAAAACAAAAATTAGCTATTGTCCCTAGGTAAATGTTATAGTTATCTTAAAACAAAATATGTTACTAGATTTATCGTTAAAAATTGCCTATAATGTCAAAGTTGTAAATGTCTGGATTTAATAGTTTTTGAATAAAAAAATAAAAACGAATTTTCAAAAAATACGTTTTTTGACAATATCTCATTAAGGAAATTAGATATTTCAATCGTGTTTTTGGGTTATTATTGGGCCCTAAATTATGCAACTTTGCCCCAATTTAACCGACTCTCTATCTCTTTAAATAACTGGGATCCCCATACATTCTGTTGAAATACGGACACCCGGTATAATAATAATAATAATATAAAATTTATTGTATTGTTATTTTCTAAGTATTTTAATTAAATAAATATTTTACATTGTTTGCCGTATATTTACGAATATATTAAAAATAAATACTTATATCAGTAATTCAATATTATTTATACCATCAAATGTCTAAAAGTCTTGTGTTAAAAATCACCAGAAATAATTAGATGTTTTTTTATTAAACGAATTTTACTATGGCTTTTGACGTATAAGTCAAAAAATGTTTAAAACAAAAGTTGTAGCCAACGAAAAAATAAACCTCTTTTACCTAAAAACTTTTTACCTCAGCTCTTTTGTTTTTGAATTAGAAACTAAAAAATCTAGTGGAGATTTGTTGATCTCCACCAGTTTTTTTAGTCACCGATTATGGCGTTCGACGTCTAAATCAAAAAATGTTTCAAACAAAAGTTGTTGTTGCCAACGAAAAAATAAACCACTTTTACCTAAACACTTTTCACCTTAGCTGTTTTGTTTTTGTTCAATAAACCGAGAAAGATTTTTTTGAAAATAAATAGACAACTTTATGACAACTTTATGATAATTCGAAAATTTACGAACGAGTGTCTTCCACTCCCAGACTAAGCATGAAGTAAAATTTCGAGTTTAGAAAAGACCCGCGTAGAAAATTTGTCGAGGGTCGCGCAGCGACCCGAGACAAATTTTCACGGGGCTTTTCTAAACTCGAAATTTTACTTCATGCGCCACGCGTATAAAACAGTGATTTAACGAGAAATGTAAAAACATACAAAACAAAATTTTCATGTTAATCCTTACGATTAATTCGAATTATTTTTGACGATTCGAATCCTTTTGTAAGTATTCGAATCCTTTTATAAATATTCGAATCCTTTTATGAGGATTCAAATCCTTTTATGAGGATTCGAATACTTTTACGAGGATTCGAATCCTTTTATGAGGATTCGAATCCTTTTACGAGGATTCGAATTCTTTTATGAGGATTCGAATCACCAGCATTTGGATTCGAATACGAATCCTTTTAAGAAAGTGTAACGAATCCGGATCACGAATCCAGTTTAACTAAAGTATTCGAATACCTCTTTTGAATCCTCTAAAAGGATTCGAATCCAGGATTCGAATCCCGAATGATTCGAACCCTGCCCAGCTCTGATTTTCTGTATACAAATTTTACGAGATATGATGTTTAGTTAGTTGTCTTAAAGATTTTCAAATAATTAATATTTGTAAACATGTAAAAGTTCAATCAAAACGAAATACAATTATACTTTTTTCGATGCCTGTAATTATTTGTGAGTACAAATCGATTAAATTCATTTTATTTTTGAGATTCATTTACAATATAAAATAACAAATACAGTTTAATTAATAAATTATGTGAATATAGTTTGTATAATTCTAATTATTAACTTAATTGTATATTTATTTATCTAAACTAATTGTTTATAGAAAAATCTAATTATTTAATTTAGTGTTAGAATGTGATATTTGACTATTCTAATATTTGAATACCCAGTTAATTCGAATTACCAATCAAACACTTGTGTTTTATTGATACAAACTTAATTATTTATTTTCCCTGCCTTACAAAATTTAACAAAAATATTAATATTTTTATCTCCTAATATATACTTAAGACATTTCGTATGTTCATGATGTAACAATAATTGATATTAGCAATAAAATCTGTCATTACTAAAAAAACAATGACGTTGGCGAACGTTTCGATTTCAATTAAGATACACAATAAGATAATTACCGGAACAAACAGAGCATGGGAAAAAATCAAACTAATTGCCAATTAATTAGTCGTGTTAAATAACGAACAACGAAAAATAATAATGGAAGAATGACGCCTGTTGTGAAATGGCAGTTTTGCACAATCGAGTTATTTAAAATGTACACGCTTTTGTCATAATGGTCCTTGATGTGAAAAACGCGTAAAATTTTGTAATAACTTATTTGGAAGTTGGTAAAAAAATCATGTAGGAACTATGGGCCTTGTGTGTATTTAACGGTTATTTAATATAATGTTATTTGTTGAGTGGTAGTTATATAATTTTTGAAATGTTAAAATTGATGTATTATTTAAAAAGACTTAAGCAGATAAAAAAGAACAATAAAACACTCTTTAATTTTCTTTGTTTTGTGGTACTTATATAATTATTGAAAATATAAAACTGATGTTTCATTCTTTCAAAATAACGAAAATAAGAATTAACAATTAAACGCTTTTTCTTTTGACCGTGTATTTATTAGTTGGATTAATGTATTCACAATCGCAGGGCCGGCCCGTGGTTACCTAGCGCCCCTAGGCAAAACAGAATCAAGGGCCCCTTTTTTCGAAAGAGTGAGGCAATAATCTTTTATGAGTATCCGTTTACTTTTTAAAAAAAATTTCAGCTAAAATGAGTTTTTTACTAAATGCACCATGATGCATTTAAAATTTAAATGTTTGTAAAAATCTATTCAAATTAGTAGGGGGACATTTCTTCCACTCCATTTTTTCCACTCTATTTCTTCCGCTCTATTTCTTCCACCGCAGTTTTCTTCCGCCAAGACTATTCTTCCACCAAGACTTTTCTTCCATCAATTTTTTTCCACAAATTTTTTTACAAAATTACATTTTTATTACAATTTTTTTAAAACTTAATGTTATGACCAATCGCCCGCAAGTAGTTTACAATTTCTCCGTCTTCTTTTCTCCTTTCGTATTCGCGAACAATATTTAAAATTTGTTCCTCCCGCTTTACTCTACTCTGTTGTTCAGCTTTCTTTATTTTTCGACCGATGTCTAATTCACGAAACATTGTTTCCGTGTCACCTTGCTCCTTTTGCAATTCTACCAAAAATGCATATAAGCTATATGATTGTGCCAGCCCTCGAACATGTTATTGATGTTATTCCACAGGGACGGTAGATATCGTGCTATGGTAGCGCGTCGCCTTCCTCTCGCTGGCCTGCCTCTAACATAATTAATTTCGAAGAAGACTTCGATCACGGAAAACTCCTCTGGAACATCATCAAAAAAAAAAAATCGAATGCCTCATCCACGTCTTCTAGCGGGACAAATGCAATGGCGCACATCATCTGTGCCGCTTCTTTTATCGACCGATCTTCAGAATCATTATAGGCCTGGTGGAGGCCTTCCGCTTGAATCCGGCGAAAAATCGATTGCCTCAAGTGGAAAAAGCAAGCCTTAACGTTGGTATTCGGCTGCAGTTCAGCTTCATTTAAAATCGCCATTTCGAAGTCGGTCATGATTGTTGTTAGGGAAAGGCGGAAACCATGCCTTTCTATCTCGTTCCTCAAAACTTCTAAAACCTGATAAGATATTTATATTAGGTTAAATTATCAACTAAGTTATTCACTAGAAATGAGAAAGACAGATTTTAGACACCTTTTCGTAAGCTTTTTGGGTTTTGTGCTCCATTAGTGCGTAAGCAACAGGTAATGCGACTCTTTGTTCAACTCCATTCGTGACTTGGACAAGACCCGCAAGGACAGCGAACAGTTTGAAAGTTCCGTCGATAAACCACATAGCGCTCCTTGCTAAACGCCTGAAATTCCCTTTTGTTGCGAATATCAATATTCTTCCGACGGATTCGTCCGCATCCGGATCATCCCGAGAATCATAGGTTAAAAATTGTTCTCCGCTTAAGGTGTGTTTGTATGTTTGGGGCAGGTCGCCCAGCTGGTCCATCGTCGTCGGATTTGTGGGCATATCTTTAAGGCGTTGCCGCTGAATCGCTTTTCTCAAATTACTCCTCTCTGGCAGTTCCGATAAAATTCCAGATGGGACCTGCTGGAGCTGTGTTCTCAAGAGCTGGGCCGGCGGAGCTTCGGGATGCTCTTCGGCGCGTCTTTTCAATCTGTTTCTTAATTTTAGCGCCTCAACGGCCTGAACATTTGGGCCATGATTATCATGCGGCGACTGGTCAGGGCCTCTGACAACTTCTACGAAGTATTTTTATATTACTTATTAAAATAAAGTAAACTCCATCGATTTAATTTACCTGTCCATGAGTTAAATAAGCAATGGTGACGGCACGTATTCTGCACTCAGGATACTCTTTGCATTTCTAATTGATCCGACCTTTTTTTTCTTTACTTTTATAATAGAGGTAGCCATCTATATGAAGGATTGGATTTTTGACTCCTTGTAAAAGTTCCACAATCATTTTGAATATGGGATTATGTACAGTGGAAAAAACAATTGGTGGAAGAAAAGTACTGGTGGAAGTAATGGAGTGGAAAAAATGGGGTACAATCATTAAAATTAACAAAGACGAGACTAATTTGTTTTCTTTGTCAATTCTAACATTTTTTTTTAATGTTGAAGATGTATTTCGTTCTTTGTTAAATTTATCAAATGCAAAGATTTTTTTGTTGCACTTATCAGTTTTCTCGTTTGTGTAAATTAGTTTTTTTTTAATAAGTTTTGACGACTTGTATACGGATAAAATGTACTGAAACTTCAATAGCAGTAAATTTTAAAGTCTGTCATACTTTGGAATTTACTACTATTTTAGTTTCAGTACATTTCCTTGTATAGTGTAAATCATTTCGAAAACATTTACTTTAATCAAGTGATTGCGATATGCAATGAGAAATGCAATGAAATGAAAACCAGTGTTTTATACGAGTGCCACATAAAGTAAAATTTACAATATACACTGGTGGGACATGAAGTAAAATCTAGCATACACATAATTGGAAAATTTCCTCTGTAATTGGCCAATTGTCCGTTGGGAAAATAAATGTTTAATTATCATTTTAAAAGAGTGAACCTTGTGATAATGATGGAATTCTTCTGAAAAAAATTAAATTAGATACCACAATGTTATATTTTATTCATTTAAGAAAGTAAAACGTATGTATATATATACAAAGAGAATTCTTTTCTAAATTAAATCAGTCAAATTTTTGCCGCAGCACTTTTTTTTCTTACAAATGTTTAATTACATCAATTTATTTTGCTCAGTGGACGGTGTCGATTCTTCAGTCACTGACATTCACCTACATCGCATCGGACACGCGACATTGACTTTCGTTCTTAAATCGGAATTTATTTCAGAAATTGAAAATTTCCATTATTTCTCACGCACATTCGCATTGTAGGTGGTTTCGTATATAAAATATGAGTAAGTTATGTATTGTTTTTTCTTTGTAAATTTTAGTGGGTGGACTTCGACAAATTAATTTATAGCAAAAATGACCTTAGGATAACAAAAAAGTACACAAAGGCTGTTGTAAATAATATTTTCAATGACGAAAGTTACTAATGCACTGTATGATTAATTATGTGGAACACATCTATGATTTCATAAAGATTACAAGTACATTTTTTATTCAAAATATTGTCTTTAAATGTATAAACTATATTAACTAATCTATAATCTGTTTAATAACTAGGAGGAGCGTTTTAAATTTCACGCGCCAAAACCTACAACTCTGATTGGCCCAGAGCGCGCCCATTTTACACTATGCAAATTACGTCATTATTAGACACACCAGCTGACATAACCTTAATTCGAAGCGTTATCGAGTTGCAACTTTGTCTGTTTCGTAATAACCTTTTGTGCGGTGTTTCTTTAGCATAGTTAAAAGTTAGTTTTGTTTATATTGTTGTGATGGATTATGGACCCAGTACAAACTCGGTGATAATATCACCACCTCCAAAAAAGCGTAAGAAGTTGGATTTGGGTCATTTATGTCGGTCTGAAAAACAGTGCATATTAAATATGTATAAGCAGATGATAACAGATGGTCCACATATGAAAATGACTGCTGTTGTATCAGACATTGTTGGTGCAGTAGGTGAGATATCAAATAGCATAAGAATATGCACCAAACAATAAAATGTTTAATTTTTAGGAATTGTAAATTCTACTGTTTATCGTACCATTAGCGAATATAAGAAATCCGGAGATATTTGTAGCCCTAAACAGCTTGGAGGACATAATTACAAGTTTTGATGACGTAGTAAAGAGATCCGTGCATAGTTTCTTCTATAAAAATGAACTGCCAACTTTGAATAAACTTTTAAAAGAAGTAAACGATCATGCAGGCATGCCGAATGTGAGTCGTTCTATCTTGTATAGTTTTATGATACAAATCAATTTTAAGTAAGATAGAGACCAGAGCTGGGCAGGATTCAAATCATTCAGGATTCGAATCCTGGATTCGAATCCTTTTAGAGGATTCAAAAGAGGCATTCGAATACTTTAGTTCAACTGGATTCGTGATCCGGATTCCTTACATTTTTTTAAGAGCATTCGTATTCGAGTCTAAATCTGGGTGATTCGAATCCTTATAAAAGGATTCGAATCCCTGTAAAAGGATTCGAATACTTACAAAAAGATTTGAATTGTCAAAAATAATTCGAATTAATTGTGAGGAATAACATGGAAAATGTTTTTTTGTGTTTTTAAATTTCTTGTTAAATCACTGTTTTATGCCCGCGGCGCATGACGTAAAATTTCGAGTTTAGAAAAGCCCAGAAAATTTGTCTCGGGTCGCTGCGCGACCCTCGACAAATTTTCACGGGGCTTTTCTAAACTCGAAATTTTACTTCATGCTTAGTCTGGGAGTGGAAACGCTCGATCGAAACTTCAAAGTGAATGCTTTGTTAGAACATTAAATAATTGAAAATGTTTTTAAAGATAATAATCTAGTTTTTAAAATTTTGTTTAATATGGTTTGAAGTAAATCTGACATGGTAGCCACAATCTGAAAATTAAAATTTTTCCGACATTTCCCTGACTAAAGATTTTTTCCCTGGCCTTTTAATATAACTTTCTTCTGTGAGAAACCCCCATTCTGTTTAATAGTTTTCATTGCTTTTGTCAATATTTAAGTTAATTTTTTAAATGTTTACGTGTTTTGTAATTTGCCTGCTGATTTTAACAAAGTTAATATCATATGACTTTTTGTTACTGTTTTGGTGAATTTGAATATAATTCCATGACTTTTCTCTGACTTTCCCGGTTTTAATGATATTCAGTGATTTGTTTGTTTACGTAAATTTCAGGCATTAGTCGATTTTATAATAGAGTTCAATTTGAAGATTTGAACGAGTGTTTCCACTCCCAGGCTAAGCATGAAATAAAATTTCGAGTTTAGAAAAGCCCCGTGAAAATTTGTCGAGGGTCGCGCGGCGACCCGAGACAAATTTTTGGGCTTTTCTAAACTCGAAATTTTACTTCATGCGCCACGCGTACAAAACACTGATTTGAAGTGATGTTCAGAAACACACAAATGCATCTTTAACCAGAGTAACAGGGAGTCAGATATTTAGTCTGTTATCAATGATGTTCAGTGGTAATAATAAATAATTAGGTTTTGAATATTTTTGTTAAAATAACTGGTAACGATATTTATATATTAATGGTTGCAAAAAAATAATAAAATCAAATTTATTTTTAACGGATTTGTATTCGTGATTCGAAAAAACAGGATTCGAATCATATTTATCTCTTACGAATCCTTTATTCGAGTATTCGTGATTCGAACCATATTAGGTGATTCGAATTCTTTTTACAAGCATTCGTCCCGGCTCTGATAGAGACACATTATTATATAAATTCCATATTATATTATGAACATAATGTAAATATGTTTTATTTCACAGATATATGGCGAGATGCCGTATAAGCATTTTAATTGAACTGACCATATCGTACGATGGAAAAGAAAATACTTAACCACAATTAAGAAGTACAAAATGGATATTTGATTTTGTTTAAAGAGTAATTATGAAATTATTTAAAATTGCCGCCAAATTTATTTAGTGATATTTCTGGTAACTTTTTATAGTGTAAATTGGACTTTGGCACTTATTCCTTCTAGTTTTTAAACAGACTATAAAGATAGTTGATTTCTCTGTTTGAGGACTTCTAGCAGTTTTCATTGATATAATACAATGCCAATACTTAGTTCTAGAATATTCCAAAAATATTAAATGCGCGATTATTTTCGCAAATTTACAAGTAATTTGTCATTTAATTAATTTCTCATTTAACCCGTGGTGAAACATTTAAAACTATAAACTATGAAATATAATCCTTGGTATTGTTCCACTGATTCAATCAGTGAAACAATTTCAAGTGTTTTAATTAATAGTTTATATTTTGAAAGACAAATTCAAACGTCCATTGTTTAATTCAATAACCGTCGCATTAGCCAGGGAAGTGGTTGTTTCAATGGGTGTTTACATTCGACTTTGTAAGATAAATTAGTTGTGGATTGGCAAATAGAATCGCATTTTTAATATTCATTTTTATTGGATTTGAAATTGTTACTGGTCGTTTTTATAATAAAATATACGACTTTTGTGTTTGTATTTTACAAATGATAATTTTCTTTAAAAAGAAGATTGTATGTTCGTCTTGTGATGCATGGGAAAAGTATTTATAACCCTAAAGCAACCCACTGAATTTAATTATCATTCGTTCGTCCGAATTCCTCGTAAAACTTTATTGGCGGTATTACGAAAATTTTATTGATGATCTACTTATGCTGATGGCCAATACGTTTTACTGTCAGATTTGTGCAAAATTGCCCAACGATGCATTAACTGACATTGTAAAATTGTGCCGTAAAAATAAATTCCGGCGCATTTTTCGTATTTGTTATTGGATTTTTTAATCATAATCAACAATCAAATAAAAACAGTGATTTGTTTCATTACCTCAATTAATTTAAAAGTTTAAATTTCGAATTACCTATTTTATTTGTTTGTCATCATGAATTCTAGCCACTGCTAGAAATTGAAATGTGGAGTTTTTTTTTTGTGTGTTTAAGATTGGCAAAGGTGTAGAAAAAGATAAAATTAGAACATTTTCGTTTTTCTCTCTTTATTTTTATAAAGACTTTTTTGCATTTTAATTGGTAATGACAACTCAGCTGTCTCTATTAATTTAAAACAATCTTCGGATATCATATTTTTTCATATTTCATGTTGAAAAAAAAACAAAATTCTAAAATACACTTTATAGATAAATACCACGAATTGGCGGTTTATTGTGTAGATACATTTAAGTTAATTTTGTAATATTTTAGCTCTGGCTCACTACCATTTTTTTAAATATTTCATAAGCAAATAATTTAGAAAGTTATTAAAAGGTATTTAACGTAAACAAATATTCATAATTTTGTAAAAATGGTACAATTTCCTGAATTGCAACAGGTTAATTGTTTCCGATTGGAATTTTAGTATGGGCCTTCAAACGTCCATCCATAACATCAACACATGAAGCAATTTCCTTACTTAAAAGTTCCACGTGTGCCAACAAAGGTCGCTTTTTTTACAACATTTTCAAAATCAGCATAATTATATCTAGTGCGAAACTGACTCAGAAATGATATTTAAAATATGCAATATGAAATTACTCATTAGTTCATTACTTATTATTCACTTATTTTATGCAGGAACTTGCTCGTCATTTTTAATATGTTCCACATGTAAGTGTACGAATTCAGAATGAATTGCTGTTTTTATTTAATCAAGATAAATAAATAAACCACTAATTATTTATTTATCAATTTAGAAAAAAGACTTATGTATGACGGAGATTTGTACTATTGAGTAAGTAGTTACGTAAGTAATTATTATCAACTTACTAAATGCTTGTATATAGTTATACATATTAAACAAATAAATAAAACACATTCAGTCTTATTAATAAACGTTAGCATACAACTTGAATACGTTTCTAAGGAATATATTAACACTTTTATGTCATTAAACATTTTAGTATACTGCTATTGTTAATTACAATTAATAATTTAATAGCGTGGCACCCCTAGTCTAAGACCGTGTTATAACAAATAAGGGTTATTAAAATAATTAACACTGATTACTTTTTTGTATTCACTTTTATATTTTAAATTGTGACCAGTTTCGACTCGTTAGCCTGTCATTCTCAAACTAATTTAAATAAACAATTTACAATAAAAAAGTAAATACAAAAAAGTAATCAGTTTTAAGAAACCATGATGCTCAAATCTTAAATGCGAAAATAAATACAAATAATTCACCTAAAATACAGGCACCATTATCAATAAAAACCAGAAGAAACAATATAGATGAACTCAGGTACTATTTGCAGAAAGTGAATTGGAATTTTATAGTATCAGACAATATACATAGTGCATTCAAGAAATTCCATGATGAATTCACACACAACTTCAACATATCGTGTCCACTAAGCGAAATTAAAATAAGACCAATGGATAGGTCTTGGATAAATGAAAAGGTGCGTCTATCAAGTAGAAAACTTAAAGACATGCATTTATTAATGAAATATACAAATATAGAGAACAGAAAAACTGAATATAATATGGCCAAAAAGCACATCAAGAACTTGTGAAAGTAACAAGGAGAAAATACTATAGTGATATTATTAGAAAGTCGGAAAATAAACAAAAACAGATGTGGCGTATAGTCAACGAAGAGACGGGCAAACTAAAAAATAAGGTAAAACCAATTCATATAAAAAACAGCCAAGGGAAGTTAGTCAAAAGTACAAATTAAGTCGCAGAGATCTTCGGAGAATACTTCTCATCAATAACTAATACTAAACTTTTCAATCACTTCGGCTCAAATATGTCTCAAGCTTGCACGGTAAATCCCTTCAACCCACATTCGATTTTCCTGGAGCCGGTAACACCCGAAGAAATACACAAGCTAATACAATCACTGAACAAGAAGTCAAGTGCAGGATTTGATGAAATATCTGCGAAGGTTATTACAGCAGTGGCAACTGAAATATGTCACCCTCTCGCATATTTAACAAATTTAGCAATGGAGACGGGAACATTTCCGAGCATGTTAAAAAATTCCAAAGTGGTTCCAAAACATAAAAAGGGGTCAGACAAAGAAATCGATAACTACAGACCTGTATCGATACTGAGCACATTCTCTAAGATTTTGGAGAAGGTTATTGCGAACCGAATTTGGAATTTCAGTAACAAATACAGTATATTAGGGGAACACCAGCATGGATTTCGGATAAATAAATCAACGGAAACGGCATCAGCGGAACTTACAGAAGAGATCAGTAGGAATATCGACGCGGGAAAGTACGTGGCCGGACTATTCTATGATTTCTCCTGGGCTTTCGATACCATAAGTGTGGAATTTGTGCAACACAAACTTTACGCTCAAGGAATTCGGGGAATGGCGTTGAAATTAATTGTGTCATTTTTATCTGAAAGACAAATATACGCACAAGTGAACAAGTCAAAATCAGTCTTACAATGTTTCAAAGGGCATAGTGCAAGGTTCGACCTTAGGTCCCCTGATTTTTGTACTTATTATAAACGATCTAAGTGACTACATATCCCAAGGGAGTGTGATCAATTTCGCTGACAACACGACAGTAATTGTCAATGCACCCACACAGGAGCAATTAGCCAACAAAATCGAGGTAACAAATAAGGAGATCATAGAATGGTGCGATCGTAATGTCATGATGCTAAATGCTGACAATAACATAACCTCACTAGGGTGTTTATTTTACAGAAAAGGCTACTTAGATTAATTTTTAATATTAAACAATCAGAATCTTGTCGTGATATCTTTAAAAATAACAACATACTTACACTTACGGGATTATATATCTACAAATGCGCTGTATATGTGTATAACAACAATGCCAAATTTATAAGAAATGGAGCCTTACATAAATATAACACAAGATGTTCTAACAAAATAAGTATAGTAGCACATAGAAGTACCTTATATGAAAAGTCAACAATCTATTCTTGCACACAAATATATAATAAATTGCCAACTCAGATAAAAGACATCACAAATATTAACAACTATAAAAGGGCATTAAAAATCATCTCATTGTACATAACTACTACACATTATCAGAATTTATGACAAACTGAGTAGACTGGATTTTGATTTGACAATTACAAAAGTTTATATTTTATTTGTTAGTCTATTTACATGTGTTGTCGTATTATCCTTTTTAATTGTATCTGTGACGTTCACATCCGCTGTATGTAAAATAGTTGTACCTTATGTTTGCAGTATTTTATGTATATAAGTGGCATACGTGAATAAAAATAAAGTTAAGTTAAGTTAATTATTTAAATATTTACAATGTATCACCAAGTAACGGCCTCCATTACAAGATATTTAGGGTTATTTGGAATATATTTAAAAATGTATTGTTCTATTCAATAAAAAAGCGTACACATACTATTTTACATTGTAAATGTGGATTATGATAACCAGAATCACGTTAGCGAAATACTGTCGAAATCGGGTTCAGTCAGTATAAGTATATTTTGAACTTCAGTGATTTCTATGCGTCACGCATAAATAAAGTAAGCCTAAACATTTAAAACATTAAATTATACTCATGCTTAATCAAGGAGTAGAAGCACTTGATAGAAGTCAATTTTAATCAAATAATTCAGCAGACAAAATACATTTTTACAAACATAAACTCAGTGTAACATGACCCAAAATTACTTTAAATTTAATTATAGTGAAGTTAGAACACATGAAAATGCGATGTTGCCACGTATATTTTATCAACAGTTCAAAACTAATTATATGTAGATTTTGTTCTATTAATACATAATGTTAGTATCCTCGTTATATGGATCTGGTAGAATGTAACTAGCATTACACTCAGGGTTCAGAAATATCGTGATACTACTTATATAAATATAAAAATATCGGAAAAATATAAATCGATATTTATCCGATACACATATCTATCTATAATTATTCTAGTTAATAAATATTACTCCTATCATTTATGTTATTGATAAGTAATATCGTATGTTCAATAAAAAAAACTCTTTTAAGTGCTATGGTTTAATCTTTTTTTAAATTCAAGTTGGCTATACGCTTTAGAATTGACATGTAAAACGTCAGACATAATAATTATAACCTAGAATATTTTCCATGGCACTCTAGAGGTTTTATTTTATTGAACATACGATATAAAACACATACTTTATTCATTTTAATTTTTTTATTGCAAAAAAACACATTGTAACCAACAGTAGTAAAAAATTTAACATTTAAGCTGCTTTTAAAATGTAAAAATATTTAGCAATCTTAGCCACGATGACGGCGAATCTAAAATGATAATTTTCCCTATCTTCTTAAAGTAACTTCCTTTTGTTATAATGCCAAATATAGGTAATAAGATTTGCAAATAAAACCGGTTTACCGATAATTTTACAGTACACCACAATATTGTTGAAGAACATTTACGCTTGTTCAGAAATTTTTAATTAGATTTTCTCAAAAAGTTATTCATTCTTCATTAATAAGCTTAAATTTGAGTTATAAATAATGTTTGTAACCTAACAATGAAGCTTAGTACATGCGCTTAAATTTGGATTTTGTTGAATTGAATGATTTCTAATTGTTTCTGAAAGTTGACAAAACAGGGTATGATATTTAGGTTGTTTTTAAGAAGCTCTGTGATATTTAACTCAACGTATTCATCTGAGCTCTCAATTTTTTTCATATTGTAACAAATTTAAAACTAAATCACCTAGAAACGAAGGGGTGTAAGTGACTAATAAAAAATTTGATAAATTCAGTTTAAAAGTTCAAGTTATTTTAAAACCAACAAACAAAATAGCAGAGTAATGATGTGGACTTACAGAAAATATACTGGGTAGCAATGAAAGCTCGATATCTCTTTGGCAATTAACAAGAAAACTATTCCCCTCGCATGTACTCCATTTTTTTTTTTAATTGGCACTTACTTTGCTTCTAAGTGCCTCAATTGTTTATGCAAAAATTGAATTCACATGAACAATTTTATGTTTCCTAAAATATACAAAAAATCGCACTTATTCCTAACAATATAAACAATTATTTAGGCTTAGTATTTTCCTGAAAAAAAAATCTTTAGTTACTTTAAATCTAATTAAAGTTTTTGGAAAACGTAGATTTTTCATAAAATTTTAATTTAATGCATTTTTATTGAACACATTTTTAAAGTTGCAAAAATAGGTAACGACTTAAATTAAAACTTAGTTTCTTCTAATGAAGCTACTTTAGAGTCATTTTAATATTTATATAAATTTGTTGATGATTTTCTTACTTTATTAATTAAAAACGCTGTATTTACTAAAACACTTACTTAATTGTGCTTTTTCGAATAGATATCAATTCGCGATAAAATAGGGTATAATTATTTAAAAAATTTGTGTTCAGTACTCAATCATTCACCAGATAACCACATACGCGAAAAATCTTTCTAAAAAAATTTGCAATAATGTATGCAGACTATTTAACTCTAAAAAGAAAAAATGTAAAATCCCTTGAATTTAATTGATTTTTTTCCAAAAACGTATTATATAAATTACTCCTGAATTATTATAAAATTTAACGAAAAGTTTAGCAGAGTGTACGCTTTTAAATATGCAAACATCCAACGATACCCATTCAAAGTATTTTCACTGAAAATTAATGTGTTTATTAACTCCGAATTATGTCGAAGTTTTCAGATTTGTTTGTAAAACTCTATGTATGTGTTGAAAAAGCTGTGTAAACAAAGTGCAAAATGTTTCCTAAGTTTTTGAGTTATTTTTGCTAGAAATGAAAATAGTGTAATTTTGCGGGAATATAAAGCGTGGATTTTCATAATTTTCTGTGGATGTTATATTATTAATAATAAAACAGTCAATAAATACATGGACAATTATAAGCGTTTAATGAATTTCCTTGAATAAGGGTTTTTACTCATGGGTGAAGTTCAAAAACACAAACATAATAAAATAACACTATCGTATTAAATTGCCTTAACGAAACAATAGGTTTATTTAATTTAGTGTTTAAAAATTATCGATTTTTCACAATTAACATAAACATAATAAAATAACACTATCGAATTAAATTACCTTAACGAAACAATAGGTTTATTTAATTTAGTGTTTAAAAATTATCGATTTTTCACAATTAAAAGTTTCCCGGTATTACAATATTTATTTTTCTACGACCGCTCCCGAAAACAGACATTTCGTCGCTATACCTGGGATTTGAAAGGTGTCAATTGTATATTTGTATTTTGACAAGTGTCACGCTTGAAAATTGAATTTTCAAAACTAGTTTTAAAGGTTAAATCCTCAAACGTCAGTATCAAAATTATTAAAATAAGAAGAGTAGCGACGAAGACAAATTATCGGTGCCGCTGTTTGGCCGTAGGTTACATCTCGGTAAATATTGATCACTATACATCAACGTTATGTATTTTTAACTTTACTGTAAATCAGTGTTTTGTACGCGTGGCGCATGAAGTAAAATTTCGAGTTTAGAAAAGGCCCGTGAATATTTTCTACCCGGGGCTCTTCTAAACCGGAAATTTCACTTCATGCTTAGTCTGGGAGTGGAAGACACTCTTCACTTTCAAATATGTCACAACTTTTAAAATGTGTATCGTAACTGTCACAAAAAAACAATAACATGGCGATCTCATTATAGTTCAATTCAAACTCAGAGTGTTAAACACGTTTTAAAAGCTGCATTACATACTCATACCTTGCATTTACTCGCCCTTGCGTAAATGCAATTTGATATTCGCATGGAATACGAAGCTTTCAAAACTTGTCAAATAATCTACTATATTATTATTTATTCAAAAAGTCCCTGACTTTTTGTTTAAAAACTTAAATTGTATAAAATCCACTGGCAATTCTCTAATTTTCCCAGTTGAAGAAGTTTGCAAAAAGGGTTGTTGGTTTGAAGATCACAAGTAAAGTATAATACGTGCTGAATAGGTTTGTCGTGAGTGAGCTACAGGTGTAAGCCACGATACAGAGAGACATCTGAATATTTGCCCGAAGGTGTCAACTTAAGGAAGTGTGCCTGAGAAGAGAGAACATAATTAGAGGTATGATAGATGGGTAATTCTTAGAATTTCATTCCGCATCAATTAGGCGTATTTTTAAGCAAATCTAATTTTCAAAAGGCCCCATTCGACCTCTAGTGAGCAACCCCAGTGTACAATGTTTCATCATTGAGGGTTAGAATTTGAGCATTGCGACGGGCATGAACCGCGGGGAACGCAAGGCGAGCATTCGAAAATTTAACATTTCCTGACGTTTGTCAGATTCGGTCAGCCATAATGAAAATTGTATTTCGTCGTTACTTTGATGAAACCTCCTATGTGAGTTGAGCAAAAATGTTCAGCAATCAAAAACTGTTTAAAAAAAATAGTGAAGTAGTTCTTTTCATACAATTTTTTTAATGAATCATTGTATAAGATTTAGAAAATAACTTTACAACATATGAGGTTTCATAAACTCATCAGGTTGATAACGTAGAGTCCTTTGATAATAAAACCCTATTTTGTAAAAAAAATACTATAGGAGATTTCATCAAAATAACGACGATTTTTTCTTTCGTTTTTTGAAATCATTCAAAAAATCGCCCGAAATCCATTTTCAGATCGATTTTGATGCGTGTTTGTGTGTATTTACATCTTGCAGTCGTAATTTCGACGCACCTTGATACCTATTTGCACTAAAGATAATTTTAGATTAAGCTATATAAGACAACAAAATTAAGAATTTGTATACATATAATAGATTTTGCACATTTTCCATGACAGCATTATTGTGCCGATTTTGCTCGTTTCAAAAAATATTGTACAATAACTATTTCTTTTAATAATACTAATTTACTTCTCACAGAAATAACAGAAATATAAATGTACAAATTATTTACTTTAACTACTATTTATATTTATTTAATTGTGACTGCATGTTCTATAAATCAATCTGCCATTACCAAACTCAAATACTAATAAAATAGAATTATCTATTTATAATATTGCATTAACATTTAAAATATTACCTAATCAATCGATTACGTCCAATAATGTATAAGAAATAAATGATTTATATGTGAAATTTCAAACTAAACTAGTTCAAATTAATAATTAAGGAGACATTCACGCGCAGCAGTCACAAGTAGTAAAATTTTAAAAATTTTGCAAACGACCTCGAACTCCCAATTAAGGTGACAATATATGGATAAGAAACGCGCATTACTCTCATAAAATAATGTTATGTTTGTGACCGCGTGACTTATTTTAAAAAATTGTACCGAATTAACTGGACTTAATTTATTTACGCGCAACATTGTTCACAATCAACTCACCTTGAATGGATTAAATGAAAGTCCCAGCCGTGCGTGATATATCCGAGAGATAATGATCGAAATGTTAACTTAACACATTGTAAAAATTCAATAAGGCATGAAATGTAACGAAAAGTGTTGATTTATGCTTTGATTGAAATACGAAATGGGAGGTAAATTATTGGATTTACCAATACGCGGGTAATTTTTAGCTTTGTGAAAATTAGTTAATAATTATCTGCAGTGTCCAGTTTCCTAAATTCCTTGTATCATGTATTAATAAATTATGTATTAGAATTCGTCCTGTCAGTGACACAGCCAGGATTTTGTCTTGGTGGAGGCCCAATCAAAATAACAAATTAAATACGAATATTTTATAGTGTAAATTAAATTTATATCTGTTTCAGACAAAACTCAAAGTACGCAAATACTTTCTGACAAAACGCGAATTGTCCTATGTTTTAGACAATAGACGGATAAAATTGCATTCGTCTGTTATTTCGCACATTGTCTAGACAAAATGAGTTGTGTCTAAATGCTATCAGACAAAATACATGTCAAGATTTTGCATTGAAATAAACAAAAGTACTGGATAGCATCACTTTGTTTTATAAACAAAGTGACAAATTATTTATAAGGAGTATATTTTTAACTTCACTTGAAATCAGTATTTTATACGCGTGACGCATGAAGTACAATTTCGAGTTTAGGAAAGCCTAAACATTTGGATTTACAGGGGCGCGACTCGCGACTCGACAACCCCAAAACGGATATTTCCGTAAAAAAATGGGGAGCCAATTGTAGGCCGATCACAACACCTTCTTTGAACAGTAGTGCGGTCGGTAAAAATATCTATATTTACAAGTACAAAAAATAATTTTCGATGACTTAAAAAACTAACGATGAATTTATAAATGTTCAGGAATTGTTGGTATACCTACATATAGTATCTTAATGTTAAAATTTTTAATTTTGAAGCGTAAGATTTGGTTAGATAAAATAAACATTTGTAAAAAGAATGAACGTGAAATCAAAGATAATCAGTAAAATTTCAGCTTCACAATATGGCACGGATTTATGCGCCCATGAAGTAAAATTTAGAGTTAAAATATCCTGAAAATTTAGTGCGCTTCGTTTTTGCAGCCTTTTCTAAACTCGAAATTTTACTATATGCCTGAAAATGTACAAGGTATACATCGGGATACGTATACTTGCAAGATAAATTTCTTGTATGTAAGATTGTAGCCTACATTAAACCTAGATTCTTACATATTTTTGAGTTTTTGTAACAAAAAACCAAAGAATGTGACATTTTATTGTTTTATTATTTGAGATACCAGTTTACTTTTGAGTATTAATTTATTGTCAATTATTTTACTAGTATGTAAACATTTAATTAAATATTCGAATATTATGGTTTTCAAGTAAAAACAACTAAACAAATATACATTAAATAAAAAAAAATTAATATAGAAGATATATTTTATGAAAACTTAGTAAAGTGAATATTAGAAAGTTCTAACAATTGGACACTAAGCTACAAAGCTAAATTTTCAGGCTTTTTGAAACTCGAAATTGTACTTCATGCTTAATTAAGGAGTGGCAGATCCAGAGGACTACTAGCTCTGTATCTGCCACTCCTCGATTAAGCATGAAGTACAATTTCAAGTTTCAAAAAGCATAAAAATTTAGCTTTGTATTACATCATGCTCTACGCGATAAAACACAGGTTTAAACTGAAGTTCAAAATATATTGCTTAAGTTTGATCTCACGTTACTAAATTTTACAAATATTTGTTTCTTCTTATTAAAATTCAAGCAATCTTCTTTGGAATTGTTGTTTACATCAATCAAACATGAAATTAAATTTCGACTTAAGAAAAGCCTAAAAATTTGGATTCGTCGCTCCGGTTCGCTACGCAATCAAGCCAAATTTGCAGGCATTTCCAAACTCAAAAGTATTCACACTTTTTTTTTTAAATTCAATACTTTTATAAATACAATAAATTCTTGAGAGTTTACTAAACGTTCTATTCATATGCTGATAATACAGAGTATACTAAAAAATATCTATTTCTCATAATGCAAATAATAAATTGGTAATATTTTAGTTACTAATAAAACCCTAAATAATTTTAATACATTTTAAAGAAATTGGCTTCTTTTGGCAATAAATTAAAAAATATAAATATTTTTTTAAATTAACCTTTATTTGCCAATATTTTACATTTTCACATAATCGCCTCTATTAATAATTATAATTGTGAGTTGCTCCTTCTCCCTCTGTCACCTAGCTACGCTTTCCATCTCTTATTCTCATTATCGCCTTGCATGCCTATATTCCTCTTCCACTTTACACTTTTTTATAATAGCGTTAATTTACATTTGTGTATGAACGCAGTAGGCAAATTTGAAATCCGTTACTGATTGTAATAGAGATTTAATCAGATTAAAAATTACTAAATTTTATATAGTGTTTGAAAAGATATGTACAAACCTCGATAAGGAAAATAATTAACGATATCGCCATTCCGTTTAAAAAAATTATAAAAATAAAGTCAAAGTGCCACAAAAGCAACTGAATAACCCGACCATTATTCAGTTCCTCACTTATCTCATTAATATTTATGCGAAACCGATCGAACGTATTTTTAAACTCCCTACATTTTTCAGAATCAACATATTGTGTAGCTATTCCATTCATTGATGAGAAACCTTCAAATGCAGGCACCAGATGCTCACCAACAATATGAAAACACGGAGTTTTTTTATTAATAGTCAAATGTCTCAATAAATATGCTGCCAAATTGCTCATCACCGCATATCCAAAGGATGTATCGCAATTCAAAATTTGCTTAATTATTAACTCTTCATTAACCATTCGTAAGTGTTTTCTTAAATCTTTGGATACATATCGGAAATACATTTTGGAGATGAGGATTGTTGTGTTTTGAGTTTTGATCTCGTTTAGGGTGTCTATTTCGGGGTGGTGTTTTTCTGATAAAATTGTATTCAGTAACGAGGATAAAAAGCTCCACACTAGAAACATGCATAAAATACTCCACGCTTTCAAAGCTTGAACCGACTTAATTTTACTAGAAACTGAAATGGAAAATAGAGGTGGAATCAGCGGCACGAAGAAATCGTTAGTTTTCAAAACGAATTTCAAATAAATAAATAGTAATATTATTAAGGCGGTGATTAGTACCCAAATGTCAATCTTGAATATTATGAAGATTTTTTCCATCTGTGTGAATCTTTCCGATTTTTTTATCAAAATCACAAGATCATTTTTTCCTAAAGGTGTGCTGTAATGAACATCCGGGATTATGTTCAGAAAAATCGGATAAATGGTGTACACCATCTTGAAATCCGTCAGTGATTCCAAAATATCATCAGTGCTGTTGAAAACCTGCGTTTGTTTAAAGAAAGGGAAGCATTTTAGTACCAAATTGAATAAAATGTCATTTCCATCTTGGTAAATTGTAGATACAACAGTGATGTTTGACAGAGGGTATGTTTCAGGATAGTCAGTTTCCAACTTTTCCAACTTACCACCACAGATTAAGAAAATATGAAATTTTACTGCAACGCGCTGATGTTGGTATTTCTCTGCGATGCCTTCACAACATTCATGCATAAAAAAATACAATTCTTGGTTATAGCTTCGATTAGGATTATGTATTAAATCGTGTATAGTTTCGTCTACTTCAGAGCATTCTTCCAAAATGATAAAGATGTGATAAGAGCGTTTTACAAAATTTCCGAGAGTATTGAGGTAGATTGTTGTTTTTGGTAGCATTCCAATATTTAAGAATAATTTCTGAACATGCAATGAGAGATTTTTGGAAATAATAATGTCGACTGGTTCATTTTTTGATGAAATTCTCGTAGATTGTATTGCATTCAGAAATTGGCCATACAGGAAAAGTGGATAGAATGCCGAAATGCTGTTCGTAAATAATTTAAATGTTAGGATGTAAACCACACCTTTCAAAGGATGCATAATTAACTAAATAATAAAATCTCTAATAATAATACATTTAATTGAACTCCAATGGTGGATAAATGGGTTGCTTATTTATAAATAATTGACCTTTATTTGATCTGAAACAAAGAAAATAAATAAAAATTACGTATAGCAAAGAAAACTATAGAAGTGTAAATTACAACCTTACTAATAAAATTGCCGTTAACATCATTATAGTTTAATGCTAGTTAATTTATAGTAGGTCTGTACAAAGACGATATTAACATTTTGTATTAATAGAACAAATTGTACGCTGTTACCATACTGCTGTAGTAACATAAGGTAAACTTTACTTCATTCGCCAGTTAAATAGAGCACCTATTTCATGTGAATTTTATATGATACTGAATAGGTATACAGGGTGCCAGTATTTCAACAGAATGTCTGGGGATCTCGATTATTTGTAGAGATAGAGAGTCAGTTAAATTGGAGCAAAGTTACGTATTTTAGGGCCCAATAGTAATCTACAAATAAATTTTAAATATCTTCTTTCGTTTTTGAGATACTGTCAAAAGAAGGATTTTTTGAAATTTTGTTTTTATTTTTTTATTCAAAAACTATTGGATCCAGAAATTTACAACTTTGACATTATGAGAAATCTAGTAACATGTTTTATTTCAAGATAACTATAACATTTACTCAGAAACCATAGCCAACATTTGTTTTTCTTATGGGCGCTATTTTGGATTTTAATATTTTTTGGAAGAATATTTTTTTCTAAATTAATTAATGTATCACATTTATAGTTTATTGTACATGTTATATGTAAAATATTGATATATTATTTTTTGTAATGAGTGCCTTGGAAACAGTTGAGTAACTCACTTATTTGACAACTCCTAGGACCCATAATTTGCTTACATATCACCCCTGAAGACGGGCATCCAGCTGATTAATTACTGTAATTATAGAACATGTATTTGTTTATAAACGAAATACTGGTGTGACATTTTGAATACTAATAAATTGCTTGAGTGTCTTTGGACTATCATAGGATTTTGTCATAATATATCTTTATTGGCCGTGTTTTGACTATTGTGACTGTAAGTGGCTTTATTGACTGTATTTTGACTATGCTAGGATTTTGTCTGATGTTATCTCTCTATGGACTGTATTTCGGCTATTGTGATGTTATGATTGTAAGTCACAAATCACTATATCAAATACAGTCAATATAGTAATTTAATGACAAAATACTAATACGATATATATTTTAACAATTGTGATGTATTTTAAACTAACGAGTGACTTCCACTCCCAGACTAAGCATAAAGTAAAATTTTGAGTTTAGAAAAAAGAGCCCCGCGTGGAAAATTTTCACGAGTAAAACTTCATGCTCTACGCGTATAAACCACTGATTTACAATAAAGTTAAAAACATATAAAGCTTAGACGTGATGGTTATCAATATTTACTGAGATTTAGCGAAAAATGTGAATTAATTTTTTTTGTGAATAGTTTTGGAATAATAATAATAAAAGTAGAATAAATTTGATTTTTGCAACTTTTCTATACTGTTGATATTTAAGTCATCATATCTTAGATGAGGAAAGTGCTATGATGGAGACATCATAATTTTTTTTAACTTTATGTTTTGTGTGATAATCGATACTTATTATTATTATTATTACAAAAGATTGACAGTAATTTTGACTGCTGACAATGATAGACTGCTGTCAATATTTTATTGAATAATAGATATGACGTCATTGTTTAAAAGACACTCTTTGCAAAGAAAAACAAAAGTTGGCTATGGTCCCCAGATAAATGTTGTAGTTATCCTAAAAAATATATACTAGATTCCTCATTAAAAAGTGCATGTAAATTGTTAAAGTTCTAAATGTCGAGATTCAGTAGTTTTTGAATAAAAAAATAAAAACGATTTAAAAAAATCGTTTTTTGTTGATATCTTGAAAACAAAAAAATATATATATAATATAATACATTCTGTCGAAATACGGACACCCTGTATACAGTGCTTTCGAGAAGTAATGCATAAATTCATTAAAATCTGAATTATACGTTTTAAAGTAAAACCCTCGTACTGGTCGATTTTTATTTTCAATTGCAGGTTTGGTCAAATACCGAAATCACATGCAGGGTGATTCATGTAAGAGTTGTGACGCAATCGGCCATTTTTTTAAATTGAAGTCGAAAATGTTTACTTGACATATTTTAAAAATATTAATTGTCGGCAAAAAGTAAGCTACACGTATAGGTCGAATAAAAAAAAATAAAAATAAATAAATGAAATTTTAAAATGCCAATTTAATAAAAATGGTATTTTAATAAAGATAACTTATTCAAATGCCTTAGTTGTGCACATACATTTTAAATTAGTAAAAGATGTCTATGCAACGTGAATAGTATAAAACTGACATTTGAACGTGTTTGTTTTTATTCAAAAGTCTTTAGCATAAGCTGACATTTTAAAATTATTTTTCTTTAATTATTTTTTTATTTAACCTAAACTTGTAAATAGATTATCGTATGTGGAAAATTATTCTCTTTCATATATTTTTATTATACTTATATGAAAACACTTCGTTTCCAAATGCCTCTAGAATAATGAAAAAGTCGCTTTTTCAAGCCACCGCACGGAAAACGTTTGTTTGTGTGCCATTCCGTGCGCTCGGAAATGTTTCCATAGCAACAATGTATTTGTCACTGAAGTTTTATTTTCCGTCAGTGAAATACAAAAGTTTGGTTGAAACGTACGCAGACATAGAAGAAATTGATTTTGTAGATGATATTTCGCATGATATATTAACCCAAGCGGAACAAGTAAGCGTAGAATGATTGCTAAAATCCAGATATAGACACGAACACAGGCGCAATGGGAACTATGAAAACAAAAATTGTGAGTGATGAGGTATAGCTCTATTTTATTTTTCTGAAAAAGTTAATTCCGCACAATCGTACACCTTATGGTATTGATTCGCCACGATAAAAAGATGTTTGCCTTTAAAAAAAAGTGCCAACTCGATCAAATTTCGAAAAACTGGTACTCGATTTCATTTTCTTTCGAATTAGTTGTATTTTTTCACTACCTTAAAAATTACTAGTTTGAAAATAAAAAAATAATTTAAGTTTTTAGATAAGTATAATGTTTTCAGATAAGTATAATAAAAATAGCGTTCATTACACGTCCAGAAATGGATTTTTCCGTGCTTCGGCTACGCCGCTACGCCCTTTTTCTAGACTCCTAATGAAATATACTATTCTAGTAAACATTTTCGACATCCATTTTAAAAAATGGTTGTTGACGTCACAACTCTTACATGAAAAATAAAAATCGGCTTGTCCGAGGGTTTTTCTTCAATGTTTATAATTTAGATATTATTGAATTTATGCATTACGTTTCGAAAGTACTGTATATTTATAAATCAAATAAATCAAATGGTAATATCGTCCTCAGAACCGTCCAAACGCTGCATGCTTACTTCTCTTAAAAATTATTTTCTTACGAAAAAATATACTGACTAATAATGGTTCTTTATCGAAATTATTCATTATAAGCATGGATTTTCAACAGTATGACGGTAAATTAAATATTAATTAAATATGATTTATGTGCTTTTCAACTTTACACTATATCAGTCTATTATACGCCTGGTGAAAAATGAAATGAAATTTCAAGTTTAGAAAAGCCTGCAAATTTAAATTAGGACGCTGCGCTTCGCTCCGTGCCCAAATCTAAAATTTCAGGCTTTAATAAACTCGAAATTCTACTTTATGCTTAACCAAGAAGTGAAATCAATCGCTTAATACTTCAAATTAAACCTAAAAAAAACGATGAATGAACCTTATATTTAATTACTTTCACTCTTAGCATTTAAACATATACAGACGATTTTATGAAAATCGACGAGTTATAATTATTTTAAACTATGCAAAGGGCATTTTTAGACGATTAATTTTGTAGACCATGTGAAGTTTGCTGAATAATCATGCTAAATTTTATAAAAATCAGGAGTGATATTTTTAGTTACAATTTTTAGAAAATTAATATAGAAGATTATGTTTCTAAAAAATTCACTCCTGATTTTTTATAAAATTTTCTGTTCGATTTAGAAGACTTGAAGATTTTATGCGGACACATTTTTTACTGCTTCCAATTAGAATTTAACTTTATGAAGACGTGAATTTAATACATTTTCATATTTGAGCGTTAGCGCTGAATACAATTATCAAGTCATACAAATCAAAATAAGCCTAAATAAAAAACGATTTAATTTCAAATTTAATGCTACTAATATTTTGATATTATTATGAATTAATATTTTCAGCAATTATTAGTCACAATCTTGATTTCCCCACTTTTATTAGTAAATTCATACTATAATCAACACATTACCTTTCTACCTTGACGTCATTAACTTTTATCTGTTTTCAATCAATGGATTCTGGTTGAAACAGAACATCTTCAATTGTTTGGCACGTCGAATAATAGGTTTCTATCATCATGACATTCATGGCGGCTGTCAAAATACTTCAAATGCGAACAATTTACGAAAATGCCGAAAATCTTATTCGAACTATGGCGAAACTATTTAAAAAAGAAACAAATGGGATTTCCAATAGTGAGCGGAAAAGTTTACATTAAAAATAAGTGAAAGAATAGTATAATATAAATACAGGGATTTTATCTTTCAGATATATAAATATACATATCTCGATTCGTATGCAATGTGAGTCATTTGTTGTTCTTTTAATAAGTTCAATTCCAACGTTAGAACCAGTGTTTTCTACTTCCAGACTAAGCATGAAGTAAAACGAGACCAAACCAAATTTTCAGACTTTCCTAAACTCGAAATTTAATTTCATGTGCCTTTCGTATAAAACATTGAAATATTGTAAAATTCAAAATATTCTTGTCTACCAGAATATGTTTAATCTTGTTGTAGCGGTTTTTTTTAAATACTAATTTAGCAGTATATTTGTAAGTTCAAAATATTTCAGTGTTTTATACGTGTGGCGCATAAAGTAAAATTTTGAGTTTAGAAACGCCTGAGTTTGGTGTTTTTGATAGTAACATGACATTAATGAAAACTAAATTACTACTGAATCAATATACATCATTTGGTTGTGCGGTAATCAATCAGCTGTTCAGCTGTCAACATGTAATATACTTGTCAAAGCTATTACGTGCATGTGTAGGAAATGTCAATCATACGCGTCAAGATGACAGTGAGGTATCATGCGATTACTAGATAGGGCTCAGGCTTTTCTAAACTTGAAATTTCACTTCAAGCTTAGTCTGGGGGTGGAAAACACTCGTTCTAATCTTAGAATTGTACTTATTAAAAAGCAACAAATACCTCTAAATGCATACGCATTGAAATATGTAATGTATACTTAAAAAAATAATTTCCTGTAAGTATAATTTAAAAAAAAATTCCCTGTGTAATGAAATGCTACAAATAAAGAGTATCCATACAGATTGTCCACTTACAATTTGTCGCAGAACCAAAAGAGATTTGTTGTGATTGTAAACATATATTTTCTTAAATATTAACTGAGGTTTACTGTTTACTGTTCTATAGGTTTCAGTTTGTCCTCGTTTGTCGTTCCTTCTTTTGAAATAATTTGATTGCTCACTGACAGATTTGTCAAATAAAATTAAAAAAAAAATGTTGACATGCGTTTATAATACTGTATTTTCTTTTTGTGACGTCACGGTAAAAGGACAATGTGTTGACTTTAGCGAATTTAATCTAGAAAATTGTCTAATCTAATCCTGTGTATGGTCCAGAATTTAGAGTCTAAGTCGAGTTTAGAGCAAAGTTTAGTGATTAGAGCCGAAAGACTGAATTCTAGGCTGTCTAGAGACTCCAGTTTTGGAGACTAGGTCGACCGTATAAAGACTAGAGTTTAGAGCGCTTAGAGTACACAATTTAGAGGTGTCTAAACTGTAGTCTAAAAACTAGAATCTAGACACTTTAGTTTAGAGTTAAGATCGACTGTTTAAAGAAAGATTAGAATCTAGACACTTTAGTATAGAGCTAAGATCGACTGTTTAAAGTTCAAAGTGTAGTCATGTCTAGGTCAATTGCCTAATGTTGAAAGACTATAGTTTGGAACACCTAGAGCAGCGCTACCCAAAGTGTGGACATATTCTGCCAATCCGTCAACATTTGATGTTCACTTTATGTAAATTTAAATATATATATATATATATATATATGTATACTCTGTTTTTTTTTTTAATATGACCCAACTTATGGTGTATTTACTGCAAACAGTTGCAGTTCTGCTTCAACAGTAGGGTATTTTAAACATCAAATTTTGAGATATTGGTAAACTTGGTGAATGATTGTCAATGTGACAAATAAATTTTATTTTGTCAAATAAATTGTCACGATGCTGAGAATGTTTAAAAGAGCGCAAGTACATGTTATTTAATTATTGACTATTATACAAAGATGCATTTACCTGATCCTCAGAGGAACTTTATTAAATTGGTAGTAGATGCAAATAATTTGAGACAGTAATAGGTACATTTGTAATCTTAATTTTTGCTCAAAGAATTATCCATTTTATGAGTTAATTGAATCATCCTATTATAAATACTTAAAATGTCAAATTTGATTGGTCACATTAAATAAAAACAGATTATTTATTGTTATCTGAATATTGTTTGTTTTCATTAATACACAAAATTTAATAACCCTAAATCAATGGAGTGTCAGGTTTTGAGTATGGTTGGGTTCAAAATTTAGTTTAAGACCTAAGAAGCCGCAATTGCTTTCACATTAAAATAATAAAAATTAAATGTTGTGCCAAATAGGTTTGTCAAAATTGGCATTCTTAGAGTTATTTGTACATATTGATGATTCTAATTAACGTTCTTTAGTGTTGATGACTTTCGTAAATTTAAGTTTATTTTCCAATTGTGATTCATAGAAAAACATGGACAAAATAAATCTTCATGTTGTCCTGCAATGTATTATTATTATAGATAAAGTATATTATTGAACTTCATTTAACATCACATTTGGATTTTCCGGCGCGCGAGCGAAGCGAGTCGCGCCAGCAAATCAGGCCAAAATTCAGGCTTTTCTAAACTCGAAATTTTACTTCATGCTTAATTAAGGGATGGAAACATGTTTTATAAATGCATAATTAAACAAAAACAGTAGGTATTAACCCTTTTGCTACGAGGAGCATATCCATACGTTGGTCCATGTGTGAAAAGCGTATATTTTCAAAAGCATGTAAATCGTGAGCGGAGAGCGCACGAAGTTTGTGTACTACTACTCATTGAAGAGTATAATTAAATCCATGGCCAACTTCTGATTGTTTTGTTTTTTGCATTTTCCTCAAAGAAAATGTAATGCAAGCCTATAAAACGACTACACACGGTATAGGTTGGTATGCGCTTGTGGTACGAAATACGTACGGATACGCGTTGTGTTTCCGAGAACCGTACACGGGGTACGCATTTGAAATTCAAACTGCGTAGCAAACGGGTTAATAACATTAAAATTTAAATTTTTTCAAATTGCTTTGTTCAGTACTTTCTAATAATTGTATGCAAATTTGACGTTGAATTGTTTTTGTAAGAGTTTTGAACTAAAATATTGATTTTACAAATATATTTAATCGTCAATAAACTTTGTTTATACTTTCTACAAAATTATCATTTAAATTTAAAAACTGTATTATATTATGAGAAATAGATATTTATCAAAATAATGTGAGAATTTCAACTTGCATTTATTAAAACAAAATACATCATTTGCATGATGAATTCGATACTTATTGAATATTTTCTTAATAAACGACATTGTCACTTTTTATTACATTATAAAACTCATAAGAAACAAAAAGAATATGTAGATAATTACAGTAAAATACATTTTTAAGTTCAACGAAATTTATAAAGGTTACAGAGTTGCGTTAAACATTTCAGAATAAATTAGATCAGTCTAACCTGATCTGAACAGCGTGGTTGTAGAATTCATTTTAAATTTATGAATTTCTAAATATCCGTGTAGTTCCAGTTGGGAGCACTTAATTTGAAGTTTTGGTATGACATTTGTAATTTGATGTAAAATTCGAAAATGTATTCTAGTCATTATTCAATAATTCGTGATACTACCGAAGTATTTTATTGTAATAAAAGTGTTAAACATGTTTCACAGAATAATCGTTTTTAGATTGAATCAAATATTTTTTTTAAGTATTCTGCAACTTAGTATTGGCAATTTCATGTATACTTATATCACAATTTTTTTGAATGATTTTCCAAATTAAATCCTACTAAAAACTCATTAGATATTTTTATTCTGATAAAGATTTAAGAATCCAATAATTTTCGTTTTAAAAAGCTATTAATTAAAGGACATTATATCATAAAAAATTGTTATTTCTTGTTAATTTAAAAATGCAAATATTTCTAAGAATTATTTACTTTGAAGACTTATGACTGCCATTTCAAGGAAGATGTTTTAATTTTCTATACAGTAATATTTAATATAGTTTTATCTTATTAAAATCATCTCATATTTCGAACTAATTTTGACACCATATAATTTTTTTGTGACTTTTTAAATATAATTTCACCGCAATATCCAGTGGTTTTCATAGAATTCTTTACTTTGAAGCAATATAAAAATGAATCATTTTTTAATAAATTCTGATAGTTGACAACTACTATTGACAATATGTGATATATATATATATATTATATATATATATATTATATATATATATATATATACTACATCTTTATTCAGACAACAATTACAATTAGATTTATAACACTTTTATATACATATAAATAAATAGTTAGTCTGTCTGGGCTATCGACCAACGGTCTTCCTGCCCTGTTTGAATCTACTATTTGCTATTTAAAATGTAATAATCAGTAGGTTGTTTAACTGTCTGAATGAATCGAGCTAATGAATTGGTGAATAGTTTCTGTTTGAAAATTGTATTTAGACGTGATGTTAGGATTTCGGGGAATACAGTATTTGTTCAGGATTTCAAAATGTTTGGGGTTAGTGGAGAATTCAGTACTTAGGGTAAGTATACGCTGTTCGATTGGGGGTAGATTTGTAGCTTCGTAGAGGAGTTCGTTTGAAGGGTTATAAAGCGGATTGTTAGGATGTCTTAGTTTAGTGATGGTTCTGAGTGCTGACCGTTCGACTACTTGGATGTGATACAGAGTAGAGGGACGGATCTGGTTGAAGAGGATGCACCCATAGTCTAACAAGGGGCGACATATTGAAGTATATATATGGACTGCAGTTTTAATAGAAATGCCGTGATTTTTGTATGTTAGTCCTCTGAAGTGCCGTGCCCTCGTCTTTATTTGAGATTTTTTTGGAGAGAATGTGTGGTTTCAAGAATAATCTTGAGTCGAATAGGACACCAAGGTATTTACAGGAATAAACGGGGAGAATTAGAGTGTTATTGAGGGATACATATGGTGATCTGAGAGTGATTTTGTGGTAGGGAAAAAAGAGTTGGGATTTTAATGGGTTTATTTTGATTCGCCGCTTTGAGCACCATTTTGTATTGAATTCAAGGATTTTTGGAGGGATATTTGGGCATTTTTTAGGGTTGGAGCATCATTTCGGGCTGTATCATCAGCGAACGGAGGAAATATCGCGAAGGGTTAAAGTATGTTGGGTCAGGATTGTATATATCACAGCAATATAAATTGTATAATATTGGGGATAAGGGAGAAACCTTGTAGGAGGGGAAACGGAAATGAATATGATTGCCGGATTTTAATTTCGGGTGTTCTCGCTGATAGGATGTTATTTAATAATATTATTAGGTGATGGGGTAGGTTTAAAAGAAAATATTTGTAAAGCAGATCTTGATGCTATGGCATCAAAAGGCATTAAAGGCCTTTTCTACATCGATAAAGAGCTCTGCGGTTTTGTGGCCTTCAAGGTGGGATGTTTGAATATTGGACGTCAGGATCGAAAGAGGGAGTGTGATTGATTTTTGGAGGGAAAATCCAAATTGATATTCCGCGATAGAGGTTTTTGCAGGATTTTAGGATTTTTTCTTTGATCGAGGATTCATAAAGTTTCCCAATCACAGGGAGGAGTGTGATAGGACGATAATTAGAGATAAATGAAGAATCATTACCTGTTTTGGGAATACATATTATTACACCTTTTTTCCATTCTGGCGAAAAATATTGGTGTTTATAACAGTAAATAAATATTTTTAGGATAAATTGATGGATTTCAGTAGGTAATTTTTTAAGGATAGCTCGGGGGATGTTATCGGCACCAGGGGTGGTTTTTACCAGAATGCAATACCGTGTGATAGTCCGTTTCGTCCAATGTATCATCGTCAGGAAGGAGTCTACTGTTAAGGTCGAATGACTTATACCAGTTTGTTGCGGTGTTATAAAAGTTATTTTTAAAATGAATGTTGTCAATTATCTCATACGTATTTTTGAAATGTCGTGCAAATGCATTAGCGATTGATAAATCGTCAGTCATTATTGGGCCGTCGGTATGGTCCGTTAGATTGTCAGTATAGTCTGTCTTTTTATATTTGGCAAGTTTTTTGATTTCCTTCCAGTAGGTTTTCCCTTTTGTTTTATTTATATTTTGACAGGTCTCTGTCCATTTAAACGTCCTGTATTCTAAAATTAGTTGTTAATGTTTCTGTTTAGTTTGATAAGTTTTTCTTTAAATGAATTGTCATTGTAGAATTTAAGGTCTCTGTATATTTGACAATATGTGACTTTATTAGTTAATGAAATTTATAGAAATATCTATTTAAAGTTATTTTAAATCAAATATGTCGGCTTTCTATAAAATGCCAAAACTAATCTGCAAATATTTTGTATCGGTTGTCCCATTAGTACATTCTCTTGAAATTATTAAGCTACAGTATAAAAATAGTCGAACTTATAATTTTTTAATCTAGAGTAACTTCATTTTTTCAAACAGAACCATAAAATTTTTTCAACACCCATCAACTTAAAAATTAATTCTCTTTCGATTAGACTCATAATTTTTATTCGTTACTTTATAAATTTGAAAAAAAATTCTATCACGTCTACAGATAACAAATGAATAACAAACTCTAAAGAGACGTGCATTTTGATTCAACTGATGTAAAAAGAGTTATATGATTCCATTTAAAAAAAACCAACCAAAAAAACACCCTAGATTAAAAATGTATAAATTCAACTGTATTTATTTCATAGCCAGGTAACTTAGAAGCAACAACTTTATAGTGCAGCCGATAACGCCCTCTATTTTTAAGAGAATGACGAAAGCTTCAACTTTCTATCTTATTTAGTTTTACAAATATTTTGGCTTTACGAAACCATCACTTTTGTCGATAAATATCAAATAACTCCAAACCGGCACGACTTAAACTAAATGTATTCAATAAAATGACTCGCAATTGTTATGAGGAGTTCAAAAACCATATCATATACAGGTTGATTCATTTGAAATTAGCATGTTGCATCCGTGTCTGTCTTTATAGCACATCCTGTATACATGCAAATATGTTGAGGTTATGCAGCTCTTAAAACCAAGTAACTTTAGTGTAGAAACGATTGTTCTATCTTTAACGTGAGCCGAGATATCCTCCGAGAACGCACTAATGGGATACCCTGTATATTATTACCCACATAAAAAATAACGAAAAACTACTTATATACATTTTCCATTCGGACTGTTTTATATTATTTTTTTTAATAAAAATGTAAAGTTAGGCTCCTAATAAAATGTATTCAAAAATTGTCTTAAATCTTTAACACAATATTAATTTTTACGACTATAGAGACCATCTTGTTTTATTGTCTAATTTATACAAATATAGTTAACTCTAAAAATTGCTGATACGTAAAATTCTGCACTTTTTTTCATATGATTTCTATAAATGACTTATAATATTACATACCGGGATTTTTTCTTTTAAATATACATAATGTATACGTTGTAAATTCCTTAGTATATTTTAAAGTTTCAAACGAGTGCTTCCATTCCCAGATTAAGCATGAAGTAAAATTTCGAGTTTAGAAAATCCTGAAAATTTCGTTTGGTCGCTCCGCAAAGCGGAGCGGACAAACCAAATTTTAAGGATTTTCTAAACTCGAAATTTTACTTCATGCGCCACTTATATAAAACACTAAAGTATTGTGAAGTTAGAAATATATCGAAAAATACTTGATTATTTTTTTGAAACTATGTTATAATCGAAATATTAAAATAAAAAAATATTTACATCAGGTCAAATAATACAATGTAATAAATTCACTTATTTAGCTGGTAATTTTAAAATAATTAATAATGTTAAGTTATTGCATCAATGATTCTAGTTAATTTTCAAATTTTGGTCGATTTACACAGAGCTCGTTTTTTTAAAGTTATAAGATTTTCAAAAATCCACTAAATCTTGATGGGAGTCCACGTTTCAATGATTATCATCAATGTACATAATTTCTTTTTAGATTTTGTCAATACGACAAGCCACTGGTTTTCAAAATTTACAGATTTATCAATTTTAAATATTTTCATCAATGTCAAATTTCACTCTTGATTTTTTACTATTTTTGTCAGTGAAATGTATTTAATTGACAAAAATGGTAAAAAATCAAGAATTAAATTTGACAACATTGATGAAAATATTTAAAATTGATGAATCTCTAAATATTGAAAGAGAATATTGCTGAGAAGAGCACCATATAATTTACAAAATTACAAAACTATTAAAAGTTGAGCAAAAGCATTTAAAAAATAATTAAACATAAGGTACTGAAAAGTCAGTTTTAGTATAAAATTGCTAGAGCTATCAAAGTAAAAATGATGTTTTTTTATAACACACAAAACGATTGCAAAAACAATTCAGGAGCAACAAAAAATCGGAAACTTACTATATTTCTACTGAAACATTTATAAAAGCAAACAATTGTACTTTTTATAAGCACAACAAAATCGTTATCTAGAAAATCATTTACAGTTCCTATAGAAAAACAAATAATCTAATAACTCATACTACTCATACTACTAAACAATCATTATCAATAAAATATTAAGTTTTTATGAAATTTCGAGTAGTTTTGAAAGAGATTAATAAGTTTAATTTTTGTAAATACACAGACATGAAATATTACAAAAGTCTAATGACAAAATTTAGTTGACATTTAAGACATTTTCAAAACAACATTTGTACATAATAAATAATAATTTTAGATACTGAATACATATTAGTAGATGTTAAAAATTATTTGTTCCTAATGACCGCTCAATTTCATTTAACACAACTGTATTGCCGTAAATTTATAAAAATGTAACTTACTATTAATAATTATTTTATCATTCTTTTACAATTAGTCTTCGTGAATTCATGTTTATTCCACTCAGGTTCCCAATATTCTGACTATTATTTCTAAAACTTGTTACTAAACAATACAATGTAATGGATCGCAAATGCGATTTCAATGTATTTTCATTAATACTTATGTCCGTGAGTTTATTACTGAATAACTTTACCAAACTTTCAAATTATCGTAGAGCGAAAACATGTTTGTATATTTTATATTGATTTATTGTTTATAGGAAATTACCTAATCAATATAAATACATACATATTTAAATGATAAAGTAAGATAAATTAAAATTCAAAACTATTTGAATTCGAGAAAATAAGCTTGCGCTTCTTATAGTTTGCACACTTTAAACATAATATATAAAATTACGAAAATGTTATTCGTGAAAATGCAAACATAGATGGCCTAAGACATTAGTTTTAACCCAAGTCCTTTCACCTCTAATTTTTTGTTATCTCTCCTTTAAATTTGTATTTGTTAGTTGGTTTAAAGAGAATTTGACCTAAACGTTGCATATAGTTTGTAATGATTCGACCCTAGGTATTGTACAAATTTATAATTTGTATTATTGTTTACGTTGTGTTGTGTATGTAGTAACCCTTTTATTTATTTATTTACCAGGTTCGTTGTTTGTGTCAATATGCATTATCGTAAATACTGTGTCTTTATTCCCTTTTAATTTGACTAGGAGGATATGTGGACAATAAATAAAACAGGATATGAGCTTAACGTATTCAAAGTTTATTGACCTTTCATGACATTTCTAATGAATTGATATGTTTTATATTATTTATATTCACAAAATATATTACCCAACGTTTATGCTTAAAAGTCATGTGCATTTGGTTAAACTCAAAAAAATGTATGACTCTACTTGTAGGAGCAAATTTAACTAGCCCATGCATTTGCATTACGAGATGGGAAACCCACAAAAACCATCTCGGAGCTAGCATCACACACTCGACACACTTGCGATTAGTTAGTGGGACAATCTCTCACATCGGCCCTACACATCAATCGCCATTCATTTTCGATTAATGAGCGGAACGACCTTTCACCCCGTTCCACTCATAATCGAGTTATTTTTTTCTTGTGGTTAGTTAGTAGGACACTTAGCGCAATACTAACTCGGATTGGCCTAACACATCAATCGACTGGGTCGATTAGTTAGTAGGACATACCTCATTTTCTCGCTCAATTCGGCCTTACACATCAACCACCATACATCCCGCATTTGTGTGGTTAGTTAGTAGGACACTTAGTGCAATACTAACTCGGATTGGCCTTACACATCAATCGACTGTTTCGATTAGTTAGTAGGACATACCTTGTTTTATTGCTCAATTCGGCCTTACACATCAACCACCATACATCTCTCATTCGTGTGGTTAGTTAGTAGGACACTTAGCGCAATACTAACTCGGATTGGCCTAACACATCAATCGACTGGGTCGATTAGTTAGTAGGACATACCTCGTTTTCTCGCTCAATTCGGCCTTACACATCAACCACCATACATCCCTCATTTGTGTGGTTAGTTAGTAGGACACTTAGTGCAATACTAACTCGGATTGGCCTTACACATCAATCGACTGTTTCGATTAGTTAGTAGGACATACCTTGTTTTATTGCTCAATTCGGCCTTACACATCAACCACCATACATCTCTCATTCGTGTGGTTAGTTAGTAGGACACTTAGCGCAATACTAACTCGGATTGGCCTAACACATCAATCGACTGTTTCGATTAGTTAGTAGGACATACCTCGTTTTCTCGCTCAATTCGGCCTTACACATCAACCACCATACATCCCTCATTCTCATTCTCGCCCCCCCCCCCATCTTCTCCCTTTCTCAGATGTTTAAATTATTTCGCTGGTTTTGTTTGTTTGATTTCAACTTAGTCGGTTTAATGTAGAATTAATTTTACTCTTACGTGATAGTCTCTCCAACGTTGTTATCCCTAACTCCATTCTCTATTCTCTAACTTCATTCTCCATTCTCTAACTCCATTCTCAATACTTAACTCTTTTAATCAACATTACTTAACTAACTCACATCCCACAGAAGCTTATCATTGTCAACTGTCCCCATTTACATTCAAATACTGATTGTCCGCGTCCCGGTCCCAAAACAAAACTGATTTTTAGAATCGTTTCTTTGCTGCTCTCAAACTTGTCCCCTCCTCAAATTTTGTTGCTTAAATTTTATCTACTACCATATATGGTCACAAAACCCTTTCCTCTCTGACGTCAACTTCATTTCCCTGACTTTGCATATTTGTTGTGTTTGCGTTCGTTAAACCCTGAACTGAATCTTTTTGTACGTCTTAGCATTTCTCCACTTGTTTATTATTTTAAGGCGATGCTGCATTTGTTATTTCTTTCAGATAAAAAAATTTGATCGACTAATGTTATTCTCATATTTACTGGATGTTGATTTTTATTTATTATTTTCTTGGGTGATTTTTGTATTAATATTTTAATTCAATTTCGTCAAAAATAATATTTGCACATGACCCCTACTGACCTATTACAAGTTGAATAGAGCGTTGTAACAAATCAAATTAAATAAGATTTTAAATATTTCATTGTATAATTCAATATCCGGAGATGTATTTGCGCGGGAAGTAGTTGTTTCAATGGATATTTATCGTCTTAGGTTGTCTTGATAATTAAGACATTGTTTGCATTTTCACGAATAACTTTTCGTAATTTTATATATTATGATGAAGTAATACTAAATAAAATGAATTACAATCAATCAGAAAATCGTTATTACCAGACCTGTTTAACTTAAAGAATTTGCCTAAATAACTCGCAATGTGACACACGCACGTTTTAGGTTAGCTTAAGCAATTTTAACACAGACACTGCAGTCTTTCTGTTATAATGGGAGTAAAATATTATCGTAAGCGACAGTGTTTCTGTCGTAACCGTCAAGATTTTTTGGCGCTTACGATTATCTGTAGGTAACCGATGGGCGTTTACGATAAAATGTGGCAATTTTGGGATTTTGATAGAGTTAAAACTATAGTAATTTCGACCACTTAGATCGAAGATGAGTGTAAATTTAATGTGGAATCATATGTAAAACATCGTAAGCAGCAGTTTTGTTAAAAAGTCCAATTTTCAGTAAATTTGTCGCTTACGATGTTATGTCAAAATATTGCTTTAATAGTATTTTATTACTATTAAAGCAGTATTATAATTTACTTACTATTACATAAAACATTGAAATTTGGTTAATAAATCAATCAATGTAGGTGGATATTTTGTTTGAAAAATCAAGAAATTGTTTCAAGATTTTCTGAAGTCAAAATGCAAAACACTTATTTAGTTTGAAGTACAAATACATAGACTTTTATGTTTAATTGCAATAATTCTTACTACAATTAAAACGGGCGTATCACTTTTTCTAGGCAGAGCACGTTTTTAATTTTAAGAATTAACAGCCTTTACGTCCTTTTCTCCTCATGGATTGTAGCACATCCTAGTGTAAAATAATTTGAAACATATTGCTATCACTTTTAAAAGCATTCAGTTTAATTCTTTGTTTGTATTATTGGATTCTCGAGTCGGTCGCTAATCGGCCTGGCCGTATGTTTATGTATCACAGCGACACATTTTTTATATTTTCTAGTAAAATTCGGTGAACGTTTCTTTCAGTTGATATTTATGAACTTCGTAAACATATTTTGATTTCAGATTATATCCATGTATACTGCTCCAAAAAATTAACGCACCACCTGCAATTTTTCCAAACATTTAGAAATGTGTATTATTTTTGTGTATTTCACATTACTGTCTTAAAAATAGCGAAGAATGCTTTGATTCTTGTGTTCATTTTAACAGGTTACGGTTGCTTAAACACATAAAAAGTAAATAAAGTAAAACTTGTTAAACTTAAAAAAGTTATAATATTTTATAAATTGTGCTGCGTTAATTTTTTGAAGCAGTGTATTTTTATCAAGTAGTAATATAAATAAAATTTAAATTTTTAAGAAATTGTAAAGTGCTGCGTTATTTTTTTGGAGCAGTGTATTTTTATCAAGTAATAATATAAATAAAATGTAAATTCATAAAACTTAAAGTCTACTATAAGTTTATATAATGTTAATGCTGTTTTGCTCGTAATAATTTGTAATTTATTGATATCATTTGTTACAATATACACTACCAATTTATAAAAATTAAATGTATTAATTATATTTTTGTTTATTATCAGTTTCTTTGTTGACATCGCTACAAGTAGGTATTATTAAAGCCTTGTACGGTGGACACCAATGTCTATGTAACATATTTTTATAAATGATAATATTTTTAATTAACATATTATTTATTGACTACTTACCGGGTGTTCGATAAAAAACGCGCCCAACGCGATAGCTCTGTTATTTATTGACCCATTTTGTTGAACTAAAAACCAAAGGCAATGGCCGTTTAAATACTAAAAATTACATTAATTTTGATTTTTTTTAATAATAACTTCATTGCCAAATAATAGCCAACTTAAAATTATTAAACGACTACCTGTATTTTTTATATTTCTGAATCCAATAATGACCAATATGTTGTTTATTTTTTTAAATATTGCCGTCAAAAATAAATTGAAATAAATCTTTTTCAAATTATATTTTTTTTTTAAATTAAATTAATGTGCCTTGGAAAATATATCCGAATACATCAATTTTAAAAATTTGGACTTTACTTTGAACCAATGTTTTATGCCCGTGGCGCATGAAGTAAAATTTTGAGTTTAGAAAAGCCCTGTGTAAATTTGGCTCGGGTCGCTGGCGAGACCCTCAACAAATTTTCTACGCAGGGCTTTTCTAAACTCGAAATTTTACTTCATGATTAGTCTGGGAGTGGAAAACACTTGTTTTATCGTTAGACATTCTTTTTCTGAACCCAATAATGCACAATATGTTGTTTTCGAAACAAAACTAAAATAACCTTCTATATATTTATAATTATATTTTTTAAAAATTATAATTATTGTGGCTTGGAAAAATGGTCAAATGTCAAGGTTTAAGTCAAATTTAGAGGTTACGTTTGTAAAATCCTGTTTGTTTATATCAATCTTTGAGGTTAAATTTGTTGAATCCTGATCGTTTACATCAAATTCGGAATTTAGGATTGTTAAATCGTGTTTGTTTACATCAAATTTGTAGGTTAGGTTGGTTAAATCTTGTTTGTTTGCATCAATTTTGTAGGTTAGGTTGATTAAATCTTTTTCGTTTACATCGAAATTGTAGGTTAGGTTGGTTTAATGTCGTTTGTTTACATCGAAATTGTAGGCTAGGTTGGTTAAATATTGTTTGTTTACATAAAATTTGTGGATTAGGTTAGTTAAATCCTATTTGATTGCATCAAATTTTGGGGTTAGTTTGTTAAATCCTGTTTCTTAACATCAAATTTGGAGGTTAGATTAGTTGCATCTTGTTTATTTGAAAACTTTATGTAGCATAGAATATATAAGTAGAGCAAGTGTTAAATTAATATACTTTCTATGTCATGCGCCATGCGTATACAACTCTGATATATTGTGAAGTGTAAAATATAGTTGAAGAGCAGTATGCTAAAGTAGTATATTTTTAACTTCACGTAAAGTCGGTGTTTTAAATGCATGGCAAATTAAATAAAATTTCAAGTTTAGAAATACCTGATAATCTGTTTATTTTTTCTATTATTATTTTTCCGACATTCCGGTATGACTATTTACAAAAAGGAGTGTTAATTACGATCGTTGGTTAGATCCCCAAATGTATGTCAATTAATATACATACATATTGAGAAATCGTCCCTTATACTAGTCTTTTTTTATTACAAGTAATTATATTTAAATATTCGGAACGAAATTATCAAACAATAACAACAGACTTTTTATACACTCGATTTTGAAAATAATATGTTTTATACTGATATTATTTTTATAATATTGTAACACACTCATCTCAAAATCCAATAAAAGATGCTTCTTGTCATAAGAATACCATAAATCAAGTTTGGGGTTGGTGTTGGTGTTGGCGGAGAAGTTTTCTCCGACCACTTTGATACGAGAGTGAAGAAAGATGTATTCAACGTGGTGGTATTTATTTAGAGTATTTACAAGCAGTTATTTATTGAATATCATGAGTATGAGTGATTCTACGACGATAAGCGGTATCGTCCTGGGTCGTAGGACGGTATGCTGAAGGGGTCCACTCTTTGGTATCGCGGCGGACTATCCTGTAGTGCTGTCACGCAGAATGTCTTCTCCGGGGTTTTCGGCAGGGGAGTGACTGCAGGCGTTCTGGAGCTTGGCTTCGTCCAGAAATGTGGTCCTAGTGCATCCGTACTTCGGGCACGGTCGTCTTTCCTGCGGTCGCGTTGTTTTGGTCGGCGTCGGCGGCAGCGGTGATATTGGCCTGGGTAACGACGGCTGTTGCTGCGCTTTCCTCCGTAGATTTCTTGCGTGGCGTCTCTCGCGCTTCGGTGTGAGTTCGTGTCCACGGTTTTCCATGTAACTGGTTTGATGGATTAGCGGCTATGGGTGAACTCGCTATTCCTCTGAGTCTCTAACGGCTATGGGTGAACTCGTTAGTCTAGCTAGTTACCACGGCTATGGGTGAACTCGTGGTAGGTGAGCTGTTAGACTGACTATTATCGCTTGCGCTAGCGTCTTTATACCTGCGTCTCCACCCTTGTAGCTGGATCGCGCGGTGGGGTTGTTTTCGTGTGCGTGCGCTGTAGTGGGAGTGTATGCGGGTCGTCTCGCGTACTTACGTACTCTGGTGAGTCACCCTACTCACGATGCTGTTTCGCGCGTCGGGGCTCTGCACGGGTGTGCTAAACCCCACATACCCCCTTCCTAGTGATGGAGTCACGAGGAGAATCGGACGACTGGTTTCGGTAACCTCCCGGAACGCGTGCGGTTGTGTGTTGCTGCTGGGCTTGGTTCTTTCGGTTGTGTGTCGTCGGGTATGTGTTCCATGAATGCTGGTTTTACTCTCTGTGTGGAAACTGTGGTTTGCTGTCCATCTTTGTTGATTGTCATCGTACGTTCATCTCGTCTGATTACTTCATACGGACCGTCGTACGGTGGCTGTAGCGATTTTCGGTTTATTCCAGGTCGTACGAATACATGGGATGCATTCTGTAGGTCCTTGAATATGAATGGTTTGGTGCTGTTGTATTTTGCGGCTGTGCATGGCTGGGTGTTTTGCATCGTTCTATTTAGCTGTGTTGCATGCGTTTCTGGGTCTATCCTTGGTGTAGTACAGCTGGATGCCAGTAATTCTCCAGGTAGGCGAAGTGTTTATCCGTATACTAATTCTGCTGTGGTTGCTCTCATGTCCTCTTTCCAGGCGGTTCGTATTCCTAGTAGTACAATGGGTAGAGCTTCTGTCCATGCTTCGTCGCTGTGACACATGATTGCTGCTTTGAGTTGTCTGTGAAATCGCTCCACGAGTCTGTTGGCTTGTGGATGGTACGCTGTCGTCCTTATCCTTCTGAAACCAATCAGCTCCTCTAGTTTTTTAAACAGTTGAGACTCGAATTGTCGTCCTTGGTTTGTCGTTACTCGGAGTGGTGTTCCGAACCTTGCTATCCAATTGGTGATGAATATTTTGGCCACGTTGTCTGCCTCTATGTTTGTCATCGGTATTGCTTCTGGCCACCGGGTGTATCGATCTATACATGTCAGGATGTATTTCCTCCCGTGTGATTCCGGTAGTGGTCCTACGATGTCGAGGTGTACGTGGTCGAACTTCTTTTCTGGCTGCGGGAATTATCCTGGTTCGGGTGCGTTGTGTCGTGAAACTTTTACTCGCTGGCATGCCATGCATTGCCGGCTCCACTGTTTGCAATCTTTCCTTAGGGATGGCCATACGAATCTCTCTGCTACGAGTTTGGTTGTGGCTTGGCCTCCGGGATGTGAACGTTGATGTAGGCTGTTGAATGTTTGTTGCCGGAATTTGTTGGTGATGAACGGTCGGGCTGTGCCGAGTGAAATGTCGCAATAAACATCTGCCTTATATTCGTTGAAGTAGATTTTCTTCAACTGTAGGCTCGTGCAATCGGGCTGTTGTAGTATCCCTGCTAGTTCCGTATCGGTTGCTTGGTCGGTCGCTAGCTCTGCGAAGTTTATCCCGTTGGGTATCCCTTCTATCCTACTTAATGTGTCTGCGACTATGTTGTCCTTGCCTTTAACGTGTTGTATGTTTGTTGAAAATTGTCCGATGTAGTCCAGGTATCGAAATTGTCGTGGTGAACATTTTTCGGGTTTTTGAGCGAAAGCAAATGTTATCGGCTTGTGATCTGTGTAGATTGTGAAAGTTTGGCCTGCTAGCATGTGCTGGTACTTTTTTATTGTTGCGTAAATGGCTGGTAACTCTTTATCGTAAGCTGCATATTTTTGCTCTGCGGATGTTAATTTTCTCGACATAAATGCTAACGGCTTCCATTCTCCGTTCTGCTGTTGCTGTATCACGCCTCCTATTGCTGTGTCAGACGCATCTGTGGTTACGGCTAGGGCTGCATCGGGTTTGGGGTGTGCTAGCAAAGCTGCTGTTGCGATTCGCTGTTTGCATTCGGCAAATGCTTTTTTGGCTTCATCCGTCCATAGGATTGGTTGATTTCCTTTTTTCTTCCCTTTCAGTAGGTCATTCAAGGATGATTGCACTTTTGCTGCTTCGGGTACGAATCTTCGGTAGTAGTTTATCATTCCAAGTGCTTGCCGTAGTTTTTTCGCTGTTTGTGGCAGGGGAAATTCTTGGATTGCTTTCACCTTGTCATCCAGGGGCTTGGTTCCCTCTCCGGACACGCTGTATCCCAGGAAAGAAATTTCCTTGACTCCGAATGTGCTTTTGGCTGGGTTGATTACTATGCCGTTCTCATTCAGTCGTTGGAATATCTGCCTAAGGTGTTGGTCATGTTCTTCCTCTGATGTGGATGCTACTAAGATGTCATCGATGTATACATAACAGAAATTTAGGTCTCTCAGTATACTATCCATGAATCTTTGGAACGTCTGTGCAGCATTGCGTAGTCCGAATGTCATGTATGGAAATTCGAATAATCCGAACGGTGTGGTTATTGCGGTTTTTTGGTATGTCCTCTTTGGCTACTGGTATTTGGTGGTTGGCTCGTACCAGATCTATTGTTGACAATACCTTTTTTCCGTACAGTTGCTGGGAGAAATCCTCGATGTGGGGGACCAGATATTTGTCTGGGATTGTTCTAGCGTTGAGAGCTCTGTAATCTCCACATGGTCTCCATTCATCGTTTTTCTTTTTGGGGACTAAGTGCAATGGTGATGACCATGCGCTTTTTGAAGGTCGTGCGATTCCCATTTCACACATTGTTTTGAATTCCTTTTTTGCTATTAATAGTTTTTCCGTGACTAGTCGTCTAGGCTTGCATGCCACTGGCGGTCCATTCGTGGTTTGGATGTGATGCTCCGTGCCATGTTGTGTGGGCCTTGGTAAGCCTGCCGGCTTGCAAATCCCGGGAAATTCTTGCAAGATTCGGTGATACCTTTGGTTGTCGTCTACCATGGTTATCCTTGTTGCCTCCTCCTTTTTTACTGAGCCCGGGGCCGTGATGTTTGTCCTAGCGTCTCGTAACTTTCGGTTTTTCCCATCGGGTAGTAGTTCGTAGTGCGCTAAAAAATCTACCCCTATTATAGCTTTCTCAACGTCTGCGATAATGAATCTCCAGGGAAAGTTTCGACGGAGTTTTAGGTTCAACTCCATGTTGATCGACCCGTATGTATTGATGGTAGTTCCGTTTGCTGCATAGAGTTTGTAAGTAGATTTTTTGTAGGGTTGTGTTGTCAGTCGCCGTGGATATACACATACGTCTGCTCCGGTATCAATCAGAAACTGCACCTTTGTTTGCTGATCAGTAATGTATAAACGGCGGGATTCGTTTGGCAGTACGTCAGTCGCCGCTACTGACTGCCTAAGTCGTTTCCCTGTTTCGACTTGTTGCATGGGGGCTTACAGTTTCGCGCTTTGTCTCCGAACTTGAAATGAAACCAGCACGTGTCATACGTACGGTCCTGTGACCTGTTCTGGCTTTGACCTCTGCTGTTGCTAGAACGGTTTCTGCTGCGAGACCGGTGCTGATTCATTCTTTTCTCTCTTTCTTGCAGTTGGGTTTTCAGTTGACCGATTTCCTGCACCAGAGATTTCAGAAGATCGCTGTCTTGTGTTGCCATTTCGTTAACGGTAAGTGTTGTGGTGTTGCTGATGGCATCTGCAAGCTCGGCTACTTCTTCCAGAGAGGATTTGGTTTGCGTTGTCAATATGGCCTGAATGTTGTTTGGTAGTCGTCCCATCCACAACGAACGTAGGAGTGATTCTGGGACTGCTGTTCCTGCCAGATGCTTCAGGTGTCGTAAGAATTGCGATGGTTTTCTGTCTCCCAATTCTTCGTGTTCCAACAATTGCCTTGTTCTGTGCTCCTGGCTTACGCTGAGCCTTCTGATCAACTCCGTTTTTAATTTTTCGTATTTTCCGACGGCTGGCGGTTTGGTCAGGACGTCTCTTATTTCTTTCGCGTATCTCGCCTCTAGGTTTCCTGCGACGTAACCATACTTCGTTTCATCTGTTGTTATTTTCGCTATGTCGAATTGGCTTTCCACTTGTGCAAACCATACCTCCGGATCGTCTGCCCAAAATGGAGGGATGCGAACTTGTATCCTGTTTATTTCTTCGTTGTCCGTCATTCTGATATCTCTCTCTTTCTCGTGGAATCACGTCGGTGTCACCACTTTGGGGTTGGTGTTGGTGTTGGTGGAGAAGTTTTCTCCGACCACTTTGATACGAGAGTAAAGAAAGATGTATTCAACGTGGTGGTATTTATTTACAGTATTTACAAGCAGTTATTTATTGAATATCATGAGTATGAGTGATTCTACGACGATAAGCGGCTCTGACGTGGTATCGTTGTGGGTCGTAGGACGGTATGCTGAAGGGGTCCACTCCTTGGTATCGCGGCGGACTATCCTGTAGTGCTGTCACGCAGAATGTCTTCTCCGGGGTTTTCGACAGGGGAGTGACTGGGTGACTGCAGGCGTTCTGGAGCTTGGCTTCGTCCAGAAATGTGGTCCTGGTGCATCCGTACTTCGGGCACGGTCGTCTTTCCTGCGGTCGCGTTGTCTTGGTCGGCGTCGGCGGCAGCGGTGATATCGGCCTGGGTAACGACGGCTGTTGCTGCGCTTTCCTCCGCAGATTTCTTGCGTGGCGTCTCTCGCGCTTCGGTGTGAATTCGTGTCCACGGTTTTCCATGTAACCATGTTTGATGGATTAGCGGCTATGGGTGAACTCGCTATTCCTCTGAGTCTCTAACGGCTATGGGTGAACTCGTTAGTCTAGCTAGTTACCACGGCTATGGGTGAACTCGTGGTAGGTGAGCTGTTAGACTGACTATTATCGCTTGCGCTAGCGTCTTTATACCTGCGTCTCCACCCTTGTAGCTAGATCGCGCGGTGGGGTTGTTTTCGTGTGCGTGCGCTGTAGTGGGAGTGTATGCGGGTCGTCTCGCGTACTTACGTACTCTGGTGAGTCACTCTACTCACGATGCTATTTCGCGCGTCGGGGCTCTGCACGGGTGTGCCAAACCCCACATCAAGTAACACCAGCCTAAAGTGGTGCGTAATCGGAAATGCAGTCCAGTCGAGAAGTGAATCCGTGGAGAAAGAGAGATAGAAAAATTGGTCTTCTCTTATTTCTTGCAAGAAAATGTAAAATAGTCCGAAAATTAACAGATAGTTGTAGGCAAACAAATAAATATATTTTTATGATTCAAACCCTTTATTATTCACAATGGTTGATTCTAGGTACCTATTTTTAAAAAATCAAATATAAATATGTTTAAATTGGTTAAATTGACGATCAAATTAGTATAAATATTGAGTATATTAAATGCATTTTATATAAACTACATAGGTTTTTACTTTCCCCCGTATGTAATACAAAGGGAAAGTATTGTTTTCGTGAAAATTTTCGAATCAAAAATTTTAGCGGAAATATCCGTTTTGAGGTCTCCTGAGTCGAATAAGACCATTTTTGAAAAATGTCTGTCTGTCTGTCTGTCTGTGTGTCTGTGTGTGTGTCTGTGTGCGCTGTACCGCAAAAACCGCTAAAGATATCGAGATGAAACTTGAAACTTAAGCTTTCTGTTACAATCGGAAGAACTGAAAGGCTTTTGGTGAAAATCGGAAAACCGGCAGTGGTACTTTACTCTTAGCGTTTTTCAGTTTTTTCAGATTTTTTCAATAAATGTTCATCAAACAAAAAATTCTTTCAAATAAAAGTTGTAGATAATAACAAAATGAAGATGTATTGTTCACTTACTTTTTGTCATAGCACTCTTAGTTTTTAAAATATTTCAAAAGTTGTGTGTTTTATCTAGTTATTGGTGTGTGACAGTGTATGTGTCGATGCAATTGAAAAATGTTTCAAATAAAAGTTGTAGTTATCAAAAAGTTGAAGACATTTTGAAAATAATAATGCTACAAATATTTTAAAAGTGATTTAATAGGCAATTTACGGGGGAAAGTACTATGATGGACACATCACAATTTTTTAAAACTAAAAAACTGCGACCATTGATCCATCCTTTAACTTTTTCATCCTAAAATTTTAATACGACAGCATGATTATTAGTGGTAGCAATGGCAAACACATAAAGCACTATTTTCTCTTCGTTTACAAACGAGTGGTATGCCTTTAAATACATTATGAGTGAGCTAGATGTATCAAGAATGATTGTCAATGTCATTTGAGGTCTAAAATTTACCATATTCGACGTCATAATAATACATATACATTAATACGACACATTTTTATAATACCGTTCATTTGTGTATTAACTCATTAGGCGACAAAGTTGTAAATCCGTTATTGATTGTAATAGATATTTAGTGAGATTAAAAATTACCAAATATTACTGCTTGAAAAGATAAGTACATAACTCAATAAGGAAAATAAATACCGACATCGCGATGCCGCTTAAAAAAATTATAAAAATAAAATCAAAATGCCACAAAAGCAACTGAATAACCCGACCATTATTAAACTCGTCACTTATCTCGTTAATTTTTATGCGAAACCGATCAAACGCCTTTATAAATGTTTTGGAATAAACAAATTTTAAAGCCATTGAATTCATCGTTGAAAAGCCTTCAAATGCAGGCACCAGATGCTCACCAACAACATGAAAACACTGAGTTTTTTTATTAATAGTCAAATTTCTTAATAAATATGCTGCCAAATTGCTCATCACCGCATATCCAGAGGACGTATCGCAATTCAAGATATTCTTAATTATTAACTCTTCATTAACTACCAGTAAGTGTTTTTTAAAGTCTTTCGATACATAACGATAATACATTTTGGAGATGAGGATGGTTGTGTTTTTAGTTTGGATCTCGCGTAGGGTGTCGATTTCTGGGTGGTGTTTTTCTGATAAAATTGTATTCAGTAACGAGGATAAAAAGCTCCATACTAAAAACATGCATAAAATACTCCATGCTTTCAAAGCTTGAACCGACTTAAATTTACTCGAAACTGAAATGGAAAATAGGGGTGGAATCAGCAGCATAAATAGATCGTTGGTTTTCAAAATGAATTTTAAATAAATAAGTAGTAATATTATTAAAGTGGCGATTAGTACCCAAATATCAATTTTAAATATTGTGAAGATTTTTTCCATTTGTGAGAATCTTTCCGATTTTTTAATCAAAATCACTATATCATTTCTTCCTAAAGGTGGGCTGTTGTAAGCCGTCGAGATTATGTTCAGAAAAATCGGGTAAATGCTTAACACCATCTTATAATCCATAAGTGATTCGAAAATAGCATCAGTTCTGATGAAAACCTGAGTTTGCTGAAAGTCTTCGAAGCATTTTAAAATCAAATTCAATAAAACGTCGTTTCCATCTTGGTAAATTGTAGATACAACAGTGATGTTTGAGAGAGGGGTTGATTTAGGGAGCTCAGTTTCCAACTTTTTCAATTTACGCCCACAGTTCAGGAAAATTTTAAATGTTACTGCAACGCGCTGATGCTGATATTTCTCTAGGATGCCTTCACAGCATTCAGACATAAAAAAATATAAGTCTTGGAAATAGCTTCGATTAGAATTATGCATTAAATCCTGTACAGCTTCGTCTACTTTAGAGCATTCTTCCAAGATGATAAAGATGTGAAAAGAGCGTCTTACGAAATTTCCGAGAGTATTAAGGTAGATTGTTGTTTTTGGTAGCCATCCTAAATTTAGGAACATTTTCTGAACTTGCCAGGATACATTTTTGGAAATGATAATGTCGATTGGTGTACGGCGTTCTACCAATATTTCTTTAAGAAATTGGGCTTGCATGAATAATGGATAGATTGCCGAAATATCGTTAATAAATAATTTAAATATTAGGATACAACCCACTCTTTTTAATAGATGCATAATTAACTAAATAATTAAATCTTTAAAATATATAACAATAATACATGTAATTGATCTCCAATGATAGATTAAATGGGTTGCATTTTTTTATAAATAATTAAACCTTCTTTGATCTGAAAAAGAAAAATCAAAATTACATAATGCATACAAAATTATAGAAATGCAAATTACAATTTTACTGAAGGAATTACTAGCTAATTTACTAACATATCGTTACACTGTCTTTTTATGTTTAATTGTTTAGTTGATAGTAATCTACTAACATGTTTATATCATCCTTAAAGTCGTGTAAAGCTCAATGCTAATTTTTATTTATAAGTCTGAAAGAAATTATTTTTTTCAAAAAATATATAGCTTTCTATTTGATACTATGTCGAAATTAGGGGTTGTAAGCATTAATTTTCACCGATATTTTATTAAATTAAATAGAACTATTATTTTGTTGATATAGTTAGGAATGTTAGTGGTAATTAACGTCGGTAATTACTACTGGTAATTTATCGTAAATTACGGTATATTACCCAACTGTTTCGATACTATACCGGAGAATAAAACTTTTACTTATTATTAACTGTTACATATTGATAATAATTTTGTGATCAACTTAAAAATAATTAATAACAGTCTATTTGAAACTTTACATCAAATCGGTGTTTTACACGCCTGGCGCACGAAGTAAAATTACGAGTATAGAAAAGCCTAAAAATTTGGTTCATTATAAAATTGAGGACTTAAATTAAATCATATTAATTCTGTTTAATTGACTTTAAGAAAGAATTTTTAAACAGTTTTAGAAATATTAATCACTTAAAAATTTGTCAAGTTTGAGCATCCATGAAAATGCGCAATTATTAAAATGCAAAGTTGGAATAGTTAAATATCTCTTTGAATAGCGATTATTCAATTCTTAATATAATTTTAAAATAAATAACCCATCAGAATATTTTAATACTTTTTATATAGGTATGGTATAAGTGCATATTTACTTTCCCCTATATTCAAAACAAAGGGAGAGTATTGTTTTCGCAAACAATTTTAAATCAAACATTTTAGTGGATATATCCATGTTGAGGCCCCCCGAATTGATTAAGGCGTCTAAATATAGTTAATACAAAAATATAAAGGTTAAATGATGGAATGGTCTGAGGCTAATATCCAGTATATGTATAAAAAAAATCTTTTTATTACAATAGTATAGTATGTTCAATAAAAAAAAACCTCTAGAGTGCTATGATTTTATCTTGTTATAAATTTATGTTGGTTACACGCATTACGAATTGTCATATAGAACGTCAAACATAATAATTATAATTTATAATTTCAGAGTTGCCAGCCTACAATATATTCCATAGCACTCTAGAGGTTTTATTTTATTGAACATACGATAGTATACGAGTGAAAACATGTCAACATTGACATATATAACAGGGATAAACAAACTTAACTCTCTGGTAACGTTCGATGACAGATTCATATGTTGGGTAAATCGTCTTGATTTTAATATTTTGACTTATTACCGGATGTTTCTTATTTTTTGATTAGGGATAAAGTAAATGTTTCGAGTTTAAAAAGTTTTTTTTTTAAATGGGAACCACCACTTTTTTCTATGGAATCTAATTGTCCTTAAAATTCTACATACAGCATTTTTTTTGGTGATGTTCATTTGATTAGTCAACGAAACTATTAGGATTTATGAAAGAAACTGATTTGTTGAAAACAAAAATAAAATAACAATTCAAAAGACATTAAACTTTCAAATTAAGTGTTCAAATTGGTTCCCATTTACCTCTTGGCATAAGGCAAGTCGATGCATGAATTCCTGCCTAACATTTTGAAGCATCGTTGGGGTAATCACCTGAATTCATTTTGGATTCTTTTTATCAAGAAATCAATGAAAAGGCGTGAGATCAGGGGATCGTCCCAGCCCATCAGCGCCCAGGCAATAAGTGGTTTAAGTAATCCGTCGTCCGTCCGCCTTACTGATAAAATAAAGCATTATTGGGAACATCGGGGTCATCGTGATTTGAGTAATGCACGACGAGAGTAGAAACGAGATGGTCTCTGAGTAGTTCTAAATACTATTTACCTGTTAGTGTTTCTTCAATAAAATAGGGTCCTAGAATTCTATTCCCAACAATGCCAGTCTAAACATTCAGCTTTTCTGGATATTGTTCACGGGCCTCCATCATCGAGTATAGATTCTGGGGAGCCCAATACCGACAATTCTGTTTATTAACTGTTCCGTTAAGATAAAACGTAGCTTCATCAGAAAAGATAACACGGTTGACAAAATCAGCATCAGCATTGCACCTCTCCATCACAATATTCAATCCTGCGATCAGGATCGTCTTTGTTCAACTCATGAACTAAAGTCACTTTGTATGGATACCGTTGATGTTTTTTTAAATACACAACAAAAGATTGACTAATGTCATTATCAGCAGCCAACGCTTGTGTAGTTTTATGTGATTATCTTACAATTTCAACAACATATTCAATTGTACTTGTTTAGGAACATATTGGTACTGTCGTAAATCGCTCCTACTGTGTCCCCATTCAGAAAAATGTCTTTTAATTTTCCTTACTGTGGAGCCCACAATAGGATCCTGATTGGGATATTTAATATTTAATAAAACAGAGACTTCTTCCTTGTGTACGTTGCATGTTCCCATATCCCCTCATAATCAAAATATAAATTCTTTGCTTTTCTGTTAAGTAACGAACCATGTTTCACTAGATCGATGGCAATAAACAACAATTAAACACTGCCAAAATGACTTTTCAGCAAACTGCAAAATTGTTATCAATCTGATAAAAATTCCACAACTGTCTCAATTTTTGTTTTCAATAAATCAGTTTCTTTCATAAATTCTAATAGCTTCGCTGACTAATCTTCATAAATCAAGGATAATCAGATTGCATAAAAAAGTGGTGGTTTCTATTTAGAAAAAAATGGTGATGTGTCCATCATAGCACTTTCCCCATTAGCATGTTAACCTTTAAAGTGATGTTTTTAAAAAGTCACACATTTTCTGCATTTTTCAAATCGCATTAATTTTAATCATCTTTGTGGACTTGTTCAATTTTGTCTAAAGCTTGTATTAGACGACTCTATTTTCTTGTAAATAAAAATTAGTAGTTTTCTTTAAGATTATAATTTGGTAAAAAAATCACTAAAACAATTGTTGATAAAAATGTACAGGTATTATCAAGAATGAATAAATAAACTGCGTAGGAACGTTCAAAAAAATAAAATTGAACAAGTGAAATAAAAATATAGATACATTCATGTCCACTTTAAAATATTTAAAAAACGAGGATCGAATTTTGATGAAATTTACAGTTTAAGATTATAGTTTTGTGAACAATTCAACAAAAAAAAATCTGATGAAAAAAGAGATTAAAATTGAACACATGGAAATTAAAATGCAGACACTTAAAATAGAATTAATTCGATTTGTAGGATGAGAAAAATCGTGTCTAGGTATTTAAAAATTAAAAAAAAAGATCAAATATTGATGAAATTAACAGAGATTATTGAGAAACTAATATACTTTGTATTCACTAAAGCTTGTATTAGACGACACTATTTTCTTGTACAAGAAAATAGTATACTATTTTCTATCATGGTGTACCAAATAGAACATGTCCTATTTCTATTATAAAAAAAAACTGTACGAGATTCGCGTTTCGTTATATATTTTATGTTACACCATGATAGAAAATAGTATACTATTATTTTCTTCTACAAATAAATAGTGTCGTCTAATACAAGCTTTAGTGAATACAAAGTATATTAATTCCTCAATAATCGCTGTTAATTTCATCAATATTCTATCTTTTTTTTTTTTCTAAATTTTAAGTACCCAGACACGATTTTTCTAATTCTGCAAATCGTATTCATTGTATTATTAGTGTCTGCATTTTATTTTCCACTTGTTCAATTTTAATGTCTTTTTTCATCAAAATTTGTTTCGCTGAATTGTTTACAAAACTATAATCTTAAACTGTAAATTTCATTAAAATTCGATCCTGGCTTCTAAATATGTTAAAGTGGACATGACTGTGTCTACATTTATATTTTACTTGTTCAATTTTATTTTTTTAACGCTCCTACAAATTTTATTTATTTATTCTCGATAATCCCTGTAAATTTCATCAACATTTGTTTCAGTGATTTTTCTACAAAATTACATTTTTAAACAAAACTACTAATTTTATTTTATTATGAAATTCAAATACAAATATTATGAAATTAACATATAAATAAATCTTTCAATATTAATTCTCAACTGGGAAATAATTTATAAAAGCTCAAAGTTGATCAAAATTATTTACAAGAAAAAATATGAAAAATACAGTAACAATTCAACAGTTGGTACTGTAAAGTCGATGTTAGAATGAAATTGCAAAAGCTTTCAAAACATGGACCATTTATAGTTAACAAATTAAAACAGATATTCTAATTAATTCATGTATAATTTGATAAATAATCATTTATAAAATGTTAAGTTATCAAAAAAAAAGTTAATAAGATTTATTTTTTTGAATATGCAAGTCTGTGTATGTTAGAAAAGTCAAATGATAAAATTTAGTTTACTTTAAGACATTTTGAAAGCTACAGTTGTAGACAATCAATAATATTTTATATACTGAATATATTCGTTTTTTTTATTTTTTATTGGCCAACTAGATTTGGGATTTAGGATCTTTGATTATTTGGGTGTCCCTACAGTTTGTCATGTAATGACATCGATATATGAATGCCATGCTGCAATTGATTAATTATTTGACAGAAAAATGGAAGTAAAATGTCGAAAGTAATATTCTACCGCATAATAAATTTTTTATGACAGGTTAATGAAGCACGTGGAAAACAAAACCTCAAATTTAATCTAAACGTAAAAGTCAGAATTACAACCAGAGTATTCAACCAAATATCCCACATTATAAAAAAATCACCAGATATGGTTACCTAATAGTAAATGTTTAAAATTATTTATTTCTCTTGTCCGCTCAATTACATTTAACATGACTGTGTTGCTGTAAATCTATAAAAATGCAACTTACTTGGTATTTATAATTATTTTATAATTTTTTTACCAATATTATTTGGGAATTCATGTTTATTCCACTCACGTTTTAAAAATGCTGACCATTCTTTCTATACTTATACTCTACTTGTTACTAAACAACACATATTGTAATGGATCCGAAATGCGACTTTCATTTCTTTTCATTACCTGATGTTAATAGTTATGTACGTTAATTTATGACTAAGTAACTTTACCAAACTTATCGTAGAGCAAAAACATGCTTGTATATTGTAAATTGATTTTCAATTATTAGGAAATTAGCAAATCAAGAGAAATACGTGTACATACAACCAAAAATGTGTCAATCTTAGTTAAAACGTCAACTGTTTTTACATAAAATGTCCTAAAATTTTGAGTACAATAAAAAATCAAAAGCAAAGATTGTGTTTTACTAAGTTTAGTAAGTATTGTACAATTTTATTGATTCTTATCAACGATCTTTAAAGTTATAGCCCTATTACTTTATACTAACGTGTGTTAAGCAATTGCAAGGGCCCGGTAGAGTGTTAAAGTTGTCTACTAGTGTGTATTAATAAGCCACATTTATTGGTAAAGTTAACTTTCTTCAATTTTCACATCATTTAAAAGTTATTGTATTTAACTAAAGCTGGACATTTTTGAAAATAAAGTTTTTAATAAGAATTTTAAAACATATTCAAATATTTGAATTTCTTAAGTAAATTAGAATTTTAATATGTTTTCGAATAAATATCCATATACCGTATTTTAAATATGACGCAGCATTAATCTAAACGTATCATTATTTTATTATAATAATGTGATAGATTATCAATAACTAAGTATATTTTTAAACTTTATATTAATTCAGTATTTTACACGCCTCTTTCATGAAGTAAATTTTTCGAGTTTATAAAAACATAAAAATTTGGACCAGTTGATTATTTTAATAAATCACAACATTTTTAAAACTTTATTTTAAATTGTTATATAGGGTTCCTGTCAATAATAACTGTATCAATATTTGAATTTCAATCGAATTAAAGTTAAATATGAAATTGGTCTGCATTTTTTTTTATTTTTCACGGATTTTATGAATTTGAGCAAATTTTCATATAACAAGAGTTATTACGATTTTGTAAATGTATTCTATTTCTATGGATTTTACAACATCGCGAGTTTAAACTCATTTTTATGTAACAAGATTTTTTCATGTTTTTGCCAACTAAATCCTACCTAAAACACACATGATTTTTTATGATAATAACCATTTTAAAATCTCTTAACATCAATTTTAGAGTTATTATTCTAGTTTTATGTATTAGTATGTTAAAAACTGCCAATACAAATACAAAAATTTAAACAAATTTTGATAAACATTTTTATTTGTTGTGTTTTTTAGTTTGAAGAATCATTTTTTCAGTTTCAGGCGTGGTATTTACATTTTTTGTAGAGTCATTTTAAAACTAGTTATTTTTTTAATGGCTTCTATAAGATCGTGAGTAATTTAATTAAATCCTACCTTAAAAATCAATGATTTTTATTGATAATGCTTATTTTAGAATATTATTAGTGTTTTAATATATTTTTTAACATAGGTTTCCACTCCTTGATTAAGCATGAAGTAAAATTTCGAGTTTTTAGAGGTAGAAGAAATAGGCATATTATATTAATTATTGAGAATGTCTATAGAAATACGTAGGCTTTTTACTTTCCCCCGTATGTAATACAAAGGGAAAGTATTGTTTTCGTGAAAATTTTCGAATCAAAAGTGTTAGCGGAAATATCCGTTTTGAGGTCCCCTGACTCGAATAAGACCATTTTTGAAAAATGTCTGTCTGTGTGTCTGTGTGTGTGTCTGTGTGCGCTGTACCGCAAAAACTGCTAAAGATATCGAGATGAAACTTGAAACTTAAGCTTTTTGTTACAATCGGAAGAACTGAAAAGCTTTTGGTGAAAATCGGAAAACCGAAAGTGGTACTTTGCTCTTAGCGTTCTTCAGTTTTTTCAGATTTTTTCAATAAATGTTCATCAAACAAAAAATTCTTTTAAATAAAAGTTGTAGATAATAACAAAATGAAGATGTATTGTTTACTTACTTTTTGTCATAGCACTCTTAGTTTTTGAGATATTTCAAAAGTTGTGTGTTTTATCTAGTTATTGGTGTGTGACAGTGTATGTGTCGATACAATTGAAAAATGTTTTAAATAAAAGTTGTAGGAAATGAAAAACTAAAGATTTTTTGTGGATTCACTTTTTGTCATAGCACTCTTAGTTTTTGAGATATTTAATAAATAGTGTTTTTTATATAGTCATTGATTTGTGTCAGTGTGTGTGTTGATACAATTGGAAAATGTTTCAAATAAAAGTTGTAGACAATAAAATACTAAAGATTTTTTTTTGTCATAGCACTCTTAGTTTTTGAGATATTCAATAAACAGTGTTTTTTATCTAGTCATTGGTTTGCGTCAGTATGTGTTGATCCAATTGAAAAATGTTTAAAATAAAAGTTGTAGTTATTAAAAAGTTGAAGACATTTTGAAAATAATAATGCTACACATATTTTAAAAGTGATTTAATGCGCAATTTACGGGGGAAAGTACTCTGATGGACACATCACCATGATTTAATAATATATTACGCCACGAGAGGCATATTACATATGAGCGGATATGTTGCGTACGAGCCGCGCAGCGGCGAGTGCAGTATTCCGCGAGTATATAATTGCCGTACCACTCGAGAAACGTACGATACTTTACCTACGCCCTAACAAACAATGAGCATGAAAGAACAACTTATTTATTCAATCAATTATTGTAGTAACATGACATTGATGAAAACTCAATTACTACTTGATCAAAATACATCAAAGTAATGTCATTTGGTTGTGCGGTAATCAATCAGCTGTTTAGCTGTCAGCATGTAATATATCTGTCAAAGCTATTACGTGCATAATAATCAATCATACGCGTCAAGATGACAGTGTGGTATGATGCGGTTACTAGATAGGGCGTAAGTAAAATATATTACATTGATTTCTAATTATGACAAATTTTCTGGCGATATTTCATGTCATTTTAAACTCACATTTTTTAGAAATCAATATATAAAAAAAAATTACGTATTATTGTTTTCATAATTTATCGACAAAAAGTGTGAATAAATATATCTTCATTTATTGATTGTCTAGAACTTTTATTTAAAAGAGTTTTTCGATATGATTAGTTTTTAAGGTGATGCCAAGAAAAGTAAAATGATAAATAAATAACTCTAAGGCCCAGTTGCACTAGAACCGTAGAGCTCGAATTTAAGCTGAACTTGAGTTCAAGATGACACTTCCTATTGCTCTAATATCACTTTAAACTCGAGTTCAGAGTTAACCCAGTTCAACGTGTCTAATGCAACTTGCCCAAGAGTAAACTACCATTTTCGGTTTCCGTACTTTTACCAAATGCTTTTCAGATTCTAACATTGTAATAAAAAGGTTAAGTTTAAAGTTTCGTCTTAATATCTTTAGCGCTTTTTGCTTTACAGCGCAAACAGAGACAGACCGACAGATAGACATTTTTAGAAATAAATTCTAAGAATTTGAACTGAATTTGATGTCACAATATTTGTATATGATATTCAAAACTAAATCCTACCAGAAATTTCAATTATTCATATCTGTTGTTGCTGATGATTCGCCTGATTGTTTTTGAAAAGCATATTGTTGGGCTCCAATGATTTTTTGTTTTATTAGATGTTTACTAATTTGAATTTGCAGAGTTTTTTTGGAGGATTCTGTTGAGAGTCGATATTAGGGCTATCGGTCTATCATTTTCGAGGTTATTGCGGTCTCCTTTTATGTGTATCGGTATTATTATAGTTTTCTTTGGGTAGATTATATTCCTTCTTTTATCGTCTTATTAATTACTTCAACGAGTATAGGTGTAAGTGCTGCTTTATTTTCTTTAATAATTCAGTTCGTTGTTTTGTCAAAACCTGGACTTTTGTGCTCTTTTAGGTTATTAATTATGTTATTAATTTGCATCTCGTTTGTTGTGTGGAATGCTAAAGTCTCTATGTCTGTTATTTCGTTTAACTATCTGTGATGTATTTGTAGAGTTGTTTAGTTGTTTGTTTGTTTTACTTTTCCTATATTAATAAAGTAAAGATTGATTTCGTTTGCTTTCTCTTTTGAATGTTTTATATCCAATTTCAATATTATTTTCGGAAGGGATTGGATTTTGAATTTCTTGGTTGTTGTTCGGAGATAATATATTTTGACCAGATTTTATACGTTTTCCAAATTGGTGGTAGTCTTTTAACATCATCTCTTTGATTTAGACTGTTTGGCCAATTTGGAAAACTCGTATAAATTCTGGTCAAAATATATTATCTCCAAACAACAACCAATAAATTCAAAATCCAATCCCTTCCGAAAATATACTCAATGACATTAGAAGCGTAACACCAAGAAGGAATGATTTTTTTGAATTCATATTTTAGCAACAGAGTGGCTATATTTAAAGCATATATTGATAGCAATTTCAACCTTGTGCCTTTTATATTTATTGTAAAAAAAAAAATATTTCACTTTTTCTTTTTTGATAAAACTATTTATATGAGCTGTTTAGTACAGATGTTTTTAGTTTTCGTGTTTCCGTTGAGTGTGTTAAGCTTAAATAAAATGCCTCAAGTCCGAAGACGTCCACAATATCACCATTTGAGCGATTTTGACCGGGGTCGAGTTGTTGCTTATCGAGATGTCGGTATGTCCTATCGCGAAATTGCCCGCCGTATTGATTCCACTGCAGCAACTGTAATACGTGTGTATCAGGTATGGACAGAAGAAGGTAGAGGAGCAAGAAGAAGACCTAATTGGTCAACCAAGGCGTACCACAGAACGTCAAGATCGGCGCTTAAGACAAATAGCCCTGCGAGACGGTTTCGCTACTACGCGTCAAATCGGTGATCAATGGATTGAAGAAGAAGGTAGGCCCGTTAGTATGCGAACCTTATATCGCCGCATTCAATCCTTTGGGCTTCTTTCGTACCGTCCAAGATTAGTGCTTCCTTTAACAGCGAGACACTGTCGCCAAAAGGTTGTACTGGTGCAGAGAACGGCAGCATTGGGAGGCAGAATGGCACGATGTCGTATTCAGCGATGAATCACGATTTTGTCTAGGCACGCATGATGGCCGTAGAAGGGTACGACGCTACCGTGGAGAACGACCTGATCTTAGGTTTGCTATTGAGAGGCATGTACACAGGACTGCTGGAGTAATGGTTTGGGGGGCTATTGCTTATGGTAGTCGATCACCTCTTGTATTCATTCGAGGCAGTATGACAGCTGCGCGTTATGTTGAAGACGTCATACGACCGACTTTGTTGCCTTATTTAGATGGCCGCCCAGACGTACTTTTTCAACAAGATAACGCACGTCCCCATATTGCTCGTCGAACTATGAACTTTCTTAATGGTGTTAATGTTTTTCTACCGTTCGCCGGATTTAAATCCCATTGAACATGTGTGGGATATCATGGGAAGAACCATATTCTCTTTGCACCATCCTCCACAGACTCTAGCACAGTTGATCGATGAAATTCAAGTTGCTTGGAACGAGATGCCTCAAGAAGACATCGACCATCTCATTTTGTCGATGCCCAGACGTCTACAGGAGTGTATACAGCAAAGGGGTCGCCAAACACATTATTATTTTTTTTTAGATTGTTTTTTAATAAAATTTCTTGAAAATGTAATCATTTTATTCTTGATGTAAGACTACCATACTGGCAAAAAATCAAGTTAAAATAATAACTCCTTCTGGGTGTTACGCTTCTAATGTCATTGAGTATAATATTGAAATTGTCACTACTACATCATTAGAAAAACAAAACAGAAGAGTAACACGAAGCCAAACAAGAAATTTACGCATCAAGTAGTACGCAGAAATCAAACAAGTGGTTGCTAGAGCAATGGAATTTTATTAGTTATTCCTGACGATGATGACTGCGACGTCATCGAAACGTCGAAAAAAAAATACAATGCACCAGAGTCAAGTAAATACGCGGGACTAAACTCGAAGAAACAGTGAAACATGCTACGCCCGCGAAAATCTACGTTTTACCACACATAGAAATACATATATATACACTCGACCGCAAAAAAAAGCGCCACTTGAAAATTCACGCTTTTTCGTGTATATTCAAACAGCCATAACTTCGGTCGATGTGGATGAAATTTGATGAATTTTTGAGTTTTTGGAACGCTAAAGTTTTCTCTTTAAGGACACATAAGTGGATATAACGAAATTTAAGCACTTCTGCATTTAAAAGTCCTATCAACAAAAAAATGTTCAGAATGTTAGAAATGATAAAAGTTATATACTGTGCCCAAAAAAGATCGTAGCTCCACTTCAAAAAAAGCGCAACAAAATTTCATCATTTTCCTTTGAAATAAGCGAAAAATCATGTCGATCCAATGATTTGGCGTGAATTTTCAAGTGGCGCGTTTTTTTTTTGCGGTCGAGTGTATATATATGTATTTCTATGTGTGGTAAAACGTAGATTTTCGCGGACGTAACATGTTTCACTGTTTCTTCGGGTTTGGTCCCGCGTATTTACTTGACTCTGGTCCATTGTATTTTCAAGTGGCGCGTTTTTTTGCGGTCGAGTGTATATATATATATATATATATATATATATATATATATATATATATATATATATATATATTTATATATATATATACAGGGTGAGTTTTTTTCAATGTTCTCTATGGGGATCTCGGAAACTATAAGAGATAGAAAAACGGTTAAATGGCAAACGAAGTGTAGTTTCATAGGACGAATAAAGTGACACTTTCAAAATATTTGAAAAAGTCAAGGGTAACTAGATATTTTGAATAAAGTAAAGTGTGTCAATTTTTTGAAATTAATATATTTCTATTATTATCATAGATAGAAAATAACTCTAAAGGACAAAATTGTAGAAAATTTTACACAGATTAATAACAAAAAATCAAAAAAAAAATTCGCCCATATTTTGGGAGATATGACACAAACTAATCTTTTTTTAAATGGAAACAATAGTAGGCTATGGCCTCATTGGAAAGGTTATTTTTTTCCCTTTAATCCGATATAACATATGCCATAGTTATTTTTAAAATAAAATAAGTTATAGTCGTTTTAATTTTTCCACACACCAAAAAATAGTTAGCCATGAAAAAGACAAAAGTAAAACAATTGCGGTTGTTTATAGCAACGAAATCAATATTTAATTTATTATCTTTCTTTAGATTTGTCAAAGGCAACATAAAGTAAAATAATTCCAAAATTATCAAAATAATAATAGAAGAACATTTTAAATATTACATAAGATGCTCAAAAAGTCCACCATTATTATTATGGCATAAAGTACATCTTTTTAAAATCGAATTTGTGGCTTTTTTGACTTTTCTTCTGTCAATAGAATTAAATGTTTCAAGTACAGCTAGTCTAAGATCCTCCACGGATTGATATGATTGTTGATACACTTTGTTCTTCACATAACCCCACAGAAAAAAGTCTAAAACGGATAGGTCGGGTGATCTAGGTGGCCATAGGATTGGTCCATTTCTTCCCACCCATGAATTAGGAAAAGCATCATTTAAATAGTTTCGCACAGCCAACTTGCTATGAGGTGGAGCTCCGTCGTGTTGAAACCACTTCAATCTTGCCCGTACTGATAAATTTAAATCATCGAGCATATCTTCAAATGTTCCTTGACGAAAACGAAGGTAATCATTTCCATTCAATGTGTTATCAAAAATATATGGGCCGAGAATTCTCGATCCGAACACACCGCACCATACATTAAATCCAAATTTAATTTGTGGTCTACGTTGTGCAACTTCTCGTGGATTCCCTGACTCCAAACATGTTCATTGTGCCGGTTAAAAATCCCACAATTAGTAAATCGCGTTTCAACTGTCCAAATTATTTTTGTAGGGAACGTATTATCCTCTTGGCACATGTTTTTGTACCACATACAGAAGACCATTCTCTTATTGGTATCACCGTCATGTAAATTTTGTGAAATTGATACCTTATATGGGTGATATTTGTGTTTTTTCAAAACTCGTACTACAGTCCGTTAAGATATGCTTGCTTCTGTTGCAATTTGTCTGGTCGATGTGGATGGATCTATCATCGCCAATGCTAATACGTTTATTTCCGAAACTTCATTAATTTCGTTTTTTTCAAGTTTCGGCTTTGTAAAGGATCCGTACTCACCCAAATTGTGGTAAATTCTTCTAAATGTTGGGAAAGATGGCTGCCGACGATCGATATATTGATTATAATATTGTTCTGCAGCATCCGCTAGCGTTTTTATTACACTGAATGTAACAAACAAGCATATCACGCTTTTCTTCGTTGGATAAATTCATAATCACTTTAAAAAACTTTCAACACCAAATAAATACAAAACAAACTCATCGAAACAAACCAAATATGGAAATGAATTAATATGTGTTTAGAATAAACAACTGCAATTGTTTTACTTTTGTCTTTTTCATGGCTAACTATTTTTTGGTGTATGGTAAAATTAAAAACGACTGTAACTTACTTTATTTTAAAAATAACTATGGCATATGTTATATCGAATTGAAGGGAAAAAAATAGCCCTTTTAATAAAGTCATAGCCAACTATTGTTTCCATTTAAAAAAAGGTAAGTTTGTGTCATATCTCCCAAAATATGGGCGAATTTTTCTTTTATTTTTTGTTATTAATCTGTGTAAAATTTTCTACAACTTTGTTCCTCACAGTTTTTTTCTATCTATGATAATAATAGAGATATATTGATTTCAAAAATTGACACATTTTACTTTATTCAAAATATCTAGTTACCCTTGACTTTTTCAAATATTTTGACAGTGTCATTTTATTCGTCCTATAAAACTACACTTCTTTCCCCATTTAACCTCTATCTCTTATAGTTTCCGAGATCCCCATAGAGAACATCGCACAAAACTCACCCTGTATATATATATATATATATACAGGGTGTCTACGCTAAACCGTTCGTTGAAAGTTTATAGGGTAAACATTTGAACAAAATTCTTGTCATACGGTTGAATCAGTTCTCCTCATGTGAAATATTTTCAACTTTATATCACTTCCGGTTCCACCGGAAGTAGCACCAAATTCGTTATTTTAAATAAAACAGCCCATATATTAGTAATTTTTTGGATTCCTTCTTTAAATTGCAACATATACTGCCTTTCAAAAAAATCAGAACACAAAGTATTTATTGGACGATTTTAATGAAATTTACAGAATTTGATCACGTAAATGAACTGCATCGATGATCAAAAAATCAATTGTTTTGGTTACTATTTAATGGTATTTTTCCTTGAGTTCACCATTATGAAGAGCTGCTGATTTTTTAACGTAATTGCTTCTAATATCCAAGTAGCCTCTGAGTAGTTTGACGTTTCAGTTTGCAAAACATAAAAAGATGCCCTGTGTTCGTCTGCGTGCACAATATCATCATCTAAGTGAATTTGAAAGGGGTCGCATTATTGGAATGCGAGAAGCGGGTTTTTCGGTTCGTGCTATTGCTGAAAGGGTAGGCCGTAGTGTATCGGTGATCGTACGCTGCTGGTCTAGATGGTTCGAAGCTGGGGAGAATCGACGTAGACTTGGATCAGGACGTCCAAGAAGTACCACTGAGCGTGAAGATCGAGCTATTCGTCTTACAACTTTAAGGGACAGATTTACAACGTCGCGGGCATTGGGAATGACTGGTTGGCTCTAAATGGCCAAAGAGTATCCATGGCTATTGTTTACAGAAGAATCCGCAGTTTTGGTATAAGATCCTACCGTCCACAATTGTGTCTACCTCTTACTCCGCAGCATCGCAGAGCAAGACTTGATTGGTGCAGGGAAAGACAACATTGGACCCATGAATGGAATAACATTATCTTCAGCGATGAGTCTCGGTTCTGTTTATGGGCTCATGATGGTCGCAGAAGAGTGAGACGTCGACGCGGTGAACGCAGAATTTTACAATTTGCTGTTGAAAGACATACGGCTCTCACACAGGGAGTTATGGTTTGGGGGGCGATAGCATATGGTAGTCGGTCTCCTTCAGTTTTTTTAGAAGCAAGTCTTAACGCGATTCGGTATATTGACAACATTTTAAGGCCAGTGATAGTGCCCTATGTAAATGGCTTGCAGAACCCCATTTTTCAGCAAGTTAATGCTCGACCTCACACAGCGGCCATTACAAGACAGTTTTTTGATAGTGCCGAAATCAATTTGTTACCTTGGCCATCTCGTTCTCCAGATCTATCGCCAATAGAACATGTTTGGGATATGATAGATGTTAGAATAAGTAACTTACAGCGCCCCGCTAACACTGTAATGGAACTTAGAGGTCAAATTATCGAAGTTTGGAATGAAATACCCCAAGTCGATATTGACAGCCTGATTTCTAGCATGCCTCGACGTGTTAATGAGTGTTTGGGAAATCGCGGAGGCCCAACACATTATTAATTTGTATTCATTTGTTTTTTTGTTTTTCAAGTTGATTTTGAGCATCGATACAGTTCGTTTACATGATCAAATTGTGTAAATTTTATTAAAATCGTGCAATAAATACTTGGTGTTCTGATTTCTTTGAAAAGCAGTATATTTTATTCGAACATATGTACACTTATCTCTTATAGTTTTCAAGAAAAAAAATATTTCTAAAATGTTGACATCTAAAAGGCATCTTGAAATCCGTCTGTAACTTCTCTTAAGAATAAAGTATAAGTATGATTTATATCTCTACTTATACCTAGAGAATGCCTCTATGAGTGAGTTCATTGGAAGCTGTCAAATTTGACAATAAGTGTTCTTAAAATATTAATATCTAAGTGTCCTCTTCAATATCTAGTAATTCAATTTTTTAAATAGAATGACCTATTTTTTATCACATGGTACGATTGGGGGGGGGGGGGGGCATTTCTTACAAAAAAAGTATTATACAACTATACTCCTAAAGCAAGAAGTTTTCGAATAATTTCGAAAATTCGTTTTTCGTCGCATTTATGCAGGGTATAATGCGCACATAAGTCGGAGTTGTATTTTAGTAGGCAAGTAGTATGCTTTTGTTTTGTTGCGATTGTATTGCGAAATATCAAATAATAAAAAGAATTAGTACAAAGTTTTACAGAAATCAACAACAAAAAAAAAATAAAAAAATAATTACACAAATTAACAAATTATCAATGTATTCTTTATACATAGCAACTGCCAATTGAACGAAATTTGATTCCAATCTTCTAAATCTTGTTTTATTTATCGGCGGCAAATGTGGATAAGTTTCATTAAATACTCTACATGTTCGAGTAACAATTCTATAGCAGTTGCCATGTATAAAGAATAAATTGATAATTTGTTGATTTGTGTAATTATTCATTTTGTTGATTTCAGTATAACTTTTTACTAATTATTTTTATTATTTCGCATTATAATCGCGACAAAACAAAAGCATACTTGCATACATGCCTACTAAAATTCAATTGCGACTCATGCGCGCATTATTCCCTGCATAAATTCGACGAAAAACAAATTCGAAATAATTCGGAAACTACTTGCTTTAAGAGTATAGTTGTGTAATACTTTTTTGTAGAAAATATTCGCTCTAATCGTACCATGTGATAAAAAATGGGTCATCCTATTTAAAAAAAATTGAATTACGAGATATTAAAGAGGGCATTTCGATATTGACATTTTAAGAACACTTATTGTCAAAATTGACAGTTAATAATTACTTTACTCATAGAGACATCCTCTAGTTCCAAGTAGAGATATAAATCATATTTTTATCTTATTCTTAAGAAAAGTTACAGACAGATTTCAAGATGCCTTTTAGAGGTCAACATTTTAGAAACAATTTTTTTTCTTAAAAACTATGAGATAAGGGTACATATGTTCGAATAAAATATGTTGCAATTTAATCGCGGAATCCAAAAAATTACAAATATATAGGGTGTTTCATTTAAAATAACAAATTTAGTGCTACTTCTGGTGGAACCAGAAGTGATATAAAGTTGAAAATATTTCATATGAGGAGAACTGATTCAACCGTATGACAAGGATTTTTTCAAATTTTTTGTGCAACGGCAACCCCATAAACTTTTAACGAACGGTTTAGCGTAGACACCCTGTATATATATATATATATATATATATATATAAAATTCTATATATATAATTCGACCATTACAATTATCATTGTTTGTAAATTGAAATTGTCTTCATATAGATACATGTATAATTTTACAAAACAGAAGAAGTTCAACTACAACAGTATATCGTTTTGATTTCTTTTATATTGTTCATAATTTCTTTCATTCGATCCTCATAAATATTTTCGGGTACTTGACCATAATCTTTATCAGCCGGGGTAACTGTTGGTTTAATTTGATTTTTTCTGAGCTTCTCTCTTTGTTTAGTGATATTTTCTCGTTTTTCCAACGAAATAATATATTTTCTATTATGCCGACCTGTACGGCATGTTAAAAAAGCATTGTGCATGAAATTATAGTAATTACATATTATAATGTATGATATTGCCGCCGATCGCATCTCGTCGTATACGACCGCCCCCTTACGAAATTCATTATTTCCCTCCAATGAATGTTTACACTATGGAATTGCATCATTCCGCAGGGTAATTGGTTACGTTTGTAATTAGTTATTAGGCATTGTGCATTAGGCGGTAACAGCATGCCAGTAGATCTTTTTATTGCCGGTACCTTGTTTTCCTCATATTTTTCGGCCCCTAGCAAAAATAGTTGGCACACTGAAAAAGTGGTTGGCAAACATTCTATTTTTGTTAAAATAAAATGTTTAATCCAAACAAGATCGTTTTAAAACAAACAAAATTGTTTGTTATGTTACTAAAGTTAACTTGGTAGGAACATATAACCTGTGCTATTTTATGGCTATAATAAATATTTGATTTGTTCCATTAAATAAACTATACTATACAGGGGGGGTCTGAACTCTTATACTCCCCCTGGCTACGGCTTTGGTAGCTTTTGTGTTTAAATTTATTATTGCCATTTTGCCTAGCCCCTAGATGTACTCAGTACTTTGTATTTGTATTAATACTTAAGTATTTGTTGTTACATACATATACTTATATACTAGACTACATTTTGTGTAGGGTACTTGTACTCAGTACTCGAATACATTTTACTTGTACTCGGAACAGCTCTGGGGTCATGGCGAGACTAGCGAGACTAGAGGCTTCGTGGGGATTAGTACTCCTCCCTATGTTTTGACCCTAAATTACAATTTTGCACAAAAGAAATTTACGAACAACATTAGGTAGGTTATTTAAAAAAAATTAACATACAATCTTCACAATGCAGCTTAAAAATCACCTGATGATATCTTGACAAACATTAAATGAGTAAAAGACATTAGTGACATGCAAATGAATCCCAATTAAATTTTACGCTCCGCGCTTCGCGTATAATGCAAGGAGATTTGAACATTTCAAGATTACGCCCATTCATAACCGCACAAAGTCCCATTGTCACATTTTCCCACAAGCTTTACATAATTTTCTCTGACAAAACGTTTAGTAAAATTGCCACATACGAGAAACAGTTGCGGCGCGCGCTTTCAATCCAAAATAAAATTACCCCGGAAAAATTCTTGAAGTGGAGCATAATGACCGCATGCATGACGCATTCGCGTCCTTTAAAAATATTTGATCCGGATTTGAGATAATTAGAACGGCGGCGTTAGTCACGGATCAAGGAAGAAAAATCGTGAATTGTATCAAGTTGGGCGGATTGCCTCGAAGGTCGGGACCGAAATGGTAATTGTTTCTCGGTAAGTGTAATAGTTTTGTGAGCGTTCGGCTCAAAGTTTCGTGGTGAAATGAAAGTGCTTGTCGATGGTTTGTTGCACAATTGGTTATTCGAGTGCCACCACCAATACGCGTTATTGGAACTGTGAAGGCCTCCTGGAGTCCGCAGGACGGGGCTCCAAGAAAACCGCGTTGCGCCAATTTTATTGCATATTTAAGAAAATTCTATATAAGAACTAGCCGTTGGTTATTGTAAATCAGTTGTGGATTTGTTGTGGTACCGCGAATAACAACATTCTAGTGCTACCATGTTCAGGTTTATGGTTAGTTCTATTTGTGATTTTAGTGACTAGTGCTTGGATTAACACGCTTTTCAACTTAAGCAAAATTGAAATTCTAACAATTTTTGTGTCTTGTAGTTCAGTGTATTTAAATAGTGAAATTATTTGCAGAGTTTTGGTATTAACATCTAAACTAAAAACTGCATTTATTAAAATAGGAAAAATATATAAAACATAAAATTTATAAATTGGTCTAGATTTTTTATACACTTAATAGTTTTTATATTTAATTAATATAACTGCAACTAAAATAACATCGATGTTTACTAATATAAAATGATGGAGTTAAAGAAACCTAAGTATATTTTCATTTATTAATATAATAAAGTATTGGACTAAATAATTCGAAAATTGGAATAGAATAAACAGAACGTTATTGATGTACACAAACTACAAAAGATCTAACAATCCTCAAAATATAGATAGAAGATAGTGTACAATGTAACAAATAGTCAAATATTCAATTCATTTTGATTATGTTTATATTGCGGTGTTTGATTTTATTTTATCCAAGTATCAAATTAAGTCTGTAGGAGCCAGTGGATACAAGGGCATAAACATTGATTTCGAAAAATATGCATTTTGAAGTTAAAAATAGATGGAGGGTACAGGGAAAAAAACAAGGAATGTCATTTATTCAACAATTTTGAGTAACAACGTCATCTGGTAGGAAAAATTAAGGATTATTGACCGTTTTGACTATTCAGGGTAAAAAAATGGAACGTCAATGTACTATTACGCTTCTAAATGACCGATACAGGAAATCAACGATGACTGTCCTCGTATAAAAAAAATGGTGATGTGTCGCGGGGCTTTCCTAAACTCGCGGGGCTTTTCTAAACTCGAAATTTTACTTCATGCTAGTCTGGGAGTGGAAAACACTCGTTTTGTCGATTTATATAATATTTATGATATTGAAGTAAAATTTCGAGTTTAGAAAAGCGTGTTTGAGCTTTACCTTAGTTAATAAAGATATCAAAAACAGGTTTTTGTTTATGCTGTTCGAAAAATGTTTATATTGCGCTACTAAAAACATATTAAAGCAATAGTACGGTAAAAATGAAATAAAACTTGTAAGTGGTATTAACACAACATAAAAGTTAAACTTAAAATCGTGGTTTTCTTAGAATATATAAAATGTGACATTCCTTGTTTTTTCCCTGTACTCTATAGTAATTTAATCAATATTTGCATTCAATGTCTTAGTTAAATTATTATACCTACTAATATCAGAACTGGGTAGAATACTTAAAAATAGTGATGGATTACGAATCCGAATTTTTTAATTTAATATGATTCAAATTACGAATTCCCAAATAAAATAAAAATAAAAAAACGATAAAATATGATTCGAATCAAAAAATTAGAATCCTAAGAATACAATAATATAATTAATTTTTTTAATAAATAACATCGACTGATCATAGCTTTTAATAAAACTAATTATACAAAAATAATAAACATATTGTGATGTGACCATTTAATCATGTATATGTAGTACTTTTTCTGGTAGGGTGTACAACCTAAATTTGAATTTTCCGCCACAAATACCATCTACTAGTATAAATGGCACTTTATAAACATGTTTCAAGATTGTTATAGATTATCAGTTTACCTTATTCTAACAATCTACGCTTGACTCTCAGTGCTTTATTAATGATTATATTTTAAATTCTAAACTACTGTATTTCAAATTTAAAATAATATTAGATCTTGGATTAATTAACCACATAAATTATAGGAGTATATGCGTTCTAAATACAGGATATTTTTATTTAAAGTATACATATCACGATTTGCAAATTTTCCGACATTCGATGTTTTTGTGAAGCGTTTAATGTTAAGCTTTTAACGAGTGTTTTCACTCCCAGATTAAGCATAAAGTACATTTTCAGGCTTTTCTAAACTCGAAATTTTACTTTATTTATTTCAGCGAAGTTTAAAATATACTGCTTTAGTGTACTGCTTAAGCAATATATTATAAACTTCACGATGTTTTAGTGTTTTATACGCGTAGCGCATAAAGTAAAATTTTCGGGCTTTTCTAAACTCGAAATTTTACTACTCGCTTCGCTGAAAACATCAGAAGTTTCAAATTTAACACTAATAAAAACAAGAAACGCCTCAACATTTAGGGAGTATGCATTGGAGTATTTACAGTTTAAAGAAACATTCCCTGTACAAAATAATATTGAAATAAAATTAAATTTTCAGCCGTTTTAAAAGATAAGTATTTTACTTTTAATTAATATTTAGTTCATATGTCGAAGCACATAAAACACTGACGATTTCTTAAGTTCATTTCAGATATACCAATAACAATTTATTTCAAAGTCGAAAGGTCATTAAACAAGAACTTTAAACCGAGTAGCCATGAAAGTATTGCCTACGCAGTTACTTAGGCAATGTTAACGGTAGACGTTTGAGCTTTTAGATGTATTTATAATTTAGCTGTAGTTTCATTTTGGAATAGTATTAACTAGTAATAATACTTCTGGTTTTGCCGAAAGTAATATCATTCTTCTTATTTTTAATTATAACCCTAACCTTATTCTCTTATAACCCCAACCTTCTTCTCTCCTGTCATATTCCTCTCTAAATTCCATTTCCAATGATGTATAATCACTTCCAATGATGTAAACATTTAGCTTTTAGGTAACATGACTATTTTACGGCCTACTTTTTGATGTTTCATCCCAGTTACAATTCCTTGGCCATCAACTTGTTATACATCATTGAAAAGGGAATTTAGAGACGAATATTACAAGTTAGACAAAAGTTGGGGTTGCAATTTAAAATAAGAAAAATGATATTACTTCCGGCAAAACCGGAAGTAGTAGCTTGATTTTGGCATAATATTAACTAGGAATAATACTATACCAAAATCAAGCAATAGTTAATTTATATATATATAACTGTTTTGTGTTGAAAGCGTTGACTTTGTGGTACATCTTAAATACACTTATATATAAAACACTTTTTACTTTGTTTAACTACTATATTTTGTACTTAATTTGTAACTATAGTTTCGACTATCTAGTAGTCATTGTCAAACTAAAACGGAAAACTTTTACTTTGATAATGACTACTAGATAGTCGAAACTATAGTCACAAATGAAGTGCAAAATACAGTGTTTAAACAAAGTAAAAAGTAAACTAAGTAATTTCGTAGGCAATACTTTATGGCCACCCGGTATAATATTGCAACTACGTTATTCTCAAATCATAGATTGAAAAAATACAATTTTCCTAAATGGAAAAAATCGAAAACAATTATAAATTGAATCGTCATTACAAATGCAAACGAATAATTTCGTACAATTTATTGTTATTTTTTTAATATAATTAAGAATTTTCGATACTTTTTTCTATTATCCTACTGAAATTTATAGCACGAATCATCGTTGATATGCTCTTAATATCAACAATGATTCGTGCTATAATAAGTCTTGAAATAAGAAATGTAACAAGATATATTATATCAAATATCATATTTTTTTTATTTTGAAATTAATACTATTAACGCCCAATTTCATAATATTTCCTGAACTCTTTCATGAACACGACACACTTTTAAACAAACAAAAAACCAATACACCTTTTAGCAATTAATAAATCGACACTTTAGTAATGACTCTTTAAAGAGTGAAATCTTAACTAAATGTCTTATTTACTAAAGTGTTGATATGAAATTTTACCAGCGATTAAATTATTAAATTATTTTTAGCTTCATATTTTTAGCAAGACAGAGCCAAAGGTGACTAATGTACATCAGCATGTAAAAATATTTAAAGGAGTTGCTTTTAGAGATTTTACACTATAATTTACACCGCCCATGAAAGGGTGGCTTTCACTGAAGGCATATTGGTGGGGGTAATAGAGTAGATAATAACCAACGTTATTGAAACTGATGTACAAACTACTATTGCATGTACTATTGTCTTTATTAACATTTTACTTTAACTAAAAGGAGTTTAAAAATACCTTTCTAAATTGTATTTTTATATTTTTTAACTGCTGAAAATCAAAATTAGATATATTGTTTCGAGATATATTTTTGAAAATTATGGATTATGTTAAGAAAATAATATTATTCATAATAATATTCATTATTTTATCAATTTAAACAACCATAAAAGAGTGGAATGATACAAATTGCTTAGTTTTCATTTCACTCGTTCAAAATTGACTGTAAACACTGAATAATTACACAGTATATTTTAAGTATTTGAATATTTGACCATTTTCATTTGGGAAAATACATGACGAGGAGAACTTGATATGGAATGACACTGGAAGTATCCTAGTGTGCATAGACTGAAATCAGGGTTGTTAAAGGGGTTGTTAAAAAAACGTTTTTTTTTTTTTCACTTTAACTAAAACAAACAGTTTTTTTACTGAAACAGTTTTTAAAACATTAACAATTAAAAACATGTTTAAAACGTGTTTAAAACATGTTTAAAACGTGTTTAAAACATGTTTAAAACGTGTTTAAAACGTAACCAGCCTTTTTAATAGACGTGAGCACACAGTTCTTCTAAATCACTTGATTACAATGAAGTTAGAAAACATGAAAATGTATTATTGCGGCGTTAATGTTAACATTATTTCAAAGCTAACTAATAGCATGTAGATTTTGCTCTATTAATACGAAATGTTAGTATCGTGTTTGTATGCGTTTAGTAGAAATTAACTGGCATTAACGAATATATTGATATTAACGGCAATTCTATTAATAAGGGTGAACATGTTTAAAACACGTTTTAGATCACATGTATGCATACATAATTGTGATTCTTTATTATGATAAAATTTTATTTTTAATAATGTAATTTGAAATATCTTCAACAATTTAACTAAAATTTGAAAACGTAAACAAAAATTGTTTAACAAAGTAGTATAAAATGTAGTTTAACTAATTCAAGAAAATAAAAAAAACGATTTAAATAAATTTATCGTTTAAAACATGTTTTAAAGGAATTTAACAATTAAAGCGTGTTTAAAATGAAACGATTCAAAACACGGCGGCTGTTTTTAAACATGTTTAAAACACTGTTTTAAAACAAAGTGTCTTAAACATATCAACCCTGACTGAAATGAATATTAAATATAAAATTTAATTGCAGTATATACACATTTTATCGTCATAGTACATTTAATATCTAATGTACTGCACACTAAAAGAGTGAGCAAATTTTTAAGAATTCAAAATAATTTTGAACTCGAAACACACTTATTGAAATCAAATTCAAATAGAATATATTTTTTTTTTCAAATGTTGTTTTCAACTTGAACACATTTATACCAATTAAGCTGAAGTGTCATTGTGCTTTTTTTTCAATGTACAAATTTAATATCGACTGAATAATCATTTATTTAATAATTATTCATAATATGATCACAATAATGTCCGGTGGGGTCTTTTATCGGCAATAAAAGATTTTATCCGGGTCCCTGGATGTGTGTTCTGGGGTCTAAATATAGAATATACAAAAAAATCATTAAAGCGAATCAAGGTTCAATGCATGTTAATTTATTTAAAATAAATGCTGTGTTTTTCAATAAGTTACAAATAATGTTTTAAACCAATGTTGCTTTGTTGGAGGAATAAGTGGAAGTCTTTTGGGACATCTGGTGAATTAGGTCGGTAATGCATAGCATGATGCCGTAATTGAATCAACTTTTCCCAAAAAAAACGTAATTGGTGTGAAAAGTTTATGATCGTGATAAGACATAACTGTTTGTTGGCCATCCTGGGTGATTTAAGAAATTGACTTCTTAATTTATGTGGTACATATATTATGTAATTAGTATAATTATATCAGGCAACGTGAAGAAGGTAATTTCTATGATTCATTAATAATTTAGATTTTTTTTTAATAATCTATTTAAAAGTTAGTTCACTGTAGGTACACAAAGGTACACAAAGTGTAAATACAGAATTTATAATTAGATTAAAAAATATTTCATTACGGGTTAAATGAGAAATTAATTAAATATACAGGAAAACATTTGTACGTGAAATATTTGTGCTCCAGCACTGTTTGTTAAAAACAGTAAAAATCTACAAGGAGTTTTGTTTGTGCTGAATCCAATTGATAGTCCTATTCAACCTCTACTTTACTATTATTCACTTGAAAACATCAGCCTATGGTGGAATCAAAAAGAGGTGTCGTATGCTTACAGATTTATGATCTTAGACACAACTTTTCTTTAGGGTATTTTCATATTAACATTAATTCTTCTCCTTTTGTGTGGCCAATTGCTACTTATGCTAAACTCTTTTAACTAGGAGATTTATATTATTATAGTTATTTTGATTTGATCTTAAATGTCACCTCTTGTGAACTGGTTTATATTACTTTATTTATGATGTTTGTTATCATAGTATATATTTTTTTTAATTTATTGGTAAAACCGCTACTATTCTGAAACTGATGTAGTTTTTTCTTCATAATTAAATGGAAATGTTAAAAAACAAGAGTTCTAAGTCAATATTATTTAATAACTCTTGTACTAGCAATATAATTGATGTCCACAGGTTTTCTCTTAATAAACATAATCATTAAAATATGAACTTTTGGGGTTTTATAAAATATAAATAAATTGAATTAATTTGTTTCAATCTGTCTTACTCTGTGTATTCTATTTAGACCGTATTCCTTTCGGATTTTTTTGATCATTTTTCTCTAACCCTGCCTTTCAATACACTTCTGTGTTCTTATATCTACGAATCTCATCCCACGTCAGTTGAAACGCGAACGTATTTAGATACGAGTATATTTGTTATATTTAGGTCCACTATATACAAGGAGTTTTTTTTTCTACGTATACACACCCCAATATACTGTATATGCTGTACATTTTTAAATATTCGTCGTATTTGAAAAATGTTCAAATTGAAACTTTACACGAGCATTAATATGTAAAGTTACATATTTTGTGGCGCATAAAATAAAATTTCGAGTTTAGTGAAGCCTGAAAATTTGTTAGTTCTAGTAAGGGACTTTTTAAAGACTGCTAATTGTTGTGGGACGGGGCTCGTATACCTCAGAATCAGACTGATGTTAGTCACAATAAACTTACTGCACAAAAAACTGCTGTCACTCCAATTCATTTCTCTATGATTAGTTAAAATTTACGATTACTAATTATTACATTTTTTCTTATGATAATTTAGCTTTCCTGTGCTTTCAGCGGTCATAAATACCGACTCGAAAAATGAAATTCTACATTCAAAAGTTCAAAACCTGTAGAACGTAAAGTTGCTATGATATCCTGATAATCCGTCAACTTTTATATGTTTCTATCTCATTTATTGTCTACCTATTCTTTCTTCAATTTGTTCTTAAATTCAAATATTAACTTCCTAATTATTTTATTTTCAGTGTATTGCCCTTGTGTCCCTTGCGATCACCAATGCAGAATACCTCTACGGAGATCAACCCTACTTATACAACACAGAATACGCGTCTGCCTATGACAACTACGTAAGTTCATCTCCATCAGCTTGTCTTTATTACAAACTAACGAAATTGTTATGAATTTCAGAAACCAAGGGATTACAAATTCGAATACGGAGTCTCAGACCCACACACTGGCGATCACAAATCTCAATGGGAAGTAAGAGAAAACGGAGTCGTCCGAGGTGCTTACAGCCTCCTCGAAGCCGACGGAACCACTAGAGTAGTAGAATACTACGCTGATGACACTGGCTTCCACGCAGATGTAAAGAAAATTGGAACCGCTGTCCACGAGACACCAGCCCCAGTAGTTGCTCCAGTTATCAAGGCGACAATTGCTGATGGTATTGCTTATAATGGTTACGGACATGGTGGTTTGGAACATGGTTATGGTGCTCCAATTGCTGCTATTCAACACGTTGCTCCAGTAACTAACTATGTTGCTCCAATTGAACAAATCGCTCCAATTGCCAAGGTTGAACATATTGCTCCTGTGCAACAAGTGATTGCTCCAGAAGTGCATCCTTTAGCTCAGTCTGCCCCAATCCACTACCAGAACTATGCTCCTCTTTTGGCCAAGACTGCCCCAGCGCACGAATATAAATTGGAGCATGTTGCCCAACAAGCTCCAATTTTAGCTAATTACGCCCCAGCTATTAATGCTTACCACCACGAAGCCCCTATTGATAAATACTCACCAATTGCCGCTGCTTATTACGGTCCAGTAGAACAAGCTCACTACATCCAAAAAGAGCACGCTTACTCCCCAATTGCTCACATCCAACAAGCTCCAATTGTTCTCGAAAAGAACCATATCTCAGCCGCTCCAATTGCTTTGCAAAAAGCCACTATTGCTTCAGCCGCTCCAGTCTACCTCAAAGAACAACAAATCAACTTTCACAACGTCCCAGCCCAAAACCTTTACTCCCACGAAATAAACTTCGCTCCAGTCCAAGAAATCAATTACGCCGCCCCAGCTCAGGAAATCAAATACTCAGCCCCAGCTCCAATTTTAAAATACGTCCAAGCTCCGGAATACGCCCAAGAAATCAAATTCGCTGGACCAGCCCAAGAAATCAAATTCGCCGCCCCAGCCTATGATATCAAATACTCAACCCCGGCTCCAACTCTCAAATACTCCGAAATCCCTGAGCTCAAATACACCCAGGAAGTCAAATACGCTCAAGCCCCAGAACACTACAACCACGAAGTTAAGTACGTCCAAGCCCCAGAACACTACAACCAAGAAGTCAAATACGCCCAAGCTCCAGAACAGTACAACCAAGAAATCAAATACACCCAACTCCCACAAGAACACGCAGTGAAATACTCCAAAATCCCACAAGAACAGTACAACCACGAAGTCAAATACGCGCAAATCCCGCAAGAAGCCCAACTCCACTACGCCAAGGAAAGCGTGGCTCCAATTTACTACGGAGCAGCCAAACCACAACAACACCAACAACACAATGTGCAAATCATTGCTAAAGCTCCATCAGTCGATTACGATGCAGTGAATTATTTCAATGGTTACCAGCCAGAAATCAAGTCATCCCAATACGATGAGTACCATCAAGGATATTAATTTAATAATGCAAACCATAATTTCAAGCCATATTAAAGAAATACCGACCGTTTCGATAATCACCACGTGAATATTAGAGCGGTTATTTTTTATAACCCGAGAAGGACAAGTGTGTGTACATAATGTATTATTTATTAAATCAAACTCCTATTATTCTATTTTTAGTACCATTGTAAACGCGCGCGATTTGTTACTATTGTATGTAATTTATATAAAATAACACAAGAAAACGAATATATTTTGTTTTATTCCAATTAATTCCTATAAACATTCCTGAAAACAATTAAATTATTCTTAAACAATAATTACTTTGTAAAGGATCACCTATTTGAGATTTATTTGAAGTACATGGGAAAAAGGATGCTACGTCTTGTTTTCATTAAAGATGATCAGCCTTATTAATAGAATTGTCGCAAATATCATTATAGTTCAATGCTAGTTATTTTCTATGAAACCCCTTTTCAAAATGTTGAAATCAAAACTATTACACCATAAAGGCCTTAAGTTGAACTAAGTTGCACCGCAAAAATTAAAAGTTGCACCAGCAAGGGGAAAAAGTTACAACAGATTGAAATTTAGGGGGGCTATAATGACGCTAGCCCCATCAATATTTTATGTATTGAATCTCTTCTACGGAAGTTGCACTATCAAAACCACTAATTTTCATAAGTTGCATCAGCTAAATATACCCCCTGTTAAGGCGAGAACTTAGGGTGCCAATCCTTCCTTTTTGAAATTTTAACAACATTTTTTACTTATCTTATAGTCTAGAAGTTGCACTTAACCTTATGCATAGTCCGCTAATTGCGACCAACGTGTGACTAGGGTTTAGTAAGAAAAGAAAATATGCCCTATGCATAATCCGATTTTAGACGCGATTAGCGCTAGTCGCTGTTTATATTTTTAATCACATCATACCTCTAGTTTTACATGTTACTATACATAACCTTGAACGTCATTCGCGTTATTGTGAGCGTCCAAGTTCTGTGTTTCCTACAATAATGCGCTGTGTTTTTGTTTAAATTAGTGTTGTAAAGTTCGCGAATGAGCGCAAAACTCGTGTGCTATGCCTGTGCTCACAGAAATACGCACACTGTAGGAGGAACAAATTTCCCTAGAACGGTGGTTGGATGAAGGCAACATTCGTTCGTCCGTTTGCAATTGTAAGCCTAGCAAATACAGCGTAATAATTTATCTTTATCGTACGTATAGAATATTGTCTTTCTTCTTTCGATGTAAGTGCAGCATGCGCATTTTTGTGAGCACAGAGAGAGCGCACGTTTTTGTGCTCGTTCAAGAACTTTACAATACTAGTTCAAATTGCTATGATGTCTATGGTAAATAGTAACTTATAGAGAGCTATTAAAGTTAATTAAAATTCACAATTGGTAACTGAATATTGCTAATTCTGCGCTGAAAGAATTTGTTACAGTGTATATTAGTTGGCGACATTGGCACAAAGGGCATAGCAATCCTCTTTACATAGCTAAATATTGTTGTTCGTTTATGATTCCATTTGACATGGAAATGACAAAAAAGCAATGTTGCCGATACGAGCGACTAAAGAGAGGCGCTACTAACAAGTATGTATTAAAACATGACTATGCATACGGCGTACTTAGTAACACGTAAGTAACAGTTTAATCACAGGACTATGCACAAGGCCGATATTGTTTAAGATTGAAACCAGTATGCGGATTATATTAATATAGCAAGTGCTATAAAGCTCACAATTTATTGCAAGAAGAAAGAATTATATTAATTTGTACATTAATATAATTCTATAAGGTGCAATTTGTTGGAGGCTTAGTCGAACACTTTGAATAACATTGTTGCCAGTGCAACTTACGCGGGGTTAGAAATGAGCAATTTTACCCCATTTTTAACGATTTCTTAAAAAATAAAGAAAATTATTTGGAAATTAATACGTTTCTGTGAGGTCCAACTTGCAAGAGACCAAGCCAAACATTTTGTAAATCTTAGTTTTGCAGTGCAATTTACAAGGAGTTGGTACCCTAAGTTCTCGCATCTACAGGGGGTCTGTTTGGCTGGTGCAATTTATAAAAATTAGTGGCTTCGATAGTGCAACTTCTGTAAAATATATTCCATACATATTAAAAAATTTAAAATGGAGGGGCTAGCGTCATTTTAGCCCTCCTAAATTTCAAACCGTTGTATATTTTTCCCCTTGCTGGTGCAACTTTCAATTTTTGCTGTGCAACTTAGTGCAACTTAAAACCTTTATGGTGCAATAGTTTTGATTTAAATTTTTTTTAAAGGGGAGGAAGGGGGACAAGTTAACGGACCCACGATACCATCAGTTCGTATTAATAGAACAAAATCTACATCTTTAAGTTAGTTTTGAACCATTGATAGAATGAACGTGGCAACATCGCATTTTCATGTGTAGCAACTTCGATTTAATTCAATTTTAACCATTTAGAGGTTACGTTACATTGTTAAAGTCTACATCAATTTATCAAACCCTCAATCATGTCAATTTCATACTTGCCCTTTAAATTAATCCCATCGGTTGAAAAATCTAAGCAAGAGAGCGTTTTACAGGCGCAAAGTCGATATTTTTACAAAGTAAGTTTAAGCAAAATGTAAAGAAATTATAAAATATTTAAGATAATTGATATTCGTTATAATAGAGCGTACCTAAAATTAAATTGGTTTTAATTGAACTTGAATACAAGCACTCAAAAATAAAACTTTCTTTTAGAGGTTGTTTTCAGTAAACATTAATTTAAGCTGAATGTCTGAAGAATTTTTTTCTGATGAGTATAAGTTGCTCACTAGTTTCTAATATTAATATGACAGTGATTATTTTGCAAAAACTAAAAATAATCACCTAAACATTGATTTTTGGTTAAGCAGTTTTATTCTTATAAGAATCACAAAAAACCACATACATGCAATATTTTAAACAATCTCACCTATTTATTTTACTTTTTCCACTTTTATAAACATTTCAAGTTTGGGGCACAAGTGCCTCAATATTATTTTTACAAAAAGTTTAGATAGCCTGAAGTTTTACTTCATGCGCCAAGCGTATAAAACACTGATTTATTGTAAAATTAATGAATACCGTTCCTTTGTTTTATTGTGCTCACCATTGGGATCTTTTAATCGATTTGTTTATAACTTTGTTCATTAGAAGAATAGTAAGTAGACAAAATAAAATTGAAGATTGTACAAATTTAAACTGGAAATCATTTGACACATGATTTCCATAAAATTTCCATAAGAGGAATAGTTAGATCTAAAAAAAAATGGGACACCTTGTTATAAAATTTGACAAGTATACACCATTCCATTTGTTTCTGGATCTCGCCTAGCTATGGAAAAGTGACAGTTTAAGTATTGTAAATGGGGCTTGTTGTGTTTTAAATCAGGGTTTTTAAATGTCACTGTCAGATGTTCGATTTTAAGGTTATAATTTCTGACTATTGTGATCTTACACTGTTGCCTGTTTTACAAATTTTCAGATATAAAAGGATAATAATATGCAGTTTTAAGATTAACAAAATTTACTACTTGGTTTTTGTACACACAAACACAGCAATAATATTGTATATAACAAATATAATGAATTCGGCTCTGCAAACTTATTTCGTCATCCATTTGTATTTCTCGCTTGGGTCTTCCCGTCAACACATTTTGATCAACTCCATCCATCCACCTTAATTTTGGTCATTCTCTCTTCTGTTGGCCCTCAGTATTTTTTGTAGAATTGCAAATTTATTCCCACCCTCTTGTGATACTGATAATTTTCATGTCAAACAATTTTTAAGCCCTCATTCCACTTTTATTATTTAGTCAAGAGAACCTGCATCTGAATCTTCTGATGTTTGTTCTGAGCCAGATTCCCCAAGCGAAATAATAAAAGGAGGAATGGTTTCAAAAGAAAGGTTCCCCATGTGTTTTGTCCAGTCATCCGAAATAAGTTTTTCACAATGATCACAGAAATTTTGCCACATATCGGATGTACATTTTGAGAGAGACTCAAGCCATAAATTCTGAACACGATCCTTAGATGGTTGCTTAGAATTTATGTGCTTATTGTAGTAAGTCTTACAAAACCCCCATGCCATTTCAATTAGATTGTATTGACAATGGTATGGCGGTAATCTAAGAACTTCGTGCCCGTTCTTTCTCAAAATGTCATCAACTACGTAAATTTTGTCATTTGATCGAAAAGGTATAAATAAAGCCCATAGTTCCTTTTTGGTTAATTTTGGATTGAATTTTACATTGTGTTTAACCAACCACTCCTGCATTTCGCATTTCTTACAAGAAAATGAAGGAGTTTTGTCTAATTGCACATAATGGTATGCAGCATTATCCATAATAACTACACATTTGTTGCAAGATTAACAATAAACCTCTTGAAAATTAAAAAGAGGATTACTTATGATATCATAAATTATTGCAACACTGTTAAAATAAGGAATCAGGAGTGGCAATTAATAAAAAATGTAAATGTTGATACTGCAACATAACAACACGAAAGCATGGCTAGGCGAGATCCAGAAACAAATGGAACGGTGTATATATTGTGTTTCTAAGGACTCATTTGGGTTATGTATAAAATTTCAAATCCGTATCTTAGTGGCGGATTTATAAGTTTTTGTCAGAAACTTATTATTTTCATGAAACTAAAAGACAACAACAGCGAAATAATAGGGCAATGAAGTAATGCAAATTTTTGTTGTTTTCAAAATTAAAGAAAGCAGTTTTTTTATATAATGTAACTCTCAAAACAAAGAAATTCACATACACAACTGAAAACTTGTTTTAACAAAAAATATTTCAACAACTTATTTTATATTGTTATAATAGTCCTATATGTAGTTACTAAATTCAACATCAAATAAATCTAGTTGGAGGTTATCTAAGTAAAAGTTTAGAAAATTAAGATTATATGTTTTGGGGGGATGGGTGTTTCATTAGCTTGGAATTATTTATTTTTGAAATTTAAATATGAAATCTATAAACTAGAATTTGACGTGTAAAAAGAATGAATTTAAAAAATGGTTGCCTGATGCTCTATGAGACGAAAATGGAGCAATTCCATTGGTTGCTTATATTTGAATGAACTTATCTAGCTAAACTCTGTTTCTTTTAATTTAGGGTGTATTTACTGCGAACAGTTGCAGTCCTGCTTTAACAGTAGGGTATTTTAAACATTATTTTTATATGTTGATAAATGATTATCAATGTGACAAATAAATCATAATTTGTCAAATAATTTGTCACGATGCAGAGAGTTTAAAAATAGAGAACGCTACAACTTCAAATTTTAGGCATTTTTTCTTTTACGTATACTTTCACATATTCCGTATAAACATTTGTAAATTTAACGAACTAAGCAAATCTAAGTCGAAGTATATTTTGAACTTCACTATAAATCAGTGCGGTATAGAGTGGCGCATGAAGTAAAATTTCGAGTCTGGAAAAGCCTGATTTGGGTTGGTCGCTCCGCTGCGCTACGCTAAAAAGCTAAATTTTCAGGCTTTTCTAAACTCCAAATTTTACTTCATGCTTAGTCTGGTATTGGAAACACTCGTTAGAGTTTCAAATTAAAAGTTTTTAATAAGATCACGAATGTCTCAAAATTTACATTAAAAATCGTTACATGAATACCTAAAATAAAAATTCCTTGTATAAAGAATTAAAAACTAAACACTTTTAGTTTGATATTGACTACTAGATAGTCAAAACTATAGTCACAAATTAAGTGCAAAATATAGTGGTTAAACAAAATAGAAAGTGTTTTATTTACAAGTGTATTTAAGATGTACCACAAAGTGAACGCCTACAACACAAAACAGTTACAAATTTAAAGTTAACTTACAACATAACATATAATTAATCTTTTTCTAACCTAAAATACACAACCTGCATCACACTACTAAATTCTTGAATTTTCAAATTTGTTTGGTCATATTAAAAAAAAAACAGATTATACTTATACATCATTTCGTTTCTTAGTGTATTTTTTATAAAAGTTATTAATATTACCTTAAACAGTGTTTTACACTCCTAGATTAAGCATAAAGTACAATTTCGAGTTTAGAATAGAATAAAAATTCGGTTTGGTCGCGTAGCGAAGCAAAGCGAAACTACCAACCCAAATTTTCAGGCTTGTCTAAACTAGATATTTTACTTTATGCGCCACGCGTATAAAACACTGATTTATTTTGAAGTTCAAAATCACACACACTCACACACACATCAACTTGAATTAAAATAACACAAAACCAGGTTTATAAGTATTAAAAAACATTTACCTGCTAATCGGATCTTTGTTTTTCAAGAGAATGTATTTTTTACATTCTGACGTGAAAAGCACACAAAATGCCAATCGTTTTTTATATAAATTGACTTTTGTTGACGTAAATTGACTTTCATGACGCAATTAGCATAAATTATAACAATATTATTTATACTTTGTTGGTCAATTTCATTTGATCTTCGCATAACTCTTAATCAATCAAGTTATTATAATAAATTTACTAGTTGTAGTAACAATAGTTTACAACTTTTTTTACAAAGTGTTATAAGGGGTGTATCATTTTATATTATATAACAATTATGGGATATGATAATTACCATTTGAATTTAATGTGTGACACATGATAAACTCAAATTTTCAGGTTTATTCAATGGTGTAAAAATGAAATATAGCTGTCATAGGAAAAAATTAATTTTGATGCGATATCTTGAAAATGGGACACCTTGTACAAAATCTGTAAATTCTGTTCGCATTTTCCACTCTTTTCGCCATATCTCTAAAACAAATGATGCTTGTTGAAATTTGTTAGTGCAGTTTAATTTTGTATGAAAAATGTAAACTTTTATCTAATTTAACCGTCTTTGTATCTTCAATAGTTTACAAAATTCCATGGTGAGCTCGATAAAACAAACTAATGGTATACCTATAGTGGCAGACAATTGATTGGAAACCTTTATTATAAATTTGTTTCTGTTAGTAAAATACATTTAGCATTTAATATTTTTAAATAACGAATATACCAAATGAAGGATTGTTTTAAGTGCTTTCAAATGTTGTTATTTTATTTAATGTATTTTATACTGTTAGCCTATTAACAGGCAAACTGAGAAGTGATTATTATTTATACAATGTTGTATTTTCTTTTGCATGCATTGCCGTTATGATATTGTTTTAATAAGTATACCGGGCATTTTTCTTTCAAGTATACATATTCGGTTATTTTTAAAAGAGGTAAATTTAAAATTGTAAACTAGTGATTTCCACTCCCAGATTAATCATGATGTACAATTTCGAATTTAGAAAAGCCCCGTGAACATTTTCTGGGCTTTTCTAAACTCGAAATTTTACATCATGCGCCGCGCGTATATAACACTGATTTCAAGTGATGTTTAAAATATTCTTAGAAGTACTTAACTCATTTTGACCACTTTTATTTAAAGTTTTAAACGAAGTTGTTTTTAATATTATTTCATATAAAGATTTTTCAATTAGAAGTTTTAAACGAGTGTTTTCCACTCTCAGACTGAGCATGAAGTAAAATTTCGAGTTTAGAAAAGCCTCGTAAATATTTCGAGTGTCGCGCCGTCCCGAGGCAATTTTTTGGGGCTTTTCTAAACTCAAAATTTTACTTCATGAGCCCGCGTATAAAACCATTATTTCAAGTGATGTTCAAAATATTCTTTACTTCATGAGCCCGCGATGTCAAGTATTTATAAATGCTAAAGGATATGCGACAAAGTATTAGTAAAATAAATGATTCCAATTAATTGTCCGATTAATTATTGTAAGACTTTTGTTTATTATGAAAACATGCCATAATAATAAAATTAATTTAGTTTTAAACTAAACCAATGGAAATTGTCATTATTTCTCTTACTTTGCTTTAATAAAATCCGTATCTTTAAATAGGCGTAATCTCGGAAATAAATAGATTAAAAAGGTTTCCAATCAATTATCCGCCACTGTATATGACTAATTAGAGAACTTGAAAAGTTACATACATTCTTCTTATTTCAAAATCACATAGTTAGTGGGATGACATATTTGAAACATTTACCTAGTCTTAGCTATTATCTGCAATAATTTTAAAATGTATGTTTTCTTGCGGCTGACATAACATTTTTCATCTTATGCGAGCTAGTAATAAAAAAAGCCTTAGTATAAACTAGTACGTCCAGTGCTGGTAATTTTGCCATTTTAAGGCCCGCTTTAAATATTTTCAGTATGACCAGTGCCCAAGGCCAAAGACAACTAATATTTTAGAGGCCCTTCAAAATTGTATTCAAAAGTAGATATTTTTTAAAGTAATTTCTTCTTTCTTTTCTTTTTCATATTTTTTCTCATATCAGTATCCTCTACTATCATTACATATCTTTACTGCACTTTTAACAACTTCAGGAAACGATGAAATATCTGTTTTTGAACATCAAAATAAATCAATGTTTTATACGCCTCGCGCATAAACTGCAGTTACGAATTTAGAAAATCATAACATTTGGATTTTGCCCAAAATATCATTAAATGTTCAGACTTTTATAAACTCGAAATAATGGAGTGTTTTAAATGAAAAACGTGTTGCAGTTCACATCGACAATTGACATGTTGCTGACTTGAGATTGAAAGTGCTGTTAAAAATTCCTTATTTTCTTCAATTTATAACATTTTTATTTTGTCAATATTGATATGAAAAAAAAATGTAACTTTTTTATACCATTTTTATTCATCATTAATAATTTAAAAAACTAAATATTCAGTAATACTTTTACAGAAAAATGTGCTATAGTAAGTACTCGTACGATACGTTTTCCTCTTCTAAACTTTTGTAATACATGTATCCTCCAGTGTTATTATTATAAGTAGTTGAGCAATTTGGGTTTTAGTGAATTCGTGCGGCGTTTCAAAGTGACTTCCAATTGCAACCCTATTCGATCGGATCGCATGTGCAGGCCAACCCCAAAGGCGAAATCCATCCCCAAAAATTACTCCGTCAAATTATTTACTTAGGCGACGGTCATTAGCCAATTTCGTGCCGATGCTATTGTTTTTCACGAGTTTCATCCTCCTCTTCACACCGCGGGCGAAATTCCTCCCCGAAGTGTGGATATTAAAAGCCAGAAAAATTACAACGTACATTTGCTGAAAATAACGTGACTCACGATTTGTATGTAAAAAGTCCTAATATTTTATTACAAATGATTACTTAGAACCATCATAAAAATATTTAAATCCAATTTATTAATATTAGGAAATATTATCTAATCAGCACAGGGCTGGCCCGAGCGTACCTGGCGCCCCTAGGCAAAACAAAATCAGGCGCCTTATTTTCTTTGGGAGGCGGGAGTCATTATCTTTTAAAAACAGTTTTCAAATTTAGGGTTAATTTCACTAACCAAATACTGTTTTGGAATTGTGTAGCTAGTTAGTTACCAATTGGCATCATGATGCATTTAAGAGATAAAACGTTTAAAACAAATCTACTAAAATTGACATAGAAAACGAGATTACTTCGTTTAATGTTTAAAATTTGTTAAATTTATCAAATTTTACAGTTTTTTGTTGAGTTTGTCATTTGTGTAAATTAAAAATCTGTAATGAATTTTGACGATTTGTGTACAGGTTGACTTTGACGCTTACTACAATTTGAGTTTCAGTGAATTTTGAGAATTTTTGTTTTAAAGTAAAGTAATATATTCAGCTATAATGTAACACGTGGTATGATTATCATCGATAATATTCTTGAGTGAAACCGAGCTGCAAATTCAACGAGCCCAAAGGGCGAGTTGAATGTGCTGCTCCGGTTTCGCGAATGAAGATTATCGATTATTAACCATACTACGAGTTATATTCAATGAAAGAATTTAACTCAAGCGTCACATGACTACATTCTCTCCAATAAGAATCGCGTATTTCCATAGATACATGTTATCACAGCGGTGATAGAATCCTATCACCTTGTTTTGGTCGTTGCTACGAAAATTATTTGTCAAATCTGACAGTCGATAATTAAAAATGTCAATCGGGCGATGGGGTGAGGTTTCCAAGACAGAAATATAGTGAAATTCGATATATTCTCTCATCGAATATAACTCTTCGTATGATTAATAATCGATAATAATAATTTATGAAACCGCACAGCACATTCAACTCGCCCTTTGGGCTCGTTGAATCTGCAACTCGGTTTCACTCATGAATATTATCGATGATAATCATACCACTTGTTATATTTCAGCTGAGAATATAGTGAATAAAACAGCAACCTATCCATATTTTCAGGCTTATCTAAACTTGAAACTTTGAATGTCAGATTTGACAAACAATGTTCGTAGCAACCACTACAACAAGGTGATAGAATTCTATCACCACTGTGATAACACATATCAATGGAAATAAGCGATTCTGATTAGAGGGAATGTAGCCATGTGACGCAAGAGTTATATACTTCATATTATTTCATAATTGCTTATTTTATTTATTTAAAATTATTCACAATATTTCTTTATTGCTTCAAATTGTCAATTTTTCCAGTTTTCGACTTTTTTATATGTGTTTATTTTGATAGTCCTAAGGGTTTTGTAAAATTTTATGTTTGTTGTTTTTGAAGATTTTGTTTAAAATTATAACTATTATACTCTATTTAATAACCAGGAGACTAAATCAAATTGTAGGCGCGAAAATACGTTGTTGTGATTGGCCAAACGAGTGCCGTTTTTACACAGGCCAAAATTGCTTAAAATGCTAATAGCGGTTGTTATGATCAGCTGATCTGTCACTGTTACTTGCATCCTACTGGTTCCACGCGTTTTGTCTCAGTTTTTGTGTTGTTTACCGTTATTTGTGCCTTTGTTTCACGTTTAGCTTCAGTTTTTGTGTTTTTTACCAGTTATTTCTCTCTTTGTTTTGTGTTTCGTCTTAGTTTTTATGTTTTTTGCCAGTTATTTTATTTATAACTATGGATGATGTACCCAGCACCACTTTCGCCCCCAAATGAACGGAAGAGGTTGAATTTGGGTGCTTTAACACTAGTGGAAAAACAGTCCATAATGAGCTTATATAAAGTTTTGATACAAGACGGTATAAAATATACTGCCGTCGTACATAAAATTGTCGATTCATTAGGTAAGTATGGAGAACGTTGTTCCAATATGGAATCAAATCGTAAGCATGCATTATTTTTAGGATTGTCTAGAAGTACGGTGTATCGCACAATTAGGGAGTATAGGGAGATTGGGGCACTTACAAGTCCTAAACGTCTTGGAGGACGTCCGGTGACCGAAGATATTCACTATGAAATGACAAAATATGGTGTGCGGAAAATTACACACAGTTTTTTTTATTTAAAAATGAAATCGCTACATTGGATAAAATTGTAATGGAAGGATAGAGATGACCTGCCAAAGATGTCCCGTTCAACATTATATACATTAACGAAAGAAATTAATTTTAATTAAGTTACAAATAATAATATACTAATAAACATAAATATTTTACCGATGTAGTGGTCTATATATAGAAACCGTAAAAGCGTTTTAACAAAACGAGAAGATGTGATACTTTGGAGACGAAAGTACTTAAAATTGATAAAAGAACATAGAAAGGCAGGTAAATTAATATATTACCTAGATGAAACATCGGGGAAAGGAAGGCGACTTATAATCTTACATATTGGTTCGGAGTCGGGGTTCGTTGATGGACATCTGTTAGTTTTTGAAGGTAAGAGGTCTGGAGACTACCATAAAGAGATAAATGCGGCAGTCTCTGAAGAATGGTTTGAAGGTGTACTAAAAACTTTACCTGATAACGCGGTGATTGTCTACCACAGTAGAAAACTTGAAAAAGTTTCAACCACCTGCACAAGGAAGAGGCATATACACGATTGGTTAAAATCTAAAAATATTCCATTTGAGGAAGAAATGGTGAAAATGGAATCAATACAAATTATTCGAAAGTATTGAAACAACTGCGACAGGTATGTTGTTGAGGGAATGGCTGAAAAATATAACAAAACCGTTACCAAATTAAAAATGAAGTAACATCAAGAAATAAAACATTTAAATTAGTAGATGTAAAAAATTAATGCTTGAAGCAGTAGCAAATGTCACAGTTGTTGACTGGAAAAAGTGTATTAGACATATTGTCAAAGAGAAAATGTATACACTTGACGGAATCCTAGATGAAATGTTAGAACCATTAACAATATCTTTAGAAGAATCTGACAGCGATAAAGATTATTCTGATAAGTAGCCTTGTGGTTGTAACCAGGAACTAAAAACGAAAAATATTTCGTTCGTTTCTGATCGAAACGAAAACGAATTTTTCCGTTTTCGTTCATTGCGTTCTTGCATGAAGCATAAATTCCGCTTTCGTTTTCGATAATCAAAATTAAATAATGGTTAATACCTAACCGGCAAGAGCTGCGGGGTATAAATACTCGAAATACAATTCTTTTACCTTCAGTTTCCGACATGAACCATGAGGTGTTTGTGTTTAATGGATACATCTTTAAAAATAATAAGAACGGTAAAAACCGGCATTAGGGCATGATTTATTTCGTTTTCGATCTTGAACGAAAATTCCGTTTTCGTTTCCGTTTTCGTTCTTAGAAATATTTCGGTTAATTTCGTTATTTCGTTTTTGTTCCGTTTTCAGTCCCTGGCTTGTAACCCTTAACAATAAATATTTGTTTAATGTATGTAGTGTATATAGGCAGTTTCCTATAATCTGTTTAATAACTAGGAGGAGCGTTTTAAATTTCACGCGCCAAAACCTACAACTCTGATTGGCCGAGAGCGCGCCCATTTTACACAATGCTAATTACGTCATTATTAGACGCAACAGCTGACATAACCTTAATTCGAAGCGTTACCAAGTTGCAACTTTGTCTGCTTCGTAATAACCTTTTTGCGGTGTTTCTTTAGCATAGTTAAAAGTCAGTTTTGTTTATATTGTTGTGATGGATTATGGACCCAGTACAAGCTCGGTGATAAAATCACCTTCACCTCCAAAAAAGCGTAAGAAGTTGGATTTGGGTCATTTATATCTGTCTGATAAACAGTGCATAGTAAATATGTATATGCAGATGATAACAGATGATCCACGTATGAAAATGACTGCTGTTGTATCAGAAATTGTTGGTGCAGTAGGTAAGTTATCAAATAACATAAGAATATGCATCAAATAATAAAATGTTTAATTTTTAGGAGTTGTAAATTCCACTGTCCATTGTACCATTAGGGAATATAAGAAATCCGGAGAGATTTGTAGCCCTAAACAGCTTGGAGGACATAATTACAAGTTTTGATGACGTAGTGAAGAGATCCGTGCATAGTTTCTTCTATAAAAATGAACTGCCAACTTTGAATAAAGTTTTAAAGAAAGTAAACGCTCATGCAGACATGCCGAAGATGAGTCGTTCTATCTTGTATAGTTTTATGAAACAAATCAATTTTAAGTAAGATAGAGACCAGCGCTGGGCAGGATTCGAATCATTCAGGATTCGAATCCTTTTAGAGGATTCAAAAGAGGCATTCGAATACTTTAGTTTACTCGATTCGTGATCCGGATTCGTTACATTTTTTTAAGAGGATTCGTATTCGAATCTAAATCCTTGTAAAAGGATTCGAATACTTACAAAAGGATTTGAATCGTCAAAAATAATTCGAATTGATTGTGAGGAATAACATGAAAAATGTTTTTTTCTGTGTTTTTAAATTTCACGTTAAATCACTGTTTTATGCGCGCGGCGCGTGACGTAAAATTTCGAGTTTAGAAAAGCCCAGAAAATTTGTCTCGGGTCGCTGCGCGACCCTCGACAAATTTTCACGGGGCTTTTCTAAACTCGAAATTTTACTTCATGCTTAGTCTGGGAGTGGAAACGCTCGTTCGAAACTTCAACGTGAATGCTTTGATAAGAACATTAAATGATTGAAAATGTTTTTAAAGATAATTATCTAGTTTTCAAAATTTTGTTTAATATTGTTTGAAGTAAAACTGACATGGTAGCCACAATCGGAAATGTAAAATTTTTCCGACATTTTCCTGACTAAAGATTTTTTCCCTGGCCTCTTAATATAACTTTTTTCTGTGGGAAACCACTATTCTGTTTAATAGTTTTCATTGTATTTGCTAATATTTAAGTTAATTTTATAAATTTTTACGTGTTTTGTAATTTGCCTGCTGATTTTGACAAATTAAATAATATCATATGGCGTTTTTGTTAGTGTTTTGGTCAATTTGAATAGAATTCCATGACTTTTGTCTGACTTACCCGGTTGTAATGATATTCAGTGATTTTTTTATTTACGTAAATTTCAAGCATTAGTCGATTTTATAATAGAGTTTTATTTGAAGTTTTTAACGAGTGCTTCCACTCCCAGGCTAAGCATGAAGTAAAATTTCGAGTTTAGAAAAGCCCCGTGCAGCGACCCGAGACAAATTTTCGAAATTTTACTTCATGCGCCACGCGTACAAAACACTGATTTGAAGTGGAGTTCAGAAACACACAAATACATCTTTATCCAGAGTAACAGGGAGTCAGATATTTAGTCTGTTATCAACAATGTTCAGTAGTAATAATAAATAATCAGGTTTTTAATATTTTGTTAAAACAACTGGTAACGATATTTATATATTAATGGTTGCAAATAATAATAAATATAATTTATTTTTAAAGGATTTGTATTCGTGATTCATTAAAACAGCATTCGAATCTTTGATTCGAATCATATTTATCTCTTACGAATCCTTTATTCGAGTATTTGTAATTCGAATCATATTAGGTGATTTGGATTCGTGATTCGAATCCTTTTTACGAGGATTCATCCTAGCTCTGATAGAGACATTATTATATAAATTCCATATTATATTATGAACATAATGTAAATATGTTTTATTTGACAGTTATATGACGAGATGCCGTATAAGCATTTTAATTGAACTGACGATATCGTACGATGGAAAAGAAAATATTTAACCATAATTAAGAAGTACAAAATGGATATTTGATTTTATTTAAAGAGTAATTATGAAATTATTTAAAATTGCCGCCAAATTTATCTAGTGATATTTCTGGTAACTTTTCATAGTGTAAATTAGGCTTTGGCACTTACTCCTTCTAGTTTTTAAACAGAATATAGTTAATTTAATCAAAAACGATTAATCTCCTGTACATAACTATTTTTTGGGGTGCAATAATATTCATTACGAATAGTGTTATTATATGTTATTAAATAGCAAATTTACATAATTTAATAAAATTCTACTTGCCGACAATCTAGTATTTACATTTCAAATTTTATACACAATTATATATATTTTTACTTTCTCCGTTACGAAGTATGGGATAGTATACTTATTTTAAATAATATTTTAGTATTACACACTAAATTATATAACGAAGAAAGTTTTCCTAGAAAAAATATATGGGTTGATATAATTATTGAAGGTATGTTATGGGTAAAATAATTTCAAATAAGTTGATTTTGACCGCCAAAATAATTTCTGGTTACTTTTCTGGTGACTTTTTATAGTGTAAATGTGACATTCGCCTTTAGTCCGCCTGGTTATTAAATAGACTATACTAAGTATTTAGGGAGTAAAAATACCCAATATTCGATTTTCAATTTTTTAATCTTGACACGCTTTGTCAATTGCAGTTTTATTCTTGTTGATTTTTTTCCTACTTTATTAATTAACGCCGTGATATTCTTGTGTTGTACATTTATTTATTCAGTTTTCGGAGTCCTTCTAATAAAAAATAATATTGTACAACTATATTGTTAAAATATAACTCATTAAAACTGAACATTAAACCACAATACATGCATGACACTTTGTATCAATGTTAAGTCAGTGTTTATATGCCTAGCACATAAAATAAATGTTTTGAGATTAGAAAACCCTTGAATTTGGATTGGTTGCTTCGCGACCAACCCAAATTATCTAAACTCCAAATATTGCCTTTATGCTTAATCAAGGAGTAGAAACCTCCTTTTTTAAAATACTATTAAAACCTTTAATAACACCGATTTCTTAAAAAACATATTAACAACAAGATAATTAACGAAACTCATAAAGATTATGAAAATAACCACAGTTTGTGTTTGTCTCCCATTTTTTTAAGAAATCAGTATTGTCAATAAAGGTTCTAAAAGCTGTTTAATAAGTGTTTTCCACTCCTTAGTTAAGCATGTAGTAAAATTTCGAGTTTAGAAAAGCCTGAAAATATGGTTTGGTTGCATAGCGATGCAGAGCGACCAAACCAAATTGTCAATTTATTTTCAATTTAGTTAATACAGTCAATGTTTTCGAATGACAGTTAATGAATGGTAGAAAACAATTAGCATGCATGTAGCCAACATAATCGATTAATAATTAATTTTGTCAAATAAAAATCAATATTAAATAGTAGTCAACAATCAGTATTTATCATGCGGTCATCATGATCGATTAATAGTCAATATTGTTAAATAAGAGTCAATAAATAGCATGTACTCACAATATATTCGATCCATAGGCAATGTTGTAAAATGACAACATATGAATAGTGCAGTCAATTTGTATTAAAGACAAACAATTTTGCTACCATTGAATACTATTATATACGCATCATCATAGCAAATAATAGAAACTTATGTCTTGTGACTCCTAAAACAAGTACCGACAACAGTGCAGCGTCCATCGGAATTCGGAATTCCGAAATTCAGATTTTTGGAATTCATGACATGAATGTCAACATTCACGGAATAGAATTTAGTCAATATTCAGTCTGTAGTTAACCTAATCGATTAATAGTTGATGTTTTCAGTTTTTGTTTGTGAAATCTCAGTCAATATACATAATATATAAAATTACGAAAAAACTATTCGTGAAAATGCAAACAGTGTCTAAATTAATAAGACAATTTAAGACGATAAATATCCATTGAAACAACTACTTCCCGTGCAAATACACCTCCGGATATTGAATTATACAATGAAATATTTAAAATCTTATTTAATTTGATTTGTTACAACGCTATTAAAGTATATGTAACGTTTAGGTCAAATTCTCTTCAAACCAACTAACAATACAATTTAAAATGAAAGGAGAGATAGCAACAAATTAAAAGTGAACGGATGTCTTATTAATTTAGACACTGTTTGCATTTTCACGAATAGTTTTTTCGTAATTTTATATATTATGTTTAAAGTGTGCAAACTATAAGAAGCGTAAGCTTATTTTCTCGAATTCAAATAGTTTTGAATTTGAATTTATCTTGTCAGTCAATATAGTAAAGACTGTCAATATAATCAACATGTAATTTATAAAATTAAATGACATCTAATAATTTGACTTTAATCACTGGTCGTTGGTTTATCTGCCGCTATACAATTTTAACTTAAAATTGCTTGATTGGCTGTCAATTGATTGTATTATGATTTTAAGTCACTGTGTTGACTATTTTTTTACATGATGTATTGTATGTTCAATAAAAAAAAAACTCAAGAGTGCCATAGAAAATTTTGTAGGTTTACAACTCTGATTTTATATAGTAAATTAATTACAGCCAACTTAAAAATTTAACTGAACAAAAGGATTAAATCATGGCACTCTAAAGGTTTATTTTATTAAACATAAGATTTAGTAATTACATTTCTCTATTGGCTGTGTATTGACTATTGCAATATTGACAATATGTCTTTAAGTAAGATTTTGTCATTAAATCGTTCTGTTGACTATATATTGACATTTGTGACAATTTTATTGTAAGTCAATTGTTTGGTTGACTTTAGGCTATCATAGGGTTTTGTCATATTATATCTTTATCGACTGTATTTTTACTATTGTGACATTATGACTGTAAGTCACTTGGTTGACTGTCTTTTGACTATGATTGGATTTTGTCATTAAATCATTCTATTGACTGTTTTTTTCTATTGTGATCTTATAACCATAAGTCACTTGGTTGGCTGCTTTTTAACTTATTAGGATTTGGCTGGTTTTTGTTAATTGGGATTTTATCATAAAATGTCTTTATCGATTGTATTTTGACTACTGTCACAGTATAACTGTAAGTCACTTGGTTGACTGTCTTTTGACTATGCTAGGATTTTGTCATTTTATGTCTCTATCTACTGTATTTTGACTAAGTCACTGTGTTGATTGTATTTCAACTTTTTCGGATTTTGTCATTAATTCAATGTATTGTCACTATTGCGATATTATGACTGTAAGTCACTTAATTTACTGTCTTTTGATTATAATACGATTTTGTGATTAAATCACTATATCGACTGTATTTTCACTATTGTGACGGCATTTAGTCCATTGTGTTTAGTCCATTGTGTCAACTTGACACGAGCCGCCGCCAATAGACATTAGTCTATCCTGTCAACTTGAAATGACTGTTAGTCTAATGTGTCAAATTTGACACAATTTGGCACCACTATTATTTGAAATATATTATTAGATGGTCATGTAATTGTTTTTCTTTATGGCACTTGGGACACACATTTGGATAGTTGTGACTGACATGTTTTAAACTAACGAGTGTCTTTAACTCCCAGACTAAGCATAAAGTTATCTGAAGGTATATTTCCGGAAATATATTATATATTTTTTTATTGATAAAGATCATATACTAACATATCGACAACCACACAATCTTTAATTTTTTAGACTTCGTAGTAAGTAACCTGGACACGAATTCGAGGGTTTTCTCTATATTTTTAGATCTGTCGAAAGCCTTTGATTGTGTTCCACACTCGCTACTACTAGATAAAATAACGAGATATGGAATCCGTGGCAATTGCCACAAACTGCTCTCGGCATATCTAAATGGCAGAAGACAAGTAACATCCATAAGCGTAAATAATACACAGTATACATCGTCGAAACCCCATGCTAGAATAGGTGTACCACAGGGAAGTATTTTGGGTCCATTGCTTTTCTTGCTATTCATTAATGATATGCCTCTAGAACTCAATGCCCATATTACAATGTTTGCTGATGATTCGACATTTAGTGTCAGTGATACATGCATAGCAAATTTAAATATGGCATCAAATCAAATATTAAATGATCTGAGTAAGTGGCTTGACTCAAATAACTTATTGACAAATGCAACAAAGACGTATGTAATGAATATGAGATCACAATTGGGCCACACAAATATAAAATTGAAAAATGAAAGCATTGAGGAAATCAAAAGCACTAAATTTCTAGGCATAAACATACAAAATAATCTGAAATGGGATGAGCACATCAAAAAGGTGTGCTCGACCATTGCCAGGTACTCATATTTAATGTATTCATATAGGAACGATATCCACCAAGAAGCTGCTCGAGCTGTATACGTGTCATATTGCAAACCACATTTAACATATGGCATAATATTTTGGGGTTGTACCACACAACGGCTAATAAGGGCAATCTGCAATAAAAAGCCTCATACAGGATGCCGGGAATCCTTTAAACAGCTTAAAATAATGCCACTTATCAGCCTGTATATATTTAAATCTTTGAAATTTGTAATTAATAATATGCATCTATTCGACAAATATCAAAATCAACACACCTACAGTGTCAGATATTGACGTATCCAAATACAGAAACACAAACGCTCATACATCCACAACTCGTGTGTGATACAACCCGTACAACCATACAACAAACTGCCAAACACTATTAAAATGCTTCCTAATAAGTTGCTTATTAATAAAATCCTTTATATTAGACCACTCGTTCTATAGTTTCGATGAATATATTAAATATTGTGAGGACAATGCCCAGTCACAATACTAATTTTAAATATTGAGTTAGATTAAACTCATGTCCGGTCAACATATACACGTCTTTAACATGTTTATACACCTAGCTATTAAGTTTTATATTTATTCGATTTTAGTTATACATATATTTTTATATTTATTCACTATCTTTTCCACATTTATAATATTTTTTAATCTGTTGCGCCTAGCTATTAAGTTTTATATTTTTATATTTATTACATTTTATTTATACTTATATTTTTTTATATTTACTTACTGTCTTGTTCACATTTACACATGTACTTCTCTGACTCACCCATGAATATAACAATTCTTTTTGGAAATAATATGAAATGAAATGAAGTAAAATTTCGAGTTTAGAAAAGCCCCGCGTAGAAAATTGGTCGAGGGTCGCGTAGCGACCAGAGACAAATTTTCACGGGGGTTATCTAAACTCGAAATTTTACTTCATGCGTCACGTGTACCGGGTGGGCAAATAAGCGAGGTAAACGGCTGTATCTCAGAAACTAACGATCGTAGAGAGTTACGGTAAAAAATTTTATAGGTTAACTGGGTAAGGGAAAATGCTGGAAATTATTTTCAAGTTTTCAAGATGGCTGCCAGTGGGCGTTTTCACCATCTTGAACTACATAAAGTTACGTTTCTCGTGATTTTCCCTAATGAATATAACAAAAAAGTATTTGCGTTTTAATGTTGAGTTAAAGTGGAACATTTTTTGTAAAAACAATGTTTCTCTATCTCTCGAAATAAAGTGGTGGAGGGTTTTTGAATGTTGTTTTAAATAAATGCCTGTAACTTCGAAACGGCTTAATAGATTTGGATAAATTTGGTATCATTGAAAAGAGAATTTCTTGAGCTTTTAGGTTTCTCATAATTATGACAGTTGTGTATAATATCGGCGGCCGATAGAGGGCGTTATTCGATATTATAACCAAAATATTGGATTTTCTTAAAAAATTTAAATGCGATGATATGATTTTTTTTAGACTAGAAAATAGACAAATGACCAACCAATATGCCTGCGCAAACCGCATCTTAATATCTAATAATAATAATAATAATCTTAATAATAAAGATAGGCTTAGTGGTTGGTCATTTGACTATTTTCTAGTCTAAAAAAAATCATATCATCGCATTTAATGTTTTTAAGAATATCCAATATTTTGGTTATACTATCGAATAACGCCCTCTATCGGCCGCCGATATTATACACAACTGTCATAATTACGAGAAACCTAAAAGCTCAAGAAATGCTCTTTTCAATGATACCAAATTTATCCAAATCTATTAAGCCGTTTCGAAGTTACAGGCATTTATTTAAAACAACATTCAAATACGCCCTCCTAATAAAATACGCCCTCTATCGGCGGCCGTGTAGGTCACAACTGCCATGATTACGAGAAACCTAAAAGCCCAAGAAATGCTCTTTTCAAAGATACCAAGTTTATCCAAATCGATTGAGCCGTTTCGAAGTTACAGGCATTTATTAAAAACAACATTCAAATACCCCCCACCACTTTATTTCGAAAGATAGAGAAAAATTATTTTCACAAAAAATGTTCCACTTTAGGTTAGCATTAAAACGCAAATACTTTTTTGTTACATTCATTGGGGATAATCGCGAGAAACGTAACATTATGTAATTCAAGATGGCGGAAACGCCCACTGGCAGACATCTTGGAAACTTGAAAATAATTTCCAGCTTTTTCCCTTGCCCACGTTACCTGAAATTTTTTACCGTAACTCTCTACGATCATTAGTTTCTGAGATACAGCCGCTTACCTCGCTTATTTGCCCACCCGGTACAAACCACTGATTTAAAGTAAGGTTGAAAATATATACTGCTGGGATGTGCCAGATATTTTTTAATATATAGCGAAAACATGCAAGAAATATTTATTTTGTGAATATTCAGTAAATGTTATAATAATAATAAAAGTAGAACAAATTTAGTTTGAGAAACTTTTCTATATTCATAATATTTAAATCATGATCAGTTTATTTAATATGAAATAAAAACATTTACAAAATTAAAACAATCACTTGGAGCTGAATCGAAAACCCCTAAAAGCGTTTTTTTAACAATTGTTGGATATTGGTTTTTAATCATCCCACCATTTCACCTTCGTATTTTGTCATTTACTATATTTACACGCCACAAACACATTCACACACATCCATGGACCAAGGTGGAATCATTTTTTACTTTAAAATAACCCCACCCGACGGGACTCGAACCCTTGACCCTTGGGTTAATTGAACCGGAACGAAAACCGGAACGCAAAAAATAACAGTTTGAAGCTCTGATTTAAATTACCGAAACAGTAAAAGCAGAAAATTACTCGCATTTTTAAAAATTATGGGAATTAGACCAAAAGCATATCCTAATACCAGTATGTTTGATTAATAAACAAAATTATTGTTCAATACATTTTTTGACTTTTTGCTGTATTTTTTTTGTTATGGAAAATTATAACTAATTCAAAATAATCTTGGCGGAATTTCTGGATTCCTGTGCTGGTAATATTATTATCATTATCTACCCTTGCTATAGTATTAGACGAAGGATGAAATTATATTGATGTCAAAAAACAACTATTCAACTAAATTAGCAAAAAGTTGAAGGTACAAATTAAATGGTTCAAAAAAATATAAACATCAAATTTTTGTTACTGTCTGTAATTGTGAAAATATCTACTAACAATCAATAAGCATGATTCCGATCAACGACAAAATACAACTTACACCGTTTGTCTATATAATCAAACTACCTTCAAGAACAGCCAGTCATCCAATTTATCTAATGATGTCCATTTATGTTGCAAGAAAATGTTGCACAAAACAAAAACAATAGAACCGGCGGATATTAAAAATAAAGAAGCTGGTTTTGTGTAACATAATCATTTCTGGTGGCGATTCGTCTCATGTCGATGTGAATTCGAGCGAAATGCGCTGTGAATGCTCGATGGGATCATCAGATTACAGGGTCCTTCCAGGAGGTCCCGGCACCCAAAAATCCGTCGATTGACACAACTCTTCATTATTCGACCATCATCAACGGTTTTCGGGGTCTTGGGTTGGGGCAGGTCGGCAGCTCATAATGACTGTGGTAATGACATGAAACGGACCGTAAAGCTTATGCCGCGGATTAAATTGGATGATTTGAAATCTTGTCCTGTCTTTACTAGCTGGATTGTTCTACCGTTATAACTTTTTTGTTAGAAAGTAATCGCCACAATATTTTTTTTATAATCATAATAAATATTAAACAAGAAACAATAATCATAATAAATATTATACAGGATGAGTTTGGGTGAGTTACGTGAAGATGATAATAACTTGAAATAAAACACTTTTTCTCCTTTCTTCAGAAGTTTATTTTATACCAGATGTACATTTCGGTCACCATGTGACCATTATCAATGGTTTGATATCAAACCATTGATAATGGTCACATGGTGACCGAAATGTACATCTGGTATAAAATAAACTTGCGAAGAAAGGAGAAAAAGTGTTTAATTTCAAGTTATTATACAGGATATTATTCTTTTAAGTATACATATCCTGTTGCATGAGCTGTAAATTTTTAAGCATTCATTGATTTTCCACTCTTTGATTTAGCATGAAGTATAATTTCGAGTTTACCAAACCCTGAAAATTAGGTTTGGTAAAAATCAAATATTTGAAAATTCATTAAAAAACATATTCAAATGCGAATATTCGAATATTTAAATGATTAGAATATTCAAATAATTCGATAATTTTTGGAATACATCAATTTTAAAAATTCAAAACTTCATTTTGAACATTACTTTAAACCAGTGTTTTATACACGTAACGCATGAAGTACATTTTCGAGTCAGAAAATCATGCATTTTGAAACGTTTAGACTTTTATAAACTTAAAATGAAATTAAACTTCATGCCTAATCAAGGTGTGAAAATAGAAGCTTTAGAATAACCGGTTTTGTAAATGCAAGGAATTTCTGCAAATTTGCCAAATTATCGGAATTTAAATACAATGCTAAATATAAAAATATATATAAATCAAGTAAAATATCGAAATGACAAGAATTATTAATAATTGTCCAAGTAGATAAAAATTAACGGAAATCATGAAACAAGTTACTAATACTGTCAAAATAATTAAAACCAATAAAATGTTCACGATTTTTATACCGGGTGTTCGATAAAAAAAAAATCGTCTAACGCCATAACTCTGTTATTTATTGACAGATTTTATTGATCTAAAAACCAAAGTCAATGGCCGTTTAAATACCAAGAAATGACATCAATATTGATTTTCTTCAACAAAACCTCCTTTGCTAAATAATAGCCAACTTAACATTTTTAAACGGCTGTTTAAATTTTTAAATTTTATTACATTAGACATTATTTTACTAAATCCAATAATGCGCAATTTATTAGTTTTGTTTATTATTTTTTTCGGAATAAATTTAAAATAAATCTTCTATTTAAAATTATATTTTTCAAAAATTATAAATAATTTGCCTTTGAAAAAAAGTAATAGAATAAGTAAGTAGTGATAGTATTCACTTTATAATATTATTCTTTAATTACTAATTAAATAAGTTATTTTTTTGTATTACTTGACCTGACTTGAAATTGCGTGAAGAAAAATGTCAATATTTTGGTATTTAAATAATTTGAGTATTACTAATTTTTAAAGTGTATTTCTAACTTCACAATATTCCAGTGTTTTATACGCGTGGCGCATAAAATAAAATTTTGAGTTTAAAGAAGCCTGAAAATTTGGTTTGGTCGCGTAGTGCTACGCGCTACGCAACCAATCCCAACTATAATGCTTTTCTAAACTCGAAATTTGACTTCCTGCTTAGTCTAGGAGTGGTAACATCGTTTGAACTTACAATTAAACTCTTCTATAAAATCGACGAATGCCTGAAAACTTAGAGCGTATACATTATGTATATTTGAAATAAAAAATCCCAGTATGTAATACAATATAACTCATTCATTGAATCCATAAAAGAAAGAGCAGAATTTTACGTAAAATCAGAGTCAACTGTATAATTTGTTAGGTCGTTAATATTTTATTTCTAAGAAAAAAGGTATTCATTAAATATTAAAGTTGCATTTAAAATAATAACAAACTTTGAATGTATAATAAATTCGTTAACGGAACACACTGTTTAAGTATTAACCAATAAACAATTTAAACAGTATTATTTTTTTTAGAGCACATTATATTTATTGGCCAAAAATCATGTCAACAAGATTTACTATAATTTTTTGGCATAAATTTTAAATTAAAATCAACATATCGGGCATAATCAGAACAACGTTCAAAATATTATAAGAAGAAAAACATATGCTGCCATTTAAAAAAATTATGTTGACTATTATTTGGTAATAAAGTTAATTTTAAAAAAATATATAATTACTGTCAATTTATAGTATTCAAACGGCTATTAACTTTGATTTTTAGGTTATTCAAATCTGAAAATAAATAAGTAATGGCATGGCAATGGTATAACTGCAATATTTTGAGAATTCGTTGAAAATGTCAAATTTACCAATAATAATAACAATAATGGCTTATTACCCAATAGACTACATACAGTCCAATCACAAAGCAAAACAATAATAAATTAAAGTAGAAATTTATTAAAAACCATGTAGATTATCTAAATTTATAGACAAATCATAGAAATATAAACAGTAATAATTATTTATATTTAAAAAAACAGCGCTTTTATCATCTTCTTGATAGTTTTATCAACAATTTTTTATTAGCTTTTGCGTATTTGTCAACTTTGTGCTTCAATACATTTACATTAATTTGCATTTTATTATTAAATGTACCGACTTTCTCAGTTAGAGATAGTTCTGCAAATTTGTGATTCAAAACTGGTTTACTGATAATATTCTTGTAAATCATAATGTTTTTTGGGTAAAAGTCATTGAATACACAGAAAATGTTTAGGACTTAGTGACTTTACGAATATCATCCACTCCTTGTTTAAGCATGAAGAAAAATTTCGAGTTGAGAAACGTCTGAAAATTTGGTTTCGTCGCTCCCCGATGCGAGGTGACCAAACCAAACTTTCAGAATTTTCTAAACTCGAAATTTTACTTCATGCGCCAACTACGTAAAACAGTAGTTTATTCTAAAGTCCATTTCTTATACAGCATTAATTTGATTGATTAAAATGAACAAGAAGTAGGTAAAATATAAATGATGTTTGCGTTATGAATGGTCACGATTTTTTTATTGCGCTAGGCGTAGAAGACAAATGAACCGTTTATTTCAGAAACCCGCCAAGTACACTTTTTCATACTTTCATAAAACAAAAAAACTTTCTACTTTTAATATTATTGTAGATTTTTGCCTGGGTAAAATGTACAATGTTTCTCATTACCTCCTAAAAACCGATATTGGTTTAATTTAATTTTTAAAATTATTTTATATTCATTAAAAATTTATAAAAATGTTGTAATTGACGGGTTTCCGGAATAAAATAACTTTAATATATATATATATATATATCTATATATATATATATATATATAAATTAGAATTAACGATCTGCTTTTTAGTACCAGATAAGAAATAACAGCGCATTAGGTCATGATGTAAAAGTTATTTTTTCATCAAGTGAGTGTGCAAGGAGGACAGAAGACGACGACGATCGTTTCGCTCTTTTTATGAGCTCCTCAGGCCGCCACATCCATCTTTCCATACACACTCACTTGATATTTAGAAGTTGTATATATACTGATTTCGCTAACCATAAGCCGGTATTGACGTCAGTATTTATAATTGCTACTGCATTGATAAGGGCATTGATCTCATTTTGCTTCTACAGTTAGTGTCGGTTTTTAGTTTAAACCATCGGCTAGCATCGGAGCGGCGAGAAACATCGCATTGGTTCGGGTTTCTCGCCGCTCCGATGCTAGCCGATGGTTTAAACTAAAAACCGACACTAACTGTAGAAGCAAAATGAGATCAATGCCCTTATCAATGCAGTAGCAATTATAAATACTGACGTCAATACCGGCTTATGGTTAGCGAAATCAGTATATATACAACTTCTAAATATCAAGTGAGTGTGTATGGAAAGATGGATGTGGCGGCCTGAGGAGCTCATAAAAAGAGCGAAACGATCGTCGTCGTCTTCTGTCCTCCTTGCACACTCACTTGATGAAAAAATAACTTTTACATCATGACCTAATGCGCTGTTATTTCTTATCTGGTACTAAAAAGCAGGTCGTTAATTCTAATTTATTTAATTTAATTCGGCGCTCTGAATATTATCATCGCATTGGTTCGGGTTTCTCGCCGCTCCGATGCTAGCCGATGGTTTAAACTAAAAAACCGACACTAACTGTAGAAGCAAAATGAGATCAATGCCCTTATCAATGCAGTAGCAATTATAAATACTGACGTCAATACCGGCTTATGGTTAGCGAAATCAGTATATATACAACTTCTAAATATCAAGTGAGTGTGTATGGAAACATGGATGTGGCGGCCTGAAGAGCTCATAAAAAGAGCGAAACGATCGTCGTCGTCTTCTGTCCTCCTTGCAAACTCACTTGATGAAAAAATAACTTTTACATCATGACCTAATGCGCTGTTATTTCTTATCTGGTATATATATATATATATATATATTTGTTTAGTAAAATTATAACTTTTTGAACAGCAATGAGATGTTAAATAGAAACACATTTTACTTTCTAGTTAAATTTATTAAATATGAAAGAAAAAGAAATATACAATTAGTTTGCTCTTAAATAAAAAAACAAAAATTATACAGAGAATCAAAATGTTTGTGCCTGAATTCTATTAAACTTATCAACCAATATCAACAGTAAATCATTAAAAGCTACCGTCTATTTATAACTAGAAACAAAAAACAGAACAACATAGGCTTACTTGTTTTTTGTGTATTCAATTTACTCAATCTCATATACTCTATCTACGTTACAGTTAACTTCTGTTGTAGGCCGCAGGAGGATGTCGTTGTAAAAATCTTCGTACCCTGTACCTGGCTAACTTCTTCAAGTCATTGATTTTCCTGATATTGATGGAAAGCTTAGCAGATGGACATGCCAGTACTGTAGGAAGCTCCGGAACTATCTTATATTTTTTCAGAGTGAACGTTGAGAAGGTGAAACCGTCGATAAAGTGCTTAGCAACCACTTTTTCTTAGTCAGCTTTGTTGTAATAAATTCTTTGTATGTGAAAACTTTAAAAGGAATCTTGTCTTCTCTTTAAATTCCCTTACAGAAGTTTCATTTGAATTTACAGTCCTCTTGTAAACCTGAGGCCACCAAGTATTGAAACTATAGATCATCTCGCTTGTTACTTGGTGAACAGTAAAGCGCCTCGTTTTACTTGATTTAAGAATCATCTCAGCATACTGATTTGGTATGTAAACTCTATGTACTCTTCGAACAAGGCGTTTAATACACCCAAAATCACGATCACAGGGTAGAAATTAGTATCCCCTGACTGGGAAGTACTGACGAACAGTTTTGAAAATTCCCAAATCCTAATTTCCTAATCACAAAATATATTAGGAATCGCAGATGACAATGATTTTTGCTTTGCCCTAAACAACCATTACTGAAGAGAACAAGATGCTTCATTCCACTAGGAACTTCAGTTTTTAAATAGTGCAATAACATCGAGCAAACCTCCTCTGGGGATTTAGTAGCCTCGCCTTTGTAATATATACATTTTTGCCTTATTAGTCTTTATGTCATGAAAACAAAACACACTAAGCCAAAGCTGGCGCATATAAAACATTTTACAGGTATATTTGGAAAAGGTAAATTTTGCATAAAGTCAAAACAAAGCACCACTGTATCTTCATCAGTGTTTTTAATCATATCTTCTTGTATTATATAAAACAGCTTTGCTCCGCGCTTGTGAATAATTTATTCAGCTGTAACGCTGCGCTTTACATTGACGCTTAAACAAGGGTCTCTTAGTTTGGATTTGAAATTCTCACATTGGCTGCAAACATCAACTTACGGCCGCCCGAGTGATAGATGGAAGTTTTCCTTAAACTATAATAAAAACTATATTTTACTTTACCTCTTAAGTCGGGGTGGTTGGTTTGGAACATTTTATACATTTTTGAGATATTTAGCTGTGCATCTAAATGTTGTTTTTTCCTAAAACCATAATGTGTTTCTCTTACCTCAAATTTAAAAATGTGTTCATGGATAAGGACACATATATTGCCAGCAACGCATTTCCACTACGATTTTTGCCTCTCATATCAGCAGGTATTCTATTCTGCACTAATGCGATACATAACCTTGCAACTCGATCTCAAGAAACTCCGTGTATTTATAAGAAACACATTTTGCAAACTGGAGTAAACTCGCTATTGATTTTAATATTGTATAAAAAAATTTACTTATTGTCCTTAAAAGTTAAGTTAAAAATGAAGCAGCACTACAATCATCATTATCTGAGTTTTTTTTCCTCTCACGCTTAACTTCCTTAACTTATATCAATGTTTGCAAATGTAAATCTTGTTGGTTTTTAGTTTCTAATGAATAGAATTTGTTGTAGATCGCACTTTTCGTTTCGTTATCAATAGACAAACTGCATTTTCGAGGGCGCTTGCACACAAACTAATCAGGAATAGATTTAACAACAACAAGGTTACCTTTGTAGTTTATGTACTCTTCAACTTTTACTCTTGCTTTTCTTATTACATTACGTTTATGTTCATCTTCATTTACACATCGTTTTCTTTTTGCTTCAGGTTCATCATCAAAACTTCTACTGTGCATTTTTTAAAACGAAATAATTATAACACAACCACTAAACGATAATATTAACCTCAAAAACTGTAGTATTACTCAATCCCTCACAACAACTGATTGGTTTGTGTAAAACAAAACATTAAAAACAGGTGATGCAACTGCTAAAACAATAATCAGCAGGATTGCCACAAGACGAATATGAAGTTTATTGCAGAAAGACGCCATGTGATTAAGCGAAATCACTTGCCGTCTTTCTGGTTTCTGCACTAAACAGAAATTTCAAAATATAATATACTCCATTCGGAGGCTTGAGAGTTGACGCGTTTCTGCATAAAACGGTGTATTTACAGTAGGCGATTCAGAATCTATTCGTATCCCATTTTCGATAAAAAAATATCAATTGATGGGTTTCTGAAATAAACGATTTAAATATTGGTTTAAGTTCAAAAATATGTACTAATTACATATGTTTAAGTTTCACATCTAACTCAGTTTGAATTACGTTTGATCTAAGGTACGTCGATGAGCGTAACAAATATGAACCCATATGTGTTACAAGGTAAGATAGAATTGGATCTTTCCATGTTTTCCTCTACCAATTTCTTTGCAGGTCCTAGTTCCTAAGAGAGAGAACAATGACGTTGTTTTTGGTTACGTTTTTGAGTCTATCATAACCTCTCTTTCATGTTTTGCTGTACTTTCATAGATAGATATTTTAATATTTAGTGTTAAAAATGAGTGTTATTAGAATAAGACTTTGCGTTAGTGTTAAGTTTAATTGAAATTAAAGTTTTTGTTACGTGGAATTAAATTAAAAAATACGTTGACGTTGATTGGGTTATAATAAAAATATAATTGAAACAAGGATTATTTATAAAAATTAATTATTTAAATTACTAATATTATGTTTTTAAAAATAATAAAGATTTTATGAGCAAAATCTCTTAATTACAATAAAATGCAACTAGGAGAATATTTAATAAATTGTAAATATATAAAATTATTATAGTTTTAAATATTAATTTCCCCTTTTCGCACCTTCCTTAAATTTGTATTTACATTATACAGAGAGTTTTTTTAAAGTATACGTATATCAAATTCAGCCTATTTTCTGTAAATCTCTGGATATTTCGTGTTTTTTTTTTTAATGTTCAATTTGTAGCTTTAAACAAGTGTTTTCCACTCCCAGACTAAGCATATAGTAAAATTTCGAGTTTAAAAAAGCCCCTTGAAAATTTGTCGAGGGTCGCACAGCGACCTAAGACGAATTTTTGGGACTTTTCTAAACTCGAAATATATATATACGCGCATAAAACACTAAAATATTGTGAAATTTATGTATATTCGAACTTCGCTTAAAATCTGTGTTTTATACGCAGAAATACCCAGAAAATTTGTCTCGAGTCGCTGTGCTACCCTCGACAAATTTTCACGGGGCTTTTCTAAACTCGAAATTTTACTTCATGCTTAGTCTGGGAGTTGAAAACACTCCTTTAAAGCTTTAAATTGAACTCTTTTAAGAAACAACAAATGTTAGCAAATTTACAGCTTGTGCATGTTTAACTACAAGAAAAATTCCCTGTCTTATTGTATTGTATAATAGAAACTACAGTCAAAAGTAAAAAATTGTATGTTATACCAACAAACTTAGTGTTTTGTTTTATTGAATTGATATTATTTTACTCCTGGAATTATTAAATTAGAGTATGTTAGAGTTAGTAGTGCTTTAAAGTTTATTATAAATTAAGGCTGTGAATTGGAATTTACAAAATATTCAGATATTCATATAAGTACACTACTTGAATTATTAAGTGTTAAAAAGTATGTCAAACTACTAGTAACACTAAATATTTTTATAATTTAATTGATTACAGTGGTTTATAATTAAACGTTATCAAAATTCATATTTAAATATAAGAGTTCTCAGATTTATTATAATCCGTTTTGTATGAACTATTTTGTTACTTCAATGTTAACTTGTAAAATTTAAGGTTAAACCAGCTCGATTTTGTAATTTTATTTGTTAATGCGTATACATTGGAAATTTATATAACATTACAATAAAAAATATGGTAATGTGTCCATCATAGTACTTTCCCCGGTAAATTGCGTATTAAATCACTTTTAAAATATTTGTAGCATTATTATTTTCAAAATGTCTTCAACTTTTTGATAACTACAACTTTTATTTGAAACATTTTTCAATTGGATCAACACATACTGACACAAACCAATGACTAGATAAAAAACACTATTTATTGAATATCTCAAAAACTAAGAGTGCTATAACCAAAAGTGAAGATACAAAAAATCTTTAATATTTTATTACCTACAACTTTTATTTGCAACATTTTTCAATTGTATTGACACATACACTGTCACACACCAATAACTAGGTAAAACACACAACTTTTGAAATATCTGAAAAACTAAGAGTGCTATGACAAAAAGTAAGTAAACAATACATCTTTATTTTGTTATTATCTACAACTTTTATTTGAAAGAATTTTTTGTTTGATGAACATTTATTGAAAAAATCTGAAAAATTGAAAAACGCTAAGAGTAAAGTACCACTTCCGGTTTTCCGATTTTCACCAAAAGCTTTTCAGTTCTTCCGATTGTAACAAAAAGCTTAAGTTTCAAGTTTCATCTCGATATCTTTAGCGGTTTTTGCGGTACAGCGCACACACACAGACACACAGACAGACAGACAGACAGACATTTTTCAAAAATGGTCTTATTCGACTCAGGGGACCTCAAAACGGATATTTTCGCTAAAATTTTTGATTCGAAAATGTTCACGAAAACAATACTTTCCCTTTGTATTACATATGGGGGAAAGTAATAAATATGCATAAAGTACACATGGATTGCAATATAACATGATGGTACTAATGCTATTTCCAAATCGGATTATGTCTTTTATCCGATATAATTTTTATATTAATAATATAATTAAATAGTAAGAATTAATATTCAGTTACTGTAAATACTTGTAATTATCTAAATCATGAAGTAACCACATTTAAATTCAGCGCGCATTTGTGACGTAAGCGATCTCTACCCCAACTCTAAAATCTTCGATTCTGTCGATCCTTTTTACCGTCTTTGCGTTTGATCTTGCGTTACAATAAACTACTGATTTAATCTGAATAGTGTTATTTATACAGCGAATAATCAAATCATTCGAGCGATCTCAAAATTTTGAATTATTCTTATAATCGAAGTAATCGATGATTTCCATCACTGGAGTAAGTGGAAGATGCGGAAAAAAACGTTTATTAAATCGATGAAATACTCAATTTTTATATCGATATAGTATTCGATACCACTCATAGAAGTAGTAAAAATAATTGATGTAAAAAATGGATAACTAAAATCTGTTGGTACAAAATCATCGATTAATATAATATGTCGATTACTCTTATCACTAATTTTAATCCAAACTTTTCAACATCTTCAAATCAACTAATTTTTCTAAAATATTTCGCATAACAAAGTATACTTCTGACGGACCCCTGGTTAGGAACCACTAATGTAAAGATATAAAAGAAATTGAGAAAACGGACAATCACACAAGTTGTTCTTACTATTTTTATAATTGGGTTAAAGTCATCCAATTTTACATTAAGCACCAGGATTACTTATAAAGTAAAAAAATAAAAGTATTGTAAATTACTCATTGCAAAAAGTATCTTATTAGATTTAATAATATCTAAAAAGAGTGCATCCTTCACCGACATTAACCAAATGGTAACGTGATGCCGAATTCGAGCACAGTCCATTACCCTGTGCGGTTTTACACTGAATTTGAGTGGAGCTCGTTTATTTTGTCACTTAATTCGGACACGGTAACGCGAGATCTTCTCTCGGTGTTTCTCACCGTTCTCGCAATTACTTAAAGGGACATTCTCGCTAATAACGTCCCTTACGCCTCGCGTGGAAATCCTAAATGCGATTTTAATGAAGGCTCGTCGATTCGTACTAACGATCTTCATAGAATGAATGGTAATAACATAACTCCTGGTCGAGTCACCTCACTTCAAGAATTTTCATTTGCATATACCATCTGATTATCTTTCGAAAACGAATACTGTTTTAGAGATGGTTTAATCTCTGTGGTGATTTCCTTTCGCACTGGTTCGAAATTACCACTATTTCCGATGCGGGTGAATGAAGTTGAAATAAAATACTTCGTAGCACTTATTAAAATTTTAAACTTATATTCACCGTAAATAAAATGTACAGAATTATATACACTGATTTAAATATAAAATATTTTGATGTGTTGAGGTTAGATTTTGAGTAAAATGTTGAGATGTTTGTCGTTTCAAGAATAGAATTGTTATATCAGTTTCTACATTTCAAAAGAACCAAAAACTGAGTGTTGCAAAGTGGGGGTTGTGTTGTTATTGGTCAGCGATGGTCACGGGATGCAAATCTGTGGCAAAGGAAGGGATGCACCCTTCGTTTACCTAGATTGTATTATGCGTCGAAGGGACGCATTTCTAGGAATTAGCCACATGGCCATACAAATTATTTTTTCTGCGAATATTTCCCGAACGGACGAACAACAACACAACACCCCCCGTAGCTAACAGAGCCGTTCAACTTTACAACGGTCTATTAAAAGTACATTAAGATTTGAACTACATTCTTGTCGAAAATATACAAATATCTGGAGAAAATACAATCCAGCAATAAAGTAATAAAATAAAGATTAAGCAGAAAACATAAAATTGAATATTGAAACTGAAATGTGTTATAAAAATAAAATATTTACAGATACAAATATATGAATAAAAAAGGCTAAATATACAAATAAATTTACACATAATTTATGTACAATAAAGTGCCGCAACAAATACTCATATAAGGACTGTATATAAATGAGTCAAGAGTTGTAATCAGAATTAATTTGAAAAAGCAATAATCAAGGATTGTTTATTTAAGTATTACAAGTTGTATTATTGTAATTATAGTTACAAATAAGACTGAATTCTTGTCTTATTTTTATACATTTTTAAATATGTTACTGATCTTGTCTCATATTACTATATTAGTTTGGAATACCAACAAATATTTTCTCTGGGATAACATTTTTAAGTTTTCAGTACTTACTTTGGCACAATGGGCCTAATGAGGCCTAAGTGCAGTGCAGAACTGCACACTCCCCTTTGAACCAGTACTTACTTATCAATTGCTCATACTATCAGGTTATCCAAAATGTAACTTCTTGACTTGCTATTTAAAGTCACATTTAAGATACATACGGAGATTTTATCTTTTGAATATACTTTATATATTCTAAAATAAACTGCTCCAGACGTTCCAGTTAATCTAAATAAAAAAAAACTAATACTAATTAACATGAGATCAGACACAAACAGTATATTTTGAACTTCACAATATTTCAGTGTTTTATACGCCGGGCGCCGGGCCTAATTTGGATTGATCGCTCCGCTTCGCTACGCGTCCAATCCAAATTTTAAGGCTTTTCTAAACTCGAAATTTTACTTCATGCTTAATCTGGGGATGGAAACACTCGTTGGAAGCATCAACTCGAAAGCTTTTAATACGTGTGTCCAAAAATTTAAAACAAACATTTTGCAATGCATATATAATAGAAAAGTTCCATGTAGAGTAAAAATGTTCAATAATTTTTCTATTTCTAAAAAACATGGAATTTTATTCCAAAAAGTTGTTTTTCTACTACACAAATCTCAACGGATATTTGTGATGTCTACTATCCTTTTCAAAAAGCGAGGCATGTCACTTTCGGATGCTGTATTTTCAAAAGAAAAAATCTTGGAAAATATATAAATACGTATCTACATTCCTTGGAATGTTCCTCATTTATTTTGAGAAAATCAAATTTATATCACATTTATTTACTGAGATATTAACAAAAAATTTTAAAAAGGTACCTACATTTTTGTGGATTTTTACTAAGATCAACTTTAACATTTTATATAAATTGATTGGCTCCATATAAGAAATTGAAAAAAAATACATGTAATAGATCAGACTTAAATTTATATAACGATGCAAATAAAAATTAAATGTGTCCACCCTTTATTTCCCGATTTTAAACAAAGTCGACACCTACGTTCTCGGTTAATTTACAATCAATTTACATACAAATAACAGATATTATATATTACACAATTATATTGCAAAATGTATAAGACAAATTATGAATATATCAAATATTCGATTTTTAGTGGATTAAAAATTGTTCGAAGAGATATAAAATAATGACGGTGAAAGTGAGGCGTGGGGAATAGAGGGGGTCCCGCTCGGTTCATCGTCGTTACGATGCGGACGATGATGAAAGGTTTATAACGAAAGGGAAGACAGCAGTTATTTACAATTGGATTTATTTTATAATATTTATATTTACAACCACGATAATGGGATTGTGGATTAAAGAAATACTTAATTAAAATAAACGTGTATTATCTTCATAACATTTTTTAAAAATAAACATTTAAGAGACGGTTTTAAAGTTGAAATGAATAAGACAAATTATTATGTAAATAAAATAAACTTGGCGAAAATGTCATAATGATTATTATTATTAACAAGTAAATGTTATAACATCACACGAAAGTTTATTGATTTATTGATAAAAACAAATAATGTTTCTTTGTTCGACAACAAAAGTTAACATGCGATACAATTTTTACCATGTAAATCACTATGGCCATATTTAAATAAAACGCACGGTATATAAAATATTAAAATTAAAATAAAAAATATGTTTCAAGAAAAATACAATACAATAAATATAAAATAAATATTATAAAATAATAAAAATGTACTATATAAAAGACTAAAAATATAAGATAAATATTAAATATTAAAATTAATAATGTATTTATTTAACATTTATTAAATGTAGAAATAAATAAAAATTTAAAACAAGGACAAAAATGAATTATTAATAAGAATTTAGAACAAAAATATAATTTTACATAAGTATAAGAAACACAATTGTCATTAAAGTTACCCAGATTCACTTCCGCTTTCACTACCGGTTTCGCTGTCTGTCGATTCATCCGCTCTAATATTAATAATTAATGGTTCCACTGCGACATCAACCAAATGATCTTTTTTTATATAATCGTCTTCAATTTTCTTTGTATGACTTATACAATTGGGCCACAAAGTATCAAGAACGTTTCCCATGGCATCACTGCATAAATTTAAAATATCATTTATTTTAAATGTTTTGTTCTTTTTTGCCACATAATTTTTAACAAATCACCAAATTAGCTCTATTGCATTAAACTCACAGTGAGCTACTGGTAACCAAATAAGTTTAACAGATTTTCCTCTAACCTCTTCTGCTATTTTATCTAATAGATACATTTTTGGATAATGGTGCACCTTTGCCAATGATAACGGGTCTTGACATTTCGTCAAATGAATCATATTCGGATGGCAATCGTACATTCTTTTTAATAAGCCAGTCAACTATGTTTGCCTTTCTCCATGCAGTTGTTGGATTTCTAAAATCTGGATGCAACATAGTGTGATAAGGTGCTTGGTCAATGACTATCACTGAATCTGGTATATTTGTCAGAACATGTCTAAACCATTCTTCAAAATGTTTGGCATTCATCTCATCGTGGTAGTCATTAGAATTTTTGTTGCCAATAAAACACTTCATACATCCATCCAAAAAACCATCTTCACTCCCTATGTGGAGAATAATTACTCTTTTCCCAGCTCCCGATTGAGTTATTATTCCACCACGGTATCCATTTATTTCCTGGATGGTACCTCTGTAGTCATTATAATTGTCTCGTTTTTCATCCGGTAAGATTTGTTCACACCAACCAAATTTTTTAGAGTGGTTGGCTCCACACCAAGTCTCGTCCGTTTAAAATCTAAATAAATATTATCATTTCGATATCGTTTCATTTTGTTTAATAAATGTCCACGTGCTGCAGAAATTGTGTTGCTCTCCATTAAAATTGGCCGTTTATTCAGTTTCATATTCTTGAAATTCAATTTAATTAAAAGTCTGTATAAAGTGGTAGATGAAAACTTGGGTAAATGGGCAATATCTTCTTTCAGTTTTTCATGAACCATTTGAACGGATGGAAAAGACTTTTCCAAATAGAAACTCATCACAGTACGTCTAATAACTCCTTGCAAAAACTCATCAAACACAATGGGTTTGCGTCCAGGTGATGTGCGGGGGGAACATATATCTTCGAATTTTCTTTGATCAGAACTAACACGACAAACACTACGAACTGAAATAGCTAAACACGAAGCTGTTCTATTTACGACAGATTCAATGTCAATGTTTTCCTTGCCACATCGTTTCTCTTCTTCAAAAAACTTTCGAGCATTTACTATCATTCTTCTCCTTACTTGAGAACGGTGATTTTCGTTTATCTTCCATTATTAACAATTTGTTCGCTCTGCGATTGTAGTTGTATATTAACAAAAAGTCTAAGACTGAATAATTATAACGAAAAGGGCAATACTTATAGAAACATTTAAACATAATTTACCTCCCACCTTCATAACAAAACATTTCTTAGTACCTCTTGTCAAAACAACCAATAATCCCTTTATAGCCTTTTCGAGAATTAACGAAAGTGTAAACACAGAAATAGAACCCTTGATTACGAACATCCTTACGTAATAGACAAATAGGTCGTCTAATCCCTTAATCCCTTTTCGGCTAATTCGATACAACCTTTAATGGCTGTAATAAATTGTGAAATTTTTACGGTGATAAAAATAGTTATTGCAGTGTTGTGATCGGATTATGTCATTCTAAATTTTAATCCAAGTAAATGTGTTTACAAAAAGTAGGCAAGTACCCATTTTTGTGTATATGTATATTACAGGCGCGCACCCAGGTGGGCGGCTGTTTACAAAAAGTAGGAAGGTACCTATTTTTGTTTATATGTATATTATATGTATAATATTATATGTATATATAAAACCACTATAAAGTTTTCCAAAACATAAACTTATAATTATATTTCATATATTTTTTTGCTAATGTTTTTTTTTTTAATTTTACAGTTGTAATGGTTTATTTAAAAATTCGCTATAATGTATTTTTTGAAGATAACAGATAGACAGAATTTTGTTACACACCTTAAAACAAGTTTGAGAACCCCGATATAAAAACACCTCGATTTTAATGATACACCTGTATTTTTTTAAGGATACTATTCAATTATTCATCACATAAAATGTACACATACGTTATGCCAAGTCCCATTTTAATCCGATTTTGAATAACCGAGATTGTAGATTTTTATTTTCTACGCTATAATTGTGGTAATAAAAATATTTAACATATTTTGTTTAATCCATCACATTCGAAATAGATTCTAGTAACCACCTTATTTTTTTCATTAATCTTAAATATTTTATAACGGAGATACACGCAATGAAACTCGACCGTTTGAAAAGTTCATGAAAAAAACACCACTTTTTTTTGGTAAACATACGCCGAATATATATTATCTTTGACATTAAAATTCTCAAAACAAAAATATCATCACATGTACAAATGATGTATCTTTATGTGGTTTAAATTTCAAAACAATCGACCCCATCGACTTCAAAATATTTAACTTCAAAGTGACATGCCTCGCTTTTTGAAAAAGATAGCAGGCGTCTGTGACACATCAAATCGACTTTTACATATACACGATTCCATTTGTTTCTGGATCTCGCCTAGCTATGGAAAAGTGACAGTTTAAGTATTGTAAATGGGGCTGGTTGTGTTTTAAATCAGGGTTTTTAAATGTCACTGTCAGATGTTCGATTTTAAGGTTATAATTTCTGACTATTGTGATCTTACACTGTTGCCTGTTTTACAAGTTTTCAGATATAAAAGGATAATAATATGCAGTTTTAAGATTAACAAAATTTACTACTTGGTTTTTGTACATACAAACACAGCAATAATATTGTATATAACAAATATAATGAATTCGGCTCTGCAAACTTATTTCGTCATCCATTTGTATTTCTCGCTTGGGTCTTCCCGTTAACATATTTTGATCAACTCCATCCATCCACCTTCATTTTGGTCATTCTCTCTTCTGTTGGCCCTCAGTATTTTTTTTTGTAGAATTGCAAATTAATTCTCACCCTCTTGTGATACTGATAATTTTCATGTCAAACAATTTTTAAGCCCTCATTCCACTTTTATTATTTAGTCAAGAGAACCTGCATCTGAATCTTCTGATGTTTGTTCTGAGCCAGATTCCCCAAGCGAAATAATAAAAGGAGGAATGGTTTAAAAAGAAAGGTTCCCCGTGTGTTTTGTCCAGTCATCCGAAATAAGTTTTTCACAATGATCACAGAAATTTTGCCACATATCGGATGTACATTTTGAGAGAGACTCAAGCCATAAATTCTGAACACGATCCTTAGATGGTTGCTTAGAATTTATGTGCTTATTGTAGTAAGTCTTACAAAACCCCCATGCCATTTCAATTGGATTGTATTGACAATGGTATGGCGGTAATCTAAGAACTTCGTGCCCGTTCTTTCTCAAAATGTCATCAACTACGTAAATTTTGTCATTTGATCGAAAAGGTATAAATAAAGCCTATAGTTCCTTTTTGGTTAATTTTGGATTGAATTTTACATTGTGTTTAACCAACCACTCCTGCATTTCGCATTTCTTACAAGAAAATGAAGGAGTTCTGTCTAATTGCACAGAATGGTATGCAGCATTATCCATAATAACTACACATTTCCCTGAAAGCTTAGCCAAAGCAGGAATAAGTTGATTAACCACCCAATTTTGAAAAGTATTACCATCCATTGTGGCATGGTAATCTCGGTCATTGTTTTTCGAATGTAATAAAAAATCGCACCCATCCAAAAACCCACCCCTATACCCAGCATGTAGAATGGTGAAGCGTTTGCCTTCATTTTTGAATTTAGTTGGATTACTTTTTATATCCGTTTCATGTACCCAGCGTCGAACCACGGATCCATTCTGATATATCCATGTTTCATCCAGGTATACGAATTGGATATCTTCACTGGAATTTTGATACTGTAAAAATTTTCTAAGGAAAATAATTTTAGCTGCAACAACATGTTTTTGTTCACAGAGAATTTTGCGCCCATTAATTAATTTGAATTTATACCCCATACTTTTAACAACCCTATAAAGTGTTGTTCTACTCCCATGGAACTCATAATTTTCTTTCATATCATTCAAAAGATCTCTCAAAGTATAATACTGATTTCTAGAATTATATTGCCAAATTAGTTGTTGCAGATCTTTTCTAGCTAGGTGATTCCAAAAATGGCTGTTTTTAGATCGTATGCCAGAAGTAGTAGATTTCAATTCGTCAGGTCTTTGTCGTAAAATTAATTGTAATGAAGATCTCCCTACCTGAAACGTAATTATCTTTAATTAAATATATATGATAATTAAAATACTAGACATACCCCAAAAATATCTATTAAAATCGTAATAATATTGTGATGCTGTAGATTTGGATTACTTTGCCTAAAATGTTTGTAGGATTTCAGAATTTGTAACCTTTTTGATTCACAGATAATCTTTCGCATGTTAATATTTAATATGTGCCTGAAATTATTTTTCACTTTGACATTGACACAGCATTGCAACACTAGATTAATTTGATTTAATAATAAAATGCTCGAAAAAGCGACCGCGTGGCGAAATAATTGTTGCAAGATTAACAATAAACCTCTTGAAAATTAAAACGAGGATTACTTATGATATCATAAATTATTGCAACACTGTTAAAATAAGGAATCAGGAGTGGCAACTAATAAAAAATGTAAATGTTGATACTGCAACATAACAACACGAAAGCATGGCTAGGCGAGATCCAGAAACAAATGGAATGGTGTATATTAAACTAATTCACGTCTCCAATACGTCATTGTATGCGAAAGTGTCAATGATATCAATTATTAAATTCAATGATTTTTTCTTTTTAATTATGAAAATCAACAAGCAGCTTTGACAATATTGAAGAAAATCTTGAAAATTGACAAATCCCTAAGCATTAAAAACGAATACTTTATGACATTGACGAAAATCACGAAATGTACGTAAATTGATAAAAAATCACGAAAACTGACGCAAAGCAATCAATATTTAGTGAATTAATAAAAATCGATAAAAATCTAAAATATCGAGTACTGTGTAAAATGATAAAACCTATGAACATCGACTATTATTTTGAAAAACAATTTTAGACGAAAATCAAGATAAAACATGAAAATCATTAATGTGAAAATAGCTGTAATGTATGTTACAAATTAATGTATTTTTATAAACTTTGACTATCAACATTGAAAAATAACTAAAACTGACAAATAAATACAAAAGTTCAACGGTTAGGATTTTCATTCAAAATGTATAAAAGTACTATTTTATACATTTTTATTTAATAATATAATATTTAAATATAGTAACAAAGAAGATGCAAACTGAAAATGACTATCTTGCAAGTAAATTAGTTTTAATTCATATTTCTATAAAATTCATTGAATATTGTGTACCCCAATTAAATTTAAAATATCACATATTGTAAAAGTTAGTATAAATTATTAAAATGTATTAGGAAAAAACTGTTTCATATTGTTGTACAGAAAAGTAAAATATCCGTATAAAGATAAGAATTCAAAGTAAAGAACTTTATGAAATTCATTGGATTTTTTGTGTTAAAAGCCATTAAAAAAGACAAACAATACAATGCAAGGCAAAATTCGTTCGAAATTTTAGATTAATTTTATAAAGAGATAACTATATTTAATATTATTGTACAAAAGACTTAAACACCTTTTCTGAGATTTTTGTTTTTTAGCGTCTTCAAATTGAATTTCTTGAAAATCATTTGATTTTGGGATATGTTATCAAAACTACTTCAAATGACTAAAATTTATCAAGATAAAATTATTATTATAATACAATTTTTTTTATAAATAATTTCAGTAAAAGAGGGAGCCTGGAGGTAGAAGTGATAAACTTTTTTTATCTTAACTGTATGTTTTTGAGTTTACGTGAACTGATTATTACACTAATAAAGACTGTTATTCCTTACTTCACTTTTTATTTTTATCGTTAGATGTACATTTCGAGACACAAAGTGCTTGTTATCAATAATAAACTTTTTTATCTTATTAGGAATCCGGTACTTAACATGCACACACATTTTCAGCTAATTCGGGCAATTTTTAGAGGTTCGGTGGTATTTTCGTCTCTGGACTGGACTAGAATGGGATTTAAGTTATTAAATTTCATAAAAAATCAACTAAAACTTCGATTTTCCGAAAAATTGACCAACATTGTAACAGAACGAATTTTTATCAAAAATACAATGATTCTTAAAAATAAAATGTAGTATAAACGTAAAGTGACTAATATTTTCAAAAATTTGCTTTTAAAGAAATGTGTTTTTAAAATTGTATTAAGTAAATAAATAACCCTACCTTATATTTTATTTTATTTTTTTGTAGTATTTAAAAGAAAATGTAGTTTGGTTTGTTTCAGTACTGTTTTTTTACTACTGTTTTTCTTTTTTTCTTTCAAATATAAGTAAAAATAAGTGCGTTGTTGTGTCAACTTGAAATCTACTGATTTCAATTAATATTTGGATTTTACAATACTATTACAAAATGTCAACTTTTGTAATAGTATTTTAAAGTGCAAGTTGTATTTTTTTCAATTTAATTCAGTACTTTGTTGGTTTTCTATAAATAATTTTCTTAAATTACATTTTTGAAATGATGTTTTTCTGTTTTTTTTTTTTGCAAACTAGGAAAAGTTTCTAAAATCGTTTAATTCTCCACAAACGCTTTTATGAAATTTTAGAGGAGTGAAAAATGCATTGTAGGATTTTACATCTTTATTTATTTTATTCAAAATGTTACAATTATTTCGTTTCAGTTAAATTCCCTCTATATTTTTATAAGAATGAGATTCTTAATCAAATTCTTTTTAATAATAACTACAGGTACTATTTCAGTTACTAAAATAACAATAGAGATTGACGATAAAAAATATCAACGTGAATTGGCAATTTATTATTTATATTATTAAATAATAAATGGCCAATTCAACGTTGATTAAATTATTGTTATATACAGGGTTCCCGTATTTTAACAGAATGTATGAGGATCTCGGTTATTTAAAAAGATAGAGAATCGGTTAAATTGGGGTAAAGTTGGGTATTTTATGGCCTAATAATAATCTGAAAACAAATTTGACATTTATTCTTTCGATTTTGAGATATTGTCAAAAACGGATTTATTTAAATTAGTTATTGATAATGAGCACCTTGTGTCTCGAAATGTACATCTAACGATACAAATAAAAGTAATGTAAGCAATAACAGTCTATTTTGGTATAATAATCACTTCACGTAAACTCAAAAACATACAGTTTTTAAATTTCGTTTTTATTTATTTATTCAAAAACTATTGAATCCACATATTTACAACTTTGACAATATAAAGGGGAAAAATCTAGTATCATATTTTATATTAAGATAACTATAACATTTACCCACAGACAATAGTTTTTCTTATGGGTGCCATTTTGGATTTGTATGTTTTTTGGAAGAATATTTGTTTCTTATTTCAATGACGTACCATAGTCTATTGCACGTTTTATTATTTGACAACTCCTAGGACCCATAGTTTGCTTACATATCACCCCTCAAGACCCGCATCCAGCTGATTAATTACTGTATTGATAGAAAATGTATTTGATTATAAACGAAATACTGGTGTGACATTTTGAATCATAATTAATTGCTTGACTGTCTTTGGACTATCATAGGATTTTGTCATATTATATCATTATTGAACGTGTTTTGACCATTGTGACCGTAGGATTTCGTCTGATTATATCTCTCTATGGACTGTATTTTGGCTATTGTTATGTTATGATTGTAAGTCACTAAAATCACTATATCAAATACAGTCAATACAGTGATTTAATGACAAAATACTAATACGATACATATTTTAACAGTTGTGATGTATTTTAAACTAATGAGTGTCTTCCAATCCCAAACTGAGCATGAAGTAAAATTTCGAGTTCAGAAAAGCCCCGTGTAGAAAATTTGCCTCGGGTCGCGCAGCGACCCGAGACAAATATTCACGGAGCTTTTCTAAACTCGAAATTTTACTTCATGCGCCATACGTATAAACCATTGATTTACAGTAAAATTTAAAATATATAACGCTTAGATGTGATGTTAATCAATATTTATGAAGATGAAGCGAAAAATCCAAGAATTACTTTTTTTATAAATAGTTTTGGAATAATAATAATAAAATTAGAATAAATTTAGTTTGTGCAACTTTTCTATACTGCAACTTGATATTTAAGTCATCATATCTTTAACGAGGAAAGTGCTATGATGGACATATCAACAAATGGTGATATGTCCATCATAGCACTTTCCTCCTCGTACTTTATGTTATGTGTGATAATAGATACTTATTATTATTATTACAAAAGATTAACAGTTGTTAATTAATTTTGACTGCTAACAATGATTGACTGCTATCAATACTTTATTGGTTAATTGATATGACGTCATTGTTTAAAGGCACACTTTCCAAAAAAGAAAATATTATAACTTTAAATATCGAATCTAAAATAAATTATTAGTGTGATACATGACTGAGTTCATAAAAAAATATTCTTTAAAAAAAAATGAAAAAACCATAAGCCCATAAGAAAAACAAAAGTTGGCTATGGTCCCCGGGTAAATGTAACAGTTATCTAAAAAATAAATATATGCTACTAGATTCCTCATTAAAAAGTTCTAAATATCCATTGTCAAGGTTCTAAATGTCCAAATGTAGTAGTTTCTTGAATGAAAAAATAAAAACGGTTTTTAAAGAAATAGTTTTTTGTTGATATCTCGAAAACAATAAAAGATATTTCAACATTATTTTCAGATTATTGTTAGGCCTTAAAATACACAACTTTGCCCCAATTTAACCGACTCTCTATCTTTTCAAATAACTGAGATTGTTATACAGTCTGTCGAAATACGGACACCCTATATTTAACGATATTTACAAATTAAAATTAGATTAATTTTTTTTTGTATGAACTCATATTAAATTTATTTTCCCATTATCACGCTGGTAATTGATCAAAAATCAAACCTACACAGAAACATAGTCAACATTTTCAAAATTAATAAAAATATTCAACATCGAGTTGTTATTTGATTGAATTTACAAAATATCTTGACATCAACTACAAATGACAAAATAAAATAAAATAAAAAATATATATACATAAGGATAAAAACAACGAATATTGTAAACATTTCAAATTGAAACCGGGAAGTAGAAATTTATTACAAAATTGCCTGCAATAAAACTAAACAAAATTAAAACAGCAAGAACGGCGAGTGATTTTTGATTTACTGTTTGTATACACACTTTTAAATAGATCTATAAACTGTTCTGAACTTCTTCAAGAATTTAATTTTTATATTCCTTCTTCTGTAATAATTATTGTTATCACGCTTCGTTAGGGAGAATGATAAGATATTGTAACATTTTATCTATTAAAGGAAATTTTGATTTATTTACATGCTCTTTTACCTCGTATAAGAGGAACTTAAATGCGATTGCTTCTGAATTAAGTTAGTGATAATATACTTATAGCTATTTTTATTAATTATCGTTAGATTTATTTAGAGTTCTTTTTTATTTAATTTACTTATGTTCGATTTTCTAATTAACTGTATTACTTGTAATTGGTAAATCCGTAATAAAGAATTTAAAGATTAGCAAGAATCTTGATTTTGCAAATATTCAATATTCTTCTTTAAGTTACGTAAAGTGTTTTCTAATAATTATTGTAGTAATCTCTTTCTTTAACACAATAATTATTTTACAAATATTGTTTAATGTTTATGTTTAATCCTTATTTAATGAAATTAAATTTAATATATATTATAACACATTAAAAGAAAACACAATACTTTGTAATATCTCGTGTTTCGTTGGTTTACACGATTTTTGTTTATTTTAACATTAGCTGTTCTTATAAAAGCGTTTAATTTGTAACTTCTAACAAGAGTTGAGCCCCGGCAAATCCAAATTCTTAGGCTTATCTAAACTCAACATTTTATTTCATGGGCCACGCGTATAAAACACCGAGTTCAAGTGAGATTTAAAATATACTTAAATAGTTACGTTTATAATTTTCAGCCGACTCAGTAGATTAAATATGTTCTAAATAACCCTATTTTGCTATGGATGTATTTCTAGCAAATACAAATAGATGAAAGATCATCTATCTTATCTATCTTTCATCTATCTCATGCTTGTAGTTATGTTTTCTTAAAAGAAAAAAATCCTTGTATAGATTACTATTCAAAATTATTCTTCGTTCTAAATGCTCAAATGCCCTGTTGAATACCTACATAATCCGTTTAATATTTTTTTTGTACGTGAAATTAAAATTAATAGATAAAATATTTCTCTGTCAATTACTACCTGTAATAATAAACTTCAAATCATTTTGTGTTTTTGGGGTGTTTCCTTAAATGTGGATTGTACACACCCCTCAAACCGTTGATTCAGTTTTCTTTTAATTAAATGTAATTTATACACGTCGGAAATCATGGGTAATTTTCACATTTGGGGGCAGGTTAAGTTCATACGACACCGACATCTGTTTTCTTAGTTTGATAAATAGCACTTTCTCTTTTTAAAATTTTATGGAATTTCTTATAACGTGTGTTACTAATTAATATTGTCATAGGCAATCATTTATTTAAATAACTGATTATGTTTTACGATACAAGAAACTAAAAACATGTTATTGAATTTCGTGTTTCGCAGTTCTAGTAAATGTTAATAATTTATTGTAATGCCGCAAGTTGAGATCATTTTTGTTAATGTAAAGCTTTTTTCTTGGGTTATTTCATTAAATATTTAATTTCGATTGTATCTCAGAGAAACAACAAATTCTGCAATATATATAAAAAAAAATGATTTTAGAACATGTTACTTAATTTAAATTTTATATATTATTTATAAAGCTGATACCGGGTGTTCCATAAAAAAAACGCCCAACGCCATAACTCCGTTATTTATTGACCGATATGAATTAACTAAAAAACGGTCAATGGCCTTTTCAGTACTAAGAAATAACATTAGTATTGCTTTTTTTCAATAATAACTTAATTGCTAAATAATAGCCAACTTGAAATTTTTAAATGGCTGCCCATTTTTTAAATTTTATTACATAGCACATTATTTTCCTGAACCCAATAATGCAAAATTTTTGGTTTATTGTTCATTACATTTGTGGAAAAAAAGTTAACACAAATGTTCTATTTAAAATTTATATTTTCAAAAATTATAATAAGTGTGCCTTGTAAAAAAGTGACAAATGTCATTTATTGTGAGGTTATGACAAACATGAATAATAACGACCCAACAAATAAGTACCTACGTACCCACTAAGTGCCATTCATGTAATAATGCAACATTAATATATTATTTTTTAATTACTAACTAAATAAGTTAATTGCATTGTAGTATTTGACCAGACTTGAGCATATGTGGAGAAAAATGTCAACATTTTGTTGTTTAAATATTTCGATTATTACTCATTTTTAAAGTGTATTTTTAACTTTATAATATTTCACTGTCTTATACGCGTTGTGCATGAAGTAAAATTTCGTGTTTAGAAAAGCCTAAAAACCAAATTTTAAGGCGTTTCTAAACTCGAAATTTTACTTCATGCTTAATCTAGAAGTGGAACACTCGTTTGAACTTTTAATTGAACTGCTTCATAAAATCGACGAATGCCTGAAAATTTTCAGCGTATAAAGTTTATTTAATTTTTATATTAATTTTTAATTGATCTTAATTTGGCAAAATACAATATTTTAGAATAGGGAATTTTATAAATGTTGGTAGTTCGTCGCAAATGTTTAGTGACATTGTTAGTTCAGTTTTGCTTTTGAAATTGACGCTATTTATTCACATTAAAATGTCTAAAAAGAACGAAATATTAACAACAAATCGAAAACCTTTGGTGATTTTATAACTTCAGCAAAAAAAAAAAAAAAAACATCAGTGTCCGGACTTCAAAACTCAAAACAAGAAAGATATTTGTGAAAAAGCTTCTTGGGTTTTTAATGTAAGTTTTATGTAGGTATTGATTTTTAAATCATCAATTTAAATACTAAATGAAATTAATTTGCAGATGTTTTACTGCGAGAAAATAATAAAAGAAGACTAAGAAGAGTTCCGTAAACAACCTTTTGCCCATTATTATTACATTAACAAATGTAACAGATTCAGAAAGAGATCCTGAGGATCAGAGTTTATGGTTTAATGAAAAAGAAATTCTTTAATAAATTATTTAAATTGATTGAATCATATATTTCTGTCATTTTAAATTAATAATATACATTTATTGTAGTTTATAATAATATTAGTTTATTATTATAAAAACTGTAACTATTGGAACTATAAAAACTCAACATTTTATTTGAAAGTAATTGTCTAAATGACGGCTTCATAAACTCTAACCTTACATTAATATGTCAGAATCTAGTAACTTATAAGAGTGAGTCAATAAAATGTATTTATTATACCTAGTGACTCTTCAGTGAAATGTTGACATTGACGATTTATATAAAAATTAAATGAGCTATACATTATGTATATTTAAAATTTAAAAAAACAGTATGTATAATAAGTCATTCATTGAAATCATAAAAAAAGCGTCTAATTTTACCTAAAATCAACTTTTATTAAGTTAACTCTACCCAGTGTTTTATTTAAGTACGGCCATAGGGATTTATATGGTAAAAATTGTACCCCATGTTAACCATTTTTGTCGTCCAAATTTGAAACAGTTTTTTGTTGTTATTAATAAATCATACACTTTTCTACAAAATGTTCATTGTTAGAAGGACATAAGTATGTTAGAATTCTTTATTTTAGCTTTCAAGTTTAGCAAAACAAATACTTATAACATTTTCGCCAAGCTGATTTTTTGGCTTAATCATTTGTATTATAAATTTCAACTTTGAAAGCGAAAATACAGAACTCTCACATTTTTATGTCCTTCTAGCATTGTACATTTCGTAGGAAAAATGTTGATTTATCAATAAAACCAAAAAAAATGTTCAAATTTGTACGACTACGAGAGTACATTATTTTACCATGCAAATCACTATTACCATACTTAAATTAAACGCGGTGTATAATTTGCTCTGCCTTTAATGGGTCAATATTCTATTTCTAAGAAAACAAGTTTTTATTAAATATTAAAAATGCATTTAATACGGACCAATAAATAATTTAAACAGCATTTTTTTTTCAATGCACACTACGTTTATTATAATTATTTTTCACGTTTTGCGTCAATTGTTTTTCGCGTTTATCAGAGCTGGAACAAAACCTAAAAAAAAAGGATTCGAATCACGAATCCGAATCATCTAACATGATTCGACTCATGAATACTCGAATAGGGAATTCGTGAGAGACAAATATGATTCGAATCAAAGATTTGTATCCTGTTTTTTACAAATCACCAATACATATCCTTCAGGATTGTTGTTATTAAATCTAATTATTCATTAAACACTAAACTGATAACAGAATAAATATCTAATTCAATGTTACTCTAATTAAATATGTATTTGTGTATTTTTAAACTTTACTTGAAATTATAGTTTTAGACGCATGGCGCATGAAGTAAATTGTCGAGTTTAGAGAAGCCTGAAAATTTGCCTTGGTCGTAAAGCGCAGTGAAGCGACCAAGCCAAATTAGGCTTTTCTAAACTCGAAATGTTACTTCATGCGCTACGCGTATAAAACACTGATTAAAAGTGAAGTTAAAATATGTGACCGTATACTTGAATGAAAAAATCCCTATATGTGTTGTAAAGTTGTGAGTAGAGTTCTCTTTTTTGAAACTCTCTGCATCATAACAATTTATTTGCCAAATTATGATTTATTCGTTACATTGGTAATCATTTACGAACATCTCAAAATTTGAAGTTTAAAATACCCTACTGTTAAAGCAGGACTGCAACTGTTCCCAGAATTAAAAAATAACAGAGTATATGTAGTAATGTTAAATTCATAAATAAACATGTTTAATATTTCCATATTAATTGGTTTTTGGATAAAAATGTGTATAGTTTTTGTTTCAAAATGCAACGTAATGATATTTAGTGGAGATACTTTTAATTTATAAAATGTTATTCTTGAACTACTAGATTTACATTATATTTACAATTTAGCAAATCGTTAGATTTAAGCTATTTAATGTGTCTATACCTATATGAGTGTACTTTTCGACATGTGAAACACATAATTATGTGATAACCACTAACAAAAAAAAAGGATAATTGGCGGAAAGATTACAATTAAAACCATTACTTAGGTATATGAATGAATTTTATAATATATAGGAAAAATGAAGAAGCATAAAATGGTATCAAACGCATTTTTTAAACTAAAATATGTTTTACGAAGAAATAATTCATCGTAGGAAATTATACTAATTTTATATTTTCAAACTATATTAGTTGGGTTCAAAGAAAAAACCAAAATGATGTAAGTTGATTTGAATTTAAACATCTCTGGAGCAAACAAATTCATTCCCACACTCTTACGAAATTGAAAAGTATTTGATCTAAAAATATTAATCAAAATTTCTTAATCTTCACAAAAAAACTAAACAGATATTTTCATTGGACTTATACTCGTACTTACATTATATTTGCGTAATTAAATTTGTCAACATATTCAAAGTAAATCATATTAGCGAGCGCATTCCACTTCATGTAAATCTCATTATTTATTACATAAGCATGGCTTGCCCCACACAAATATTGGTGGCGAAAGTTCTGAATATTATTACACGTATATATACTCATATGTATATAATATTTGCGTTTGAGCACAAAAACAGTATTTACTTGACTGGAACATTGTAATTATCGACAGTTGTTGGATTATATTTAAAATATTTATCAACACTTACGAGCAGGGGCATAGCAAAGGGGAAAAAGAAAAAAATAGAAAATAATTTTCACTGCTCCAAGAAATTAACGCATTTTTTAAATGTAAACTATTTTTGTGTATTTCACGTTAGCGTCTTTGAAAAAACGAAAAATTCTTTGAATCTTGTGTTTATTTTGGCAGGTTGCAAAACATTAAAAAAAAAGTTAGATATTTGAATATGGTGCGTTTATTTGTTGGAGCAGTGTAAAATGTAAAATTATAGTAGTAAATATATAATATAAATAACTTAAACTTCATATAAAAGTAAGGGAACACATCATAAGCATTATATTTTGAGATTTGCATTAAATCAGTGTTTTTTACGCCTGGCGCATGAAGTAAAGAGTTTAGAGAAGCCTAAAAATTTGGATACAAATTTTCAGGCTTTTATAATAATAATAAATGTCAAAACAATACATAAAGAAAAAAATAACAAAATAGGTATTCTTTAAATAAATAAATTGATTGTGAGTTACGTGAAGATAAAATTAATTTGACGAATAAAGCACCAATAATCTTTCCTAACACTTGTATTTGAATTACCAAATGTACATTTCGGACACAAAGTGACCACTATCAATGGATTAACACTAACACTCAGTGTTAATCCATTGATAACCATTGATAATGGTCACTTTGTGTCCGAAATGTACATTTGGTAGTTCAAATAAAATTGTAAAGAAAGGGAATTAGTGCTTTATTCGTCAAGGTATTTTTACATAGTTTAACAAATGAAATCAATATGTATGCGGAAATATGGCAAAGTTCAGCTTGCATATATAAAAATATATCAGTTGTTTTTCAACTTAATCGAAATACAAAAAATAATGTACAAAAAAAAGATTATGATCTACTTTCAAAAGTAATTTAAATCTGGAAAGTAACTTAAATCAAGTTAAAACACAATTTTTATATAACTCAATGAATTTTTATTTGCTTATTCCTAAAAGATAAATAGGGCATTTGTTTACAATTTAAGCTATTTGGAATGAAAAAGATCGGGTAAATAATGCAGTTCTGTGTATCGGAGGAGTTACAGTGCCTTTAGATCTCACGTTTATATTGTGTACATCCTCTCGGTACCTGACTTTTTTATATAAATATTGAGGGCACATACTGCTCAGAATATTTCTAAATGCTTGGTGTAATTGTCTGGTTTGTATCATGTCTATCCAGCCTAATTCCTGTCTTGTGCTAGTTACAGGATTTCTCATGCGTATGCTACAAATGAAGGGAAGACAACTATTTTGCATTTTCTGATTTTTTCTTTGTTGAGCTGTCTATGCATGGTTCATACAGTACATCGCAATGGGCAAATTTTAATAAGACGAGTGTTTCGCATACAATTTTTTATATTTTTTGACACAAGATATCTTGCATTAAATAATGATTTGAGTTGGTTAAAAGCTTTTTAGCAGCATTTAGCAACAAATGATTTAAAACGAAGATCTTTGTCTATTATTACACCCAGAACTTTTACTTCGTTTTGAATAGCAATAGGTACGTTATCTACTAAAATATATTTTTTTAGATAGTGTATTGCATTTCTTGTTTTCTTTTTTCTTCCAAAAACAATGGCACATGATTTGTTAGGTTTCAAAAATGATGAATGGTTATGACACTTTTCATAGAGATTTCGCAGATCTCTATTTAGATTTTTACAGGCCGCAATAACATTATCTTATTTGAAGGAACAATACAACAGCGTATCGTCAGCATAGTATTGGGAATGACAGAAAGCTAAACAATTTTACAATACCGATGTATATATAATATACAACAAAGGTCCAATGATCGATTCCTGCAGCACACCACTATTGGCTGATAATAGGAAAAAGATGTCATCTTTAATTACTATACGTTGTGCACGATTACTTAAGTAGCAGTACATCGTGTTATAGTTGATTGTGTTAAAAGCGTTTAAGAAATCAAGAAATAAATATATAAATTGTCTTTGTCAGAATTACAGTTGTGTCCACTTCTAAAACCTGATTTGGTAGTTGGTAGAATTTCATTTTTATCAACAAACGACTTTAGTTGTTGGTGTATCACTTTTTCGATTACTTTTGACAAAGCCGGTCAATGCTGATTAGTCGTAGATTTTAAGCTTTAGGAATTTTCACTTTAGGCAGTGGTAGAATGTGTGCAAGTTTCCAGTCTTTTGGATATACAGAATTTATTTACAGATTTATTACAAAACTTCACAAATATTATGTCGATTCCGTTACATCCTACAGCTTATGATTTCATGTTACAAATACATTTTAATTCGTCAATTTCACTTATTTCTTCGAATGCAAGTTCTTGTAACCACGTTTTATTTTCACTATAGAACTTGACTAAGTCAGGTTGTTCATTTGTGGTAGCTAAATTGATGTAAAACTCCTTAAGCTTATTGGAATCGTTTAAATGGTCCGGAATTTCGACTTTTTCTATTTTGTTATATATACTGCCTTTCAAAAAAATCAGAACACAAAGTATTTATTGGACGATTTTGATGAAATTTACAGAATTTGATCATGTAAATGAACTGCATCGATGATCAAAAAATCAATTGTTTTGGTTACTATTTATTGGTATTTGTCCTTGATTTCACCATTATAAAGAGCTGCTGATTTTTTAATGTAATTGCTTCTAATATCCAAGTAGCCTCTGAGTAGTTTGACGTTTCAGTTTGTAAAACATGAAAAGATGCCCCGTGTTCGTCGGCGTGCACAATATCATCATCTAAGTAAATTTGAAAGGGGTCGCATTATTGGAATGCGAGAAGCGGGTTTTTCGGTTCGTGCTATTGCTGAAAGGGTAGGCCGTAGTGTATCGGTGATCGTACGCTGCTGGTCTAGATGGTCCGAAGCTGGGGAGAATCGACGTAGACTTGGATCAGGACGTCCAAGAAGCACCACTGAGCGTGAAGATCGAGCTCTTCGTCTTACAACTTTAAGGGACAGATTTACAACGTCGCGGGCATTGGGAAATGACTGGTTGGCTCTAAATGGCCAAAGAGTATCCATGGCTACTGTTTACAGAAGAATCCGCAGTTATGGTATAAGATCCTACCGCCCACAATTGTGTCTACCTCTTACTCCGCAGCATCGCAGAGCAAGACTTGATTGGTGCAGGGAAAGACAACATTGGACCCATGAATGGAATAACATTATCTTCAGCGATTAGTCTCGGTTCTGTTTATGGGCTCATGATGGTCGCAGAAGAGTGAGACGTCAACGCGGTGAACGCAGAATTTTACAATTTGCTGTTGAAAGACATACGGCTCTTACACAGGGAGTTATGGTTTGGGAGGCGATAGCATATGGTAGTCGGTCTCCTCTAGTTTTTTTAGAAACAAGTCTTAGCGCGATTCGGTATATTGACAACATTTTACGGCCAGTGTTAGTGCCCTATGTAAATGGCTTGCAGAACCCCATTTTTCAGCAAGATAATGCTCGACCTCACACAGCGGCCATTACAAGACAGTTTTTTGATAGTGCCGAAATCAATTTGTTACCTTGGCCATCTCGTTCTCCAGATCTATCGCCAATAGAACATGTTTGGGATATGATAGGTGTTAGAATAAGTAACTTACAGCGCCCCGCTAACACTGTAATGGAACTTAGAGGTCAAATTATCGAAGTTTGGAATGAAATACCCCAAGTCGATATTGACAGCCTGATTTCTAGCATGCCTCGACGTGTTAATGAGTGTTTGGGAAATCGTGGAGGCCCAACACATTATTAATTTTTATTCATTTGTTTTTTTGTTTTTCAAGTTGATTTTTTGATCATCGATACAGTTCGTTTACATGATCAAATTGTGTAAATTTTATTAAAATCGTGAAATAAATACTTGGTGTTCTGATTTTGTTGAAAGGCAGTATACATTGTGGTCACTGAACAACTTCCACATGTTACTGCTTACACGTAATTTATATTCTATATGTGACTTATTTTTGTGCCTAGTCATAGTTCTTACTGTGTTGCGAATGTGTTTATAAAATTCCTAGTGTGCTGAAGATTTTGTTTTCTTAAATGTCTTCAGTGCGGCGTTGCGCTCAATTATAAAACGTTATACTTTTTACTGAAACGGCAAGTTATTAATAGTAGGTGCAAATTGTAAAGGACTTTCAAATTTTCATTTAAAAATTGTACTTTTTATCAATGTCATTTAAATGAAAAATAATGTTTTAAGGTATAAACTGTAAATCAGCATTTATCTTATTCTAATCCTGCCTGCTATATTCTCTATACAGAGAGTTTTATGTAACACCGAACATTTTCATCCAATACAATTAAACACTTTTAATTTTCAAGTTATGTGTAAATTAGATTGCCTATATGCCCATTACAAATTGTAGACAATCAATCGCAATTAATGCCTCAACTTATACATACAGGGAGTTTTTCTTTCAAGTATACATGTCCCAATTTCAGGGTATATGCCGTAAATCTTTAAACCGTTGCTTTTTTAAATAAGTTTAATATTTCCTTTAAGTAAATATAAACATACGTTGTACATTTGCTGACGCTCGGTTTATTAAAAGAATTTAATTTGAAGCTTTAAAGAGTGTTTTCTACTCCCAGGCTAAGCATGAAGTAAAATTTCGAGTTTAGATAAGCCTGAAAATTTGCTTTGGACGCGTAGCGCGAAGCGCGGAGCGGCCAAACCATATTTTCAGGCTTTTCTAAACTCGAAATTTTACTTCATGCGCCACCGGTACAAAACACTGACATATTACAAAGTTAAACACACCGCTAAGTTTTACATTGCATCAGTGTTGTGTACCGGTGACGCATGAAGTAAAATTTCGAGTTTAGAAAAGCCTGAAAATTTGGTTTGGCCGCTCCGCGCTTCGCGTTACGCGACCAAACCAAATTTTCAGGCTTTTCTAAACTCGAAATTTTACTTCATGCTTAGCCTGGGAGTGGAAAACACTGGTTTAAGCTTAAAATTAAATTCTTTTAACAAACCGAGCGTCGGCAAATGTACAACGTATGTTTATGTATACTTAAAAAAAATTCTCGTTATAAACATGTTCGGTGTTACATAAAACTCTCTGTATGTGTTAATGACATGCGAGTTATTTTTATTTGGCTTAACATTTAAATAACAGTATACTTATAAAATAATACACTTTAACTTTGTTTGTATAATACAATATTTTTATTTTTGTGACTGCAGTTTCAGCAACTCAACTTGCCTTTAACAAACGGAGTTTGATAATGTCAAGTTGAGTTGTCGAAACTGCAGTCACAAAAATAAAAAATATTGTGTTATACAAATAAAGTTAAAGTGTTTTATTTTATTGAATTAACGATAACCACTCCACTATAACGAAGTAGAAGCTTCCACCGTTCATAATTCAACAGTATACTAGTTCGTGATTAGGAATATTCAGTACACTAATAGTATCTACTTTATTATTCTAATAAGAAAGAAACAGTTGCTATTATACGAGTTGGAGTTTCTACGCATTGTTTTAATTCAAATACATTTAATGTACTTAAAAGTTCAAACCACACTTTGCTATCTTGTAGCAGATCTATATTAAAGTATCCAACACAAATGATTTGTGTAGAATTAATACAAATTTTTGTTAATGTCGTTTCAAAAATATCAAAAACTGTGTGTGTGGATCAGACGGGTGTCTATATACCGGGTGTTTGATTAAGCGGGGCCACCGGCTGTATCTCAGAAAATATGCATCATAGAATGTTGCGGCAAAAATTTGTACAGTAAAATAGATCAAGAGAAAACGCTTGAAATAATCAATACCATAAAAGATAAATACACGTTTTTAAATGCCAAATCAGGCCATGTTGAAAATATCAAAATCTTAATCTACACCTCATTTTTTTTTTTTTGGCTTTCATATAAGACGCAGGGGAGAATGGAAACGTCTACTAATTTAAATGCCTGCAACTTTAGTAAGGTTTAATCGAATTTAATAAATTTAGGCACATTTAATTGATAATTAAATAAACTTGAAAACGTCTCCCTGACGCTTAACATCAAAACTAAAGTAAATCAAACTAATTTACTTTAGTTTTGATGTTAAGCGTCAGGGAGACAATTACCAGATTTTTGGATTTTCTTAACGTTTTTAAATTGGAAGGTATACTTTAGTTGTGCTAGTTAATTAAAATAAAAAATACTGCAAAAACTAGTGAAAACCGCATCGCGATATTATTATCCTAGCCGGAGATATAGTGAATATTTTACAAATTGGAGGTATTTTACACCAGGCACTCTATAAAAATAATATAAAATCTAGTAGGCTGCTGGGTTAACAAACATTGTATTCTTGTTTCATGTTGTAAGAGGTAAAACAATTTTTTCTTAAAATAATGTGCTTCTTGAAAACTTTAATATTTTATTAATTCAAGATGTGAGAAAATCAATGATTGTCAAAAATATTGAAATGAAAAAGACTATGATTTGTAAAAATTAACGCATATGTTTATTGTTTATTTGGGAGTATATTTTAACTAATTTATAATTGCAATTAGAACAATTTATTCAAATAATAATAATAAATAATTAACAAAGTGAAACTAATTTGAAATTATTATTAACTACACTTAATGGTTTTTTTGTTGCCTATTCAAAAAATTAAATAGTCATTGATGTAATTTGCATTTTTTTTTAACTCTGAAAAGTAAACAACCAAACCCTGTTGGCCAAGTCAGTCTTCTAATATTATCGTATGACTACATTTGGACAGACAACAACAAAAATCATTAACGCCCGGTATTATCAACACATTTTAAAATACAGTTAAGCTTAAATCATATTTAGGAGTAAATATGCAGTATTACCAACCAGTTTGGTGGCAATTTAACTTGACGTTTCTAACTTTGAGGTTTAATTACAGCCATTTCCGTTCGATTGTCGCTATAAATACACGTTAACGTTAATAATCATGTCAAATTTCACCAACGACTCTTCGGATGAAGAAATATTTAATTACAGACAAAAAAGATTCATATGAGTATGTATCTAACAACATATGTAGGTAACAGAAGACTTCAAAAAAATATAAAAATGTGCCGAAAAAAAATTCTTAGAACCATGTCGTTCAAACATTGTATTACATAAATAATACAAACTAATATACAGGGACTTTTCTTTCAAGCATACGTACTCAAAATTCACCTTATTTTCTTTAATCTTTAGATATTCGTTGTTTTTTTTTTTAGAAGAGTTCCAAATCTAAATTTTACGTCATGCGCCACGCGTACAAAACAAAAATATTGTGAATTTATGTACATTTGAACCTCACTTGAAATCAGTGTTTTATAGGCGTGGCGCAAGAAGTAAAATTTCGAGTTTAGAAAAGCCCAGAAAATTGGTCTCGGGTCGCTGCGCAACCCTCGACAAATTATCACGGGGTTTTTCTAAACTCGAAATTTTACTTCATGCTTAGTCTGGGAGTGGAAAACACTACTTAAAAGTTTCAAATTAAGCTCTTTTGAAAAACAACGGATGTCGGAAAATTTACAGCTCATGCATATGTTTACCTAAAAGAAAAATTCCCTGTATAACCAAATAAATGTTTTATAAATCGACACACAAACGAGCTGACTGCAAATATTAGAGGTTATAATTCAGTGTTACCCGTCTGCAAATATGAAATTTACCAAAATGCCATATACAATCTATTGCCAACAGATCTTTAAATGATATTTACCTAAAAATCCTTTTCAAAGATTCATAATACACATGACAATTTTAAATGTACCTTTAACCTTAACATCATTTAACTAAATTCCTGTTTAAAAACAGTTAATTATACCTGGCGTAAGTGTAGTTAATTTTAACTTTAAATGAGTTTCATTTTATTACTTATTAAATTAGTTTTAATATTCACGTCAGTAAGCAATAGCAAGCATAGCCTACTCTATTTTAATATTTTTTATATTCATTGATTTGCTGACAAATTTTCCTAAAATAATATAAACGTTTTGACGAGGCCCTATTATTTAATAAAATATGTGTTATACCTTTTGCACATTAAACAAAAATATATTGTTTACTTACCCTACAGCCTACTAGATTTTATATTATTTTTCTAAAGTGCGTGGTGTAGAATTACCCCATTCTGTCAAATTTTCATTATATCTCCGGCTAGGATACAGACATCGGGATACGGTTTTCTCTAGTTTTCACAGTAATTTTTAATTTAATTAACTAACGTAACTAAAATGTACCTTCTAATTTGAAAATATTAAGAAAATTGAAATATTACGGTGTCGTGCCCTCTGGCGCTTTATACCAAAACGAAAGTAAATCAGTGTCAATAACGTTTTAACGTGCATTCAATTATAAATCAAATGAACCTAAGTTTATTAAACTCGGTTAAGCCTAACTAAGGTTACAGTCATTTATATTAGTAGACTTTTCCATTCTTCCATGCGTCTTATATGAAAGCAAAATAAACGAGAAGATAGTTGACAGTAAGTAACATTTTGCGTATATTAAGATTTTAAAATTTTAGAAGTAGATTAATTTAGCAATTATTTGGTAAACACTTGTTTTTATCTGTTTCGAAAGAGATTGCGCTCTGTAGCGGCAAAGCTAAAAAATATTTCCAGCGATTTCTCTTGGCTACTTTTGCTAAGACATTTTTACCGCAATATGCTACAATGCATAGTTTCTGAGATACGGCCGATGGTCACCCTTAATCAAACACCCGGTATAACAACAAAGCATATTTTGTGTGATCTAATGTAAGGGATAGCCAAATCTGGTCTATTTCTTGTGATGTTGATATAAGATGAGCTTTATCATTACATTTTACATAAATGGCCACACCTTCACCTGTATTATCTATCCCATCTAAATAGGACGTACCCGTCAACATGTATTGCATTACTGTCTATATCTTTATTGAGCCAGGTTTCAGTGACTCCAAACAAATCAAAATGATTGTATAGAAGTATACTTTTTATGTGGATCATTTTGGCTAAAAGTGATCTTATATTTAAGAGACTAATTTTTAATACAAGTAGGTATGCGTAAAGAATTTTTTTTTAACATCGTTTATTAAAAGAGTTTGTGTTGCCCTTTCGCCATCCTTGAGTTTAGCAAATATTTTCCCTTTCTTAACCAACATACATTTATATCCGTTTTTACTATAAGTCGTTAAATGTTCATTCAAATCTATTATATTATTTTTCCCAATTAGTCCACAATCTTCTACTTTAATCATTTTTATTTCTCTGCGCCGTTCCATCATTCTTTGTTTTTCAATTTCACCCATAAACTCGATATTTTACTTCATGAAGTAGAAACAATTGTTAGAAGTTTCAATTATTAAAAGTATAAATAATAATAGCCGGGAGTATGTTGCTCGAAGAACCCCAGAAGTTACGAAAACTGGTTTTGAATATAAAGTGCCTTTTTACCAATTGTGAAGATAATCCTAATCATCATATGAATTTAGATTTATAGAACGTATAAGGATGTTGGTTTGTTATTTTTACAGTATGAACACATAGCATTTTTTCGTTTTAATTTATTTTGTCATAGTTGACATATCCTTAAGTAACCTTATAAATGTTTATATATTGAGCATTGACGTAATAATGTGTCTAATATTTTAAATTAAAACTATTGTACCTGTTTTGATACAAATAAAATTGCGTCTAATACAAAAGAGGGAAAGTATTGTTTTCGCGAACATTTTCAAATCAATAATGTTAGTGGATATATGCATTTTGAGCTCCCCGAGTTGATTAAGACCAAGACAAGGTCAAGCCCGCGAGCCCCCCCCCTGGGTGCGTGCCTGGAGGCTTACAAAAAAAGTTTAACAGGAATAAGAAACATTTAGTAGGTGAAAGCTATTGATTTCAATTATCTAACATGGGGGAAAGTACTATGATAGACATCAATATTTATTTGTTTAGTAAAAAAGTTTCAATACTTATAATTAACATTTAGTGCAGGCTAAATAATTTATTTGAAATTAAATATATTTTGGGTTGTTTTTAATTTGAAACTTTAAGAACTGTTGCCACTCCTTGATTAAGCATGAAGTAAAATTTCAAGTTTAGAAAAGCCTGAAAATCCAAATGTTTAGGCTTTTCTAAACTCAAAATTTTACTTTATGCGCCAGACGTACAAAACACTAGAATATTGTGAAATTTAAAATATATCGCTAAGATATGTACGTTTATGATTCATAACCGACTGTTTCATTTTTGGCTAATACATTTTACAAAAAAAAAATATCTTACAAATATTGTTCAAATTTTTATTTAGATCAGTTTTATTGTATCCTCTGAAATAGTTTTTTTCTACTTTCATCAATCAGCTTTAAATCTAATTATTAAAAAAAATATTTTTCTAGAGATACAGGTCAAATTTTAAGAAATATAATAAAATTATTGCGAAAGCCATATTTATTAATGATGCATTTCCTTCTCATAAAAAAATGTGTAATCTATTTCATCCACATCCTAGAACTAATGACTTTTCAAGGCCAACTAGATGAAGCTGTAATGCGAAAGGGTGTAAATTAATAATTTCGCGCACCCTCAATTACAGCCCACACACGACATCATCAACAAAACACATCAATCTAACATTTTTGACACAACACACTCTCAAAAAGGGAAAAAAAATTGGGAAAACTAATAAAGATTAATTACGCCGTTTTACAAATTAATCCTACAACAACTTAATAAGCAAACAAATAAAGGGCGCACATTCCACACAACCCTTCCAAATCGGGGACCAGACGAAATTAGATCCGAAAACCAGACAGAATTATATCAAGAGGATTGAATTATAATTGCAAATGTTGGTCAGTTTCGGGAAAAGTTATTGCGCCTCCAATCAAGGGTGAGTCCATTCGGGGTTGGATAATTAAGGGGTTCGCTCAGTGGGTGGGCCCTTGCGATGGCAAAGCGTGATTGATGATGGTAGGATCAAAGGAGCGATTTTTGGCTTCCGAAATCATTAGCGGATCGATTATTGCGTGCGAAATACTTTCCTTTTATCGTATTTCGAAATCTGATATGCGTTCAGGAAGCGTTTAAAAATAGCTTAGAGTGCATTAATAATTCATGTTCCATTTTCAGTTTGGAAAAGTAGTAATTTTCTTAAAAGTTTATTTATAATATAGTAATTTTCTTGTTGGTTTTGGAAAGAGGTAATTATGATAATCATTTTAGAGCTGTTCGTTTTAAAGGTGAAATCCTTTCAAATATAGAAAAAAAATAATGTTTTCATTTGTGATAATTTCTAAAGGATGTTTATTAAATATCTGGGAAGGTTTATTTGAAATTATTCGTGCACGCAATTATGCACTTGCGAATGACTTTTCAATAATAGGTTTGTATGAAAAGAATCGCATACGCAATCTTCAATTCGTATGCGCAAATTCACTCAAACACTACTCGCAAATTGACAGAGACTGTCAGATTTTCATTTAACTTCTGCGTTTTGAGAATGATATTCCAAAATCTTCTCCAAATAGAAGCAGTTCTAGAATTACCAGAAGATCAAACAGAATGATTAAAAATACGAAATAATTAATTTATAAAATATTGACAAAATGTTAAATAGCTATGTACTAGTTTTTGTAGAGGGATCGGCAGTTTGTAAAACCACAAGAGCAATATGTTATTTTACATACAGTGAGTGTTTATTTCGAGTATACATATACGCTATAAATTATTTTATAATTTTAAGTTTATAACGAGTGTTTTCAATCCTTGATCAAGTATTGTTCTAGTTTAGAAAAACCTAAAAATGTTTATTAATTTATTACGTGAGATCAAACATAAAATCAAGCTAAGTCTACTATTCTGAACTTCACATCAAATCAGTGTTTTGTACGCCTGGTGCATGGAGTAAAATTTCGAGTTTGGTCACACCGCTTCGCGGAGCGACCAATCCAAATTTTAAGGCTTTTCTAAACTCGAAATTTTACTTCACGATTAACCTGCGAGTGGAAACCCTCTTTCTAGGGAAATCATTAAATGCGAATAATTTTCCATGCATTTAATAACTTTTATCGTGATTTGCAGGAAAATTATCGGAACAATTTTCAGGCTTTTCTAAACTCGAAATTTTACTTCATGCTTAATCAAGGAGTAGAAACACTCGTTAGATGTTACAAATTTCCTGGTTTTATAATAACAGGGAATGCTGGAATTTTTTATTTAGTTATTTATTAGTCAAAAGTTTTAGTTTTTATGTTTTTTCATTAATGATTTAATTTTATTATTTTTAGAATATTTCCTATTTTTTATTATCAACCTTTTTTATTATTTTTTTTGATTTTGCGGTTGGCCAATTAAATTTAAATGCTTACATTATATATGCAATTAATAAATATCAGGTGAGCTTTCGAAGATCGAATTCATTTATTAACTGTTTCATTTTAAATGCTCACAATTTCTATTCTGGATAGATAATTTTGATTATCTGTATTGGATAATCGAAAATGATTATTGTTAAGTAAATTATAAAAATATAAAATTATTTTGGCTATAAATATACTTTAGGTGATTATTTTATGAAACGCTAAGCAAGGATCAAATTAATGAAGGAAACTTCAGATATTCATAATACCAATGTTGGTGTAGATAATTTTAGTTTTTGCATTTAATCAATTAAAGACTACTTTTTGGGATTATTTCTGATAATTTATAACACTTCAGGTAAAATCAATATAATATTTTTTCATGTGAAGTTCTATAAAATTATGAAAACAACGTTAAAGTTTAATCACATGATAAACAGAATTTTATATGACCAATTACAATATTGGGCGATTAAAAACGAAATTGCAGAAAATGAGAATTAAACATAATTAGATGCAAGAACCTTGTCGAGACTAAATAGTGTTCACCGAAGTTAAAAATATACAAGATATTTCAATGTTACAATTTAATCAAAGTATTGAGAGTGTTATTCCAATTTTAATTATTTTAAATATACCATGTTCTGTGTACTTTTGTTTTAATGTTTTGATGATAAAATTTGATGTTTATTAATATGTTAAATATCATCCACATCTGTAAAGTTTTTTAAGTAATAATTTAAATAAGTTTCTAAACTAATAATGACATTTCGATACCATATAATATTAACTTTTGATAAATTAAACAAGTCAATTTTTAAGAATTTTTGTGTTATGTGCACAAATGCTTATTTATTTCTCGCTTAGTTAAATGAAACGAGCCCTAACTTCATAAGAGCGTTTAATTTGAAATTTATAACGGATGTTTCCTATCCCTGATTAGGCATGAAGTAAAATTTCGAATTTAGAAAACATTGGAAAGTTGATAACATTTAAATTTCAATTGTGGCCAATCAACGTTGATTTGATAATCTGTTGATTTTTTACCATTGTTTCGTTCAGCTAAAATTGTTGATTTTATTGCATAATTATAATTTTAGCTTAATATTTTAAGAAGATGCGTTGTGATAATTTATATGTTTAGGAATATCAAGCTTCTAACGAGTGTTTTCAATCCCAGATTAAGCACGAAGTAAAATTTCGAGTTTAGAAAAGCTTTAAAATTTGGTGTGGTCAAAAACAAATTTTCAGGCTTCTCTAAACTCGTAATTTTACTTCATGCGCCACGCGTATAAAATAATAATTTAAAGTAAAGTTTAAACTATACTGCTTAAGTCTACTTGGGCTTGATATGTACTTTACTTTTATTCATTTTGAACCCACATCCCGATACAAGATTCAATAAGCCACACTTTTGGACATCCTTTAAGGAAAAAAATGCTTTTATTTTCTTAAGCTACCATATTTTTTTAAATGTTTAACAGCGTATTCTTTAGCTCTATATTTGCAATACCACATTTTGTGAAGCATATTACATAGAATTAATTATGCAAAAAATGACAATCAATTGACAAATACAAATTGACAGATTATCAAAAATATAGAAATGCATTCCATTTTACAGCAAATTTGCAGTGTTGCCATATCTACCCTTCGCATAATTTGCATGTGATCATTACAATATTTGTGTGATTTCAAATAAACCACCCATCGCAATTTTTCAATACGTGTGCGAATTTAGTATTCGCAAATGTTCGCATGCGAATTTTTACGAGTAATTTCAAATAAACCCCCCTGGTCAAGAGAAACTATTTACTGCTCCAGGTTTACAAATTAAGCTTACATGTAAAATTTAATAATAATATTCGCTTAGTAATTTCTATTAGGTGATGATTAATTAAATACTGAAATATTTGTTTTATTTATACTGATTTATAATATAATCATTATTTCCCAAAATGTAAAAATACAAGTAGTCCATTAACTTGATATTTTGGGTTTTGTGATATATTAGATTAAGATAGTAAAAATCAAAAAATACCAACCTATAATGAATATTTATTTAAATAATAAACAAAAAAATTTGCAAACCCCACGTAAGACTAATTTTATCTACGATCTAAATAAAAACACTTAATTTATGTATCGATTAATATGCGTAAAGCTCTATTTTTCAGCACAGGAGTTAAAATTGCCAATGTATTTTAAATGGAAGTTACTTTTTTAAGCACTTGTATCTACGAAAAATGCTACAAAATTAAATCTTTTCTACATCTCTAGCTCAAAAAATGTAATTATTTGCGATTTTGGTCCAATTTTCTGAAATTTAAATGTGTATATATTTAATAATAATAATAATAATGTTTATTGCCCAACAAGATACAAATTCCCAATTACAAGACAATTTAGTATAAACAACAAGTTTTAAAACTATAAACTAAAAATAATAACATTTCACTCCGTAACTAACAAAATTTTAATAAGGATGTCAATGGTTGAAAAAATACGTCACAAGTTGGTGGAAGTTGATTAAACAAATTGATCACATTAATAGGCGATTTTAATTAAAAATTAGTCCTATTATACTTCATATTTATAACGGCTTCACATTTAAATCTAAAATTAGATATTTTTCTTTTTCTATAAGTGCACAAATTTAAAATAAATCTAAAATTGCAATTGTGTTGATTTACCATGGCATTACCCATATAGTCAAAATTAACAGCAGTTTTCACGTATTTTTAAATTGCTGCAGTCATCCCGTTAAGTATACACATCTTGAACACAAAAATCTATCCTTAACCAGTCAGTTAACGAGTAATAGATATATGAGTCTTATGTAATAATTACCATATCAGACACATAATTGAGCCTCCCATATAATTTGTTCCGAATCTAATTGACATTTAACTTGAACCAAATAACCAAACATAAATCCACAACCTTTTATCTAGAACATTCGTAAAATATCAAACATCTCAAAAAACAAACATGTCGCAATTACACGGGTCACTAACATGGTTAGTTACCTAAGTAAAAGTCGCGCGCCGCTCATTATTTCATTTTTTGTGGGTCGAACGCCAACCTAATGACAATTTTTAGTAAAACAAACAAACTTCTAAATAGATTTAGAAGACAATTCATTACGGCAATTGTGTGTCATTATAACTGTAAAGGTGGATGCAGGTATTCAATTAAATAAATACAAATGGCCGGGGGTGTATTTGGGGAGCGGCCCGGAGTGACATTAATGAACTTTGGGGCTTTTCTGAAATTTACCAAATGTGATTTTTTTGGTAACCGCAGGGGTGGGCAATTACGTGGTGTATAACAAACGAGCGATAAGAATTGATATATCCGGTGTGAAGAATTCTGGAAAATGGAAGAATACATGTAAAATTCAACTAACGGTTTTAAAATTATGTATGAACACACTTTTCCCATATTATAAGAAATACCATTATTAAATTTATAAACCGTTAGTATAACTAATGCAGAATGAAAAGAGACTAGCAACAGTAATACCGGTGTACCGGTTAATCGTGTTACCGGTAAATCTTTAAAAGTACTCTACAAAATGTACCGATAAATTGCCAATTTTTAACAGAAATTCAGTTAATTAACTTAAGTGAAATTCAGTTAATTAAATGAAATAAAGGAATTTGATATATGGATGCCTTTTTATTATGTACGTGTATGTGTTTTTGAGTTGTACTAAATCAGTGGTTAATACGCCTGGCGCATGAAGTAAAATTTCGAGTTTAGAAAAGCCTGAAAATTTGGTTTAGTGGCTTCGCTTCGCTACGCAACTAAACCAAATTTTCAGGCTTTTCTTAATTCGACATTTTACTTCATGCTTAATCTAGGAATAAAACACTCGTTATATCTTCAAATTGACCGTATTTATAATATGCATAAATACCTAAATTAACTCAAAAGAACAAAATTTACGGGTTTGAGCTTAGCAATTGATGTTAATATTATATTTTAGGTATAGTATTGTAGATAAATAGCTAAAAGTATTATTATTTAATAAAGAAATGATCACTTTAACTACTATTCATAATCTTACCTCAAATTTATAACCTTAATTTTTTAAAGCACTCCTAAAATTAATATATTTTTTTATTATGTTTAAAATATTCGAGAAACAATAATCCAACATCTGTTTACTCTCATGATACATTTTCCAAAGAAAAACAAATTTTAGGGCATATTTAATGTACGTATTTAAAAAAACTGGGTATTCGGGAATACGAATCCGAATACTTTTTCAGAATAATCACGAATTCGAATATGAATTAGAGTATTTTATCTTTTTGTCAAACATAGAAAGTGACTTTCTTCTATTTATTAACAAAACAAAACTGTCCATTATGATAAAAATGTGGACATTGGTTGTCTTCGTTTATTTATTCAAAAAAATCAAACGCGTTTAATGGTGATAAAATTGCTTATTTAAAAAAACTTTTTTATTGTAATTTTAAAACCTTGCAATAAAATATCTTTAGTTTAGTTTATATTAATCACTTGATGATACATTATTGAATATTTAGAAATAAAGTGATTTTTATTAATTTACAATTGTTGAATACAGTATGTCAACATACAGATATTTACAAAATATAAATTTACAATATGCCCAAAATATAAAAACGATATTTGAGTAACACGACAGATTTACTGTTCAATGCATAATTTATATGCAAAATGAAACATCAGGTCAAATTATTCTCTTACCAAACTAAATGAACCAACAGGAAATTCAAATAAATTGAAAAAATTACAGGGAATGAATATTAATTGAAATTCCTTGTAATTCCCTGTATTTTTTTCAATTTATTCCAATCATTCAGTTTGGTGAGAGAATAATTAGACCTGATGTTGCGTTTTGCATATAAATTATGCATAGAACAGTAAATCTATAACACAAATGTTCGTTGTATAATTCAATATCTGTCGGAGTGTTAGCTCGATAAGTAGTTATTTCAATGAATATTTAGAGACTTTTCGTTTGCAAATATTCTCCAAACTATTAGTAAACTTATATTTTTCCATACAGATATTTTCGATTTTATTGTTAAAATAAAAATAATTTGAACTTCGGATTTTTATAAAGCTCACATATATTATGTTATTTCCTGGCAATATATAAATATTAGAATTTGCTTACATTTTATTTTCTGCATAAATTGATCAATGAAATAAAATTGAATAAATAATTAACCAATACGTTTTTGAAAAGTAAGATATATATAAATACTATGATATAAAATTAAATTTTTTTAAGGATTTTAAAAAATATAAATGCGAATTTATTGTCTTTCGACAAACATTTTGTCTGGTTGCAACTTTTTCAAATTTTGTAAGTAGCTGTTTAAACAAATATTTTCGATACAAACATTTTGTAGAAACCGATAAAATCGCTATGATTTTTTTATACTACATTACGAGTTTTTATAAAATATATAAAATAAAAATATATTAATTATCAGATATCAGTTGTCTCAGATATCTCAAAAATTTAATTTCTTGAGCTATGTCCCGTATTGATGCTTTAACCAACGCCGCAGTAAGAGAATCCAGTTAACGCCCTCCAAAGTTGACAGTCATAATAAATGTCATGTGCTATTATAAACTGTCGCCTAATGTTAACTGTCACTACTGACGAATGCTAATATCCGCTGTCGACGCCGACTTATGGCCAATAAACGTCAACTGTCAAAAGTTAGCTGTTAAAAATATGTAAAATACATATCTAGTATAAAAATAAAAAAACATGCGTTAAAATAACTTGTCTTGAATAAAGAAAAACACACAAAATTGTTGAACATTGTTGAAACGACAACAATAGCAGAAACATCGAGTTTTTGTGAGTCAATATTGACAGTTGACATATTTAACAGAATAATGATAATTTTAACACTTAATTCTTTTTCTATTTTGACAGTTTTCACAGTTACTCACTCTCATATATCATAACGATAACGTTTGATATAAAATTGGTATCTTCTCGATGCTGGTTGATATTTTTTTTGTAGTATATAATATTTACCTTGACAGTGTCATTTGTTAAGATATAGACAGTCAGTATATTCAAATGGTTACACTACGTTGACATCTCAATTTACGAGGTTTTTATAGTTTTTTTTTATGGTAGCTATAGCAGTTTTAGAAAGTTTTTGGCACTTATATTATAATGTTGTTTTATGTAACAGTTATGACATATTTTGAGGGTTATAATATTTTTTGACAATTGTAAATATAATAAAAAAGTTGTTTTTTGTAAAAATTGTGATATTTTTGCCAACTTTTGGCAGTTATTTATATTTTTTTACATCAGTAACAATTGTTTTGATAATTTGACTATTATTGAAAACTATGATATTTATAGATATCTATGTACTCGTTAATTTTCAAAAATATTCGACATTGTTTTTTGACTGGAGTTAAAAAATATTAAATATATGTATTTATGCCCCCGATAGTGGCAATTTAATTCAATTCAAATTATAACCGACACTTAGAAAATAATACATACTTCAAATATTTTAGGCAAAAAAATGTCTCGCATTTATCAGAAATTGAAGTTTTGTAAATAACGTATCATTTTTGTCGAAAATTGTCTATGCGTTGTAAATTGATATTTTTATCATTAATTTACTCTTGAAATAAATTGATAATTTTAACATAATTGTTAGTTTTGCAGAAAACGACTGTCTCATAAATTAATATATTTTCATTATTCACATAAATTAAAATTGTTCTCAGTATATCGCCAATCAATGTTAATGACTATAATGGAATGTCATTTTCGACATATAAATTGGCATTATTTGACAGTATTGTATGAAATATGATTTGTTTCGGCTAATGTGATATTATTACATGTTTTTTCGTGACAGTGATCATATATTTTGACAAATATTTAAAACAATTTTTCGACAATTATAATACATTTCCGATATTTTTGGCAGTTACAAATAAAAAAAATGAGTGTTATAATAACAGGAAATAGTCTAATCTTGACAAGAGTGGAGTCAAGTTTGTAATTATTTGAGTAACATTTCCTTGTAATCTTAAGAAATAAATGTCAATTTAACCCTAACGTCCCGATTGGTACATATATGTACCAGTGAAGTTTTAAACTGCCTTAAAAATAAATTATGCGTGTTAGAGAAACGAGGATTGTACCATGCCGTAATATTGAATTCGGTTGCGCGCCTTAGCTTATACATATGTCGCATTTTGAGGTTAGCTATTTATTTTCAAGTAAATAGTGATATGGTGAAGTAATGTCTTGTGCTAGAAGTGCTTTTTAGTCCAGTAAGATGTAAATATATTATAAACTGTTTAGTATATTCTATGTAAAAGGGCTTTAAATGGCGTCAACAAGCAGGTATGCAGTTTTCGTGTCTATTTTTTTTGATAACCTATATTTTTGTCACATGGTACACATGTGTACCAGCCGGTGTTTTCACTGGTATAAATATGTACCGTTCGGTGTTTTCACTGGTATACATTTGTACCATCAGGCTTATAAATGTTATATAGTTATTTAAAATTTCAATGAAATAATGGTCGTAAATAATTAATTAACAATAATGTAATTATATTTTAGAACTAAAAGGAAAGATATGCCCTTGACTGAAGAAGAACTAGAACAGATTGCTGAAATTTCACTTTTTCTTCTGGATCCAGTGACAATTATGAACCTAGTGAAGATGAAGATTCAGATAGTGATTCATATACAGAGAACAAATCTAGAGCTGCTAATAACACCACCATAGCTTTTGAGGAACAAACTTTTGAGAATTCTGGATCGGATTCTGGTTCTGAAATAGAACAGGAAATTGCTACTGGAAAAGAAATAAATCGAATTCTTGATTGGGAAATTCCTGATGATATATTTGAGCCTGCAAAATTGCTGCCAACTACTGATAGACCTTGTAAGCTTAGTGAAGATATTAGCAAGCAATTAAGTCCGACGCAACTTTTTCATAAAGTATTTCCTCATTCTCTTTACATAAAAATAGTGGACTCTACTAATCAGCGTCTTGATCTATGGAATAAATCCAAAAAACACAACGTACAGCTGAAAGATAAGGGAGAAATCCAAAAACGATTGGGCTGCATGATTTTTATGTCTTACAACAGACTGCCTGGCCTTAAGCACTACTGGAGCCAAAAAGAATCCATGGGGAATCGTACTATTGATAGGACTATTTCTCGCGATCGATATATGATCTTATCATCAAAACTTTATTTTTCTTCGCCACAAAAACCGCCGACAGCATTCAAAACCTACTATATTGATGAACTTATATCATGCTTCAAACATACATTTTCTAAGTGTCGGAAAGATTCTCAATATCAAAGTATTGACGAATCAATGACAAAATTCAAGGGGAGATCGTCTTTGAAACAATACATGCCGCTAAAGCCAACTAAACGAGGGATCAAGTTGTGGTTCCGGTGTGATGCTCATTCGGGATACACCTATGATATGAATATATATTCTGGCAAAGGATCTCCTATTGATGGCAATGGCCAATCTCTGACTCTTGGAGAGCGGGTGGTCAAATCTCTTGTTTCAACAATCAAAGACAAAGATGTCGTACAATGTTTCGACCGATTTTTTACAAGCGTACATCTATTAGAAACTTTAGATTACGCAGCTTTAGGTACCTGCATTGCAAACCGAAAAAATATACCCGTTATGGGAGCTAAACTTCAACGCGGACACTCTCAATTCAGATCTACTACCTCAGGATTTTTATGTATGAAATGGCAAGACACTAAGGAAGTTATTGTACTCAGTAATTGTCACAAGCCTAATCTTACCACAGTTACTAAAAAGACTAAAACTGGAGAACAACAGATAGTTGAGTGTCCGGAAGCTATTGCATTTTATCGGCAGAAAATGGGCGGAGTTGATCGAGCTGATCAACTCATGGGATTGTATGATCATGATAGGAAATCCGCTAAATGGTGGAAGAAAGTTTTTTTATACTTGCTTCAGTATGGCGGCAGTAAATGCATGGATTATGTATAATGATTTGAGACGGAAGAATGAAAAAATTCCATACCTGTCTTTCATAGTTGAACTTGCTGAAGGATTGATTGTGGAGGGAATAAAAAATTCATCTTTGCGTACTCCCAGAAAGGGAGCTATTTCGAAGAAAAGAAAACTATTTTCAAAAATACCTTTACATCTACCCATAGAAGGGGAAACAAGAAGAAGGTGTGCACGCTGCGCGAGAGAAAACAAACAAACAAGGACTAAAACAATTTGCGTCGAATGTAGTATTCCTTTGTGCAAACAATGCTTTATGTTGTACCATGTAAAATAGTAATTAATAAAGTATTATTGGAATGATTATTATTTCTTATTATTATATATGTTTACTATTTCGTACCTGATGGTACATATGAGTACCAATCTAAAACCCTGCTGGTACACATATGTACCAGGCCCCCTAGCCGCCCCCAAACAAATAATTTTAATTTTAATAGCAGAATTCAATTATATGACACTAAGTTAACATGAATACGTTTAAATTTGCATTTAAAACAAAATATTTATATTTAGGGACGAAAGGGTTAAACACGAATAATTGACATTTTATTTTTTAACGTAGTTTTCCACTCTCAGATTAAGCATGAAGTAAAATTTAGAGTTTAGAAAAGCCTGAAAATTTGGATTTGTCGGGGCGCGCGAGCGAAGCAAGTCGCGCCATGACAAATCCAAATTTTCAGGCTTTTCTAAACTCGAAATTTTACTTCATGCGCTACGCGTATAAAATACCGATTTAAAGTAAAGTTTATAATATATATTACTTATATAGTTAAAATTTCTTAGAAAAGAAGAATAATTCAAATTCAAAACTATTTGAATTCGAGAAAATAAGCTTACGCTTCTTATAGTTTGCACACTTTAAACATAATATATAAAATTACAAAAATGCTATTCGCGAAAATGCAAACAATGTCTTAATTAATAAGACAACTTAAGACAATAAATATCCATTAAAACAACTACATCCCGTGCAAATACACCTCCGGATATTGAATTATACAATGAAATATTTAAAATTATATTTTATTTCATTTGTTACAACGCTCTAACAAAGTATATGTAACGTTTAGGTCAAATTATCTGAAAACCAACTAACAAATAAAAATAAAATTGAAAGGAGAAATAAGAAGAAATTAGAAATTAAAGGACTTAGATTAAATCTAATGTCTTAGGCCATCTATAGACGCGTTTTGAGATTTATTTCTCTTCAGTATAGCTTTGCTACTGACGTTTTAAAAAAAAATAGGAATAAAATTGAAATAAACTTCCTTGGAAAAAGTGTTGTGTGTGGATTGCACAGGTACACAGAAATGGATTGAGTGAAAAATATGATCGGTATTTATAGGTAAAAAAGGGATTATGTCATTAGCAGGTGGAAGAATGTGAGAATAAGATTTTAACTATTTCATTGTATAATTCAATATTCGGAAGTGTATTTGCACGGGAAGTAGTTGTTTCAATGGATATATATTGTCTTAAGTTGTCTTATTAATTAAGACACTTATGAAAATTCGGATCTCTGACTTTGATGGCGCCCCTCTGCTTGATGCGCCTGGGGCCGTCGCCCCCCCCCCCCACCCCCCCCTTCTACTGTGGCCCTGGCTCTAACATAATGTTTTACACAAAAATTAGGTTAATGATAAGTTGTCAACAGAGATCTAATTGATCTTCCAAACAGAATTATTAAAATAATATTTGTAGATATTACACTAATGCTTACAACATAAATAAGAAAATCTAACAAATTAAAAGGTAAATGTATAAATAATATACTAAATAAATATCATTTAAAAATGCATTAAATTAGATAAATTACAAATTTAAAGGTAAATGTGTAAATAAAATAATTAATAAATATAATTTATAAAAGCATAAATGTTGCAAAAATACTAACACTTAAACAAATATAGACATTTGAAGAATTAAAAGTTCAATGTATAATTAAAACAAAATATTAAATAATTTTTTTTTAATAAGAATAAATGTAGCCAAATAAGAATAACAATAACAATTAAAAAATATCAAATATCAATAAACATTGTAATAAAACCTAGTTAAAAACGTATGTATCGGTAAAACATATTATACAATTGAATACCAAATTATCTAACTCCCTTCTGTGAATTAATTTGGCGTACACGTAATTTAAAAAAAATAATTCTAATAAAATGAATTGATCTGCGTATAGTTTTTACTGTTCGCGGTTTACGTGAAATTAAAAATGATATATATGAACTGTTTTCAAAAGAAAAGTCTTAGAATTTTATTCAAAATATATGAAAAGTTATTTGAGATATTTAACTTTTCGTCGAAGAATCTTAAAATACATTTAACTCTGTATACATTCAGTGAATTTTGCTCATTATTTAGGAAAATCGTGTTAAGTTTATTTAATTATCTATATAAAATATTTCCAATAATTATACGTCTATGTAAATTAAAAAATGTTCAGTCAATTTTTTTACATTATTAAAAACGTTTACCAAATGTATTAAATGGTCTATTTATAAAACTTAAAAAGTAACTTGTTTATTTTAAACTTGTAAACATATTTTATAGTATACTGAGTATCGAGAACAGTAATGATTTGTTACCGATCGAAAACAATTGTTATGACGTTTTTTTCACGATCGGAGACAAGCAACATTTCGTCGCAATTATTATGAATATGTCACTGACGTTTTATCAAATATAATTAGTGAAATTTGCCTTCTTTCAATTCTAATCGAGTTGCTTTTATCAGTTGCCATGAATGGTAAGTTTCATTTACCGTTCACCGAATGTTAAGTAGCACTTAAGTTGCACTTTTCGAAGTGTTATTTATAGCGACTTGGTGAACACAACCTACCGTCCTGGAAATAGATATGGTAAGTATTCAAAAAGGGTCGATTGTGCAAAAACCCTATAAAGTAAGATAAAAGTCATTCACATTCGTGTAAACTCATTGAATTTATTTAGTATTTAGTTTGATTTCTTCTGTTCAGATCTTCATATTTATAAAAATGTATTATAATATTTCAACGAGTGTTTGCAAGCTTTGATTAAGGATGATTGGTCGCGAAGAGAAGCGACTATTAAACATTAGTTAAACAAAATCATCTAAAATTCTTCATGATGATCATTATGCGTCATTAATTCCCAACAAAATTAGCGACTTTTACGCCAGCTTTAAAACAAATATTAAAAGTAAAACCAGTTAGTATGCTCTAACGAACACGCAAATAACAATTTATTTAACGCTAGTTAACGCCACTCGCGTGTGTTTGTCTTTCTAATAAATTAAATTAATTTATCATTCCCCTAACTGCAAAGTGCAACAAGTTCATTTGAAGCAAGTGTCCGAAACGACGCCCCCTCACATGCGTGCCGAGCCGACCGCAAAAATTGGCCCAATTACCGCGCCTTGGGGAATACTGACTACTTACTACTCGTCATGCACACAAGCAAAAAATATGTTAAACGAAAGTCCCCTTTCGCATTCCGTGCATTGCGAAATGCCCACATATACACACTTTAAAAGTGCAACGTGATTATTCCCTAAACTGATTATAGTCATTAAAGTGATTAAATTTGATTTAATAAAAAGATTGAATAAATTTTAACAGAAACTTTAAAATAATTTAATAATATCAAAAACTTCAATCCCAAGATTACTCTTAGCGTTTATTCTATTGCCTTTCTTGTGGTTTTGCCATGTAAATTTTTCTTTTTGGTATTGTTATTTTATTAATTATTAGCATTTATTAGATTATTCAAGCAATTATTAAGTGTCACTGGTATACTCGTAATTATTATATTTATATAAAATGTTACAACAATTATTACTGAATCAAAAAAATCTTTTGTAGTCAAATTGGTAAAATATAATACACTCCTAACACTTCTAACATCAAATATAAATAGGCTTAATTAATTCCATATTTTAATTAATAAACATTATATGGAATGTGCATTTCCTGAGAATCTAGTTCCTAGAATTTATATATTTATGGATGCTTGTCGCAAACGCACAAATAATCAATACAAAATGTTAATTTACTTCCCATAATTTCCCAACATATTTTTATTATTTACATTAAGCTGATATTATTTATTTATGCAAAAAATACATTTTTAATACAAGTTTTCTTCTTCCGTATTTTCACCTAAATACCTATTCAGTATTCTTCATTAATTACTTGCTTATAAAAGTGCATAGAATTAATCCAAATCGGAAGTTATTACAAACTTCCTATTTTGTTTCAACTAGATATTTTCATCATGTCAATCGAAGGAAGTAGATATTCAATATTTATAATATTCAGTAACTACTTTCATCGTCAACAATTTTTAAAATAATTATAGTTGTATATGTAATAGTGATAGTCACTAGCGGATTTAATGGCCTCAAAATCATATCCTCTTTCAAGATTGATTATAGGAATATTACATACAAAATATTTCTATTTCTTGATATACATTAACGGAATTCAATCCAAAATTGAATCAAAAGAATTTTAAAGAACATAGAAATGCAAAATTGTTACGAACAATTTTAATAAATTACAAGTTTGAGTTTCCTTATTTACCTGTTTACCAATTCATCGGTATATTCAAAAACAATTGCCGGTAATTTGACAAATTTTAACCGGTATTTTGATAAATTAAATTAGCTCTTTACCCACCTATAATTTACCAACATCAGTAATATCCCAACAAATAAATGAATGTATCTAATAGCCGGCTCCACACATTGGCCCACAAGCAAATGTTTGTTCCAACATTTGCTGCAATGTGTGGAAAGAACAGAAAATTTTGGAACAAACGATTTACCATTACTATCTGTCTTATCTATACACAATCTTACTCATTCTACTCAGCCGTTTTATATATATCCCTCCAACGAAATGACGTGCTGTAAAGTACGGGCGATTAAATGGAAATACTTTTTTTGAAACTTTATACCTTCAAATATAAAATTATTTTTATTTGTTAATAACATAAAATATTAAGCTAATTTTTGTTGAGAAGAAGACGTAATTTGTTTTGTTTTTATTTTATTAATTAAAATCTTGATAATAAAAAAAGTATCCCCTTAAATTACTTTTTTGGTTTTTAAATTAATCGAATTCCAATATGATCATTTGGCAATAGCGTTAGAGTGATTGTAAAAAATTATAATTTAACCCTATCAGTGTAAATACAATATTTACTTCATTTCTTTTTCATGTTTGGCGAACTCCATAGTTCATATGTGTGTGTGCACGTGAGCTAATGATACGTTACCAGAAATACGGCCACTTAAATATTATTGTTCTGCATACAATGCGATCGCCGAAACTGGTTGCGCGCTAATTTCATTTTTCAGAATTGGAAGGTGAAAGATGCACAAAAAGAAGAGGAATAACGGCCGCTAAAATATTTGGTATCCCACAGGGTGAAAAGATCCGTCTAATTGTGAGAACACACGTTTCATGGTGATTATCTAGCTGAAATATTTTACACGAAATTAAAAACAATTCTACGTTACTTTAAGGTTAACATGCGTGTCAATGGAAATTTAGAATACTTGTACGAAAATGTTGTTCAAATTTCTAATTTCAATACATTTATTATTGCTTTTAAATGAGATTTTTATCTTTTGTTGCTTTAATGCATAGATAATTAACTTCAAGTGTTACTATTTTGCGCACTACTGCCTTAATCAACAATGATATATAAGCTTTATAAGAATTTTCAAACGATTTTTATTTTCTGTCATCATAATCATAATCATAATCATTTCTTTATTTCCAATAGAATTACATATAATTCGAGGGTGGGCCAAGTAAAATAGAATTAAAATGGTATGAAATAAAATAAAAACAGTTTGTGGGACATTACATGCATATTAAAATATAAATAAGAATAAAATATAAGTAAAATTTTAATAATTAAATAAATAAAAGTTACTGCGTATAGGACATTACGACATAGTAAAATTGAGTTTACCCATATATGACATATTATTACAAACACATTAAAACTTGTATATAGGACAACACTACAAACAAATTAAAATTTCTGTATAATTGAACATAACAAACATATTAAAATATTAAACAATATTAAAATTAGCCTTAAGTTGAACATTACAAACATATTAAAATTGGTGTATAATTGACAACACTAACATTAAATTAATAATGAAAAAATTATGTAAATTACAAAATTATATATCATAGGCTTTGCGATATTCATCTACTGTATAAAAACTATGATCAAGTATAAATTTTTTTAGAGCTTTTTAATCAATATTAGTTTATCGCGTAATTAGCAAATTTTAAATTAATTTAATATTGCAGCCAGGATTTCGTCTTATCAAACTTTAGCAGTGTGTTTTGAACTTCACTTTATATCAGTGCGTTGTACGCGTGGCGCATGAAGTAAAATTTCGAGTTTAGAAAAGCTTAAAGATTTGGTTTGATCGCTTCGCTTCGAGGAACAAACCAAATTTTCAAGATTTTCTAACTTCTAAATTTTAGTTCATGCTTAATCAGGGAGTGAAAAACACTTAATAGATGAAAATATACCTCAGCTGTCAAAATTTTTGTCATAACTTTCAAAATAAAAGAAAAACAATAACATAATCATCATTATAGTTTAATTCAAACTTGTATTAAGTTGTCACGATAGACTATACAGAGAGTTTTAAGTAACACCGAACATGCCAGAAAATGTTCACTGTACATTTTCCTATGTTCGATTTGTTCTGGGACGCATCAAAGCATTCAGTGCAATGTGATTAGCTACGATTTCCAATGGTAATATAGTCAACCCAATTTACATTCTTCTGGCTGCGATTTTAATGGTTACGATTTTTAGTTCTAATGAAAATTAGGACTAATGTAAATAGGATACATGTAACGTCAAAATAAAATATGTCAGTTATTAAATCTTGTGCGTTTATAATAAGTGCAGTGTGTGGGAATATGGAACATACTTTTTTATCCAAAGCAAGACATCGGCATTTCAAGACAATCAAGATTAATACTGTCGTGAAACATTTTCTGTAAGTCTTTAGACATTCCTTGTTTTTTTTTTTCAAGTTTAATTTGAAGCTTTAAACGAGTGTTTTCCACTCCCAGGCTAAGCATGAAGTAACATTTCGAGTTTAGAAAAGCCCCGTGAAAATTTGTCGAGGGTCGCGCAGCGACCCGAGACAAATTTTCTGGGCTTTTCTAAACTCGAAATTTTACTTCATGCGCCACGCGTATAAAACATTAAAATATTGTGAAATTTGTGTATATTTGAACTACACTTGAAATCTGTGTTTTATACGCGTGGCGCATGAAGTAAAATTTCGAGTTTAGAAAAGCCCAGATAATTTGTCTCACGTCGCTGCGCGACCCTCGACAAATTTTCACGGGGCTTTTCTAAACTCGAAATTTTACTTCATGCTTAGTCTGGGAGTGGAAAACGCTCGTTTAAAGCTTCAAATTGAACTCATTTTAAAAAAACAACGAATGTCGGAAGGGTTAAAACTTATGCATATTTACCTAAAGAAAATATTTAATTCATTGTAAGTTACGCATTCAATAAATTAATAAATACACCTACATTATCTCTATTGAGTATTATGTAAACAAATAAATGAAAATTGAAATGTTTGCCAAATGAAGCAGCACACCTAACACCCCAGTGTTGTTGTGCTGGCAGCAGACCTAGGTGCGGTACTTGCAAACCTGCCTCGCCACGCTGTTCAAATTTGGAATAATTATATTTAAAACTGCCGAATGGCAGTTTTCTGACTGAATTTTTGCTGGTACACCCAAAGTAACGTACTTGGGGTGGTCCTGATCAAATGGCTTACACAATACGCTGAATCGAAGTTCTTAATAAACTTCAGTGAAATTGAAGCAATGTATAAACTTATCTTGAAATATTAGCAAACGGAAGTAACAGGAATCTGTTTTTCTATTATTTATGAATTTAAGCTAACTCTGTTCTCCTCTTTCTCATTTTTCTTTTCTGTTTAATATTAACATTCCATTAGTGATGTAGGCGATTAATGAATGACACATTTCATTTTGACGTTAAATGTAAGTTGCGTTATAACTACTAAAATCAGAGCCAATGAAATCGCACTCAATGCTTTGATGCGTCCCAGAACACATCGAACATAGGAAAATTTACATTGAATATTTTCTGGCATGTTCGGTGTTACATAAAACTCTCTGTATGTAGGCTGAAGCAGACTCGTGTCAAAATTATCAAAAAAAAGTTGAAAATCTTTGGAAAAAAAACGAATTTGTCTTAAATGCGAGATGGTCTTTATGTAAATTTTAATTTTTCGCGTATAATATCATTTTCTTTCTCCGGCGAACAACAAAGGTGATTTTTGACGTGGTTTATTTTTCATTTCAGTCAATATGCGAAAAAATGACGTGCGAGACGACGAACTTGCCACATTCAAAATTATCATAAATGAAAAAACTAGACGGACCATAAACTGAAAACGCACACCTAAAAGCAACCTTGTAATGCAATAAAGATAATTATTGAAGAGACCTCGAGCCAACATACTCAGAAAAAGAAGAATAGTAGAGAGGGAAATAACTAATAAAGTTTATACATGGCAAGTCGTAGAAGAGAATAAAAACAAAAAAAGAGAAAGCATCAGAATCACCTGAAAAAATCTATGAAAAGTGTAATTTGTTTGTTTGTTTGTTTGTTTTTTTTTTTTTTTTTTTTTCGTTGGCATTATAGGATATAGGCTAAACGGTAAGCGATACAAAAAACTAAGATATGTGTCCCGTTCTCTTTTTTAGTGTTAAGTTTAATGGCGCAATTAGATCTACGCTAACTAGATTAGTTTAAAAGGTACAGGGTAATTCTCAAAATCTACTGGTTTTTATTATCTTTTATGACTCGGTTATTTATGGAAATATAAAAATATTTTAGATACGAAAGATTGTTTACTTTTTACGTAGAATCCAGTGGTGTACATAAAGAAAGAATAGATGTATTAATTTTTGAGATATTATCAAAACTAACATTTTCTTAAATAGGACGCCCTATATCTGAGTACCCCAAAATAAAGATTTTTTTTTGTGATTGCAACAATCTTTAACACTTAATATTTTGCTTTGTCTTAAATAGCTCAAATACCAAAAAACAAAAACAAAAAAGATTTTCTAGGCTATGAATTAAATGATTAATATTTTCTTTTATAATAGGTATATTAAAAACCCAGTTAACAAGAATATTGAAACATTGATAAACTAAAACAACAACAACTACAAAAGACAAACAAACATTTATAATAAGTCAACAATTATATATTGCTATCAAAACTTGAGATGTATGGAGTAAGAGGAGTATGTCTAAATCTAATAATTTCATTCCTAAAAGATCGGCGCCAAAAAACTGGATGTAATAAAACATACTCGTCGGCAGAGCTGGGCAGGATTCGAATCATTCAGGACTCGAATCCTGGATTCGAATCCTTTTAGAGGATTCAAAAGAGGTATTCGAATACTTTAGTTAAACTGGATTCGTGATCCGGATTCGTTACACTTTTTTAAAAATATTCGTATTCGAATCCAAATGCTGGTGATTCGAATCCTCATAAAAGGATTCGAATCCTCATAAAAGGATTCGAATCCTCGTAAAAGTATTCGAATCCTCATAAAAGGATTCGAATCCTCATAAAAGGATTCGAATCCTCACAAAAGGATTCGAATCCTCATAAAAGGATTGGAATATTTATAAAAGGATTCGAATAGTTACAAAAGGATTCGAATCGTCAAAAATAATTCGAATTAATCGTAAGGATTAACACGACCCTCAACAAATTTTTTACGCGGGGCTTTTCTAAACTAGAAATTTTACTTCATGCTTAGTCTGGGAGTGGACGACACTCGTTTGTAAGTGATAAAATCAATTAAATTAATGATTTGTGTCAAATTTAACATTTTGATAAATTTTGATGATTTTTGGGAAATTTGAGATTTTTAATTGTTTTTCGGTAATTTCGCCAAATATAACATTTTGATGAATGAAATTTCCCAATCAAATTTTTACACTTAACATGTCGATTTATAACGTTTTTATAAGATTTTCAACAAATCGATATTTTCGTAAAATTATCATCATTTCGAGATTTTGGTCGATTAATCAAATTTTTATCAGATTTTGCAATATTTCCTCAATTTTCCTTAATTTATCAAATGTTGATGAAATTTTCAATATTTCGTAATTTTTAATTAATTTATGAAAATGTTTATCAGATTTTCAACATACCTTGATTTTTGATATTTTGTCATTTTTTATCGATTTATAAAATTTTGATGAAATTTTCGATTATTCGAGACTTTCTCGTCAAATATATACAATTTTCAATATATTTATAACGATTTTCAAAAATTATTGAATCATATTGATAATGCAGGTTTAAATTAAATTACACTTGGTTTGTTTCACAATTATTTACTTTACTATTTACTCGACTAGTTTCGCGTTTTACAGCAATATTCAAGAAATTATTGAATCATTATTTGAACACACAAATTTGAGATTTTTTTCTATAAGACATATTTAATCATTTTTGACATTGAATGACATTTTTGATATTTTTTACCTTATCAGATGACATTTTTGACAATAGATTATATTCTTGATATTAGACTACGTTACTTTAGATGTTACTTTTGATAAACAATGACATTTTTTACTTTTTTTTTCTGATGTTGACATTAAATGACGTATTTGACATTAGATGGCAGTTCTGACATTTTATATTTTTTTACTTTTTTGACATCAGACGACAATTTTGACATTTGATATTTTTGATACTACATATTTACTTGTTTTACATTAGATAACAATTTTTATATTATTAGATAACTTTTATGACATTATTACTGATTTTAACAGAAATTTTCGTTTTTGTGAGAACGATTTTGTCAAACTGTTACGTACTGACATAAAATGATAATTTTGACGTGAATCGATTTTATCAACACGCCGAATTTTTGACGTTTAAATATTTTTTATATTTACGAGATGACATTTTGGTCATTTTGATGTTTTTGGCAATTTAAAAAAATTTGATATATTGATATTTTGATAACTTTTAAAACTGACAGTTTTAATATGTTTTTATATTTTTAACTTTACTTGAAATCAGTGTTTAATACGCGTGGCGCATGAAGTAAAATTTCGAGTTTGAAAAAGCCCCGTGAACATTTTCTACGCGGGGCTTTTCTAAACTTGAAATTTTACTTCATGCTTAGTCTGGGAGTGGAGACACTCGTTCGTAAATTTTCTAATTATCATATATTGTCATAAAGTTGTGTATTTATTTTCAAAAAAATCTTTCTCGGTTTATTGAACAAAAACAAAAGAGCTGAGGTGAAAAGTGTTTAGGTAAAAGTGGTTTATTTTTTCGTCGGCTATAACTTTTGTTTGAAACATTTTTTGATTTAGACGTCGAAAGCCATAATCGGTAAGTTGTTGATCTCCACTAGATTATTTAGTTTCTAATTCAAAAACAAATGAGCTGAGGTGAAAAGTGTTTAGGTAAAAGAGGTATATTTTTTCGTTGGCTACAACTTATGTTTTAAACATTTTTTGACTTAGACGTCGAAAGCCTTAGTAAAACTCGTTTAATAAAAAAACATCTAATGATTTCTGCTGATTTTTAACACAAGAATTTTAGACATTTGATGGTATAATTAATATTGAATTACTGAAATTAAAAGCGAAACTAGTCGAGTAATTAGAAACAAATAGTGAAACAAACCATGTGTTTTTAATTTATCCTATAATATTATACTGAAATAAGTATTTATTTTTAATGTATTCTTAAATATACGGTAAACAATGTAAAATATTTATTTAATTAAAATATTTAAAAAATAACAATACAATAAATTCTATATTATTATTATTATTATTATTATTATACTGGGTGTCCGGATTTCAACAGAATGTATGGGGATCTCGGTTATTTAAAGAGATAGAGTCGGTTAAATTGGGGCAAAGTTGCATAATTTAGGGCCCAATAATAACCCAAAAACAAGTTTGAAATATTTTATTTCCTTAATGAGATATTGTCAAAAGTCGTATTTTTCGAAAATTCGTTTTTATTTTTTTATTCAAAAACTATTGAATCCAGCCATTTACAACTTTGACATTATAGGCACTTTTTAACGATAAATCTAGTAACATATTTTATTTTAAGATAACTATAACATTTACCTAGGGACCATAGCTAACTTTGGCTTTTCTTATGGGCGCCATTTTGGATTTTGATATTTTTTGGAAGAATATTTTTTACTGAATTCAATGATGTATCACACTTATAGTTTATTGTACATTTTATATGTAAAATTTTAATCTTTTGGTTTTTCAAAGAGTACCTTGGCAACAGTTGAGTTACTCACTTATTGGGCATCTCCTAGGACCCATAATTTGCTTACATATCACCCCTGAAGACGGGCATCTGACGATACATACTTTAACAGTTGTGACATATTTTAAAGAAACGAGTGTCTTTCACTCCCAGACTAAGCATGAAGTAAAATTTCGAGTTTAGAAAAGCCCCGCGTAGAAAATTTGTCTCGGGTCGCTGCGCGACCCTCGACAAATTTTCACGGGGCTTTTCTAAACTCAAAATTTTACTTCATGCGCCACGCGTGAAAACCATTGATTTTAAGTGTAGTTTAAAAACACACAAATACATCTTTAATCAGAGTAACACAGAAATTTAGTCTGTTATCAACGATGTTCAGTGTTAATAATAAATAATTAGGTTGTGAATATTTTTGTTAAAACAACTGATGGCGATATTTATATGTTAATGGTTGTAAAAAAATAATAAAATCAAACTTATTCTTAAAATTTGTATTCGTGATTCGAAAAAACAGGATTCGAATCTTTGATTCGAATCATATTTATCTCTTACGAATCCTTTATTCGAGTATTCCTGATTCGAATCATATTAGGTGGTTCGGATTCGTGATTCGAATCCTTTTAACGAGGATTCGTCCCAGCTCTGCTCGTCGGTCGGAAAAACTAATATTGGGGTGCCCCAAGGAAGCATTTTGGGCCCTTTGTTATTTGTTATTTACACCAATGACCTTCCCAATTTGGTTCAGGAGAATGATGAAATTATTGAAATGTATGCAGATGATACTAATATATTAGTTATTAGCCAAAATATTAACGATCTTCAGAGCAAAGCAGCTAAAATTGTCGGCATTACTAAAAACTGGATGTTACAAAATAAATTATTTCTGAATGAAAATAAAACTAATGCAATACAGTTTCATACAAAACGTACGATTATAAAACTAAGTCGATTAAATCTTGGAACTTTTGATCTTTCGCTAGATTCTAGCTGTAGAGTACTCGGAATTATCATGGACAGTGAACTAAATTGGAAAGGTCATTGCGTGGAATTAAATTCCAAACTATACTCGTTATGTGTCGCTATGAGAGTACTTAAACCATTGGTTAACTTTAAAGCACTTTATATGGTTTATAAATTCAACATTGAGTCAATTATGAGTTATGGTATTATTTTTTATGGAAATTGTACCATGGCGAATAATTTATTTATTACGCAGAAACGTGCTGTTCGAATATTATTGGGATAGAAATACAATGAAACCTGTAAAAGTCAATTTAAAAGATTGGGTATATTAACAGTACCAGGGCTATATATCTACGAAATTTTAATATATAATTTTAAATACAAGCCAATATTTCAAGCCTATATAACTAACCACAATTATAACACGAGGAAAAACAATTTGTATGCTTATCCTGTACACAGGCTAACGCTCTCAGAAAAATCTCCAATATATAACGGACTTAAATTTTACAACAAAATGCCACAATATATACGGAATATTAAAACATTGAAACGTTTTAAGCAGGAATTACTTACTTATCTGGTGGACAAAAAATCTACAATATTAATGAATTATAATAAAATAAACATCTATGTACAATTTTATAATTTCGATTCTCTTTCGTTGTAGCTTAGTATTCTAGTTATCTGACGTTATTCTCTGTAATGTGCAACCTTTTCTTTATGTGTATGTTATTTATAAATAAAGATTATATATATATATATATATACATATATATATATATATATATATATATATATATATATATATATATATATATATATATATATATATGATATAATATATATATATATATATATATTATATCATATACTTATACACTAAATTTTTCTTTTAAGTATACATATGCATGCGCTGCAAATTTTACAATATTCTTTGCTTCTTTAAAACGTTCTATTTGGGGCTATAAATAAGTGTTATCCACTCCCAGGCTAAGCATGAAGTAAAATATCGAGTTTAGAAATGTACCGTGAAAATTTGTCGAGGGTCGCGCAGCGACCCGAGACAAATTTTCTGGGCTTTTCTAAACTCGAAATTTCACTTCATGCGCGTATAAAACACTGATTTCAAGGGAAGTTTAAATATACATAAATTTCACAATATTTAAATATTTTGTACGCGTGGCACATGAAGTAAAATTTCGAGTTTGGAAAAGCCTAGAAAATTTTTCTCGGATCGCTGCGCAACCCTCGACAAATTTTCACGGGGCTTTTCTAAACTCGAAATTTTACTTCATGCTTAGCCTGGGAGTAGAAAACACCTATTTAAAGCTTCAAATGGAACTCTTTTAACAAACTACGCATATCGGAAGATTTAAGTATATACGCTATAATTGGGACCTGTATACTTGAAAGAAAAACTCCCTGTATAACAATTAGCGTAGATGCTTATTCACAAAAACTGCTGAAATTTTCATCCATTCTGCTCGATCCATTTTTGGACTCAGCTTCTAACTGAACGAGTGGCGTTATAGATGTGAATATTTGGCCCTCTTTCAATGCAATTAATAAAATTTGCTCCAAGTTCTTTTACAGTATTACTTAAGGTTTTATATATGTCATTTTTGATAAATCCCTAAAAATGAAAGTCAATTGGCTTAAGGTCAGGGGAACGCGGAGGCTATCTGTTTGGTCCATATGTACCAAGCCATAAGAGGTTCCCTTGAAAGGATGGAAGTTGTGGTATCATAATGAGCCTTTCAGGCCTAAGTACCTAACCTAAGTGCCTTACTATATGGCTGGTATGTGCTAGAGCACCGTCTTGTTGTAAATAAACATAATTTCTTGTAGTTAATGGCACGTTATTCAACTCGAGTATTACACATTGTTCCAAAATTTGGATGTATCCTTCAGTATTCCAATTTTTGTTAAAAATCCTGTTGTTAAGGACTTTGTTTTGATATAGCGCCACCCATACATAAAACCTAAACCGTCCTTGTTGTACCCTGACGGTCGTCTGATAAGGATTTATGTTTGACCAATATCGATTGTTCTGTCGATTAAAAATTCCTCCGCTAGATATAAAAGCCTCGTCAGTCAATATTATATTTTTAAAAAAATTGGGATTCCGAATAATCTGTTGCAAATACTAATGAAAAAATTCGAAACGCCGCTCCTCATCTCCAGAATGCAAGTTATGAACCTTTCTTATTTTATACGGTTTATACTTCCGCTTGCGTAACGTTTTTAAAACTTTAAATTTACTTGTGCCAATAGCTTTCTCAACATTGCAGCCAGATACTGTCGGATTAGCAGTAACAGAAGCTAATGAATTTATTTCACCTCTTTCTCTATTTTAAATCTTATCTCTAGGTTTTCCAAATAATAAATACTCACTTAAATTGTAATATATTCTTTGTAATATTTTTTGTTTTTCTGGCTGTCGTTGTTCCGGATAACGCTCAAAATATAGGTCTAAGGATACGCCATAATTTTTATAACTCTCAATGTAGCACTCAAACATGATTAATTGTTCATAGTTTTAAAAAATATTCATATCAGACTACTTTTTTAAAGAAATATAATCGAAAATATCTCGTTAGTAACGGAATATCAAAAGCAATACGTAATTGTTATTGAATTTTATGACATGTAAAAAAAACAAACGCTTAAAGAATTCAATTCACGGCCATCCAGAAAATCTTTTTTTTTTAGTATTATTTAGGACAGAGTAAAATATTAAGTATTACATATTGTTGCATTTATAAGAAAAAAATGCAATTTTTTGAGATGCTCAGATACAGGGTGTCCCATTTAAGAAAATTCTAGTTTTGTTAATATCTCAAATATGAAAACATCTATATTTATTTTAAGTACACCACTGGATTCTACGTCAAAAGTCGTAAAACGTTCGTATTTACATTTTTTTTATCTCCACAAATAACCAAGTCATAAAAGATAATAAAAATTGGTAGATTTTGAGAATCACAGTGTATCTTTTAAGCCAATCTAGTTAGCGTAGATCTGATTGCTCCATTAAACTAAACACTAAAAAAGAGAACGGGACATCTTAGTTTTTTTGTATCTCTTACCGTTTAGCCTATACCCTATAATATCAACGAAAAAACAAAACACCCTGTACAGGGAATTAAAGAAAATAAAAATCTAAAAGATGTGTTAACTGAAACGGATGTTCCAGTGAAAGCATCATATATCAACAATGACCAGATAAAAATAAATGCAAATAAGTCTGAACATTACATATTACTGCAGGATAAGGCCGATAAAATTAAATGAAGTTGGCACTGTTATTAATACAAACTAGAAAAAACTGTCAATGTAGTTGCAAAAGGGTAACCCTCATTGCAAACGAAGAAAGAATTTACAAAGAGCTAAAAGACTGAAACTACAAATTAGAGAAAGTTATGCAGAAAATCATAAAAAACTAACTAAACTACAAGCATATATGCTTATTTTCTTACATTAAGAAGACATATATGGTATATATCAGATAAACAACATTAACTACATGATAGTTAAAATAGAAGCAGCACGGAACTCTGAACTATAGGGTTTTCCATTAAGAGGTCCTATTTTAAGTATATAAAACCAATATTTTTCTATGAAATAGTGCCAACATATATATTTAAAACGAAAGTACAAACTCCACGATTAGGTGTGGAAAATGATATCTGGTAAATGGCCACCTCGGCTTCTTCTGCAAATGGCTGGATATTCTTTTGCAAAAGTCTTGCGTCACATTTTATCATTTTAACTTTGGCTCTTATTTGACCAATAACCGCTCGAATATTTTCTTTAAGCGCTTGAATTGCGGTAATGTTCTCAGCTGACCTGGAGATACGAGTAAGAACTGGCAATTTTACATCAATAATTTGTCAATTTTTCTCAAATTAAGTGATAAGTTTCACAATGGCACGGAGAGAAGGTGGTTCATACGAACGCTGCGATCTGTCTCGGCGCAATTTTCACCATATTGATAATGAATTTTCACTATTTCTATACGTTGTTGGAGCGATATACGCTCTACTGTTAAATAGAGGGCCTTTATTGTTTTACACTTTTCAAGCGCAAACTGTACGATTTGAGAAAATGTTCTCAGCTGACCTGGAGATACGAGTAAGAACTAGAAATTTTACATCAATAATTTGTCAATTTTGCTCAAATTAAGTGATAAGTTTCACAATGGCACGGAGAGAAGGTGGTTCTGTCTCGGCGCAATTTAATTGGCATCCATATTAATAATGAATTTTCACCATTTCTATACGTTGTTGGAGCGTATATCGCTCCAACAACGTATAGAAATAGTGAAAATTCATTATCAATATTGTGAAAATTGCGCCGAGACAGATCGCAGCGTTCGTATGAACAACCTTCTCTCCGTGCCATTGTGAAACTTATCACTTAATTTGAGCAAAATTGACAAATTATTGATGTAAAATTGCCAGTTCTTACTCGTATCTCCAGATCAGCTGAGAACATTTTCTCAAATCGTACAGTTTTCGCTTGAAAAGTGTCAAACAATAAAGGCCCTCAATTCAACAGTTTACATATGCCACGAAATTTAAAATGGGACCTCTTAATGCAGAACCCTTTAGTACCCCAATGTAAAACATCTAAATGTATGTGTGCGTTAGATGTGGAGGAGAACATGGCGCAGCAAGTTGTACGAGACCCAAAGAAGGCAACCTAAATGTGCGAATTGTGCAGAACAACATCCTGCCAACTGCAGAGGATGCCAAATTGCTAAAAACGCTCAAAAACGAAGAAAACACAGAAACCTCAAATATGGTGAAAAGGGCATAAACTATGCCCAAACTGTTCAACACAAAAAATGAAGCAACAGAGCAACCTTTACAACTATAAACAGAACCCCTGTTAACCCAGAACCAGAGCTAAAAGAAACTAAAACTATACTACAAGCATATATAACCTCATAAAACCAAAACAATCAGCAATTCAATGAAAGATTAAATATCATAGAAGCCAGCCAAACTAGTGCCATCCCAAAACGCAAACCAGAATGGAATTTAAAGATCTCAGAATTGCTTTATGGAATGCACATGGCATTCTGAATAAGAAAGAAGAACTAGAAATACTCTTAAGCATACAAAATATAATACGTTTCATCCCAGTATCAAGGCACGGAAAGAAAGTGCTATAATAATTAAACAAAACAGAACATTATGAAGAACACCATCACCAAACTGAATAAGTTCAACTAACAGTAGTATGTGTAAAAGCAACAAAGCTTGTATTGTACTTGTTTTACATAAACCACATACCAAAAATTGAAGTATCAATAGTCACGTTTGCTGTGATATCTAAGCAAAAAGTTAAGATAGCGACAGATAAGTTCCTTAAGACTAATAAATGGCAATCAAACTAAACGAAATAAAATCAACTCATATTAACTTTACAAATAAAAAAAGAACTAACTTTCCCAGAATAACAATAAAAAATATCACTATACCATGTGATAACACTGTAAAATTTTTGGGGATGAACCTGGATGTAAAATTCAAATGGAAACAACACACAGAAAAATTTATGAACTAAATATAATATATAAACTATTTTACTGGCTTTTGAGAAAATACTCAGAACTTTTAATAAATAACAAAATCTTTAGTTTCTTAAAGCTTATTTATTTTAAAGTAAAAATCAATGCGTTCAAAGTTGATTCAAAAATATATGATTATTTTATAATTTTTCAAACAAGATTACTTCAAAATCTATTTTCTTTTTTCATTAAATCATTTAAAACTTTAACATGATTTTTCAGAAAAACTAGTAAAGTATTTTAAGGCCACTTTCAAATAGTGTTTGTTTCTAAGCAAAATTTAAGCTTCTGACGTTCATTTAATAATTTATAATTTGCTTTTAATTTTCCAAATAAGATTACCTCAAAATCTAACGACTGTTCGTATTCATATCACAATTTAATTTGCTAGGCATTCACCGTTTCTAAACAGTGTTCAATTTGAAGTTTCAAACATGTCTATCCACTCCCAGGTTAAGCATGAAGTAAAATTTCGAGTTTAGATAAGCCTGAAAAATTAGTTTGGTCGCTCCGCTTCGCGGCGCGACCAAACCAATTTTTCAAGCTTCTATAAACTCGAAATTTTACTTCATGCGCCACGCGTATAAAACAGTGAACATATTGTGATGTTGGAAATATACAGCTTATGTGTAATAACTTTTCACCAAATCTCTATTTACAATAAATTTTAAGGTATACTTAAAAGAAAAACATCTCTTTGTACATTTTTAAATTTGCTTTTATCGCCTATAACCTGTGGATCGCTAAATTAACTTCGTATGTAAAAGTAGCTCGCGTATTACAAAGGGTTGAAGATCTCTGGCTTGGAGTCTACATCAAACTTCAAGCTTTCTAAAATATTAACTATTCGATTCATTTGTATTTGTGCAATTAATATGACCATTTAACATCAAATTAATTTAATATCAATAATCTATTATTTTGATCACTGTGTGTAAAGTAGAGCTTTCGTGAAATGCACGTTTATAACTCACATCCTGAAATGGCTTATATTAAAAAAAAAAAAACATGAATATTTAGGACAATGCTTTTTGATTTCTAAAAGATATATTTATGATCTTAAGATATATTAATCACTTATTTAAAAAATACTGTATAAAATCTATTTCTCACGCTTACTTTAATAAACAAATCTATTGTTGCTTTTGTTACGTCTTAGGTGAGGTGTGGGTTCAGTTCAATAATTATTAACAATCCAATTCCGCATGTTGTTATATTTGTTTCAAGTCGAGGTCGCGATTTTCGTATTAAACAACCATTTTATTATTTAGTTACGATTTTAGGAAATGACCACTCTAAGATCATAGTTTATGTGTGACTGATTTAATCGACATCGCCTTGAACTATGGTTTTTCGAAAGCGGCAATTGTTAAATAGAGCGCGTGCTATTTTAGAATAGCATGGGAATTTCCTTCACTCCATTCTGTATTTGGTTACTTAAAACCTACAATCCACAAAAAATATTAAAATGTGTTTTTAGACAATTCGAATGTGGGAATAACATTAATCAAAATGTATAATTAATAAACGACGAAGTAGAAGCATCCACAATACAAAATCAAAATGTATAACTTGATTGTTACTGAAAGTACATTTAGAATAAATAATCTCTTAAAAATATATTTAAATATAAATATGTAATTTATATTATACGTTTACATGGTGTATTAACACCAAAAACAACACCTAAAAATGTGCACGTTTAACTAAAAATAACTTAAATAGTATTGACTCTTATTAAATTTTCATATATTTTCAAAGAACATCTTCACTTCAATAAATTCTAAACGGTCCAAATTATGATTTTTGAAAATGTTTATTTCACTACAATTATAGCAACATGAAATGAAGATTTTCTAAGTTTAATTGAACTTAACCTAAAAACTATTATTGGCGTATATATTTTGAGAAATTTATCTGGTATACATTTTTGAAAAGTTCAAGTACCTGAAACTTAGATAAGTACAAAGTTTCATTTGAAAGATTTTCACATATTATAAAATTGCAATTTTTGTTCATATCCATACAAAATTTGATAGGTTTGATAGGTTTTGTCAATTAATACATTTATTTGCCAACCTCTTTACCATAGCCATTGGTATCATTTCTTACTAACCCAAAACGATATTTCGTCAGCGTTTGGCCCTTTTCTACGAATGTTATTGTTTTCACAAATATATTTTCTAATGTTCCAAATAAAATGATCATCAATTTTTATCATATAAAAGTAATATTTTTATGTTTCATATAGTCAATCATTTTTCGGTATTTCTATCGTTTCATGTGAAAATGATTGATATTTCTTGAAGTAAAACTAAGTATGACATATGTTTTTTTTTTATTTGTGAATAGTGTAAAGAAACATTAACGCCATGCATTCATTGATTAATATTTTCTGTACTAAAAAAACATTAAGAAGGTACATATTATTAAATACCAGTTAAAAACTAGTATTAATAATCTCTCTCTCTCTTTCTCTTTCTGTAAATTAATATAACTTTCTTATTTATTATTTGAGTATTAACAAATAAATAAAAATAAGTGCGTCATATTAGTGTAAAATTAATTAAAGAGGAATTATACTTTTATATAATTTCTCAAACAGTAATTTGATAAAACCATATTTTCTACAAAATCGCGTGCCCAGGTAATTTCACACGGTTGTTAGATCTATGATATTATGTACGGTTTCTGCAACGGTGAACACTTAAAAAAATGTGCAATTCTTGCAACACGAATACAATATGCAACAAGTGCTAAATAAAAGGCTTTACAAAAAATTATTTATGCGTATATTTTTTAGTCACGGCAAGGTTAGTAGTAAGTATTCTCGGATATTAATAATTTAAATATTTGTTTAAAATTTCTAATATGCGTTTAATGTTAATTTAATATTTGAATTGTTTTATGGTATTGTCAGAATTTGATGATACTATAAGCGTAGCCAAGATTTTACCAGGGCAGGGCGTGGGACAAAATTATGTGCTAAACTTAAATTTAAATCTTAAGAAATAAAGAAATATTAGTGTTTTATTTATTTTTTAACATAGGTTTGCACTTCTATTTTTATTCTATTTATCGTAAACCTTATTTATTTATCAAAATGCCTATTAATCAATCCCGAATTATTACTTAGTTTATTATATTTTGTTTTGCTTGTGCACCTCTTTATTTGATTGTTAGCTATAGATTTATTTTATGGTTTTAGCTTTAGTAATTTACTTATACTCTTTTTTGTACACATACAGGATTTTTTTCTTTTTAGTATTATGCGGGGTGATTTTTAATTACTTTTATTTTTATGTATGTTTTTATTAGAGAAGGCTGCCTTAGAAAATCTGTCAAAAAAAAAATAATAATTAAAAAATAAAGTGTGAGCGGTGAACTAGGTACGATCACGATCACGAGCTGTACTGTTTGTTGGTATTATGACATCATAGACTACAGAAAGGGTTCTTCCTAGACCAAAGTTCAAAGATTACCGTTGAATATAATGTTAATACTTTTCAACTCCTCGTCTTGCCTTCACTGCTGAAACTCTTCAACTCCTCATTTGGCCGTTAGTGCGGTGGTTGGTTTCTGCGGGTCACCGGTCCATGCTTGAAGAGTATTGTCAAGAGAAAATCAAGAACATGTCCGCGCTTGAAGAAAAAATCAAGAAATTGAACCGTAATTAATTAGTCTTCAACCACAATCCCAAGTGGAGGATACTGCTATAATTACTCTTGCCCAGGATACAGATAAGCCCCAAGAGACTTTTATATTGTGTTTATTTTTCAAATTGAATTATTCATATTTAATCAACCTCTTTAGTTTGTAAATAATGTAATCTCCAGTGCACTCGAGAATTAGGTCATGTAGAATTGCAATTAGCTAACTTTTAATATTAACCCAATTTGGAAAATAAAAATTAACCCGAAATTCAATTTATAACAAATTCTTATTTTAGTTGTTATTTCGTAATTTAAACAATTAAGATTACTCAGATGTTCCTGTAAATTACGTGGCGCCCAAAACATAAATAAAAAAACAGAACCCACTCTTCGTACTGAAAGAGCTGGACCAGGAATAATTAGCTAAATTGAAGTTAACGTCACAAAATAGGCGCCCAACGTGGGGCCCGATAATGTTATTATTGGTTCCTTATGTGATTATCTTTAACGTATTGAACTTATTTTTTAATTGCTCTCTTCTAAGAAGGTCTACATAATGAACAAACATTTTTTTGGTTATTATTTAACAGCCCTTTCTGTAGTTTAAAGTTTATGTTGTCGTAATATTCTTGATTGATTTTGATAACTGATTTAGATAATTAATAATCTTGCTAAATATACATAACTGATTTAAGTTGTCAGATTTTGTTTACTGATCGAGTTAATTAATTTCTGTGTATAATTGAGGCCATTTTTGATATTTTAGCTTACTATATTATTTGATTTGTTTATTCTTATTCATTATGTCAGGCATTAAAGGGAAGATTGAACCCAATCATTTACGTGTACATGAAGTAGATTATGAACTTCGTTTACGTGGAATCGTTAGTCGGTCTGACGAAAATTCAAAGCGAAAAGCTTTGAGAAAAGTTTTGCAAAGGGATGAATTAAGGAAAGCCCTTGATTACGAATTGGTTTACTTTAATTTTGATGAAGAAAAGACAGAAATATGTCGAAGAATAACTTCTTTTAAAGAGACAATTGTAGATTTTGACGGATTTAATGACAGTGTATTTGCTAGGTTATGTACTCGTTCTTTACATTTAGAGGGTAAAGTTCGAAGAATTCCGGATGGTGATAAATATTTGGATTTTAAAGGAGATTCCTTGGTGATAGTTTTAGCGTTGCAAGACGATTTTGAAGAAAAACGTATTAACGCTACAGGGCGCTTCGAAACTGCGGCTGATGATAGTATTGCCACGTTACCGGTCCCTTGTTCCAGTGTTTCAGAAAAATTCAAATCAACACCCGTTTATAAATGGGATTTACACTATAACGGCGAAGGAGACACATTATTAGAATTCTTAGAGAAGGTGCAAGAGTGCACGAATTTCCAGAAATGTTTTGTATTTGCGTCCGCCACTGATTTGTTTTCAGGAGCAGCCCTTATATGGTACCGAGGTATCCGAAGTTCCGTAGAAAATTGGGATGGTTTAGTATCCCTTCTGAAGGAACATTTTTTACCATATGATTATGAGGATGTGATTTGGGAAAGAATTCGGTCTCGTAAACAGTCGCAAGTAGAGAAAATAGTTATTTGTGTAGCTGTCATGGAAAATCTTTTCCGCCGCTTAAATACTTCTCCATCTGTTCAAACAAAAATTAATATTCTCCGTAAAAATATTTTGCCCTTCTATCACCCTCATCTGGCTCTGTAGATTTTTCATCTGTAGAAGAACTGTGCAATGTTTGCCGTCGTTTGGAAAATACTTTACCTATTCAGACACCAAATTTGGTCAGTAATGTATCAGCTCTTGCTGAAACTAGTTGTAAACAGCTTAACTGCTAGAACTGTCGTAAAACTAGACATATTTCCTCTAGCTGTCCAGAAGGAAAAAACACATTCTGTTATGGATGCGGTGCTCCTGGTGTTTTACGTTCCAGTTGTGTCACATGTCAGGGAAACGGTCAAGAAAGGAGGCCAAAGACCGTATCCTCTCTTCCCCCAATAAACCGGTCAAACACTTCATAAGGTTTCACATGCACCTCTCTCGATCTCTAATGGTCCGAAACTCTATGCTAGCCGAATTTCCTCATGATAAGAGACCATTTCTTGATGTCTTTATTTATTAGGTTACTGTAACCGCATTACTAGATTCTGGTGCAAGTTTATCGGTACTAGGTGGTCCAGGTATGGCCTGGGCTCAATCTTTATCTCTCGATAAAGAAATTGAACACGGCTGACGGTAAAAGTCAATTGATTAAGGGTTTTGGGTGTTTACCGATCTGTTTAGATAGAGAAGTTAAGTCTCTTAAAGTATTTATTGTTCCCTCTATTTCTAGATTTTTAATTTTAGGCGTAGATTTTTGTCGTTTGTTTGAATTAAGGATCGATTTTTGGTAAGGATCTTACTTTATAGGTAAATGTCAGTCGGAGATTAAGTTTTCAGAGGAACTCATGGCGAATGAGTTAACAGAGCCAATGGTAAAACCACAAAGTGATTTATCTCCTTCTTAACAAGACAATTTAGATCATATTATTACTAGATTTAAAGACTTGTCCTAGCAATCCGGTAAGAAATTAGGCCTAATGAAGAAAGCTTCTCACTTTATTGATACAGGCGATTGTCGTTCTTTTAAGCAAAGGCAGTATCCGTTGTCTCCATATATGTTGAAGCACTTATATGAAGAGATAGAAGAAATGGAATCATTAGGCGTTATTCGGAAATCTTTGAGCCCGTGGTGCTCGCCAATTCTTTTTGTTAAAAAGTCCAACGGAGATCTGCGATTTTGTTTTGATGGCAGGAAGCTTAATTTAATTACAAAAAGAGATGCTTATCACCTTCCTTTGATTGATTTTATTCTCAATAAATTAAACTTACTTAACGAGTATTGATCTTAAGTCAGCATTTTGGCAAATACCACTAGAAGATAGTTCAAAAGAAAAGACTGCATTTGCTGTACCAGGAAAAGGATTGTATAAATTTGATGTAATGCCAATTGGATTAAACAATACTCCTAAAACTCAGCAGCGTTTGATGGATCGTGTTCTAGGGCCAGCTTTAGATACATATTGTTTTGTTTATTTGGATGATGTGATTATTGCTACCCCTACTTTCGAAAAACACCTTGAGATCCTCCTTTTCTAGGCTGAAGGAAGCTAATCTTACTATCAATATGAAAAGTGCCATTTCTGTCGTCCTCTAAATTATTTGGGTTTCGTTGTCGATCGCCTCGGGCTTAGAAGAGATCCGGAAAAAGTTACGGCCATGGTAGAATATCCTCAACCTAAAACGGCAACTCAAGTGAAACGTTTTGTTGGTTTATGCTCTTTGTACCGTTTCAATCCGCATTTTTTCCTCGTTAACGGCTCCGATTAGTTCTCTTATTAAAAGCAAAAAGAAGCACCAATCAATTAAGTGGACTTCAGAAGTCAGACTTCTCATTCCACGCCATAAAAAAATGCTCTGATATCAGCACATTCTTCCGGCATTCTTTGTAATCCAAATTTTGATAAACCATTTTGCATTCAATGCAATGCATCTGATATAGGGTTAGGTTGCGTTCTTATTCAGGAAGACGATTCAGGCCAAGAGCTTCCTGTAGCGTATGCTAGTCGCACCTCAACAGATGCAGAACGAAAATTCAGCGTTACCGAAAAATAATGTTTGGCGGTATTATTTGGATTAGAGAAATTTCGACCGTATGTTAAAGGTGTGAAGTTCAAGGTCATTACTGATCACCATTCATTGTGTTGGCTTCAAAGATCAAAGGTTCCTGTTGGTCGTTTGTCAGGATTAACCCCAAATTTAATTTATAACAAATTCTCATTTTAGTTGTTATTTCGTAATTTACACAATTAAGTACATTTGTAATCATAATCTTTGTGAGTTTATTGAATTATCATTTTACTGTCAGATTTCCCTTCACATAACCTACAAATTAAACGTTGATTTAAAACATCACATGTGATTAATCTTGTCCTAACATAAAACACATAACCTGCATCACACCACTAAATTGTTGAAATGTCAAATTTAATTGGTCATATAAAAAAAACAGATTATATAAATTAACATTTTAGTGACTTTTGTAAAGCAATACTTTTATATAGATAAGCATTGTATTCGTTCTTCTTTAAAAATGTTATTATATATTTCTGATAAAGCTTGAAATTAGAGTATAACTGCTAATTTTCTGTTTTAATTCCGACTTGTGTAAATCTATTTTGTATTTTGCACCAATAAACATTACTTACTTCCTTAATTACTCCTTATGTAAGTATGAAGTAAAATTTCGAGTTTAGAAAACTAATGATAGTCATGTAGATGAAAAAGTTTTGTACAAATGTTTAAATAAATATAATTAAACACCTTTAAAGAAAATTACATAAGCTTAATATTGATTCAAATCTCGCAAAGTTTATAAAATAAGTGAGATGATTTAAAAAAAATTGAAACAGTTACGTGAATATCAAATTTCGATACAATCTCAGCATTTTCAACGAAATAAACAAGTAAGTTAAAAATTTATAAAATATTAATTATTTTCACATAAATATTAAAGAAATACGATTTTCTGATGTCTGACTGAAACGTCATTTAAATGATAAAAAATCCAATTTTCTAATTTTAACTTTTATTTTATGTTTGTTTATAAGTTAATTTGTATTGTAATAATAACATATTCTGTGTTGGTGTTTGTTTATTAGGTACTTTGTTGTTTATAAATATTGTGTTATAAGTTCTACTTGGAGAAATTTCACATAGTACAATGAGTACTGAATATCTATAGTTTTGAGTCTAGTGTATTAGTTGATTGTAGTGCCTGTAGTTGTAGTGCAGTAAAATTAAGTTCATATTTTCTTTAACATTTGGTTTGATTTTTATCGAAATTCAATGTTTCATTACATTTTCCGTTTTGTTTCAAATAAGTTTCAATATTGTAAAATTATTTTATTTTATTCGAATCGTATTTATATTTAAATCTCTGACACTTCTGCTTATTAGATTGTTTTCTTTTTTCTTTATGTGGCAAGAAATATGTCCATTCAATCAGGCGCGCACCCAGTGAGGTGGCTCGGGGGCTTGAGCCCCCCAAGACTAACTAAATTGTAGTATGTCGATGTATATGTTGGGGACAAAACACGAAATACGGACAAAACGCATTGTCTAGACAAAATGCAAATTATCCAATGTTTTTAGATAATAGCCGAAAAAAAATTGAATTCGTCTGTCATTTAGAACATTGTCTGGACAAAATGCGTTGTGTCTAACGGCTATTAGACAAAATTAGTTGCATTGATTTTACATTGAAAAAGAATGTACTGGAAATTATAATTTTGTTTCATAAACAAAGTGATAAACTATTCATAAGGAATATATTTTGAACTTCACTTAAAATTTGTGCTTTATACGCGTGGCGCATGAAGTAAAATTTCGAGTTTAGAAAAGCCTGAAAATTTTATTTGCCGGGGCGCGACTCGCTTCGTTTGCTCGCTCTGGCAAATCCAAATTTTCAGGCTTTTCTAGACTCGAAATTTTACTTCATGCTTAATCTGGGATTGAAAAGACTCGTTAGAAGTTTAAAATTAAATGCTTTTATAATAAACCTGGCATAAAAAAATCTACTTTTCATAATTTGAAGTAATTCTTTATATATATTATATACAGGGTGTCACTAAGCAAAAATCGGTTGGTTCAGAATCAAGTTTTTCATAATCCAAAATTATTGCTATATATGGCGACCTTGCGGTTATACCGGAAGTAAACACCAACTTCCTTATTTTAAATAGAACACCCTATATATTTTTACATGTTTGGATTGCTCGTTAAAAATTAACATGAGTTTATTCACACAACATTCGGTCTCAGTTGAACCGTTTTCGAGTTATTTCATTTTTTTTTTTTTGATAAATTTGACGATTTCAGAGCTCGACGCCATTAACAATATCTTCAAAACGAAATAAGTCAGAATTGTGCGGCTTACGGTTTTGGATTCGGGAAGAAATCTAGTATTTGTTTAAGTTTTTGCCATTAGTCAGGTTTTCTAAATTAAACCGAGTCTGTCGACGGTATTCTTCAATACTTCAAACATGCATAACTTCATTTTTATAAATTGAAAAAACTGTTGGAAGAATATGACAACAACCCGGTGTGAATAAAAAGGAAATTTGTTTCGCATCAGATAAAGTGTCACAAGATAGATGGTTCCCCCCTCATAAGATCGAGATGGGCCCCATTCAAGACGCGTGAGCCCCACCTAAGACAAATTTCTGGCTGCGCGTCTGCATTCAATTAATTATCAAGTTTATTTAACTGTTTGTTTGACCAATGATTGAAAACACTCATTAATTACTTGAAATGAATTGTTTAACATGCACTAAATTATGAAAACATTTTTTCTAGAAAACGAGGGACGCAACGATTTTACTTGCTCCAAGGCACTGCATATAAAGACTTTTTCTTTTAAGTATACATATAAAAGTGTTCCATTTGAAACTGGTTTCCACTCCCTGATTAAGCATGAAGTAAAACTACGAGTTTAGAAAACCCTGAAAGGATTGTCTACACTTGAAATTTTACTTCACGCTCCAGGCATATAAAACATTAATTTAACGTGAAGTTTACGCGACCAAACTACATTTTCACGCTTTTCTAAACTCGAAATTTTACTTCATGCTTAATCAGTGAGTATTTCCACTTCGTATAAGTTGCAAACTTAAGTTTTTTTTTTTTAAACAACGTTTGCCTGAAAATTTTCAGAGTACAAATCGGGATAGGTATATAAAAGAAAAATTCCATGTATGTATCTACTCTACTGCATCTGATGATAACTTGAAATGACTAAATACATTCCAAAGCAATAAATATTCCAGATTTTGATCAAACAGTTCCCCACCCCATATTTGTCAATAGCCATTGTAAACCATCCCCTATCTCAACCCTATCGAAAAGGGGTTGGCCGGCAATTTAGGACGCAACATTGAAAAGTAGAGCACAGGGCAAACCGATAATGACAGGGAGACTCACATAAATCAGGATTTGATTGGCTGGAAGCCGGGCATGAACGTGTTATTATGCTTTAGCAAGAGACGAGACGAATTTGTTTATTGCGAACGAGCGACGTTTACGACTTTATTGCATTTTAAGAGGCGCGCGCCGGAGGAGGTGTCTAAATTGAGAGATTCATTCCGTGAAATTTCTGTCATTGCTTGTTTGTCCAGCAAAATGCGACGATCATACATATTAATTCTGCGGAAGGCAAAAAATTTCGCCTCAAGCGAAATATGCTCATTATACTTTGGATAACTTCTGAATGTATTATCTCATTTAGGTTTCTGTTGTCGATTTAATTATTTTTTCTTTTAAATATTGTTTACTAGAATACAGCACTTATGTATTATTTAAATATTGCACGTAGATAAAAAAATGGTTTAACAAGTGACATAAATAACCAATTATTTAGGAGAGAATAGAATCATTTTATAATTTTATATTTTTTATTTTACGGAAATCTTGATTTTACAACATACTAGGCGTGTTTAATTGAAACCAATCTTTGATTAACTATGCCTTTAAAACAAAAGGAATATTCAAATGACGTTGGATAATATAAGTAGTGTTTATAAGGAACACATTAATCATTCTCTGACGTTTGATTTGCTTCCGACTTCTGAAATATTTGATTTTCAATTTTCTTTTTTTTGTTGAAAGTCCGCCCAAGTTTCATAAGCGCGCTCCTACAATTTTATGGGCAGAGGATGTTAAATTTTGTTCGACTAAGAAGTACTCTTGTTTATAAAGTCTAAGCAACCTGGAGTAAATATCATTGTAAATCTATACAATGAATCTTTGACCAAGGTGCATCAAAGAATAAGATGGAAAGGTTCGAAAAGACTTACGCGTGCGGTCATTTTTCTACACGATAATCTTAGACCTCGTGTTGCTAATGTAAAAAAATCTTACATGAAAGAAAACTAAGGTTTTAGAGCATCCACTATACCTATAGCCCGCATTAATCGCTTTGCGATTTACATATTTTTGGACCAATGAAAAAGGTGTTTAAAAGTTGGCTTTTTGAGTCTGACGCAAAAGTACAGATAACTGTGGTAGACTTTTTCAATCAGTAGCTACAAAAATTCAATGAGCAAGATATACGTCGATTAGTAAAACAATGGAATAGTTGTCATAGCTGTGACGGTATTTATTAGTAATTAAATTGTTGAATAGTTTCTATTAAAAGCAATTATGGGTTTCAATTGAACGCGCGTAGTATTTTACAACCTAATATCAAAGTTAATAAAAGTATAAAAATTATAAAAATACCGATTGTGTTACTGAAGACAATTCTTAATAATAATAATGAAAAATAAACAAAATACGCATCATCTTTAACTATTAAAAAGCTTGAAAAGCTTGAAATTTTACGTCATTCTTAATGAAGGAGTGAAGACACTCGTTAGACAAGAATCTTCATAGTAATAATAGTAGCTTGTTTTGTTATTAATTTTTATTCAATGTTTTGTTTAAATTATGAAGATAAATTAATAAAATAACCTTTCTACTTTCTGCTAATCAAATAAAATTGCTTGGTATATTTATGAAAAATAAAAGTTGATGTCACTTAAGGCTAAACAGGATGTGTGAGTTGGCCCAAAATAACTAACCAGCTTCCAGCCAAGGTCTAAAACATACGAAAATGTATTGTAATTTATTTACCTTCTTAAATAATGTTTTTACTTACTATGTATTTCAAACTGTCATCATGTATCTGTTATATTTTTTAATTGTGTTATATATTTATAATTTTAAATATATTTGAATGTGTACATTACTAGATGTATCAGTTAACTGAATAAAGGAATAAAAAAAGAAGAAATATATATTTTGAACTTCAGTTGAAATCAGTGTTTTATACGCGTGGCGTATGAAGTAAAATTTCGAGCTTAGAAAAGTCTAAAAATTCGGATTCGGGCGCTTCGCTTCGCTCCGCCTCCGAATCCAAATTTTCAGGCTTCCTAAACTCGAAATTTTACTTCATGCTTAATCAAGGTAAGTATAACACTCGTTATAATTATCCTTTAATAAAAACAGATTCATTTTGTTTTAGTGCCTTACTTTAATTTACCAAGGAGGAAAGTCTCAAGGAACTATTATAAGTCCACTTCCCAACCTCAACAATCCTGTCAAAGGAGGGAAAACTCGACAATCCCGGTCAAAGGCGAAAAAAGCCAGACCGAAATGATTGGAGGTTAGCCATAGAGGTCACAAGACAGCAGAATTAGATGGGCCTTAAGCAGGTTCTAACCTTATAAGTCTGATGGGATGGATGGGATCTATCCCATTCTGCTGCAGGATCTGTCAAAGATCTTCAAAGCCTGTCTGGCAAGGGCGTGGAAAAGTGTAAGGATAATCTAATTGTCTAAGGTAAGTAGAATAGCAGATATAACAGCGAAGTCTTACAGACCCATCAGCCTATCTTTATTCCTACTAAAAACAATGGAGAGACTGGTCGATAGATACCTACGAAACGAGATACGTGGGAAAGATCTCCTCAGTAATCGCCAGTACGCATATCAGCCAGGAAAGTCTACGGACTCGGCGCTGGACGACCTAAACAAGCTCATCACAAAGTCAGTGTAGGACAAGGACATAGAAGGGGCGTTTAATAATGACCCTAGTGGACAACTTACTAAGGAAACTGCCCGAAGAAGACATCCACTGCTTAGGGTATAGGGATGACTTGGCCATAGTCATCAGAGGCCTTTTCGCAGGAGTTATCTCACAACGATCACAAAGGGGCTTAAACATAGTTCCGTTCGTCAAGGAGGCGATATACCTGGGAGTAATCTTCGACGATAAAATGACTTGGAGGACGCACATCATGAAAACCACCAACAACGCTTCAATAGCATTGGGAAGGTGTTGAAGAAAAGAAAGCATGCTCAACGAGAAAATTACCCTCTGGTTATACAGAGTGATTAATAATTGCGAGTAATTATAGTTTGTGATATGTAGTGATGGGAAATGATAAAAAAAATGTAGTGAAAGTGTTTTACTAACAGAGATAACGAATTAATTATGTAACTTAAACTGAAGTATCACAATAAGTATTCGAAGTGATTTCCTTCGTATTCAATGCACAATCGTTGCCGAATTAACTCGGCAGCAGCATGTATATGATTTCGTAACTCTTCCTTACTATGTCCCCAAAAATAAAAGTCAAGGGGATTTAGGTCAGGCTACCTAGGAGGCCAAGCAGTTGTACCTTCGAGATCTATCAATCTTCCCGGAAACAAGTTATTAGGATAATTTCGTACCTCTAGCGCAAAATGTCGTGGTGCGCCATTATGAAGAACCCACATTCGCTGTTGAACGTCAATAATAACTTCCTCAAGCAATTCTGGTAAATTTTCTTACAAACAAATACAATTCAAGGCATATGCGATAATTTTATCAGCTTAGCTAACTCAACATAATTAGTTCGTTATCTCTGTTAATTCAAAGGATTTACACTTTTTTTGTAATTCCCGTCAATACACACCACGAACTACAATTCCTCGTAATTATGCGTGTAGGTCAAGAATCACCCTGTACACAAGGGTGATCAAGCTCAAGATAACCTACGGAGCAGTAGTGTGGTGGACAAGGACGGAGCAGCAGGGGGCGATAAGGCTCCTGAACAGCACACAAAGACTAGCATGTCTCAGTCTCACAGGAGCCCTAATTATTTTGAACTTACCACCACAGCACATCTTCATACAATGGGAGGCTAGGTCTGTAACATACAGACTAATGCAAAGTCAAGCGCCTATAAACCGATCACATGGGAAAAAGTACCAAAGGCTGGAAGAAAAACTAAAGGCAAATCCTACAACAGGAATGCCAATCGATGCCATGGTTAAGAAATATAACTTCGACAGGAAATACAACGTAATGATTCCGCGGAGGGAAGACTGGGCGGACGGCCCAATTAACTATATGGAATTAAACTGGTATACCGACGGCTCAAAGACAGATGAAAGAGTCGGAGCCGGAGTATACGGCACAAAACCCGAGACAAAGATTTCGGTCAGTCTGGCGATTGACACCACGGAGTCCCAGGCAGATAGTGCACAAACACGCCAGGGCAGAGGCAGGCGACCGTTTCTCAAAAAACCATCCGCAATTTTTACGACCGATCTTCTCAACCAAGAGAGAAAAATGGTTAAGGCTATGTTTAGTACGTCTACTGACAGGACGCTGTAGGCTCAACAAACACATAAGCAAAATAGGTCTAGCAGAGGATACGATATGTAGGTTCTGCCATGAAGAAAAACATCCTGTGCCAATGTGAGGCCCTAACAAGGGTTAGATACCTAAAGCTAGGCAATACCAAACCAAACGCAGAGAGCTACACCCAAGGCTTACTGTGAGGGTTAATGGGGCTAATCAAAGAGGCGAAGCTCGAGCACGTCGTCTAAAATAACAGGGATGGACAATACATCTGCAAATGTCGCGGTGGTACAGGCCAAGAGGCCACCCCAACAATTATCTATTTATTTATTTTAATTTACTAACATATTAAACTTAGTAAAATAACAATAATTCGTTAATTGATTATCATTTGACTATGTATTGACTTTCTATATCTTAACAATTATGACCGCAATTATTTAACTATACTGACTACATATTTATTTATTTATTTTCCAACAGGAATATTTCGCCTGTAATTGGACATATTTCCGTTGGCAAATAAATATGTAGTAAGTATTTTCTATCCTCCATTTTCTATGTGATTTGATAGTTTTAAAACTATAACATAATGATAATTCATTTTAATTTATTGAATAAAATGTTCTTAAAACTGCTCTAAACTGTGTGATGATTGGATTCCAATTTAAGAAGTAGAATATTTATTATTAATTCACCTACATTTGAATTCGATTACGAGTTTTTTTAAATAATTGTAACGATTCCGAATCACTAATACTTTTGTAATAAAGTATTGGAATACTTTTTTCGAATCCTGTCCAGCTCTGCTATCTACAAATAAAAATGGTGCCATATTTAACAATACATTACAAATAAAAAATTGAGCTCTATTTAACTGGTGCTTTATATTTATAATTTGATAATACTGTGTAAGGAAAAGTAAACTGGCGTATAGTAATCATAACCTACTTTTAATAGCTGTTTGTAGAACAGAATTTTAATAATTATAGATAAAATGTGTACTATTAAAGGGTTTTTTCACACCTATATAATCATTAGACCTTTTTTTAATTGCTCACAAATTAAGACTAAATTCAACGTAACACCCTTTAACCACCACCTCCAAAGAATCATTGTCAATCCAAATTTGGGAAAATTACAGTGCTCCGCGATGCGTTGATGTGTGTAAATTAATACGTTAACTTATAAAAACGAAAAGATAAGAGTATCAGGTTGATTTCTGTGTGGAGGGTTTTGTTGTTGCGCATGGTGTATGTGCACGTGTGTGATTGCCGCCCCTAACATATGTCGAACAGGCGGCTACGCTCCACATGTCGAACAGCGCGTTCCTCTACCTGACCCGATCAACCCCCTTCCGAAATAATACTAAATGTAACGGGTTTCATAGTTTCCATTCATAATCCCGGGGTTGACTGCTGCGACTATAAAAAAAAATAAGAGAAAAAAATACTGGAGTCATACTACTGACCCCCTCAGATAGGTATCAATTGTTGTTCCATTCAGTCGACTAATTGCTTCCTATAATCGTTTTCATCCTTTAATTCTCGAGAGGGAAGTGGATGTGATTGTCTCATATACCGGAATGATTAATTTAGCTATCATTGATTGGCTTTGAAGGCTGCTTTTATAATAGTTCTTGAATAATAACTAAGTTTTTCACTCGTTGACAGTAGCGGATTGAATGGGTGGCTTATCTGCCAGGGTCTCGAAACATATTGATTATTTAAAAATCATAACTGAGAGAAAAAATTAAATCTATGAAACGTAAATAAGATTGCAGAAACATTAATGATTTATTTAAAATAAATACACAGTCCTTCATTTGTTTCTTTATAGATATGTCAAATATTGACAAAAGTTAGTTAAATTGCATTATTTCAATCACTGTTATACACATACAGGGATTTTTTTTGAAAGTATACAAATCCCGATGATTCGTCATTTTTATATAGACTGAAAATTTAAGTTGCAAAATTTTCAGGATTTTTTATACCTTGAAATTTTAAATCATGCTTAACCAATGACCTTCAAATTTGACACTTTTATTAAAACCAAGAATTCCTGAAAATTTACTAAATGCTGTAATCATCGGGATATGAATACTTTAGAGGGCCAATTTTCGCTGGTAATGTGTTTTTAGGGTACGAGATGGCGAGAAGAAAGCAAATATTTCAGCATATTAGTAGCATATTAGTAGTTTTGATTATTTATTGGTTTATAGTGTGTGCGAATTTTATCACAACGAATAATATAATTTGTTGATTGTTGTTTGTTTGTTTAGATCACGCCGGGAGAATTAATGGGTATTGAATTACAGTAGACAAGTAAACTGGATAAATATACTCAATGACATTAGAAGCGTAACACCCAGAAGGAGTTATTATTTTAACTTGATTTTTTGCCAGTATGGTAGTCTTACATCAAGAATAAAATGATTACATTTTCAAGAAATTTTATTAAAAAACAATCTAAAAAAAATTAATAATGTGTTTGGCGACCCCTTTGCTCCTGTAGACGTCTGGGCATCGACAAAATGAGATGGTCGATGTCTTCTTGAGGCATCTCGTTCCAAGCAACTTGAATTTCATCGATCAACTGTGCTAGAGTCTGTGGAGGATGGTGCAAAGAGAATATTCTTCTTCCCATGATATCCCACACATGTTCAATGGGATTTAAATCCGGCGAACGGGGCGGCCACGCCAAAACATTAAAACCAGCTTCATTAAGAAAGTTCATAGTTCGACGAGCAATATGGGGACGTGCGTTATCTTGTTGAAAAAGTACGTCTGGGCGGCCATCTAAATAAGGCAACAAAGTCGGTCGTATGACGTCTTCAACATAACGCGCAGCTGTCATACTGCCTAGAATGAATACAAGAGGTGATCGACTACCATAAACAATAGCCCCCCAAACCATTACTCCAGCAGTCCTGTGTACATGCCTCTCAATAGAAAACCTAAGATCAGGTCGTTCTCCACGGTAGCGTCGTACCCTTCTACGGCCATCATGCGTGCCTAGATAAAATCGTGATTCATCGCTGAATACGACATCGTGCCATTCTGCCTCCCAATGCTGCCGTTCTCTGCACCAGTCCAACCTTTGGCGACAGTGTCTCGCTGTTAAAGGAAGCACTAATCTTGGACGGTACGAAAGAAGCCCAAAGGATTGAATGCGGCGATATAAGGTTCGCATACTAACGGGCCTACCTTCTTCTCCAATCCATTAATCACCGATTTGACGCGTAGTAGCGAAACGGTCTCGCAGGGCTATTTGTCTTAAGCGCCGATCTTGACGTTCTGTGGTACGCCTTGGTTGACCAATTGGTCTTCTTCTTGCTCCTCTACCTTCTTCTGTCCATACCTGATACACACGTATTACAGTTGCTGCAGTGGAATCAATACGGCGGGCAATTTCGCGATAGGACATACCGACATCTCGATAAGCAACAACTCGACCCCGGTCAAAATCGCCCAAATGGTGATATTGTGGACGTCTTCGGACTCGAGGCATTTTATTTAAGCTTAACACACTCAACGGAAACACGAAAACTAAAAACATCTGTACTAAACAGCTCATATAAATAGTTTTATCAAAAAAGAAAAAGTGAAATTTATTTTTTTTTCACAATAAATATAAAAGGCATAAGGTTGAAATTGTTATCAATGTATGCTTTAAATATAGTCACTCTGTTGCTAAAATATGAATTTAAAAAAAATCATTCCTTCTTGGTGTTACGCTTCTAATGTCATTGAGTATATTTACGATTTTAATTTCAATCGACATACAACCAACTGTTTCAACTTGTTTTATTTCAAATACTTATTATTATATATTGTTAATTATTATATAATTATAAATTACAATAATTATAAATTTATATTGTATATTAACATTTCTATACAACGAATTTTTATATTAAGTATACATATTCTGATTCATGTAAATGTTAAGGCATGTGTTTCCTATATTTCAATTGGAAACTTTTAACGAGTGTTTTCACTCCCAGGTTAAGCATGATGTAAAATTTCGAGTTTATCCAGTTTATCCAGTTTACTTCGAAAATTCAACAAAGCGTCATAATTTGATCAAATACATAAAAATTATTAAGAAATGAATGGATTCGAAATGTTACTTCATGCGTTACGCGTATACATTACTGATTTATAGTGAAGTTCAAAATATTTGAAACTTTACAGCAGTTCAGTGTTTTTTACGCGTGGCGCATGAAGTAAAATTTCGAGCTTAGAGTAAACTGAAAGTTTGGTTTGGTCGTTTTGTAACGTACGAAGGTGTTGTTTGTCGTTACGGTTCACAATTTGATTGAGATTTCCTGGATTTGTCGTCGAAGACGCGATTTAGTCAACTTGGGTCCTTGATATTTAATTTGCTACTTAATACATCAATTTACAGTTTGAAACAGAATAAGAATTGGAAGTCAAAGATTGAGAGTTTAGAATTTGTAATTGAATTGGCTTGGCTGTCTTGCTCAACTGTCGAAATAGAAGTGTCCTCCTTAACACCAGAACAATTTTATTTCTTCAGTGATAAGATAAGATAAAATGGAATAACAAAACAAGATTATAATTCCTAAGAATCGATTTCGGAATGTGAAAACTATTTGATTTACGAATTATTTGCTATTCCAAAATTATCTGTACAATGAGATAATTACACTATAATGATAATAATATACAGAGTGATTCATGAAAACATTAAATTTATACAAGTGAGAGGTACATTACACTCCTCCCCTTATAGAAAAAAAAAAATAATAACAAAATACAATTATTAATTAAATAAATCACTGTTCACTTTCACTAAAAACACAATCGGAAAAAATATTGTTAAAATGTATATCGAATTTCTTACAATAAGGGATATTTTTAAATTAATTGAATTTAAAATATTAAAATTATGTGGCTAAATATTGACGTATTGATTTTTGCTTATTACTAAAAAATAAATAAATTTGAAAAATATGTACAATGATAATTAAAAAATCAGTTTTCAACTTAAACTTGAAACTATTGCAGTTAAATACAATAAACTAAATAATTTTTCATCTAAATCTAGAATTAATATTTAGTCTTTGTTTTCCTTTATGTCTAGAGTTTACATTTTCCGTATGATTTGATTTTCTGTGCGAAATATTAGAATTACTTAAAGAGGAAACGTTATTTTCAAATTGATTACAAAGGTAATTATTTTCTTTTTCATTAAATCTTACAATCTTATTGGCATTAATTTTGTTATTTTCACTTAAGTCCTTTTGAGCCTTAAATTTAATTTACGGAACTGGATTATTAGATTGGAATTCACGAGTTATATGATAATCTTTATCATCTACTACATAATGTTTTTGTTCCATATTACCACTAGGAGTATTCAAATGATCTATTTGAGAATTTTCTTGGAATTTAATAATTTCTACTCCATCTGAATTGTTTTCAACGATTTTCGAACTTTGATTTCACTTGTTTGACGTAGAAAATGATTGATTAAAAACACAATTTGATTGATTTTGACTATTTTGAAAATTCGGATTGAACTGCTATTTTGTGAATTATAATAATTTGCTTTATTATTTGCATTCAAATAAGCTAGTTTTTTGTTAGCATATTGCCTTTTTATACAATTGTTTATGGAATGTCCCAAATGTTTGCAATAATTGCATGAAACTATTGACTTATTTGCTTGGCTTGAAATTGAACGGAATTTCTGATTCAATGAATTAAATGTACAATTTGATGTAGAATGTGAATTATTATTACAAATATGGCAAAATTTAACATTTTGAAAATTATTTGTTCTTTCAAAGAAATAGGGCTCTTCGCGAATTGCCATTAAAATCGCCTCATCTAGTGTTTTCGATTTCCTAGATCTAATGTCAGTACTTAATGGGTTTTTTTAGACCAAACAGAAAAACTTGTAGAACATTATCGTTAACTAAATTTAATTGCGCTTCTTGAGCAACAGCTGTTAAATTTGTATCTAACTTTCTAAGATACTTTAAATGACACCGTTCAATTCGAGATACAGAATCATTGACAGATTCGTTCGTTTTTTGATGACATGAATTTAATTCAGAGAGAACATCATAAAATGAAATATTTGGTGAAAAATGATCCCTTAAAAATATTTTAAGCTCACCCCATGAATTTATTTCCCTTCTAAAAACTCGTCTGCCAGCCTCGCCTAGCAATTTACTTTTAATTGCAACTAGAAATTTGGACTTATCGTTATCGTTAATTAAATTTATTGCATACTCACATCTGTTAATAAAATCATCTAAATTATTGTATTTTGAAGTTTTTGAATATTCAAAATAAGTATGCTTTAAAGTTTCCAAAGCGAAATTCATCATATAAAAATCTGTGCCTAGAGCCATTTTTAAAATGATAGAAATAAATAGATAAAATTTAAAAAAATTGCAAGATCCCTTATTTGTTTGCGTAAGAAAATTCGACTTACATTCAGGTAAAACAATGGCTGACGTCCTCTAGGTGGTTGATGTGATTAGTACGTCCTCGTGGTCCAGGTTCTTTGTAGATCAAAGATGGTCCAAAAGGCGGCTTCTGATTCAGAAGCGGCTCTGATGTGTTGGCACTCGTCTACGTCTTGGGGCGCCTCGATGATGAAGTCCAAGCGGCTACGGCGCAGAAACCTCTATGAAATTGGATGTTGACGGCGTTTTCGCGAACATACTTCCTTACAGGAAATCCTACCGACTGCGCCAAGTTGTAACGTACGAAGGTGTTGTTTGTCGTTACGGTTCTTTTGTTTATATTTAGATTTCCTGGATTTGTCGTTGAAGGCGCGATTTAGTCAACTTGGGTCCAAACAAAGAGATTCAAAGATAAACCATTTACTTGATATTTAATTTGCTACTTAATACATCAATTTACAGTTTGAAACAGAATAAGAATTAGAAGTCAAAGATTCAGAGTTTAGAATTTGTAATTGAATTGGCTGTCTTGCTCAACTGTCGAAATAGAAGTGTCCTCCTTAACACCAGAACAATTTTATTTCTTCAGTGATAAGATAAGATAAAATGGAATAACAAAACAAGATTATAATTTCCTAAGAATCGATTTCGGAATGTGAAAACTATTTGATTTACGAATTATTTGCTATTCCAAAATTATCTGTACAATGAGATAATTACACTATAATGATAATAATATACAGAGTGATTCATGAAAACATTAAATTATACAAGTGAGAGGTACATTACAGTTTCGCTTTGCTACGCGACCAAACTAAATTTTCAGGCTTTTCTAAACTCGAAATTTCACTTCCTGCTTAACCTGGGAGTGGAAACACTCGTTGAAAGTATCCAATTGAAATATAGGAAACAAATTCCTTAACATTTACATGAATCAGAATATGTATACTTGAAAGAAAAATTCGTTGCAGATAAATGTTCATATAAAATTATCAGGCTTTTTTAAACTCGAAATTTTACTTTATACTTAATCTGGGAGTAGAAAACACTCGTTTAAGCATCAAACTGATTTTTTTTTAAACAACGAATGTCGGAAAATTGTATATATGTATATTTTGGAACTACACATTAAATCAGTATTTTACATGCCTGACGCACGAGTTCAGAAAAACCTGAAAATATAGAAACGAAGCGCAGCAACTAGCGCTTCGCTTCGGGACCCATGCAAATTTTCAGGTTTTTGTGAACTCGAAATATTTACGTCATGCTTAATCGCTCATGACTTGAATAAATTTAATCGCTTACGACTTGAATAAATTAAGATTGACTTGTACTTAATAAAATAGAGGATTTTGATTATAATTATTGTAAAACATTTATGTAACGTTAAATTGATATTTATAGATATTAATTACATATATTTATTCTTAATCTACGGTAAATTTTACCTAATTTAAACTATCTTCTTGTATTTTCTTATGTCTCCCATAAGATGCACCGGAGAACGAAAATGCCTATAGTCTGTTTAAAAACTAGAAGGAGTAAGTGCCAAAGCCCAGTTTACACAATAAAAAGTTACCAGAAATATCACTAGATAAATATGGCGGCAATTTTAAATAATTTCATAATTACTCTTTAAATAAAATGAAATATCTATTTTGTACTTCTTAATTGTGGTTAAGTATTTTCTTTTCCATCTTAAGATACCGTCAATTAAAATGCGTATACGGCATCTCGCCATAATCTGTGAAATAAAACATATTTACATTATGTTCATAATATAATATGCAATTTATATAATAATGTGTCTCTATCAGAGCTGGGACGAATCCTCGTAAAAAGGATTCGAATCACGAATCCGGATCACCTAATATGATTCGAATCACGAATACTCGAATAAAGGATTCGTAAGAGATAAATATGATTCGAATCCAAGATTCGAATCCTCTTTTTTCGAATCATGAATACAAATCCTTTAAGAATAAATTTGATTTTATAATTTTTTACAACCATTAATATATAAATATCGTTACCAGTTGTTTTAACAAGAATATTCAAAACCTAATTATTTATTACCACTGAACATCGTTGATAACAGACTAAATATCTGACTCCCTGTTACTCTGGTTAAAGATGTATTTGTGTGTTTCTGAACTCCACTTCAAATCAGTGTTTTGTACGCGTGGCGCATGAAGTAAAATTTCGAGTTTAGAAACGCCCGAAAATTTATCTCGGGTCGCTGCGCGACCCTCGACAAATTTTCACGGGGCTTTTCTAAACTCGAAATTTTACTTCATGCTTAGCCTGGGAGTGGAAACACTCGTTCAAACCTTTAAATTGAACTCTATTATAAAATCGACTAATGCCTAAAATTTACGTAAATAAAAAATTCACTGAATATCATTAAAACCGGGAAAGTTAGAGAAAAGTCATGAAATTATATTCAAATTGACCAAAACACTAACAAAAAAGCCATATGATATTATTAAATTTGTCAAAATCAGCAGGCAAATTACAAAACACGTAAAAATTTATAAAATTAACTTGAATATTGGGAAAAACAATGAAAACTATTAAACTGAATAGGGGTTTCCCACAGAAGAAAGTTATATTAAAAGGCCAGGGAAAAAATCTTTAGTCAGGGAAATGTCGGAAAAAATTAACATTTCAGATTGTGGCTACCATGTCAGTTTTACTTCAAACAATATTAAACAAAATTTTGAATACTAGATTATTATCTTTAAAAAAAATTCAATCATTTAATGTTTTTATCAATACATTCACTTTGAAGTTTCGAACGAGCGTTTCCACTCTCAGACTAAGCATGAAGTAAAATTTCGAGTTTAGAAAAGCCCCGTGAAAATTTGTCGAGGGTCGCGCAGCGACCCGAGACAAATTTTCTGGGCTTTTCTAAACTCGAAATTTTACGTCATGCGCCACGCGCATAAAACAGTGATTTAACGAGAATAATAATAATAATAATAATAATCTTTATTCAAAATGGAGACAGTACATGATACATACAATAATTACTACGATAATTACAATAGTAACATATTCCGTTGCCAATCGAATGCGTCAAAAAAGAAGAAACTATACAATTCCTAAAATAATACTTAACTAAAAATAAAAACTATTAATACATGTAGCTATGTAAGTATACTTATGTATGCATTCATTCACTTATTCATATAATCTAAAATAGAGTAATTTTCCTGTTCGATCAAATAATCTTCCAAATCTGTTTTAAATCTATTCTCATGTTTAATAATTTTTAGGTAGGTAGGTAATTTATTGAACACCCTCAACGCGGCATATATAGGTGATGTCTCAAAGAGAGAAAGTCTGTGAGTAGGGTATGCATACATTTCTGAATTACGTGTATTATACGTATGCATTGCATTGAACATCTCAAATTTATGTTTATATTTAAAATTAAAAAGTAAGATTTCGTACAGATAGAGATCACAGATAGTAAGTAAACGGTTGTTTCTAAATTTTCCCCGACAAGTTTCGTTATAGTTCATATTAAATATGATTCTTATTGCTCGTTTCTGAGTGATAAATATTTGTTTTGCTGCACTTTACCATCCATAATGTACTAGGCCATATCTGACCAAACTTTCAAAATTGGATCTGTAAAGTATAAGTAACGTATCAGTGTTGACAACTTGACGCAATATTCGAAGGGTGTAACATACAACATTCAATTTATTTTCTAATTGCTGACAATGTGAATCCCAATTTATGTTTTTATCAATTACAACACCTATTAATTTTGTTTCATCATTGACATCAAATGATTGGTTGTTCAGTGTTATCTTAGTTAGCATATTTTCTTTCCGTTTTGTTTGAAATAATACTAAATTGGTTTTCATTTCGTTCATTGGTAATTTGTTTTTCCTCAACCATTCCTGGGTAATTCTTAGAACATTACTTGCTTTGTTTACAAGTTCTGTTTCATTCGCCCCAGAAATGAGGAGATTCGTGTCGTCTGCATATGTAGTTACAAAGACGTTTTCTTTTTCAAATATTGATGGCAAGTCATTAACATAGATAACAAATAGAATGGGGCCTAATATGCTACCCTGTGGTATCCCTATATTAGTTGTCATACTATCTGAAACTGTCTCATTTATTTTTGTTCGATATGTTCTGTTTGTTAAGTACGAATAAATTAAGCTTTTTCCAACGCCTCTGACCCCGTAATGCTCCAATTTTTCTAACAAAATTTCGTGGGTTACTGGCTTTGGATAACTCAAGAAATATACCAAGTGGCATTTCCGAGTTCTCCAGAGCTTTCATAATTTCTGTTAAATAATCAAAAATTGCTGTATTTGTTGATTTTTTCTTTATAAAGCCATTTTGGGCACTAACTAGTATGTCATATTTTTTAAGATAGTCTGTAATCCGTTCAGCTATACATATTTCAATAATTTTAGAAAAGACGGATAGAAGTGTGACAGGTCTATAATTTCCAAAATTAGTCGGATCGCCCTTTTTATATATTGGTGAAATTTAGAAACACACAAAAAAAATCCCAATTTGTAATACATTGTTTGTATTAATATTTCTTACAGAAAAAAATCATACATTTCTGGGTTAAAGTAGAAATTGAGTAAAGATATAAAATAAATTGCTATTGTAACTTCTTATTTATAATTAAAGTGTTCTTAAATATCATAAGGAAAGTAAGTACTCATTACATTAGTATTTTCTCTTGTGATTATTTTCCTGTTTATAGTAATTAAACCACGAGTAGCAATTACCTTTACCATGAACTAGATTTGTTGAAAAAAAGTAATTATTTATTCAAAATAATTTCGCATATTTATGTGACCTTCACCTCAACAATACCACTTTTAAGTAAAAGGAAGCAATTAATAAAACATTTTTAGGTAATTAATTAAATGAGGCAACTTTTTTATGTCTCATAAAGTAGATTGATTTATTTGTCAAAATGCAATCAATTTAAATCAAGTAGAACAAAACAAATCTAATGATAAATTTACACTCAAAGTTTTCTTTCAATTATAATATGGTATATTTATAAATAAATATTTTAAGTAGAATAAAACTGAATGGCTTATTGTAATAACGTGATGTGCCACAACTAAACAAAAATGAGTTATTAGAGCTTTAAATTAAAAAAAAATGTGTATAATGTATTACTGTGAAATTTAGAATTAAAGCATTTATAATAAGTTTATTAGGTATCTTTCTGACAAATATGCTTAGAAAAAAAAAGAAACTACGAATATTTCAAGATATACAGCATACACGCTGTAATAGGAAAATGTATATTTATTTGTCTTAATTTGTAGAAATTAATTCATGGGATTTACTAATGAATAAAGAGAATAATATTAGTTATTCAATGGTATTATCCAGTTTTTCTCTGTAATTGTCGGTGCATCTGCATGGTGAACCCAACTCACAAGGTTTAATACTTTTCTTGCTTTTTGCTGTTGAATATTTTATTTTCTAATTTGCTCCTTCTTTTTTATATGACTTGTTTATAAAAAAAAATGTTTAACATGGCTTACCATATGTAAAGTTAATTAAATAATTAATTGTGAAACAATACCAAGTGCCTTTCCTTTAATTAACTTTACATAGTGTAATATATTTCACCAAGTGCCAGATGAGAAATTAATTCAAGAAATTATGGCTTACCATGCTATTGCAGTAATAACATGAGACATTAACCAGAGTAACAGAAACATTTGCCCCGCCATTTCATTGGAGACAAAGAAGAGTTCGTCTTTTTTTTGTCTCCAAAGAAATGGCGGGGCAGATGTTTCTGTTACTCTGGTTAAAGTTATCATGTTATTACTGCAATAGCATGGTAAGCCATGTTAAAAATTTTGATTTTTTTTTGTTGGTAAAACATGATATGCCACAAAAAACAAATAAAATACATATCTTACTTGTGTCCGAAGGCCCACCATCGTTTGGTAGTACAAAATCTTAATCAATAACACTCTCGTCAATTGTGCCACGCATTTCATCACTTGAACTCAAACTCTCACACGAAATAGATTTTTTTAGGCAGGTGTAATAATACCTATTGGCATTTTGATGTGGTTTATTATGTTATAAAGTGATATTTATACAAAATCCGTAAAATGTAATAACTTGATATTAGGTATGGTGACGATATCTCTTGGACGATGACCACAATTCATCTACTATGGCTTATTATATAACTACTTAATCGAATCCAAGAATAAAACTGATTTTTTTGTTTGTGTGGCTTATCATGTTATTACAATAAGCCCATCAAATGTACAATGTGCTTACAATGCGTCGTATGAGATTAGTAAAACTCGTCTTCGATTCGTGGCATAAATTTTATTCTGTTGAATAATTTTATTTCTCGCTCGTTTCGAATAGAACACAAAGTTTCGGGTGGTATTTTACACACAAAAAATCCTAATTCATTTTCTTTAATCTACGTCTTCGTATTAAATTTCATATCTGAAGCTTCTAGTATTTCCTAAAATATTTCCACATAACCACCGGATATTCTCCGAGAAACGCACGAAATCAATTAAACCACTCGAAATAATTTACGACCATCGTTTTGAAAAAAAACGTCGAATGTCTTTTCGCATCGCGTCAAGAGGCTGTGTTTTGCGCATTCCCCCATCTAAGATTTCACACATTCTCCTACCTCTTTTCGGAAAACATTTCCAGAGTGTGAATTTGACACCTCATTAACTTTCAAATTAGAAATCTCACCCCACATCACCGGATGTCAAATTTAATTTCCACGAAGTGGCGCTTCGAGTCTTCGACTTCTGTGATTTTTGCACAATAGCCGCATATGACATTCCACTACCGGGTATATTTACCTGAGGCGTTGACATCGAGAGGGTGTGACCGTTCCATTATCTCAAGACAAGGGTTGTTGAACAAAACAAACTGTGGCGACATGGTTATCCGTTATATTGGAGGGCGTGTCGCGAATTTTCTACCCTTTACAGATACAATAATATATCAACGTCATTGAGATCAATTTTTGCTTTCTGGGGGAGGATATTAATTTCAGCTCTTTTTTGAAAAATAGTTGCATAAAATGTCGATACCTTTATTTCAATAACTGGTATTTCCCGCAAAAAACAAAAAACAATTTCACCCCTTTTAGTTTATTTTTATTACTTAAGATCAAATTATGACTGGATATTGGAAATTATTAACGTTTAACAATGACCAATAAAGTATACAAAATTATAGAAAGAACATTTAAAAAAAGAACATCTGAAATTGACACAGGTTATTGACAAATAAATAAATAAAGTTTAATTAAATCTGCGAAAAATGTCAATCTAACAGTTAGATATTTAATTATTAAAGTTCAAATATAACTGAAAAATGTGCCTTACAAAAATGTTGCTAAGCTTCACACTATGATAAAGTTTGCATGCATTGTTCAAAAATGAATATGTTTTGTTTCTGCGCTGAAAATATAAAAACCAAGCCAGCGAAAATAAAATTGTCGAAGGTTAAAATTGACTAAAACTTTATAGAATGTATATTATTTAATACTGGAGAGGCTTTTTGTTTTCTTTTAATCAAATTCACAATCACTGTGAAGTTTCGTGGTTGATGGAATAAGTTTACCCAGGATATTTAGCAGGGCGGTGCAGGAGGCAAAAACTGTGTAAAATTTTGTTAAAAACTCAACGTGACTTGCTTTTACACAAAATTTCGCAAAATATTAAAAATCATGAAAAATCTTAGTCAAATAGAGTGCTTATTTAATGCATATTCACTTTATGTCGTAGCTCTTTTAGTTATTTTATTAATATTGTTTAAAAAATGTGAATTTTACGAATACTATGATAGACATATTTCTTTACAAATATCTTGAAAATAGTTATTAATAGCACATGAATGCTTTTTTTAACATTTTAATATAAAATTTGTTAGTATTCGGAGTTTTATCATTTCTAAAAATGTTAATTTCGACGATCTCAATAAAGTGTGATATTTGACAGATATTACGAATTTTTTCTTATTACTATAATATCTTTATTGAAATAGAAATCTAATAAATACAAGTTACATTTAAATAAAAAATAAAATATACGTTGTCGTCTTCTTTTTCTTCACAAGGCCTATTTTTTCTAAATATTCATAATTTGCGGCTTTTGTTTAATACTTGTCTAAAAATATAAATGACGTAATATGTTATTGATTACTCTCTAAAATTCCACTCCTTGATTAAACATGAAGTAAAAATTCTAGTTTAGAGAAGCCTAAAAATTTGGATTTGGAAGCGTAGCGAAATGTCAGGCTTATTAAATCTCGAAATTTTACTTCATTCGCCAGGCGTAAAACACTGATTTCATTATTGACTAAATGTCGGCTAACGTAGATTATGTCAACACTGGTATTGACTGTTTTTAGGCCATGACCTATTTTGTATATTTGAGAAATCAATAATAATAAAATACCTAATTTTTATGAAACGATTAGTAGCATTTTATAAACGTTCGGTGGCATTTTGGTGAGTGTAGGTGAAACTGTTTCTAATAATTCCATCATTATAAAGAATGATCTTCTATTGAGGTGACTTAATCGAGTGTTTGTAGTTAAATGACTATGCAGAAAAAAATAAAGAAATCGAGTTAAACGGTTCTTAATCGTTCGCATTGAGAACTTAATTTCTTCACCGGTGGCCCGACCATTAAACACAATGAAAATAAAGAAATTTGTAAAAAGAGATATTTTCGCAATCGATTCTTCACCGTTGGTAGTCTCTTAATTTTGGCATCAAGGGTTTTATGTGTGTGTGTGTCCGTAACACACCCCATCATTTTAATTTTACAGGTACAATAAATTTTTATTTCTTAACACACTTTCATCATAAAATGAAAATAATTATTGCAAACTACTAGCAGTTTAAAATAAGTCTTCCAAGATTCGGCAACACAGGCTCATTATTGACAATGTTTTAATTCATGCAGTAAGCATTTTTTTGTGCAATACCTGTTGCATAAATTGAAAAATTGACAACAAAAAACTCCCGTTTTGTTGGTAGTTTTTCAATTTTTGCAATAGGTATTTTATTCCGACACACCCTCATTATTGTAAATCTTTTATTAATTGCAATACGCATATTTTAAAAACAACCTCATCTTCAGTAGTTTACTAGTTTTTCAGTCGATTATTTTTTATTGGTAGAGAAAACACATAACCTTTCGACCCTGACGTCATGAACTTTTTTCTTTGTATAATTAATGAAGGTTCATTGAACAAAAACATGGAATTGTATGTAACATATTTGATATATTTAAATTAAAGCTTGCATGATTATTTTGACAAGTGTCATGTAAGTACCTACACTTGTCAATATAATTAATAATGCCTCGAAAATAATCAAGTTTCTCAAGGGCAAGAGTATGTTGGTGATTATTATTAAAGTCATCATTTTTAAGGTCATCATATGTGCTGTAAATCTTTAAATATTCGCTGTTTTTATAAAAGAGTTTAATTTGAAGCTTTAAACGAATGTTTTTCACACCCAGGTTAACCATGAAGTAAAATTTCGAGTTTAGAAAATCCGGAAAATTTGGTTTGGTCGCGTAGCGAAGCGATGCGACCAAACCAAATTTTCAGGCTTTTCTAAGCTCGAAATTTTACTTTATGCGCCACGCGTGTGAAACACTGAAATATTGCGAAGATCACAATATGCTACTAAAGGAGTATGCTAAAGATGTATATTTGGAACTTCACTTAAAACTAGTGTTTTTTTTTTTTTGCGTGGCGCATGAAATAACATTTCGAGTTTAGAAAAGCCTGAAAATTTAGTTTAGTCGCTTCGCTACGCGACCAAATTTTCAGGCTTTTCTAGACTCGAAATTTTACTTCATGATTAATCTGGCAGTAGAAAACAGAGCTTCAAATTGAACTCTTTAAAACAATGAATGTCGATAACTTTCTATTTTTCTAATTATATGTTATTTTCTTCAAAACTTTATTAAAATTTGACTTCTTACTGACAGGTTTATAAAAAAGAATAGGCACAGACATGCTCTTTTGTCGCTTTATTTTGTTTTTTGTGTCGTCACTGTAACAGGGTAATGTGTTGACTATAGTTTATTAATTTTCGCAATATGTTTCATTATCTTTACACACCCCTATAGTTGGTAATCCCTTCAACGGATTCTGATTGTGATTCTGAAAAGTGACCAGAAAAAAGGCAATCAGGAACGAGCCAACCATCTGTTGGCGCCCATATGTAGAGCAGACACCCGGGCCACTTACACGGATCACGATGGTGGAAAAAATCTTTTGAATTTCTTCTCGACTCTAATGACTCGATCGCCTTTTTGCGAAAGGGGCGCGCACTTGGACCTTACCTTCGGGTTATTAAAACAGGTGACAAATGAGTGGGCGTCAGCACTTTCAATTTTACATGTTTGAATCACTTTCTTGTCTGTACATAAAATAAAAAATAAGGCAAAATACGTTGAAGTAACAAAGTCTGTGTGATTTCTGTGATCATTAACGTATCCAGTATTTTTTTGGTAAAAAGTAAATTTGAGAAACATTCTAAACGTTTGAACTGAATAAATATATAGGGAGGTTTTTCTATCTGTATACATACGAGTACAGGGAATTTTTATTTTAAATCTTTGTATTCAACGACTGTTGTCCATTCCCAGATTAAGCATGAAGTAAAATTTCGAGTTTAGGAAAGCCTGATTATTTGGTTGTGTCGCTCCGCGAAGTGGGGCGACCAAATCAAATTTTCAGAATGCGAATCTTCTTAAAAAAATGAACCAATCCGGATGACGAATCCTTTTCAGCTCAAGTATTCAATAGAGGTATTGAATCCTATTCTCTGAATCCTCATATACAAATATATATTATCTGTTTATTTAAAACGACCATAATGCCACTGTATACTGCCCACAAACTGTAATTTGTAATTCAGACTATTATAAAATTTGATTCAATAATACACAGTGGTGGAACTAGCATTTAAATAAATTACAAAAATCATTAAAAATAAAGGGGCATTCTAAGAAAATATTGAAATTATTGCAGAAAGAAAACAAAACAATGTGCTCAGTATTATTACTAAGTATATTTCAAAATGTATTTGAAGTGGAAAACACATTTTCTTTATTTCTTGACGATCCATTAAAATTTTCTTTTCATTTCATTTCATTAAAATTTACCGTTTTATAGTCATTTTGCAATAAAACACATTTTTGGCAATTTGAAAAAATAGATATATTTCTAAGTAATTTTCATTCATTTATATATTATCAGTATCAGAACAATGTTCCTTTAACCTGTGATAGCTAGTTTTTATATTTATTCATAAATTATATTTATAAATTTACCTCAATAAATTTATGAAAATCTGCCAATTAATAAAATTTTTGTATTACTTTTAGAAAAAAACATCATTAAATTTAGCTTATTAAATTTAATTTTCAATCAGATCTCTATATTTGTATTACTAAGACATTAAAGGACAATGCATTTTCTAACAATTTTTGAGATTTGATTAAAATTTAATGTTTCAGGAAACAATTGTTTGATGATAAATAACTGATTTCGCCGTGGTACCTACTTTTAAAGATATTTTTTTAAATCTCTTCAATTGCAATTTTCTATAAAATACCACACTCATGGTTCTCTTAAATATCAAATTAGCCAATTGCAGAAAATAATATTTCGACTGTCAAGAGTGTTCTTATAAAATTTTGCAATCTAGAAAATGCTATATTCATTAGTGCAATTTATACAAGAAATTAGGTTTACTTAAATAATAAAAGATTGTACTTATAAATCAGAAAAGCCTAAATTTATTTGAAAATTAAGTCTTCACAGTTATTTTTTCATATATAAGAATTAATAAATAGGCAATGCGATTTTGCGATTTTGAAACTTAACCCTCCGAATTTAGTACTATGACAATAAATACTTAATTCGGTGGGTAACAAATAAATAAATAATACTGCTTTTTCGTTTTTTTTTTATGTGATTAACAAAATACATTTAAAAAAAGATTCTAGAAATTAATTAAAGATAAGCGTTTTCGCTTTCCAAATATTTGTACGTATCTGTATTTGATTAAAAAAAATAGTCGCTAAGTGAAAACCAGGAAATCCATTCTCAGTCAAAACGCGTATCAAGGAAACATACAAAAAGCGTTCGTTGGATGTGAAGCAATTTACATTTCCTATTGTTTTTTTGTATGTTTATGTAAAGAATGCCCTGAAACAAAAAGTGCTACAATTCAATTTCAAGGTTTTGCCGAAATACATTTACCGCCACCGGCAAAATTTCTTTTTAAATCGAAGGTTGAAATACAAAATAATAACAGAAAACATATTATAATTTAAGCACTTATTAGTTATATACGTAGTACTCGTATGATATTTTGAAGAAATCGAATAGTTGATTAGTTTAAATATTAAAGGTTGTTCTAATTTAATTGTAATCAATTATTAGATTACAAATTTGTACATACTTGTAGTTTGAAATTGTTTCATTCCTTACTTCACTATTTTTATTGTAGGCTGTATGCGCATTCCGTAAAAAATAGTGAGCGTTATCGAAAGCAAAATTTCGTAACTAAATAAAATGTATTACTAGTATTTATTAAAAATTAATCTAAATTGATAATGTAAATGATTATTTCAATCCGAATTATTAAACAATACATCCAAATAACTTTACTGATAAACAGCATTCATTAAATGTGGCAACGGACATTTTAATGTTAGTATAGAAAGCGAATGTAGGAAAAGCTCGAATTTTATAATTCATATAAAATAAATCTAAGAACTGCACAGACACTCTTTCAAAGATTACAAAGGACGCTCAATGGAAAAAATAATCTACCGATTTTTTTACCATTTTTAAAAATCGTGGAAAATAAATCTATCCAACAAAATTCAACTTTGAGCGCTAGTAATAAACTTAATGTTTAAGCATCGAAAGAGGGCATCAAGAAAAATGGTAAGAATTTACTTTACACCCCGTGGGTATTATAGATAAAAATGATATTATTTGAAAGTACTTGACGAGTACTATCTAGATATGCACTTGATTTCGACCGGAAATGTTAATTAAATAAAGAAATTAGTTTGAAAATATTGAAAATATTGATTCCTAGCAATATGTAAAATAATTATCGTGCGCAAAGAGATTTAGAATTTATTATATTAAAAACCTTTCTCCTAACCTAACCTAGCCTAGAAGTAATATTTAATAAAAAAATTTAGTTTGAAAGTTTTGAAAATATTATGTCAGATTATAAAATTATGTAGTTTTATCATAAGGAAATTTCATACATTTCAATATTTGCTCAAATGGTTCCAAATTATTTCTTTTACAATGTACACGCTAAAGATATTCACATAAATGCATTGCGAAATGCTTCCTAGGAACCTGACGTTTACGAAAATATGCTTTAGCAGGATGCCAATTAGACTCAATCCGTTGAGTATGGACACCTTCGGGACTAACGAATCTGAATCTATCGTCCGAATGATTCACTTTCTCATGAACAATCAGTCCAAATGATTGATCCAGGAGCCACATGCTGCACAATGATGGATTCGAGTGTTAATCTATCACGCTTGTTGTTCGGAATTATCACCATTCTGACATTGTCTGTCTCATCCACCATTCCAGTACCTAATGACCTTCAATTTTCCTGTCTCGATTGTATTTGCGCTGCCCAAATTTAGTTTCATCTATTTGAACGATGAGGTCCTCCAATCAGTCCTTCTTATTCTTGAATATCGCCCAATTGATCACAAACGTCCATCCTGAGAGAATTATAGCAATCACAGATGGTTCTTGATGAAAGCACAGTTCCAGGATTATGTCCATTTTGATCCAGACGCAGATTCTCTCTGGCACAGGCGGCGTAGCTGTTGTTGAAAGCAAAGCTATGGGCGATTTCAAGCACTTGCTGTGGTTCCAGATGCGTCTTGTAGAAGAAAGTCTGCTTGGCCACGGCAATTTCTTTCTGGCACTTGGTTTTGATGCATCTGAACGATCCCAAAATGTATTCTTTCCGGTCTGGGAAGAGGATCATCAGGTCCTTGTATTTTGGGCATTTTCGCTTCTTTGGAAGCAAACCAATTGATGTGGCGAATGAAATTGCGTCTCCCTTGGTCCCTGCGGCTTGAATGAAACGACGGCAGTTCCACATCACTGGCATCTCCGGCTGGTCGGGTCCTTCCTGGTCTCCAGAATCCTCGTCGGCTGATGATTCATCTGATTGGAAGTCCCTTGTCCGTGAGGTGGCCATTGTCACTACTTGTCCTGATGACATTGACATTTCCGTAGTGAATTTATTGATTTTAATTGGTGATATAGTAAGTAAGTAAGTAAAGTCGAGCCAAAAAAATCAAATAAAACACTATAGTAAAAAATAAATATTGAACAATATTTTAAATAACAGTAGAAAATAACACTTTTTTATAAAAAAAAATCTCTAAAATGTGTGTGCTTTAATTCAGAGTTCGGAAGTATCATGATATTTTTATAAATATGAAAATATCTTACATACCGGGTGTTTGATAAAAACGCCTAACTACATAACTCTGTTATTTATTGACCATTTCATTAAACTAATAACCAAAGTCAATGGCCGTTTAAATACTAAGAAATGACATAAATATTGATTTTTTCAAAAATAACTTCAATTCGAAATAATAGCCAACTTAACATGTTTAAATGGCTGACTCTAATTTTTAAATTTTATTACGTTAGACATAATTTTTCTGAATTCAAAATGCCCAATTTCTTTTTATTGTTCAACATTTTTGTCAAAAATAATTAATAATATAATAATAAATTACATTTTTAAAAAATTATAACTAGTGTGACTTGTAAAAAAGTGTCAAGTGTCGTTTATTGTGAAGTTATGTCAAACATGAATAATAACGAGCCACCAAATAAGTACCTACGTTACAACTTAATGTAGAATAGAATAAATAAGAATAACGCAACATTATTATATTATTTTTCAAAGTTAAATAAGGCAATTTGATACATTGTATTATTTGACCTGACTTGAGAATGTGTAAAGAAAAATCTTTGTTATTTCAATATTTCGATTATTACTTATTTTTAAAGTGTATGTCTCACTTTCAGTGTTTAATACGCGTGGCGCATGCAGTAAAATTTTGAGTCTAGAAAAGCCTGAAAATTTGGTTTGGTCGCGTAGCGCTACGGACTACGTGACCTAACAAAATTTTAAAGCTTTTCTAAACTCGAAATTTTACTTCATGCTTAGTCTGGTAGTGGAAACACTTGTTCGAACTTTAAATTGAACTCTTTTATAAAATCGAAGAATGTCTGAAATTTTACAGCGTGCACATTATGAAAATTCTAAACGAAAAAGAAATAATTATCCAATATTAAAGTTGTATCTAAAATAATAACAAACTGTGAATGCTTAATCAACTAGTTAACGGAACACCAATAATCAATTTAAACAGAATTAAAGGGACATTTTTTTTTCAAAGCACACCATTTATTGTAAAAAAATCATGTAAACAAGATTTATCATATTTTTTTGGCATAAATATTAAATTAAAATCAACATATCGGGCATAATTGGATGTAGAAAAACAATGTCTAATATAATAAAATGAGAAATGTATATGAATCCATTCAAAAATGTAAATTTGAGTACTATTTGGGAATGAATGATACGAAAAAAATATGAATGATCAGTCTAAGATATGGAAAATTAAAAACAAACAAATTAAAACAGATGAAAACAAAGAAACATACACAGACGTAATATACAAAGAAGACGGCACACTAACAACAACCAGGGGATAGCAAATGAATTAAATACATACTACGCAAATATAGGAAAAACACTAGCAGAAACACAAATACAAACTGCCAGCACAGAAGCCAAAACAACAACAACTACAATAAACTATAAGAACTTAAACTTTAAACATACAACCAAAGAAGAAATTAATAAAATAATAGCAGAACAAAAAGATAACAAAACCCCGGGTTTCGACAAAATCACAAACAAAATAATAAAAGAAAACAAAAACACACTTACTCCAATACTTGTAAAATTAACAAACAATGTAATAGACGAAGGAAAATACCCTATTTCAAAAAAAAACCATAATAAAACCGATCCATAAAAAAGGAGACAAAACCTGCCTAGGAAATTATAGACCAATATCACTTCTGTCAACTTTAAACAAAATACTGGATAAACCAAATAAGCAAACACCTTAAAGAACAAAACATAATACATCAAAACCAATATGCTTTTCAACAACAATCTGGCACCACATCTGCAGTAAACGATCTAATACACTACATAAAAACAAAGAAAAGGTAGTAGCATTATTCATAGACATGAAGAAAGCGTTTGACACCATTTCAAAAGAAAAATTAGAAACAAAACTAAATGCAATCGGTATAAAAAACAATGAAGCAAACCTGATTAAAACGTACCTAAAATATAGACCGCAAACAACACGAATTAACGAAGAAGAGCATAAACCATCAGTACCACAATACGGAATACCGCAAGGAGGAAATTTACCACCAATATTATACATAATATACACAAATGATTTATTTGAACAAACATTAAATGGAAAACCTTTTATATACGCAGACGATACATGTATTATATACACTGCAAACACATACGACAGAATATTAACGCAAATAAACTCGGACAGTAATCAATTGGAAAAATGGGACTGCAACAATCTATTAACAATTAATGAAACAAAAACTGAATTCATCATCTTTAACAACACAGAAAATGTAAAATTAAATATTAAAATAAAAGAATCAACAATAAAACAAATCACAACACTAAAATACCTTGGACTAACTCTACAGGAAAATCTAAAATGGGATGAACACATAAACAACTTAAGAAAAAAGAACGCTAAAACAATATATGCACTATCAAAAATACGAAACTACATACCAGAAAATAACAGAAAACAAATATACAACTCAATGTTCACATCACAAAATATATGCCTAAATAATATATGGAGTGACAACACACAAAAAAACATAAATAAACTGCAAATTCAACAAAACAAAATACTAAAAACAATTTATAAACTAGATAAAAGAACGAATACGGAACAACTGTACCAGCAAACACAAGAATTTAGTATACAAAAAATGATACAATTAAGTATCTTATTGATTATATATAAAATTAAAAATAATCTAATTAAAACGAACATTGACATAAAAATCAACAAGCAAATCCACGATTAAGAAACAAGAAGAAGATCAAACATAAGGACAGAAAAATTCACAACAAAGAAAACGACAATAACATTAACATCAGAAACCATATGACAATATAACAGACTAGAAAAAAAGCATAAAAGAATTAAGTTAAGTTACATTTAAACTAATTATGAAAAATGTAATACTTAACGATAAGATAAAATAAATCTGACAAAATAGGAGCATATGGATTTGAAATATATATCCCTCAATACCATTAGCCCCAGATATATATATATATATATATATATATATATATATATATATATAAATTAGAATTAACGACCTGCCTATAAGTACCAACTAAGAAATAACAGCGCATTAGGTCATGATGTAAAAGTTATTTTTTATCAAGTGAGTGTGAGGACAGAAGACGACGACGATCGTTTCGCTCATTTTATGAGCTCCTCAGGCCGCCACATCCATCATCCCATACACACTCACTTGATATGTAGATGTTGTATATATACCGACTTCGCTAACCATAAGCCGGTATTGACGTCAATATTTATAAATGCCTTATCAATGCAGTAGCATTTATAAATACTGACGTCAATACCGGCTTATGGTTAGCGAAGTCAGTATATATACAACATCTACATATCAAGTGAGTGTGTATGGGTTGATGGATGTGGCGGCCTGAGGAGCTCATAAAAAGAGCGAAACAATCATCGTCATCTTCTGTCCTCCTTGCACACTCACTTGATAAAAAATAACTTTTACATCATGACCTATTGCGCTGTTATTTCTTATTTGGTACTTATAAGCAGGTCGTTAATTCTAATTTATTATATATATATATATATATATATATATATATATAACCCTTTCGGGTTTCGAGATTGACTTGTTTTCTTCACTCGATTTCGTTGACAAATTCTTTCCATTTCTTCCTATCTCTCGCTTTTCTCGTTGCCTGCTGGTAGTTGGTATTGTTCCTGTTGAGTATTTCATTGATAGTTACTTCCCATGTCTTTTGTGTTCTTCCTCTTTTTTTCTTTTTCACGTCCCCCGTCTTCCATATTACCTTGGTTTGTCTGTCTTCTGGCATTCTTATAAGATGTCCGAACCATGCGAGTTGTCGTTTCTCTATGGCGTTTTGAGTGCTATTTACTTCTAAATTATTATTTGTTCATTTCTAACTCTATCCAATCTGCTAACTCCTTCCATCTTCCTGAGATATCTCATTTCTGATGCTTGTATTTTACTAAGTAGTCTCTTATTTAACATCCATGTTTCACTTCCATATAGCAGTATAGGTCTGTGTATAACTTTAAACATTGTCATCGTTGTTTTTTTAGATATTGCTTTGTTGTCCAGTATATCTTTACTTATAGCGTGATAACTTTTATTCGCTGCTGAAGTTCTGCTATTTATTTCATCTTCCAGCTCCCCTTTGTAATGTATAACTCTGCCTAGATATTTAAAGGTTTCAACTTGTTCTATTTTTTGTCCATTTAATGTTATGTTCGTTGAAATTTCCTGATTTCCTATGACCATTATTTTTGTTTTATCTACGATTATGATCATGTTGTCCTTTTTCATTTCGTTCTTCCATATATTTATGTTGTTTTGTAAATCCTTTTCACTTTTTGCAATTATTGCCAAGTCGTCGGCGAACACAAATTCTGCTATCTTCATTACATTTAGTTTGCTGTATCCTATTTGTACTGGTATCGTTTTATGTCTGGTCTTTTTCATAATGCTGTCTTGAAAGATTATAAATAGCAGTGGGCTTAAACTTCCCCCTTGTCGTAATTCTTGTGTGGTTATAAATTCATCTGTTTCTGAGTTATCGGTTCTTATATAGTTAGTCGTCTTAATGTACATGCTCTTTACTGCTTTTAATAAACCTGGTGTTACTTGTTTCTTTTTTAGTATGTTCCACATGGTCCTCCTAGGTACTCTATCGAATGCTTTCTCCAGGTCCTGTTTTGATTCTGCATTTTTTCTGTCAGGTGTTTCAATGTGAATATGTGGTCTTGTGTTTAGTGTCCTTTCATAAAGCCACTTTGGGCTTTCTCCATTGTTCCATCAGTCTCTATTCTTAACTTTTTCTCCAGGATTGCCTCGTATAGTTTAGCAGTTGTACAGACCAGAGATATCCCTCTGTAGTTATTATAGTCTCTATTGTCGCCTTTTTTATGCATCGGGAGTATCACTGCTTTTTGTCAATCCTCCGGTATTGTTCCTGCTTTCCATATTGCATTTAGTATTTTTAGTAACCATATTATTCCTTCGTCTCCCATATATTTTAGCTTTTTTGGCTTAATGTTGTCATGTCATGCTGCTATGCCATTCTTTAGGTTTTTGATTGCATATCTCAGTTCTTCTTCTGTAATGTTTTACATTTCTTCAGCTGTGTCTTTCTTTCTAATTTGTGTATTTTTCTCTTCACTTTCAACTTCCTGATTGATATTATGGTTTTCTTCTCATAGTTATTCAAAGTGTTCTTTCCACCTTTTCATTATATTGTTTTCTTCATTTAATAATTTGCCCTGCTTATCCTTTAGTTGTTTTAGTGTTATTTGTTTTAGTTTTCTGCAACTCTTTATTGTTTTAAAAAAGATCTTTTCGTTTTCTTGGATGTGCCCTTCCAGTTTACTACCAAATTACTCATATGACCTTTCCTTTGCTCTCTTGATGATTTCCTTTGTCTTCTTTCTTTGTATTTTGTATTCTTCCAAGTCCTCAATTTTTTTTGTACAAATATACTTTTTGCATTTACTTTTCTTGATACGTACTTCATCCTTTACTTCTTTATTCCACCAATGCGTTTGGTTTTTGTTAAGTATGTTCTTTTTTACTCCACAGATGAGTTTGGTTGCTTCATTTTTGTTGCTTTAAAATTATTCCATATTTCTTCTACTGATTCCATGTTCGGTTTTGCTTTGGCTCTTATTAGGTCTGCTATTTTCTCCTAATATATTTTTCTCAATTGTTCATTTTGTAGTTTATCTATTTTAAATGTTTCTATGATTTTTCCCATTTTGTTTTTCGTCTGGAAATGATTAGTAGTTTTTTCTTTTGTTTTAATTTTTACTGTCACCAAATCATGATCACTTCCAATTTCGCTGCCTCTTTTGACCTTTACATCTCTAACTTCCTTCCTTTGAGACTTGTTGGTTATGAAATAGTATATTATTGATCTGTCGTTTATGCTTCTCTCTTCTCTTGTGTATTTATGTATTTCTTTGTGCTTAAATATTGTTTTCAGTATCGATAAATCGTTGATGATACAGTAATCTAGTAGTCTCTTGCCGTTATTATTTATAGTCGATTCTCCATATGCCCCCATTACTTCTTCCAGCTCCGTGTTTTTGTTGCCTATTCGTTCGTTTAGGTCACCATATATTGGTTCTTCTAGGTTTTCATATTCTTCTTGTACTGTATTCCAGAACTCATTTTTGTTTGCTTTATTATCATCGTCATTTAAACCATATATTATCATTATATTTGCAGAGAATTTATTGGCATCTGCTTTATTTTTGAGCTATAATTAATTTTTTTAACTTTAATAATGTGAAAAGTGCTTAAACATGGATTTTGGTTGACTAATAGATTGTCTATTTTTTGTGAAAGTTAAAATAGATGTTTTTAAAATAAGTAGCCCAGATTATTTCTAACTTGTCTAACAGCATCTTCGAAAATATTTTGAGATGTTTCACCTAAAAATCAACTGTTTCCATACCCTACAAAAGTGCACATTTTCACATGAATTTTGATTTTGTTTATCAAAAAAAAAAAAAAAAACTTCAATAAATATTTCTAACAAAATTATAATTATAATTTATGCAGATTGTTTAGTTAACTAAAAAAATCGTCTAATTTTCTGAAATAAATGGATGTTTTTTAATAAGATGAATTTTTATAAAATTTTGCCTGTATGTTCTGCAAAGTACACACTTTCGAAACAAGCAAACATCCGAAAATTCAAGCTATTTTCACTCAAAATAAAAATTCAGGGTTTTTACCCCGATTTTTCTCGAAGTGTGCATGGATTTAAAAAAAACATTATAATACAGGGTGTCTACGCTAAACCGTTCGTTAAAAGTTTATGGTGTTGCCGTTGCACAAAAAATTTGAAAAAAATCCTCGTCACACGGTTGAATCAGTTCTTCTCATGTCAAATATTTTCAACTTTCTATCACTTTTGGTTCCACCGGAAGTTACACCAAATTTGTTATTTTAAATGGAACACCCTATAATTAGTAATTTTTTGGAATCCTCGTTTAAATTACTACATATTTTTTTGGAACATATGTACACTTATGTTCCAATAAAATATGTTGCAATTTAAACGAGGAATCCAAAAATATACTAATATATAGGGTAAGCTCATGCATTTCTAAAGATAGTGCTTTTTTAGTGTTGAAATATTGTGGGCTGAGATTTTAATGTTTTTCTATAACCTAGAAAGGTCGAAATTGTCTTTTTTTATTTCAAACAATCATAACTCAAAAACCGGAACAGATAAAAAGAAAACAAAAATATTTGGGACCTTCTCTTATACTACTGTTAGGAAACAGAAAATGTAATCAAAATAAAATGAATGCCCCATATGTAAATATACTTAAAAGAAAAAAAAAACGGAAAACAAATTGGTCCAGGAGCTTAAGTTATTGAAGATGAAATATGAAATTTACATTTGTTGTATTTATTAACGTGACATCAAACTTAAGCAGTAACTTTTGAACTTTACTATTAATCACGCTTGGCTCATTAACTAAAATTTCGAGTTTTGAATAGCCTAAAATTTGAGTTCATGCTTTACCACGGAGTTAAAAGCTTCAAATATTTCTAAGCGCTTTATAAAATGACCGAATTACTAAAAATTAATCAACCACTGTAATTATCGTGATACTTTAAAGAAAAATTCCCTGTATAATGAAATGGATATTATTAAATATATTCTGCTACGGTAATGAATTAATTGGGACTGAAAATAAGAATATCCTTTTAATCAAATTTGTTTACAGTCAGTGCTTTAGAGGAAATGAATTCATTTCGCCATAATAGGAAGTGTCCTTAATAAACACCCATTTAAAATATGATCCAATATTTCACTGATACGGAACGCACATCTAATGGCTTCACTTCCCCTCCAACACGAAATAGCAGTTTCCGTTCCGACATTCTTCACTTTCCATTACTTCATAATACCACCCTCAAGTCAATTGATTTTAATAGATCGGTCACGTATCCAGTAGTAAAAGCCTTAATTCGTGGTTTCAACGTCCATCATCAACCCCTTCTTCGGTGGTGGTCCTCGGCCGAAAACCCCAAAAAGCAATAACAATAATACGCCGCGATATATGGGACGCTATTATCATTAATTTCTTCTCGCCTTTTCTTCTCACAATTTTCACTCAAGAAGGAATCAAAACCGCCGGAAACCATTGTCTGCCCCCGACCTCCGTGTAATTTAAATGTTGCACGCGTAACGGTAATGGCGAAAAGGGGGGCCCTTTGCGGTGGTTCGAAATTACGCGGCCCGCGGGGAAGAAGTCAGCGCTGCCTTTGTCTATTGCGAATAATTACGTAATGGTAATTGTATAATGAGAGTCCACGGCAGGACATATGTCTTCGAAAAGTAAGGTATGTAAATAAAATTATGATTTTTTTCATGTATCAGGTTTACAAATAAATTCCGTGACCATGTTAAACATTTCTACTTAACTTAAAGCCTTTATTTATTTGTTTGACTTTAAAATCATGTATAAATACTTCAAATCAAGCAATATGAACATCAGCTAAGTAATTACTTAAAAGTTACAAACTCACATGCATTTTGCAGAAAATATATTTTTTTCAATTTTTTTTAAAACAAATCTCAGATTATCAAGAAATATTACATTCTAATATTTAATTACTTTTACTGAAAAAAGTATATATATTTTATATGACATCATTGTGAGGGATCGCCAAAAATACTTTCCAAAATGTACCAATATTTGTCCGAATTATTACCTGTATTTTGGTAATACCTATATGATTATGTGAGAATATTTACTGGTTTGAAAATATGTACACTGATAATTTAAAAAGTTTTGTAAGAAAGGATACAGAAAGAAAAGGAAGCAAATTATTTAAATGTTGTTTTAAATGTGTCGAAAATTATGATAAAAATTGATAAGATTTTGATTTTAAGGTCATTAAATTCTCAAAAGATGTAAGCTAAATAGACCACAAAGAAAAGAAAAACAATCAAAATTTAATTTGAATCTTTTAACAGGTAAAAAATAATACATTTTAGATACTTATTGAACTTGTGTTACTTTCACAATATTCCAGTGTCTTATACGCGCGGCGCATGAAGTAAATTTTGAGTTTAGAAAAGCCCCGTCAACATTATTTAAACTCGAAATTTTACTTCATGCTTAGTCTGGGGTGGAAAACACTCGTTTAAAGCTTCAAGTTGAATCTTAAAATAAAGAGACAACGAATATTCCAAGATATACAACATATACGCTGTTATAGGAAAATGTATATTTGAAAGAAAAACTCTCTATACAGGGTGTCCGTATTTCAACAGAATGTATGGCGATCTCGGTTATTTGAAGAGATAGAGAGTCGTTTAAACTGGGGCAAAGTTGCTTATTTTAGAGCCCGATAATAATTTAAAAATAAATTTAAAATATCTTGGCTCAGTTAACTTAGCCCCCCAAAGTTCGACTTTTCGAAAAAAACTATTGCGCTAGACGGGCCTTAGCTAGCGCCACAAAAATAAAAGCTAGCGCCATTTAGACAAGAAAGTTACAAGGGTTTGAACTTTAGGCGAGTTAGGTTGATGCTAGCCCCCCGAGTTTGGATTTTTCAAGTTTTTTTTACACTATTCGGATTCCTCAGAGCTAGCACTAGCTAGCGCTACCAATTTATAAGCTAGCGCCACTCCCACAACCCAAAAAAATGATAAAACATTTTGACCCTAGGTCCCCAAAATGAGTTTTTTTTAATCAAATTTGGTGGAAAATATAGGTTAGAGCAAGCGCCAGCAAAATATAAAAAAATATTCTCTCAAAAATATCAGGTAAAAAAATATTTACATCCAAATTTTGATGCGAGAGCTTTCATATCCTGTATGCGTATTGCCATTTACTTGCTGAATTTCAATACAAAATCATGTTTGGCATATAAAATACCGCTTCCAAAAAATATTTCGGCGTTGTAATTACTCTATTTATGTTCATAAATACTGGCTATTAGAAACATGATGCCTAGAAGACAGTAGCGTAACTGACAATTCTGTTTTCACTCCTTTATAATTTAAATCGTTATAACTCAAGAACTAACCGTACGATTTGAAAAACTCTTTAGGCATTGTAATTATTATACTAATGTTTATAAATACTGGCAACGAGATAGCTTGCGTTAGTAAGACAGTGGCGTAACTGGCGATTGTTTTTCACCCCTTGATAATTGAAATCGTTATAACTCGGAAACTAATCGTACGATTTCAAAAGTTCTTTCGGCATTGTAATTACTATATTGGTATTTATAAACACTAGCAACACGATAGCTTACGCTATTAAGACAGTGGCGTAACTGGCGATTGATTTTTCACCCCTTAATAATTGAAATCGTTATAAATCAAAAACTAACCGTACGATTTCAAAAATTCTTTCGGCATTGTAATTAATATAATGATGTCTATAAACATTGACAACGAGATAGCTAGTGCTAGCAAGACAATGGCGCACCTGACGGTTTTTTTGAGTACGTGATAACTTAAATCGTTATAACTCGGTAACTAACCGTGCGATTTCAAAATTTCTTTAAGTGTTAGAACACCTAAAATGATGTTCATAAACACTGCTATCGAAATAGCTAGCGCTAGCAAGACAGTGGCGTACCTAACGATTTTTTTATTCCTTGATATTTTAAATCGGTATAACTCGGGAACTAACCATACGCGTTCAATATATTTTTTTGGCGTTAGAATATCTAAAGTAATGTCCATTACCACTGGCAATGAGATAGCTAGCGCTAGCAAGACAATGGCATACATAAAAATTGTTTTCAGGCTTTTCTAAACTCGAAATTTTACTTCATGCGCCACGCTTATAAAACACTAAAATGTTGTGAAATTTATGTATATTTGAACCATACTTGAAATCAGCGTTTTATACGCGTGGCGTATGAAGTAAAATTTGGAGTTTAGAAAAAAAAAATGTGTCTCGGGTCGCTGCGCGACCCTCGCCAAATTTTCACGGGGCTTTTCTAAACTCCAAATTTTACTTCATGCTTAGTCTGGGATTGGAAAACACTCGTTTAAAGCCTTCAATTGAACTTTTTTCAAAAAACAAGTAATATCTAAAGATTTAAAGAAAATAAGCTAAATTTGGAAAACGTATACTTTATAGAAAAACTCCCTGTATGTTATTATGTTGTATTCAACTTAAATATTATTAGGTAATTACTCATATTGAGTTTAAGATTAATTTATTGCAACTGATGAAGGAGCAACTCTCTAAGCAAACCTAAATATCTAATCCATGTTACATATCAAATATTTAGCTTAAATGTTTTGATAGTTGTTGCGAAGTTCGACTTTATTTAAAAAAAACTTGTCAGTTACGCTACTGTCTTCTAGGCATCATCTTTCTAATAGCCAGTGTCTATGAACATACATAAAGTAATTATAACGCCAAAATATTTCTTGGAAGCGGTATTTAATATGCCAATCATGATTTTGTATTGAAATTCAGCAAGTAAATGGTAATACGCATACAGGATCTAAAAGCTCTCACATCAAAGTTTGGATGTGAATATTTTTTTACCTGATATTTTTGAGAGAATATTTTTTTCATATTCTGCTGGAGGTAGCTCTAAGCAATCTTGTCCACCCAATGTGATTTAAAAAAATCTCATTTCGGGGGGCTAGAGTTAAAAATGTTTAATCATTTTTTGGGGTTGTGGGGGTGGCGCTAGTTTTTAAATTGGTAGCGCTAGCTCTGAGGAATCCGAATAATGTAAAAAAACTTGAAAAATCTAAACTCTGGGGGCTAGCATCAACCTAGCCCCCCCCCCCCCGAAAGTTCAAACCCCCATAACTTTCTTGTCTAAATTGCGCTAGCTCTAATTTTTATAGGGCTAGCTAGCTTAGTTTTTTTCAAAAAAGTCGAACTTTCGAGGGCTATGTTGACTGAACCAAATATCTTCTTTTGTTTTGGAGATATTGTCAAGAAAAGTGATTTTTTAAATTTTGGTTTTATTTTTTAATTCAAAAACTATTGAATCGAGACATTTACAACTTTGACATTATACAGACACTTTTTAAAGAGAAATCTAGTAACATATTTTAATTTAGGATACCTATAACATTAATCTGGGGACCATGGTCAACTTTTGTTTTTCTTAAGGGAGGTATTTTGAATTTTCATATTTTTAAAAAAAATATTTGTTTCTGAATTCAATGATTTATCACACTTATAGTTTAGTGTACATTTGATATGTAAAATTTTAATCTTTTGTTTTTTGTAAAGAGTGCCTTGAAAACAGTTGAGTATCGCACTCAATCGACAACTCCTAAGGCATCCAGCTGATTATTACTGTACTGATAGAAAATGTATTTATTTTTTTATTTATTTTGGGTTTTACGTCATCTATTTCCGCTGCTAAGGCCAATCATGACGCCGGAGATTAGGTCTACAGCTATCCGGGAATTCCAACCCACCGGTAGGGATCTTTAACGTGCACGCAACATCCAGGCAGTACACGGGTCTTACATGCATTTAACGTCATATTCGAGAAGACGGAGTGTTTGGCATTTTTATCCTAACCTATATAAATGCAGACAACTTGTTAGGCCAGTATTTGAACCCCGATCCGTGGCGTGGCAGTACAACACTCTAACCACTACACCACCAAGCTGCCCTGGCCACTTTTACTCTGCAATTTTTTATCCCAACATGCTACGCTACATAGTTTCTAAGATCCAGCCGGTGGCCACGATTAATCAAACACCCGGTATGTCAATAAGGTAAACAACTGCTATTAAAGGCCGGGTTTTCAGCGGAAACTTAAGGTAAGTTTAGTTAAAATTACATCATGGTAAATGTAATTTAAACTAAGCTTTAGTTATATACTCGGTTTAAGCCATTTTAAAAAAAATGTGGCCCAGAGATATTTTTAGAATAGCAAATAGTTTACACCATAAATCAATGCATGTCCAATACAAAACATTCACATTTATCGTTTAATTCCTTCGCAAATTATTTAATTCTGATTTTTTTAGGGAGAATCTGCATGAACTAAATAACAGTTCAAAGGAAAAAAACAACGTTGTATAAAAAAATATAAATATTTGATTGCTTTCTTTGCAAATAATTTATGATTTATTTTTAATTTTAGGCTCATTTGCACCAACGAGCAAATATTTTACATTATTAAAAAAAAATCCACAAATACACAAACATTATTTTCTATAGGTTTTCACAACTTTGCATCAACGAACAAATATTTGACATTATTAAAAAATTAAAATTCCACAAATACACAAAAATTATTTTCTGTAGGTTTTCCCAACTTGACTTAACTTTTTCTTTTTTGTAAAAAGTGCCTTGGAAACAGTTGAGTAACTCACTCATTTGACAACTCATAGGACCCATAATTTACTTACATATCACCCCTGAAGACGGGCATCCAGCTGATTAATTACTGTATTGATAGAAAATGTATTTGTTTATAAACGAAATACTGGTGTGGCATTTTAAGTCTTAATAAATTGCTTGACTGTCTTTGGACCATCATAGGATTATGTCATATTATATCTTTATTGACCGTGTTATGACTATTGTGACTGTAAGTGGCTTGATTGACTGTCTTTTGACTATGCTAGGATTTTGTCTGATTCTATCTCTCTATGGACTGTATTTCGCCATTGTGATGTTATGATTGTAAGTCACTTAAATCACTATATCAAATACAGTCAATATAGTGATTTAAAGACAAAATAATTATACGATACATATTTTAACAGTTGTGATGTATTTTAAACTAATGTCTTCCACTCCCAGACTAAGCATGAAGACTAAGCATGAAGTAAAATTTCGAGTTTAGAAAAGCACCGCGCCACGCTTATAAACCACTGATTTACAGAGAAGTTAAAAATATATAGCGCTTAAATGTGATGCTAATCAATATTTATTGAGATGTCGCGAAAAATACAAGAATTGATTTTTTTGTGAATAGTTTTGGAATAATAATAAAAGTAGAATAAATTTAGTTTGTGCAACTTGTCAATACTATTGATATTGAAGTAATGACATCTTAGACAGGGAAAGTGCTATCACCATTTTTTTAGTTTATGTTTTGTGTGATAATGGATACTTATTATTATTATTATTACAAAATGTTGACAGTTATTGAATAATATTGACTGCTGACAATGATTGACTGCTGTCAAGATTTTATTGATTAATAGGTATGACGTCATTGTCTCCTAGGCACTCTTTGCAAAAAAGAAAATATTATAATTATAAATATCAAATCTAAAATAAATTATGAGTGTGATACATCACTGAGTTCAGAAAAAAATATTCTTTCAAAAAATATGATAGATTCCTCAATAAAATGTGACAGTATTTTCAAAGTTCTATATGTCCAGATTCAGTAGTTTTTGAATAAAAAAGTAAAACGATTTTTAAAAAAATTTATTATTTTTTGTTATCTCGAAAACAGAAAAATATATTTTAAAATTGTTTTCAGATTATTGTTAGGCTCTAAAATACGCAACTTTGTCCCAGTTTAACCGACTCTCAATCTCTTCAAATAACTGACATCCCCATACATTCTTTCTGTTTATTCCCAATTTCATTGTGATTAAACTAGAAGCTATGCTTGAAGTATCAATTTAATATTGTTTATTCCCAATTTGGTATTGATAAGTCTCAATTTGTAGAAAAATTATGCATTAGTATTACTAATAAATAAAGAGAATATTATTAGTTAATCAATGGTATTACTGAATTTCTCCCAGCAATCGTGCATCTGCATGAACCCAACTCACCAGATTTACTACTTGTCTTGCTTTGTGCTGTTGAATATTTGTTTCCTAACTTGCTCCTTCTTTTCCTTATGACTTGTTTATAAGTTTCGACTCTTATTTGTCTCCAAAGAAATGGCGATTTTTTTTTCAGGTGCTGTTTCTGGTACTCTGGTTAATGTTATCATGTTATTACTGCAATAACATGGTAAGGCATGTTAAACATTTTGATTTTTTGGTAAAATATGATATGCTACAAAAAAGAAATAAAATACATAGCTTACTTGTATCCGAAGGCCCACCATCGTTTGGTAGCACAAAGTCTGAATCAATAACACTCTCGTCAATTGTACCATGCATTTCAAATCAAATCAAGTTTATTGGTCTGGTAAATTGTTTAATTACAATATTAGACAGGTCAAGAATTAGGTATAATATGTAAAATATAAAATAAAATATAAAACATAAAGCATAACACATAAAACGGGAAATATAAAGTATAAAATAGTAATAAATAGTGGCTTGTATCTTATAAAGTGCCTCTCTTTGAAGAAATGTTTTTACTTTTTGTTTGAACTTAATTGGAGTAACTCTTTTCATTGATTGTGGAAGGTTAATATATAGGTCGATACCTGACTGGTGAGGCAATTTTATAAAAACAAAAAAAAAAATGACTGAACTTGCATTTTTTCGTTGTTACGTGTTGAATAATTATGTACATCATGATGTTTTAAAAATGTATGTTTATTATAGTGAACAAAATATAATATTTTTAAAATGTAGATGCAAGGCAGCGTTAATATTTTATTTTGAATGAATGTATTTTTACAGGAGTCTAAGTAATTTAAGTTCAACATTAGTCTTATTATTCTTTTTTGTAAAATAAATCATCTGTTTAACTGGCTTCAATTACCCCACAATGTTATATTATATGATAGGCATAATTATATTAAACCATATAATTTTGACTGAATTGATTCTTGATGCGTGAGATAAAAAAAAATACGACTTATTCATTTTTGAAGAAATATAATCAATATGCAATACCATTGCATATATTGGTCTATAATTATTTGTAAATATTTAGATAGTTTGATTGTTTTTGTGACATTGTCCTTAAAATGGAAGCTAATTTCACTAGATTTATTATAGATATTTGATATCCGCATAACAACAGTTTTTGCTGCATTTATGCTTAGTTTGTCCACGCAGCACCATTTACTGAATTCTGGCATTACCTTCAGCACCTTGTCTTTGGCTTCAGCAATACTGTCAGCTGTGATCAATACCGCCGTATCATCCGCAAACATAAACACTTCCCCGCTAGTGATGTGATTCGGTAAATCATTCGCGTACATTAAAAAAATGAATGGCCCTAAATTACTTTCCTGAAGTGTGCCGGTGTCTAGTGAGTATTCATTAGATAGCTCGTTTTTGTATTTAAAATGTACTTTCTTTCATCTAAGTAAGTCATTATCCAATTATTTATAAAATCCCTAGATCCTATATTGTAAAGCTTTGTTTGTAGTACTTCATGATTTATTGTATCGAACGCTGTTTTAAATAAAACATAATAAAACAATATTTTTTCTGTTCTAATCATTGCAGAGTACTCTGTACTAAACCGATTGTAGCTGTTTCATTAAATTTGTTAAGGAACGTAATTATTCGTTCACAAATTAATTTTTCTATCACTTTAGAAATAAATGTCTTTTCAAATCGGTCTGTGGTTGTATATTGAATTTTCACCTTTTCTAGGTACTGGAATAACATATGATTTTTTTAGGGAAGAGGGATATTTACCTTGTGATATAGAGATATTAATCATTTTTGTTAGATACGAACTTAGTAGCTCTCCGTGGAATTTTGGTCTACTTTTTCTTGTTTTAAAACTAAATCTTTTACTGATCTTTTTAAATATGCAGCAAGTTCATTGGCTGTTTCATTACCATCTTTGTCGGTATCGATATTAATAGTAGTTTTATTTTTATGTTGAATTATTTTCAATAGGGCTTTTAGTTTGGTTATTGGCAGACTCTATATAAGCAGCTGCGTGTTGCTTTTTTCCGATGCTATAATTTTTTAAAAGATTTTACTTTTATTGTTATATGATATTAGGATATCTTCTCTTCCAGTTACTTAGAAAAGGGTGAGTAGCATTTTAACTTCATCGTAAAATTGTTGTAATTTATTTGAAAAAAATGATTCTTTTTGAATAATTGTTTTTGTCTTTTATCCATTTTACTGGAAATGATACATTAAAAAACCATTTCATTTTATTATAAAAATATTCAAATATAACATCGATATCAGTGTTGTTAGGTAGCAAATGAAAGTTATTATTTTTTAAAAACGTGATTTTGAATTCATTTAAATAAGTATCGGAGAGTTGCCGTTTTAATTCATATGAGTTTAAGTTATTATTTTGTTTTTTTTTTCTTTTAAACTTATCGATTGTGCATTATGGGCAGATAAGCCAGGATCAAAGTTATCTTTTTTACTACTAGGTCTAAGTTATTTACAAATATATAATCTATGAATGTCTTTGTAATTTCTAAAGAATTTGATAATTTATGAATTCTTGTAGCATCTTTAACTACTGAATTTAAATTGTAGGCAGCTGTTATATCCTTAAGGGAAGTTGACAGTTTATTATATTTAAGTTGATCGATATTGAAATCACCACAAATAATAATTGTTTCAAATTTGTTAGTCTAGCAATAGATTACATTTATTTAAAAATAATTCAGTTATTACGTTGCTATTAGATGGTGGCCTATATAATGAGATTATAGCCAATTTTTATCGAGTAATATACCACAACACTCTACACCTTCTTCAGTTGATAAGGTTTTAATGAATATTAGCGGTTTGCAAGACCGTTCTAAATTATTGTTTACTATTATAGCTGATCCACCGTGTGAACTATTTTTCCTTAGGAAATATGAGATGAAAGAATATCCATTTACCTTAAAACTATTCAATTATTCTCTTTTTAGCCATTTTTTTTTTGACAAACATAAAATATCATACTTATGATTATTACAGAGTAGTTAGATTTTATTTATATTATTATATAACGATCTAATGTTTATTTGAAAAATGTTTAAAGTGGTGCGTCTATCCTTCTTGATATCTTGTATTGTTTCTTCCGCTCCATTGACGGTTAAGTTTTTTTGTACAGTTGCTGCTTGACTGCCATCGAGGTCTACTTGAACGAAATAACTGAACTTTGATGTCCTCATTCAAAAAATGTTTGTTAAGTATTACTTTTTCCTCTGATTTTGGAACTAATACTTTAAAACTAAAATGGCAGTTTTATTGTTTAAGTTTATTTACGTAGCAGTGTTTATCAGGGATCTTCTTCCTTAAATATTGTACGATGTAATTTCCAGTTGTATCTACATGAATGTTGGATAAATGGATACTTGTCATTGGGATTCCTGCCGAAATTTAATTTTCTTAGTGTTTTCTGGTGCCAGTGATCATTGAGTAATTATTATTTTCTTTCCCTTTGGAGAGTGTTCTATTTTTGTTTCGATCGAAGAGTTAGCTGTGTCGTCCATATTGGAGTCTTCCGCTTTCACTTTGTCCACAACATAAAATACTTTTATCGTTGATCATAATTATATCACTATAGTATTTAATACACCTAGGACACTTTACACAATTTTGTCGAGAAACAGGAATATTTTTGTATTTTTTAAACTTTTTTGGAGTAGGACACTCGCACACGTCTACCTCGTTCAACTACATCTTTATTTATCTTTATCATCACTTGAACTCAAACTCTCACACGAAATCGAAGGTGTAATAATACCTGTTGCCATTTCGATGTGGCTTATCATGGTCTAAAGTAATATTTATACAAAACCCCTAAAATGTAATAACTTGATTTTAGGTACGGTGACGATATCTATTAGACGATCTACTGTGGCTTATTGAATAACTGCTTAATCGAATCTAATAATAAAACAGAATTTTTTGTATGTGTAGCTCATCATGTTATTACAATAAGCCCTTCAATTGAACAAGTATTTACATGCGTGTTTAAACCAAAATAAACCGATATTTTTTTTTTTCGGTTCAGCACTGGTTCAAAGCCCTGATTTTAGTATTTCAAAAAGTGTATAATTTTTAATTACTTGTTAATGTCCATTATAGCCATACCTTAAGGCGACATTGGTAGGGTCTTGCCCCAATAGTTAGGCTGCTGCTTAATCCGCTACTTGGACGGAATTTTAATATAGTGGATGATTTTCAAGTTTTATAATTTGCAAGCTAACTAACAAGCTTCAATTGTTCCGGATCACAATAATCCCGCAGACAAAAGCAAAGTCAATATTGACGGCAAAACATCAGTGGAAGCAACAATAGCACCCAATAAAATCCGAAAACAAGCAGATCGGGCTTAATTATGTTACGGCGAATTATGTGCTGGCCGTTCCCGATTACGCCCTCGACATTAACTCGGGGATTGTGAAAGATCGAAATTTGGAAAATGCCGAATCGAAGCGTGACTGGACGCGGGCCGCGGGCGCCGCCCTCGCCATCCGAAATAAGTTATAAATTCTTTTGAAAAATTGAAAACCAACCCTCTGGCTCGGAATAGAAATAGTCTCACTACTTTACGACGTGGGGACTGGCGCTGATTACAGGGCGCTAATTTACACTACCCCCGAAACTGGGCCGTTTATCATGAGTTACGATCGTTTAGTCCGGCCTAAATCATTCTCCGAAAAACCTGAGCTATTTATCACGTGTAGAATAATATTTCTATATAAATTACTTTTTGTGGGGTTGTGGATTGATTTAGAAAAAATTGTGGGTGGGTATTTGCAACCGCACACGATGTTTTGTACTAGTAAAGCTACTGAAATTTAAGTGAATATATTGAATATTGTGAAGAAAATGCCTAGTCAGAAATGCAGATTTTAAATATTATTTTAGCTGTAACTCTTGTCTCGTCCATATACACAAATTTTAATATGTTTACACCTAGTTATTAAGTTTTATACAATTATATTTATTCATATACACACATTTTAATATGTTTACACCTAGTTATTAAGTTTTATACAATTATATTTATTCATTAACTGTTTTATATTTACAATGTTTTTAATGTGTTCCACCTAGTTATTAAGTTTTATACAACCTAGTTAGTTTTTATTTATACATACCTTTTTATATTTAGTCATTGTCTTGTCATATCTACAAACATTTTTAATGTATTACACCTAACGACAAGTTTTATTAATTGATATCAATGTATTTAATACTATTTTTAAGTTATTATATTATTATCAAACACTTCTGACTCACCCATGAATGTAATATTCTTTCTGGAAATAAACGAAATGAAATGTATTTCGTTTACAAATAAATACATTTTCTATCAGTACCGTAAAAAAAAATAAATTAAAACTGTTTTAATATATGGAATATTAAGCTTCATTTATCATCAAGGCCGTAGCCGGGGGAAGGGGTATATGGGGCCCCGTAAAAGCAAAAACAATATTTTTATCATTAAAACCCCCGCCGAAATTTTTATAACACCCTCCGAAATATTGCCCTAGTTACGACCTTGTATATCATAACAATATATTGTTATGAAGACAGTTTTTTTAATATTGTTAAAGAAAGTTTTAGATGCTGATGTTTTTTTTTTAAACACTACATAAAAATGGTACAATTTTATATGTTTTTCTTTTAAAATAACACGCGTGAAATTGATCTATTGATAGCAGCGTTTCTCAACGGGGTCGGTATCGACCCCCTGGTGGTCGATGAATATTGCAAGGGGTCGATGATTAGCAAAGGGTCAATGATGGTAAGGGGGTCGATTCGGGTCAATGATCGTCAAGGGGTCGACAACCAAATGTAACATTGAAACCAACATTATCCAAACTAATAAATGCAACGAAAATATTGATTATTATTATAAAATATAATCGAGTCTTATGAGTGGAGCTCGGATTTCTAATCAAACAATTTTAACTGAAAATTAGAAGCATCAACATGATTTTATAGCATCTGTACGAATTAAAGGAAGTTGCATTATTTGACACATTTTTTTAATGCTTTTTTGCTTGTTTCTGTTTTTTTTTTTTAATTTATTATGCTTATTTTGCATTTGGAGCTTATTTCGTTAAATTTTAGATCGTAGATAATTATTATCTGTACGATGAAAACACAAACTTTTAATTGAGTTATCTAGTTTAGTGAATAAAAAACTAACGTAGTGTTTGTTTGCAAAGGGAATTGTTCCTTTAAGTATACATATGCATACGCTGTACATTTTTCGACATTCGATGTTTTTCCCACTGCCATTTATGCATGAAGTAAAATTTCGAGTTTAGAAAAGCCTGAAGGTTTGGAATTGGACGAGTAGCGTCCAAATCCAAATTCAGGCTTTTCTAAACTCGAAATTATACTTTATGCGCCATGCATATAAAACATGGATTTCAAGTGAAGTTTAAAATATACTGCTTACTTCACAATATATAGTGTTTTATACGCGTGGCACATGAAGTCAAAATTCGACTTTAGAAAAGTCTGAATTTGAATTTTGACGCTACGCGTCTAAATCCAAATGTTCAGGCTTTTCTAAACTCGAAATTTTACTTCATGCTTAATTTGGGAGTGGAAAACACTCGTTTGAAGGTACAATTTGAACTTTATAAAAAAACAAATGTTTACAGAATATACGCAGTAATTGGGATATGTATACTTCCCTATAATTCTTGAATTTGTATTTCTTTAGAATTATGTTTTTTTTTATTATTAAAACCATTTATTTTTGTTTATTTAAATTAAATTGAGTTTGCTTGGTACAAAAATCGATTAAATATTGTATAAAGCGATTGTTAGATCTTAAAATTTGCTAGCGTCTACAAAAAAATATTAGTGATATATTTTTTTTTAAACTAATGAAACAATAGCCAACTATGGTCTGATTTAAGAATTTACAAATGTTTGTAATAATTTGAAACTGAATAGAGAATGTGTCAATAAATTCCAAATTACAGTTTTAAAAACAAGCTACATATTGTCATGTACAAATAATTTAAAAAGTAAACTCTCTCAAAATTCAGAGATATGTATGATCATTTTTTTTAATATATTAGTACGCACAGTTAAATGATTATTATTACAATTAAAATAAAAATTATTTGAAAAAAATCGTATCCATGAAACACCCTATACATTTTATTGCCGTTCGATAGACAAAATAATAAATAAGAAAGTAATTCAAATATTTTGGTTTTGTTCAGTACAATCAAGATGCCATTAAAACAAAAAAGGATTGTAACAATTGACTAAAACAAAGTTTGTTTATTGTATCTGTCGGTAAAATTCTCATTTAAAGTGATTTTTGTTATACAAAGTTGAATACTTTCAGGGATCCTTGATATTATTAAAAGAAACAGTAATATGTGAATAACTTCAATATTTTTCTTTTAGTTACGTGAAGTGTTTTCTAATAATTACTATGTGTTCATTCTCAATAGTAATACAATTGACAAATATGTTTATTTGTCAATTGTATTACTATTGAGAATGAACACATAGTGTTCGAAATGTACATTTAGTAAATAAAACTTATCAGTGAAGAAAGAGATTACTACAATAATTATGAAAGTTTTCTTACTTATGATTTTTTTGTAATGATTATAAGAATGATCTTCTCTATCTATCGGAAATAAAATATAATACAGGGTGTTACATTAAAAAAATATATATATTTTCTAAATATTTCAACCTTATTGGCCCTGGCCGTGGCATTTGCCACCACTAAAATTTGGTAAACATACTGGAAATTTTTCTTTTAAATATACATACACGTATGCATCAGCTGTAACTTTTCCGGTAATCGATTGTTATTTAAATTTTCAGACTTTTCTAGACTACGCGCTACACGACCAAGCCAAATGTTCAGGCTTTCCTAAACTCGAAATTTTACTTCACGCTTAAGTAAAATTTCGTAGAAAACATTCGTTTGAAAGTTCAATTTAAAATAATTGGAAAAATAACGAATATCTGAAAATGTACAGCGTATACAGTATATTAAGATATGTTTACTTAAAAGAAAAACTCTCTGTATATCTGGGATAGTAATAAATAACATGCAGTGTACAAAACATTTTTTAGGGAACCAGAAAAATTTCGGGGTTGGGAGGGTTGCAAATCCAACGTTTAATTGTTTTTCCTACTACTTTGCTAATTTAATGGACTTTATAGCTGAAATAATAACAAAGTAAGCAAAAGTGCGTACTAAATTCTAACACCCGGGATATTTTGATTAAAATAATGTTTTTTTTACATGAAATTATGCTTTTTTTCGTTAAAATAATGATTTGTTTTTTTTTTAACGAGCTTTTCAGAGCTCAGATTTCTAAGCACAAAACCCTTGATTTTGTGCTTAGAAATCCGAGCTCTAGTCATGAGTAATTTTAAATTCAAAGATTGTGTGTATGATACTAAGTAATTTTTAACCTAATATTTCTATAATATAATCTAGGCAATCTTCTTATTAACAAATTTAATTTTTCTTGTCTCAAGTGTCGTTGTTGTTGAAATGTCGGCTGGCGTCGACTAATGTCAACTGTCATTAATGTTAAAAATACCTTTCTAATAAAAGCAGTCTAGCCATCTGAAGATCTGCAACACCTGATAATAAGTGTAAGATAATTACGCCCCTCGCACAATAAAAGCCCGATAAGAAAATTGCCAATTTAAAAAAACAGTACAAGCAATAAAATTACGGAATTTCCCAAGGGTGGGTCTAATAGTGGGACCAGGTAAAACAGGAGTAAAGCACGTGCAATCGTTTAACCCCGATAGGAATCGAAAAGTAACGCCGTTCGAGTAAACACTCTTAATTGTTCTGGTTTCTGCTCCCGAAAAAAGATTGATTTCGACTATTAGAGAAGTATTTAGTTTTATCAGATCGAGATGAAATCGGGGGAATTAATGAATGGACATTCTAGGGGTGACTTACGAGGGCACTTTGATTGCAATCGGGTTTAATTGATTTGTCGTTGGAGAGGTGCCTAATGTAGGTGGTCTTAATTCTTCGATCTAATTAAGAGATTCTATTAATTAATATAGCAATAACAATTTAAATATGTTTAAATTTCTATATAGATATTTACTCATATTTTTTTATCGATTTTTTGTATATTCGAAAAAAACAAGAGGGCTGTAACAGTATGGCTAATTACTACAACACAAATACATATTAACAACTTCATCAACTACATCTCGTATGTACCGGGTGGGCAAATAAGCGAGGTAAGCGGCTGTATCTCAGAAACTAATGATCGTAGAGAGTTACGGTAAAAAAAATGTATAGGTAAAGTAGGCAAGGGAAAATGCTGTAAATTATTTTCAAGTTTCCAAGATGGCTGCCAGTGGGCGTTTCTACCATCTTGAATTACATACAGTTACGTTTCTAGCTATTTTCCCCAATGAATGTAACAAAAAAGTATTTGCGTAATAATGCTAACCTAAAGTGGAACATTTTTTGTACAAACAATTTTTCTTTATCTTTCGAAATAAAGTGGTGGGGGGTATTTGAATGTTGTTTTAAATAAATGCCTGTAACTTCGAAACGGCTTAATGGATTTGGATAAATTTGGTATCATTGAAAAGAGCATTTCTTGGGCTTTTAGGTTTCTTGTAATTATGACAGTTGTGACTTACACGGCCGCCGATAGAGGGCGTTATTCTATATTATAACCAAAATATTGGATTTTCTCAAAAAATTTAAATGCGATAATATGACTTTTTTAAACTAGAAAATAGACAAATGACCAACCAATAAGCCTGCGCAAACCGCATCTTAATATCTTTTTCTAACTCAAATTATTAAAAAAAATACTAAACCAGGAAAATTCATATATCCCCATTTAAAAATGTATCGGTTGCATTCGATAAGAAGGCAAGTAGTAGGCCATGGATACGACAATCGCCTAACAAAAATATTGCCAAGTAACGTCAAACTTTTGTCACACGCAGCCCAATATTGTTGATTGCGCATAATTTGAGTACTTTTTAATCAAAATGCCTCTCACAAATAATGAAGGCGTTGACATGATTGCGATTTATTTCGAGTGTTTTCAAAATGCAGCTATAGCTGCAAGACAGTACGCGGCACGGTATCCAGATCGCCGTCATTACGGGAGAAGAATGTTTCCGCGCTTGGTACAGCGATTACGCGATACTGGAAGATTTCGTCGTCCTAAACGTCGCAGGCGTCGCAATGGAAGGACCGAAAAAAACATTATCAATGGCTTGGCTTACATAGAATTTGATAGATATGTAGGAACTAGAGCATTGTCTCTAGACTTGGGAATAGCACGAACAACTGTTAGAAATATTTCGAAAGATTATAGGTAAATTTTTTTATCTAATTCCAAATATCTTAGCACATACTCTCAGATACACAATTCAGTGTTATTCTGATTATATTATTTTTACGCATATGTTGTTTTTTACTTCTAGATTACATCCTTACCAGATAGTCTTGCACCAGGCGCTAAATGAACAAGATTTCGATAATAGATTAAATTATTGTCAATCGATGCTAGGCATGCTTGAGAAAATCAGAAATTTCTTAACGGAAATTCTCTGGACCGACGAGGCTACCTTTAGTAGTGATGGTAGAGTAAACCGTCATAATATGCATTATTGGTCCGCTGAAAATCCGCATTGGTTAAGAGAAGTGCAGCACCAGGGACACTGGAGCCTAAATGTGTGGTGCGGTATCATTAGGGACAGAATTATTGGACCTTATTTTTTTGGTCAAGCTTTAACTGGTAACCGCTTCTTAGAGTTTTTGATCAACGACTTGCCAATTTTGTTGGAAGATGTGCCACTCGCAACTAGGAGAACTATGTTTCTGTAATTAGATGGTTGTCCGGCACATTATTCAATTAATGTCCGAAACCTTATTAACGGGACCTTTCAAGAACGCTGGATAGGAAGGGGAAGCCTATTTCCTTGGCCGGCAAGATCTCCCGACTTGACATGTCTTGATTTTTACTTGTGGGGACGCTTAAAAGATATTGTTTTTTAAACTCCACCAACAACACGAATGGATATGGAAAACAGAATTCGAAACTCAATTCGTCAACTATCAGCGGCAGAAATCGAGGCTGCGGTTCTGTCGACTCAAAAAAGACTGGAACAATGTGTGGAATATGACGGAAGGCAATTTAAATACAGAAGGCATTCATCTTTTTTCACAATCGGTCCTTTTGAGGACCACAACTTTATTTAAAAGGACAATCGCTTATAAATACCAAAACGTGTGACTTATAATCACAGCACTAAATAAACTGACATTTCTTGTGAATATTTTAGAGAGAAGTTTGTATTTTATTTTAATGGCCTACTACTTGCCTTCTTATCGAACGCAACCGATGCATATTTAAATGGGGATATGTGAATTTTCCTGGTTTAGTATTTTCTTTTTTAATAATTTGACTTAGGAAAAAGATATTAAGATGCGGTTTACGCAGGCTTATTGGTTGGTCATTTGTCTATTTTTTAGTCTAAAAAAAATCATATCATCTCATTTAAATTTTTTGAGAAAATGCAATATTTTGGTTATAATATAGAATAACGCCCTCTATCGGCGGCCGTGTAGGTCACAATTGTCATAATTAAGAGAAACCTAAAAGCCCAAGAAATGCTCTTTTCAATGATACCAAATTTATCCAAATCCATCAAAGCTACAGGCATTTATTTAAAACAACATTCAAATACCCTCCACCACTTTATTTCGAAAGATAGAGAAACATTGTTTTTACAAAAAATGTTCCACTTTAAGTTTAAAACGCAAATACTTTTTTGTTATATTCATTGGGGAAAATCGCGAGAAACGTAACTTTATGTAATTCAAGATGGTGGAAACGCCCACTGGCAGCCATCTTGGAAACTTGAAAATAATTTCCAGCATTTTCCCTTGCTCACTTTATCTTTAAAATTTTTTACCGTAACTCTCTACGATCGTTAGTTTCTGAGATACAGCCGCTTACCTTGCTTATTTGCCCACCCGGTACAACTAATAGTTGGTTGTAGAATTGTTGTATGTGACAGCAAAAATCTGTTTAAAAAAAATCGAATGTCCGTCGGGGTATTAGTTTGAGAAGTAGTTGTTTCAATGAGTGTTTTATTTAGTCTTTGTTAAACAATTTTTTATAGATTATATAAAGAATCGCACTTTTCATGTATTGAAGTATTCTAGAACCAAGTATTGGCAATTTCATTCATACTTATGTTTAAACCAGGATTGTTAAAAAATCTTTTTTTTCATTTTAATTAAAACAAACAGTTTTTTTTAAAATACATGTTTTTTTCACTAAAACGGTGTTTAAAATATAAACAATTAAAAACATGTTTAAAAGATAATCAGCCTTAATAATAGACGTTAGCATATAGCTCTAACACAGTTCTAAGGATGATATTTACATTTTCTGATTAATAACACGATTTAGTAGATTACTATTGTTTACAACTAACAGTTTAATAACCTTAGTTTAAATCATTAAGTAACCACAATTGTCATAACAAAATTCTGTTATTTAGAATTTATTTAATAATGCAATAAATCATAAATGTATAAAACTTATCAGAATGTTTTAAACTTCACTTCAAATCAGTGTTTTATACGCGGGGTGCATCAAGAAAATTTCGAGTTTAAAAAATCCTGAACATTTTCAGGCTTTTCGAAACTCGAAATTTTACTTTATGCTTAGTCTGGAAGTGGAGACACTTCTTCTTGCGTAATTAATAGACCTAGCTTTGCAGCTTGGTCGACCAATCACAGCAATTACTATCGTAAATGTAAATAAACACTAGCACTTGAAATCTAGAAAACTTAACTGTATTTTCTAAAAAGTAAAGACGTGATAAGTACCGTGTATTCAATCGGCCAGAACTGATGTTGAATAGCTCAATACATCAGTAAAGAATGCAATTATCTCCGATTTTGGCCTGCGTTTTAGCGTATTGGGTGATAAGCGAATGGATTTTTTGATCGAAACCAGTTTATTTGTTTGTTGTTTCGTTAAATAATTGCGAATATTTCTGCACTTAACACATTAACGGCTAAGCAATTATAGAGTTAAGACTAAAAGTTTGTTTTAGGTAAAATCCTGCACTTATTTTTATGATTTCTATGAATGACTGGTTATATTACATACTGTGATTTTTTTTTTTAATATACAAGGCTATTCAAAAAATGGAACAGATTTCAAACGTCTATTTCTTTCAAACTACAAAAATTAGAACCATAATTCCAACGTTCCTGGACAGACAAAAGTTTAAAATTTGAACAGTTCAGGCAGAAGTTCCAACCACGGCCACATTGGCGCTGTTATTTGTCATGTTGATTGTCTGTGGTAAATAGGCGACACAACAAGAAAAATAATTTTGTGTGCTGCAATTAGCAAAACTAGAGCCCATTATTGAAGTTCAACGTGCTTTTCGCCGTCAGTTTAATAAACAACCGTTTCTACATGAGCAGATTTACCAGTGGCATCGAAACTTCATAGACGATGGTTGCATCTGCAAACAGAAGAGCATTGGATGTCCACGCACATCGAATGAAAATGTCGAGCGTATTGGTACAGTTTACGAAAAGGAGCCCAAAAACCTTTCTTGAAAATATGCGACATCGAATTGTTGAAACTGTAAATTCGATAACCAGAGACCAGCTGATTCGTGTGTGGCAAGAAATGAGCCACCGTTTTGATATTTGTCGTGTAACACTTAGTGGTCATATAAATTCATAAAATTTGAACTTTTCTCTTTTAAGGAACGTTGGAACTGTGCTTCTATCTTTTGTCGTTTGGAAGAAATAGATGTTTTAAATCTGTTTCTTTATTTTGAATAGCCCTGTACATAATGTATACGCATTACATTTGTAGACATTCGTCGATTTTATAAAAGCGTTCAATTTAAAGTTTCGAACGAGTGTTTCTACTCCCAGATTAAGGCTTTTCTAAACTCGAAATTTTACTTCATGCGCCACGCGTATAAAACACTAAAATACTTTGAAGTTAGAAATATACTTAACAATATTTTTTTTAATATGAGTAATAATAAAAATATTTAAATAAGAAAATATTTTGATAAAGAATTCATGATTCGGATCCGTTACGTTATTTTAAGAGGATTTGTATTCGATTTCAATTCTTACAAAAAGAATCGAATCCTCGCAGTGCATTCGAGTCATCGTGCTCGGTAGGGTGAATTAAGGAATTGCACGCTAATTTATTCACAATTAGTATCTATATAAATGAAATGTATAAAAATATTTTTTTAATTTTCGAGCGAAATAATTCTATTTAGAAAGCAGTGTTTTGTAAAATGATGTTTTTTGAGCTTGACAGCAAATTTTTCTTTGGAGGGTCTGTTTTATATTTAGGTTAGGTTATTTTTGGTTAGGTTAGGTTAGATTACTTTAGGTTAGGTTTAGTTAGGGTAGGTTATGTTAGGTTAGGATATTGTTTGTTTACGGGCTGTGTGATACGCTAACTTAACAATAACCGATATGCGATTTTATAATCGTTTAGGATAGATTAGGTTACTTTAGGTTATTATTTGTTTAGGTGTGTGATACACTAACTTAACAATAACCGATACGCAATTTTATAATCGCATATCGGTTATTGTTTAGTTAGTGTATCACACAATGAACAAACAATAACCTAACCTATTCTAAAGTAACCTAACCTAACCAAAAATAACCTAATCTAAACATAAAACAGACCTTCCAAAGAAAAATTTTCTGTCCCAATAGCACAGCATATAAAGGCAATCGTCAACCATTTGTTTATGGATTGGTGTATTAATGAGGACATCAAGAACATTGAACATTATTATGTTTACGAGCGTAAGTTAGGTTAATATTTGCCTTTGCTCATTTATATATTATTACATAATATCACATTGCAATAGAATACAAGTTATTTTAATAAATCGCAATTATAATATCACTGAAGTATATTACACATGTACAGGGTGGTCTAATTTCGATGTTGCTTATGGGCATCCCGGTAAATATAAGAGTTGAAAAAAAACTGATGGTGCAATCGCAATCTCTTTTTTCGAGACTAGGATAATACCGAAAACAAATATGCAACATCTTGTTTTTTCAGAAGTTATGGGGCAAAATCGGGTTTTCTTGATTTTTAACTTTAATTAATATCTTGCGTAATTTGTAAGATAGACAAAAACTATATATACCTTCCTAAGACACTTTTTGAAGTAGAATCCAGTGGCGTAGGCATTTTTTTATTTTATGCACATATTTTCGAGTTATGGCCAAATTATTATTTTTTTTTAAAGTAAATCATAGTTGGCTTTGACACAGTTGAAAAGAGTGTATTTCACTGATTTCAAAAATATATACTTTTGTGAATTTATGTTAAAAAACAATGTTACTATAGAATAGAAACTAGCTTTTAATCTGCTAAATAATATAATACGGAAGACAATAGCTATTTTTGATCATTTGCATGCTCAATTTTAATTAATTATTCCATTGGAACACCAAAGAGTTTTGTTCTTCCAACAAGATTGGAAAATAAAATTATGTTCTGCCTAATAACAAATTTATTACTCGAAAAATAATCATTAGTATTTAAAAAACCTTTACTTTTTGGGGGGCTCAGAAAATCTTCTGCGTGTGGGCCTCAAATTTCTAGTTACGCCACTGCAGTGAATAGTCTTGCGTGAGGTAATGGGAACAACTATTAATAAGCAAAAAATATAATTAAATGCCAATACTTGGTTCGAAAATGTTTCAAAAATATTAAAAATGCAATTATTTTTGCAAATCTACAACTGATTTGTCTCACAAAGACGAATTCAAACACCCATTGAAACAACTACTTCCCTGGCTAACTCACACGGCTACTAAGTTTTTAATTATCAAAAATGTAATCAAGAGTATCAAATGGCTAAATTGAAATAAACAAATCTTTATATTTGGATTGATTGAGTTCCTTAAAGATAATTATACTTTGATTAAAAAACTCTTAGAACCTTTCTTTAATACTTTAAGTATTGAAGAAAGGTTCTAAGAGTTTTTTAATGAAAAAATCTTTATATTTTTATTTAATTAGAATGTTATGCTATTTTTTATTACTACTAATAAAAAATACTAGTATATGGATATTTACTTATATATTTTTTTGTTTGCAAGTAGTAAGAAATAAATTGGAAGAGGTATACAAAGAAAGTTGTCATTCTCATATATCAATAAGTAGACGATAAAGACAAGATTTGTTCGTATTGAAAAATGCAAAGACTCGATATAAGTATTGGTTTAGTTGCAAAGAAGCTTCATATGTATATAATTTAGAAAGAAAATACCATCTGTACATATGATTATCTTATAACAGGACATTGATTGAACGTCAAGTGCGCCAAATGGCTTCAAGTGGTAATTACAATTAGTGTATGGGAGGAGTACTAATTGCGCCCTTTCACCGAAGGGCAGAAGAAGCACATGTATACACGTAGGTATTCGTTGTCTTGTGAGTATGTGCGTTGTCCCCGGAACCCTAAAATCTGCCGGCGGTTCCGGTTGGCGGGCACACCACGCTTACCAACTGTTAGATAGGTTTGCACGGAAGTGTGCCTGGGACACGCGCCCTCACCTCACCGTATGCACCTCTCCTCCATTCCGCTCACAAAACTGCAATCGCCTAAACGGATAATTATTGGAATTTCGACCCTCTTAGATCAAAACCAACAACGGTTGCCAAAGTTATGGGGTGTTGCTGCTGCTGGTATGGCCCAGAGCTACACAAAATTGCTTTGCCTTCCTATAAATTACGCTCGATTTTGAAGGATTTACGCTGATTGTATTTGATTTGATTAATTGCTTAATCGATTTTTTGATTTCATTTCAATTAGTGTATCCTCTTAATCAGTGGTTCTTAACTATTTTTTGATCAGGGACCACTGCGATGAACCATAAGGTTCAAGGATATTAAACTGTGTTAATCTTAAAATTTATTATAATTAGTAATGGGAATAATCGAGATACGATAACCGAATTTATCAATTATTAAAATATCTCGATTTAATCCATATTACACCGATTATCGTTCAACAATTATTACATCGATTGTTTTATAAATCATTTACATTAGCGATTTTTAAATTAAGAGACGTGAGTCAATTTTTGGTTGGTCGCCAAGTAAGTTTTGAACATAACGCCAAATTATCGTTTTATAAGCGTGGCTCATGAAGTAAAATTTCGAGTTTAGAAAAACCTGAAAATTTGGATTTGTCGGGGCGCGATTCGATTCGCTCGCGCGCCCTGGCAAATACAATTTTTCAGGCTTTTCTAAACTCGAAATGTTACTTCATGCTTAATAAGGGACTAGAAGGCACTTGTTAGAGTGGTATTAAGGACTTCGAGAAAAACTTAGGACCATTGTCCACGAATTCGTTATATTTATCCCATGTTAATAGTTTTAAGAGTTTTTAAAATTAACTATTTACCACCAATCATGGCTTTTTGCAAGATTTTGGATGATTTTTAAATTTTTTTTGAAACTTATCAATTTGTTATTGGTAAAAATATTGAGTCCAAAGATTATTTTCAAATACCTTGGCTGTTTCCCAAGTTTGAAGCCCAATTTAATAATAATTTAATTTTATATATGCGTTTTTGAATTAGTTGAAATTACAAACTTAACTTCAAAATACATACAATTTAATAATCAATAATAAATTTTTCAATATTTCGCTTAGCTTAACTTTAATATGAGGTAAAAATAATAATATTTATTTCAATGCGGTTCCCTATCAAAATATCCACACTATTTTTGCCACCTATAATGCTGATCTGCTATTTTCTTCTTTTACATAATTTTGATAATTTATTTCAAACAAAAAAGTAGATACGTACTCATATATAGGTACCAGCTTTTAGAAATTTAAATATCGTTAATATTTCGCAGTTTTACTATTAAAAAATGCAATTTACATTAAAAAGAGTGTGCTTAATGCTATGTGAAATATTTATATTTTCTTTAAAACGAATCGTGTTGACTATTTTAAAATACATTTTATTTTAAATTTAATGCAGTCTAATAAAAAATCAGTAAAGAAAATAGAAGTATTTGGTCTGTTGTTTTTTTCTTTAATTTTGGCATAAAATTAGAGAAAGTAACAAGTTGAAGTGTTGTTGAAAAATCACCAAATTTATGGTTTTATGATTAAAAAAATATAACAAAAAACAAGTGTACGTTCTGTACATTCCTTAAAAATGGGTAGAAACCAGGGTTGTCAAAAAAAAGTTTCTTTCATTTTAATTAAAATAAACAGTATTTTTTACAAAACGTGTTTTTTTCATTGAAATAGCGTTTAAAACATTAACAATTAAAAACAAGTTAAAAACACGTTTACAACGTATTTAAAACATAACATGTTTAAAAAACGGTTAAAATTCCATTTATGCTGTGTTTTTAAAAAAATGTGAAAAATTACTAAAACGTCGGATTTTCATGAAATTTTCAGGGATTGCTAGAGGAAAGAATGCTTTTTACTGCCACGTAGAAATAAATAAAATTCATTACTTGAGAAATAAACTATACAAGTGGTTAAAGTTGATTAATAAGTAAACATTTTTGTTGCGATTTAAATTTTTTTTTTTAAATTACCGACACTTCAATTTTTTATAAATAAAATTCATTAGTTCGGAAATAAATTACATGTGGTTAAAGTTACGACCATTTGATTCAACAAACCAATTTTAATTCGAAAACATTAAATTGAAATTTAAGCTTCTGCTTACGTTCGAAACGTTTAATTCTCGGATAATCTGAAGTATCGAGCTTTAGAAAATGTTTTCTTTCGGTTTCGTGAAATGAAAATTTCTTTTTTTTAAAGAGCAAAAAAAACTCAGTCTCACCAAACAAATATTGTATGATTAAATGAATTAATTAATTATACAAATCAAGAAAACTACAAATAAATTTATTTGTAGTTTTTTTGACTTATAAAAAATGCCGAGATTTTTTAAAAAGTTATGCTCAATTATTAAAAAATCTAGATATTTTTTTTAAATAATGAAAACGCAACTCAAAATTAAAGCATTGATTTAACCGTAAAAACAATTGAACGTTGCGTCACATCAAAGTTTAATTCATTTGTAGTCGTTTGCGGTTTGTTTCGTGAAATTTACAAAGTTTTTAAAAAAGTTGGGCTTAATTATTTGAGCCATCAATTTTTTTTCTTAGTTTCATTAAATGTAATTCACTTAGGGAAAAAGCCGTGATTTTAATTTAATTTTAAGCCTTCATTTAAGCGTAAAAACAATTAAGCCTTACTTCAAATCAATATCACATTCTTCGGCTGTCGTTTGCCTTTCGTTTAATAAAAATATTAAATCCGTGGACAAAGTTACGCTTAATTATTTGAGCAAGCCTTTCTTTATTTACCAAGTATAAGAACACGGACTTGGACTTAAAATGTAAGCTTTGATTTAGTATTCAAATCAATCGAGCGTTACGTCACTTCAAAGCCACATTCTTCGGCTGTCGTTTGCTTTTTGTTTGGAGAATATATCAAGTTCAAAAGAGTTGCGCTTAATTATTCGAGCGACTATTTCTCAAGAATTTAGTAATTATTAAAACACTTAAAACGTAATTGATATTTTTGGAATATTCAGTAAAGATATTCAAATTTCAGTTGTAACCATTTGAAGTTTATTCGACTCTGTGTAGATTTTTAGAATTTTATGTTTATTTGATAATCTGTTAATGATTTACAATTGGCGAGATAATTTAATTTTCTATCTATAAGATGTAAGTACAATCAATTCTAAGTCAATGTAATGTTGATGGTATAGATTCCTAACTTTTTACAATTTTTTCAAAGAAAACATTCTCTCAAAATTGTTAATTTTATTGCATAATTTTAACTTTGACTGAATCTTTTTAGAAAATGTGGTGACAGTATAATTTTCGTTCTATAAGATGTAAGTGCAAATAATTCTAAGTAAAGTCTGAAAATTTTAAGTGTTGATAGTATAGATTTCTAATTTTTTCAAAGAAAACATTCTCTCAAAATTGTTAAACTTATTGCATAATTTTAACTATGACTAAATATTTTTAGTAAATGTGGTGAGATAGTATAATAGTTTTCTTTCTATAAGATGAAAGTGCAATTAATTTTGAGTAAATTCTGTGAATTTCACGTTGATGGTGTAAAATTTTAATTGTTTACAATATTTACAACAAAAAACATTTTCTAAAAATTGCATAATCTCAACTTTTGCTGAATGTTTGAAGAAAACGTGGCGAGATAATTTAATTTTCCTTTTATAATATATAAGTGCAATTAATTCTAAGTAAATTCTGTAAATTTCACGTTTATGGTATAAAAATTTTATTTTGTACAATTTTTTCAAAGAAAACATTGCTCTAAAATTGCATCATGCAGATTTAGAAGTATATTTTAATCATCACAATACGTCATTGTTTTATACGCCTGGCGCATGAAGTGAAATTCGGAGTTTAGAAAAGCCTGAACATTTGCTTTGGTCGCTTCGCTACGCGATGAAACCAAATGTTCCGGCTTTTCTAAACTCGAAATTTTACTCCATGATTAAACAGGGAGTAGAAAACACTCGTTAAAAGCTTCAAATTAAACTTAAAAGAAAAATTGTAAAATTTCAATTTTTTTAAAATGCGCTATCATAGTTAAATTTCTCTAAAGTATATGCAACTGCAATTGATTCTAAGTAAATTTGTGTTGTTTTACAATTTTGATGTTTTTAAATATTTTTGTCTACTATAATTTTTTTAACATTATATTGTTAGTGCCAGTAATATGTTTTAACAGGTACGACGTTTTTGGATATTCGACAATTATAATAAAATACTCGACTTTAATTCGCCTAAATATTTCCATAACATTCTATTTTTATGACTTTCAATTAAAAATAACTCCAAAACTGCGGATAGCGCACTTTTTGTTTTTTGCATATTCTGAAAGAACAATGTCTTCTTAACATTCCCACGAATTGTGATAAAAATTTCTTACAAAATTCCCATGTTTTGAATGTTTAAAACTTTGATTTCCCTAAATATTTTTATAAAGTTCTACATCTTTTACTTTTAATTAAAAATAGCTCGAAAATTTAGAAACGAAACTAGAATAAAATATAGTTTAGCTTAAATCAGCAAAGAAAAAAAATCGGGAAAAAAAGTCGTGAATGATACCGAGGACATATGGAATTTCCCGATTATGAGCGCCCTTCTTACCTGACACAAAAATATTGTTTATAAACTTTGTAATTTATAAAATCTTTACATATCTTAAAAATTACTGTTAGTTGGAAGAAACTAGTCGAAATATATAACTAATATTAGTGAAACAAACCAAGTGATTCCATGTATATTAATTTTGACAAATTAATTTCTATGTAGTTTAAATAATTTAAGACAATAAAATAATCATTTTAAATAAATATTACGTTTAAAACATGTTTTAAACGAATTTAACATTCAAAACAAAACCGTTTAAAACACGACGTCTGTTTTTAAATATGTTTAAAACACTGTTTTAATACAAAGGGTTTTAAACATAACTACCCTGGTTGGAACATTAAAACATAACAATCCTGATTTGAAGTGATGTTCAAATTAAACTGCTTATGAAGCCTTTCAAAATTCGATGCCGTATAACAATTTTCTAAATGTGTTTAATTTTTTTCTTAATTTAATACTAAAAATCGCATCTTATAACTAACTACTATCGAATGTAACAATATCTGTATCAGAGCTGGGCCGGATTCGAATCATTCGGGATTTGAATCCTGGAATCGAATCTTCTAGAGGATTTAAACGAGACATTCGAATACTTTAGTTAAACTGGAGTCGTGATCCGGATTCGTTACATTTTTTTAAAAGGATTCGTATTCGAATCCAAATGCGAGAGATTCGAATCCTCATAGAAGGATTCGAATATTTATAAAAGGATTCGAATACTTAGAAAACAATTCGAATACTTACAAAAGGATTTGAATCGTCAAAAATAATTCGAACTAATTGTGAGGATTAACATGAAAAATTTGTGTTGTGTTTTTTTTGTAAATTTCTCGTTAAATCACTGTTTAATACACGTGGCGCATGAAGTAAAATTTCGAGTTTAGAAAAGCCCCGTGAAAATTTGTCTCGGGTCGCTGCGCGACCCTCGACTAATTTTCTACGCGGGGCTTTTCTAAACTCGAAATGTTACTTCATGCTTAGTCTGGGAGTGGACAACACTCGTTCTTAGAAGTATCAAATTAAAGGATCACTCTAGATTACTAAGTTTATTACCATTTTACAAAGGGTACAGCTCAAAGGACTAATCACGGTCTTCAGAGACCGAATGACTACAGGGAATTGAAGTTTTTTACAAGAAAACAACGAATATCTGAAGGTTTACGACATACATAGGAAAGAAAACATCCAATTTAAAAAAATATCGAAGTTGGGTTGGTTTTCAGTGCATTTTTAACTTCATTTTAAATCAGTGTTTTATACGCGTGGCGCATGAAGTAAAATTTCGAGTTTAGAAAAGCCACGTGAAAATTTGTCTCGGGTCGCTGCGCGACCCGAGAGAAATTTTCTACGCGGGGCTTTTCTAAACTCGAAATTTTACTTTATGCTTAGTCTGGGAGTGGACAACACTCGTTCTTAGAAGTTTCAAATTGAAGGATCACTCTAGATTACTAAGTTTATTACCATTTTACAAAGGGTACAGCTCAAAGGACCAATCACGGTCTTCAGAGACCGAATGACTACAGGGAATTGAAGTTTTTTACAAGAAAACAACGAATATCTGAAGGTTTACGACATACATAGGAAAGAAAACATCCAATTTAAAAAAATATCGAAGTTGGGTTGGTTTTCAGTGCATTTTTAACTTTATTTTAAATCAGTGTTTTATACGCGTGGCGCATGAAGTAAAATTTCGAGTTTAGAAAAGCCCCGTGAAAATTTGTCTCGGGTCGCTGCGCGACCCTCGACAAATTTTCTACGCGGGGCTTTTCTAAACTCGAAATTTTATTTCTTGCTTAGTCTGGGAGTAAAAAGACTGAAAATGTTTTTAAAAATAATAATCAAGTTTTCAAAATTCTGAAATGTTAAAGTTTTCCGACATTTTCCTGATTCAAGATTATTTTCCCTGACCTTCTAATATAACTTTCTTTTGTGGGAAACCCCCAGTTTGTTAAATTGTTTTCATTGTTGTTGTTAATAATTTAGTTGGTTCTATAAATTTTTAAGTGTTTTGTAATTTTTATGATGGCTGTTGATTTTGACTAATTTAATTAAATCATATGGCTTTTTTGTTAGTGTTTTGGTCAATTTGAATAAAATACCATGACTTTTCTCTGAGTTTCCCAGTTTTAATGATAGTCAGTGAATTTTCTATTTACGTAATTTTCAGGCATTCATCGATTTTATAATAGAGTTCAATTTGAAGTTTTCAACGATTCAAAATGTTCAGTGCAGCAGTGTAGACGTTACAATTTTGCTCTGCAAAAAACATTAAAATATCGTGCTAATACAGTGCATTAAATAATAAAAAGTAAACCTACATAAAATAAATATCAGTGCCTAAACAAAACACATATCAAAATGGGAATCACAAGAGCTCAAAAAGAAGAACTAGCTGATACGATGATGGAGTTACTTACACAGGAGGATTTTATGAATAAATTCGCAGATTTGGTCGTCTCCAAATTGAAATCGACCTTCGCCGAGTTCAAAAGTCAAATTACTGATATAAATAAGGAATTGTCTACGTTCAAAGAAGAAAAAATGGCAATAATAAATGAACTGGAACGTAAAAACGATATACTCGCCCAACAAAACAAACAAAACAATTTACGCATTTACGAGATTCCGGAAACTGTAAATGAAAATAAAGAAGAAAAAACAATAGAAATTATCAAAAAGAAGCTGAAAATCGACTTGGAACCACAAAACATACAGGAATGCTATAGAGTAGGAAAGCAAATAAATGGAAAACAGCCCAGTTCTTTTAAAATGTGTAAATTACAAAGTCAAATCAAATATATATTCGAACAAAAACAAATTAAAAGGGACGAATATCGTAATTCAAAAGGACCTTACTCCAGAAAGAGTTAAATTAGTGCGCGAATCGCTGAATAAATTTGGCAAAGGCAACGTATGTACAAATGGAGGTAAAATATTTGCGGTTTACAATCAAACGAAACTTAAAATAGTTTCGATAGAATGTATCAATAAAATATGCATTTAAGGTTTACTTATTATATTTATTATATGAGTAATATATAGTTTAGCACGCAAAGTTACAAGCTAAAATGTCATCCTATACTTTTGCAGAGCAGTAAACAGCTGATTGTCGTACTTTAGCAATATCACATTATTGTTTTCCATGAACGGTTTTGATACAGATCTTCCCAAAATCGTTGACAAAAATGTATATACTTGAAACGAATGTAATTTCAATATAAAAGAATTGAAAAAACTCTCACATAATCTGAATATTTTTCAAACTAATATAAGAAGTATTGCAAAAAAATTTGATGAACTTCAAACTTATCTATATATTTTAAACATAGATTTCGATTTAATAATATTAACTGAAACGTGGAAATGTCATGACACTAAATATTTTCAGCTGGATGGTTATATGTTATACAGTAATAAAAGTCAATTAAACCAGAATGATGGAGTATTAATATATATTAAATCCAGTATTCCTCATTGTAATGTTGTGATTGAAATTAAAGACTTCAAATTCATGAGATCGACTATTAAAATACAAAATACAAATATTGCCATTACATCGGTCTATAGACCCCATACTTATACAATTCAAAATTGCATTAACTCAACTAAAATATAATTAAATGAACATACTAAAACTCAATTCGAAATATTTGCAGGAGACACAAACATAAATATCGAAATGTTGAATGATAAACTAGTAAATGAATACATCAACTCACTGTGCGAATTTAGCCTACAACCCTGTATTAATCAAAGCACACGCATCAACAAAACCCATAAATCTTGTATAGATCACTACTACATAAAATCAAAAATAAATTATAACAATGTGCTACCGCTTATACTACACAGCAAAAGTATAGATCACTGTCCAATCACACTAAGTATTAAACTATATGAAATTAAAAATAAAAATTCGAATAATAATCAAACCAACAGCTTTGAACTGAAATTTGTAGACTATAAAAAGTTAAAAACAAATCTATCTCTCGTGAACTGGGACTTTGTAACAACATCAACTGTAGATGAAGCTTGTAATAAATTAATAACTACCCTAAAAACAAATTTAACAACGACATCTTACATAAAGAGAATTAAAAAAGTAAAACATCGCAAACCGTGGATAACAAATAAAATCATCGAACAAATAAAACAATGAGACTACTTACATAAACTCTACCTAAAAAGCAATAATGGCAATGACCACTATACTAATTATAAAAAGATAAGAAACTCCGTTACAAGCTCCATTCGCGAAGCTAAGAACATATACTACAGAAACAAAATAAATGATTGCCATAACAATAGCCAAGCGTGAAAAATCATAAAACATTCCACTAACATAACTGAAAATAGAACTGCACCAAAATATCTAAAGAATGCCCAAGGTAACAAAATATTCAGTGATTTTGATATGGCAAATGAGTTCAACAATTATTTCGCCAATATTGGAGCAAATATGACACAAAAAATAACTACAAGGGGTAACAATAATTACGACCATAATATTCGCACAAACCCTCATTCGCTATATTTTAATCCGATTATAGAAGCGGATATAATCATTGCCATAAACTCACTAAAAAAAAAATAAAAGTGCAGGTTGTGATGATATAACAGGCAACACCCTAAATGAAATAGATGAAATTATAGCGATTCCTTTAACTAAACTAATAAATAGATGCTTTGAACAAGGGATTTATCCGAATGGATTAAAACAGGCGGTCATTAAACCAATTTATAAAAGTGGCAATAAAGATAATACAAAAAATTATAGGTCAATAGCACTCACTTCGACGATTTCTAAAATATTTGAGAAAATTATTAAGAAGCAAATATATACGTTTTTAACTAAGCACGGTTTAATTTCACCAAATTAATTTGGTTTCCGTGAAGGACTAAGCACGGAGGATGCGTTAGCTGATTTTATAAGAAATGTATATGATGCAATAGATGAGAGAAAACCATCAGTAGCTATAGCGCTTGACCTGTCAAAAGCGTTCAACACGGTATGTCATGACATCTTATACGATAAACTTGAACTCTATGGTATACGAGGAAAACCACTTGAATTGATAAAAAGTTATTTAAATAATAGAATACAATACGTTGACTTGAATAATATCAAAAGTAATCGAAGAACAATAAACGTGGGGGTACCACAAGGTAGTGTGCTGGGACCACTGTTCTTTATCATATACACGAATGATATAATTAAACCAGTGGAATCAGAAACCATTAATATAACATCATTCGCTGATGACACGATGGTACATGTGGTAGGAGATAATTGGAATGATGTATTTCAAAAAGCCACGAATGAAATAATAACCCTAAAACAGAAATTTAATTGTAATCTGCTCAGTCTAAATTTGGATAAAACAAAACTAATAGCTTCTCTTCATATCAAAATAACTTACCTCACCTTGATGAATTAAAAATCCATGAAGTAAATTTTACAAGAAACCTGGGCTGTAAGTGCACAGCAGTAAAGAGAGTAAGTTATATAAACTACTTAGGTATAGCAATAGATCAACACCTGAAATGAGATATACACACAACCATGATTAACAGTAAACTTAGGAGCTGTATTTATCTATTTAATAAATTAAAGCACATTCTTGACTTAAACGCATTAAAAATGACTTATTATGCTTTTGTGCAATCTATACTGTCATATGGATTATTGGTATGGGGAGGTTGTTTGAAGTCGCACAGGAGTAATATCGTAACAACTCAAAAATTGCTCCTTCAAACGATGTATAGAAAGCCATATACATATTCATCAAGTCAAATCTTTGAAGACTCAGTTGTTTCAGATCTCAACAAGCTTTACTTTACGACAATTGCTAAATATATGTACAAAAATAAAACATGTCCATCCTTATTACACCCTCATACTCAATCATACTCAACACGAATGGCAACAAATCATTTCTCGTATAACAAAATAATTAAAAAGACAATTTCATCAACGAGCTATACGTATTATACTGTGAAAGTATATAACTATCTTTTTAAAATAATTAATTTAAATTACATAAACAACTTCAAGGAGTTCAAATATAAATTAAAAATGCATATCAAAAATGTCAATTCGGAAGAAATGTCTATGATTTTGGGAAGAATGGAATAAAATTGTTTGTTTTCTATTAATAATATGGTTCAGACTTCATACATGGTGTTTTCTAATTATGTAAATTCTTACTTTCTTTGGTTAATTTTGTTATTTTTACCTTTTGCTTAATTAATAATCATTTATATTATGACTAACTTTTATTTTAGTTTTTAAGTAAATATAGTTATTACATAAAACTGTGAAAGTTTGCACTTCTCTACAAGCTTATAGCTTCGAGAAGAGCAAACCGTTAAACACTACTAACTACATTTATATATTATATTATATTGGAATTAAATATTGTATTTTATATCCTCAATAAATGGTTTTAAAAAAAAGTGTTTTCACTCCCAGACTAAGCAAAAGGTAAAATTTCGAGTTAAGAAAAGCTTCGCGTAGAAAATTTGTCGAGGGTCGCGCAGCGACCCGAGACAAATTTTCAACGATTGTTTCCACTCCCAGACTAAGCAAAAAGTAAAATTTCGAGTTTCAAATTATCAACGAGTGTTTACACTCCCAGACTAAGCAAAAAGTAAAATTTCGGGTTTAGAAAAGCCCCGCGTAGAGGGGGCTTTTCTAAACTCGAAATTATACTTCATGCACCACGCGTATAAAACACTGATTTAAAATGAAGTTAAAAATGCACTGAAAATCAACCCAACTTCGATATTTTTCTAAAATTGGATGTTTTCTTTCCTATCCATGCTGTAAACCTCTAGGTATTCGTTGTTTTCTTGTAAAAAAACTTCGATTCCCTGTAGTCTTTCGGTCTCCTAAGACCATGATTAGTCCTTCGAGCTGTAGCCTTTGTAAAATGGTAATAAACTTAGTAATCTAGAGTGATCCTTCAATTTGAAACTTTTATGAACGAGTGTTGTCCACTCCCAGACTAAGCGCGACCCTCGACAAATTTTCTACGCGGGGCTTTTCTAAACTCGAAATTTTACTTCATGCGCCACGCGTACAAGACACTGATTTGAAGTGAAGTTCAAAAAAACACAAATACATCTTTAATCAGAGTAACACAGATATTTAGACTGTTATCAACGATGTTCAGTGTTAATATATATAATAAGGTTTTGAATATTTTTATAAAAACAACTGATAACGATATGTTAATTATATGTTAATGGTTGTAATCAAATCAAATTTATTCTTAAAGGATTTGTATTCGTGATTCAAAAAAACAGGATTCGAATCTTTGATTCGAATCATATTTATCTCTTACGAATCCTTTATTCGAGTATTCGTGATTCGAATCATATAAGGTGATTCGGATTCGTGATTGGAATCCTTTTCAAGAGGATTGGTCCTAGCTCTGATCTGTATGAAATTAGCGATATATCGGAAAAATAAATATCGATTATTTTCCAGAAAAATATCGATACTTCAAGATATCGATATATGTCGAATATCCCTAATATTGATTAATATATTAAAATTAAAAAATGTTTACATTTATAAAATTATTGTATTTTTCTCGACTAAGTCTGATACACTTTTTTTTAGTATTATTGCACTTATAAGACACGAATTTTAATCATTACGTATAGTTTAATTTTCCCCTAAAACGGTGTTGTTTGCTCTAAAACAAAATAATTAATCACTCAATAAAACGAACAATGTTTATGCTTGTTTGATCTAAAACAAAATAATTAATTTAACAATAAAACGAACAATGTTAATGCGTGTGAACAACGTACCCTTAAATCACTTTACAATCCCAATTTACCTGATTATATTTAACGAAGTCCAAACAGAAGAGCCCTTAATAGACTAGTTAAAAAAAATGAGAATAAAAGAATAGCCGCACTTTTGTTTGTTTATTGCCCGGTAATGGTCAAATAATGAATCATAAACCGGCCGAACGTCCGAAAGTCGATTATAGTTAGCAAAGGTGCCAAAACTGGAACGACTCGATTTTCCACCCGTGCCTATAAAAATAACCCAATTCTCTCCACTGTCTACTTTTTTAAGTTTGCCGATTGTTTTGTTTCCTTCATTTCGCTGCTGATTATTTTGTTTTGTTTCTCACTTGGTCGTAAATTTTTGGCAGAATCCCTTGTTGTTCACGGGTACCTTTTGTCGGACGGAAGCACGTCACTATGGGTACTTTATGACGGTCAGTTCTGTAATAGCGTTTGTAAATTTTCGATTGGTCCATTACTGTCCGGAAGTCTAAATCTTGTGTCGCACGGGCATCAGATAAATGGGGGTCATTAAAATTTTCGCATGAGGTTTAATGTGGGCCACTTAGAGGGACACGGTTTTATGATTTCGGATTTGGTTTTTAAATTTCGGGACGCCTAGATCGGATGACATGATATTCTATTATTTTGTGTTTAATGGTGGTTGTATATTTTCGATTTTGGGACATGTGTTTTGCCAATATTTAAGTAATCGACAAGTTGGCTATAAAATTTGGGCCACATGACGAAGACGAGTGACATAATATAATTTATTTTAGTTCATAATGGATATTCTCACAAGTAGGAATCTACGTGTATTATACTTTTTTTGACATATATAGAATTTCTTGCAAAAATAACATACCAATTTAAACAAATACTAAATTATACACTGACATGGTTGTTGTCACGTTAGAGCCTAGGCCGTTAACTTAATACAATTTCTTATAGCTTTTGTTTTAATTGATGGAAAGTAATCTTCCAACAAATAATATGTAAAATCTGACAGAACATTCAGCTAATTCTGTTAAAATTCTGCTAGAAGTTACTACAATTTACACTATTTTAACAAAAGATATCTAACACTTGTGTACATCTTGAGAGATACTTTAGGAAATTTGTCTTTTAAGTTCCCATTTCGATGTAAACGCTGTAAAATTTCAGTCATTTGTTGATTTTATAAAAGCGTTCAATTTAAAGCTTCTAACTAGTTTTTTCACTTCTTGATTAAGCATGATGTAAAATTTCGACATTGGAAAAGCAATATATTTTGAACTTAATTTTAAATCGGTGTTTTATACGCTTGTCACATGAAGTCAAATTTCGAGTTCAGAAAAGCCTGAAAATTTAGATTGGTCGCTCCGTTCAGCCACGCGACAAAACCAAATATTCGAGTTTTTCTAAACTCGAAATTTTACTTCATCAATTACCAAGGAGTGGAAATACTCGTTAGAAGTTTAAAATTACCGCTTTTATAAAAACAACGAAATTTATCAAACGCTGTAATTATCGGGAATTTATAGGTACTTAACCCTTTTAGCCCTGGAATTTTTCTGGTGCCCAAAAAAATATGTTGTACAGTGTATATTATTTATCACATCTCAGATATACAGAGAGTTTTTATTAAAAGTATACAATTCTCAATATACCGTGTATGCTGTAAATCTTCAGATATTCGTTGTTTTTACAAATATTTCAAATTAAACTTTCCACCCCCAGATTACTATTACTATTTGGGAACATGCAAAATACATAGCCGAAATTTGGAACGCCTATGAGAAATTACCGGCTAATGCCACCTCCAAAGAGTAAAAATAACTTGTGATGTTTTGGCGCGTTATTTTGAAACGTTCGGTCATTTATAAGGGCACTGCAGATTGTTACAATCAAAATAATATGTAGGAATCAATGCGCAATTTTTTAATATTATTTTACAACCTTTTGGTTGTATCATTTTCATTTAAATAATACTTTTCATAAAATCATAATTGTAATAATAATAATTAAAATTAATAATAAACTTTATGAAAACATAACACATTCGTAACTTTACTAGGTACATATTCAAATTCATTAGGGAACTGGATATTACTTTTTTGCGTCTGTTTTGAAAATAAACATGGCGGATACTTTATTTGCAAAAGCAGTTAAATCAAAATATGCATCTGTAAACAAGTTAAATCAGTTGCATTTTAACTAATTATTGTTAATTTCGTACAATAGTCAGATTATAGGCCTTTGGGTAATTAGAAAAGCAATTAATAATTTTCCTAGCAAAAAAATCACTTCGTTACATAAAAAAGCATTATTTGTAATACTTTTTTAGTGATTTGCCAAAAATGCACTCAAGAGGATTTAACTGCTTTGGCTAACGGGCGACACAATTTCGATATTATTCGTATCTTAATAAAGATTAAAAGTACTAAACAATATTGTAAAAAAAAGGCAAAGTACACAACTGGAGCTCCAAACGTGCAATTACAAAAATCATTGGAATGTTATCAATTTAATGATAACCGGCTCAATCGAATAATCACGATAATTCAAATATCACAAATAAAATGCAAATTACAACAAAAAAAAAACCAGCCAATTTTGATTAGCAGTTGATATTGCTTTTATAAATAATTAAAATAACCTAGGATCTATCGGTTGTACTTTATATATATATATATATTATGGTTTTAGATATAGTGATTCGAATAATAATTTAAATGATCATTTCAAAAAAGAAATTTAAATGATGATACTAATCACCGTTTAATTATCGTTTGAATTATCATTAAAATGATCATTCTATTTATCATTTGAAAGATGATTTAAATGACGAGTCGATTATTGAATGTTAATAAAATACTTCTAAATGTTCGATGATTTCACCACTAGTTCCAACCAGGGTTGTTATGTTTAAAACACTTTGTTTTAAAACAGTGTTTTAAACATGTTTAAAACAGACGTCGTGTTTTAAATGGTTTTGTTTTAAACATGTATTGAATGTTAAACTAGCTTAAAACATGCTTTAAACGTTAATATTGTTAAAAAAACGTTCTTATTTTATTATCGTAAATGTTCTTGACTATATTTTATACTAGGTGTGTTTAAAATAAATCGATATCTTGGAATATCGATATTTAAGTGCAAAATAATCGCTATTTGTATCGATATTTAATTTTCCGATATATCGTTAATATCGATACAATATGGTCGGTATTGTTACATACGATACTAATATTAAACGCCATCTATTGTATTAAGAAAGAAAGAAAAAATATTTAAGTTAAAACTTGCAGAAAAGTAAAAATTATACAGGGATTTTATTTTTTTAAGTATATTTACACAAATTCATCAAATTAAAAAATAATAATAAACAGTATATTTTAAACCTTATTTGAAATCAGTGTTTTATATTTGATTCTAGAGAAACAGGAAGAATAGAAATTTCGGAAATCACAAACAATAATGATTAGTTTAGGCATCAACATTAATTGTATGTACCTGCATTTGAATGTTTTCTCTTGACAATTGTATAATAATTTCAATGCCAGATTTTTATATTATTAACAATGATTGTTAAGCTATACAGGGTGTCCCACCAAAACCGCACTACAGAAATATACGGAGTTATATAAGTAATGTACGAGTATTATAATGAGATTTTAAGCATTTGCGTAATCGAGTGTGCTCTTTTCAATAAAAATATGTTCAAGCTCATGCGACTTCCGGTTGTACTGGAAGTCCACGCTAACTTCCTCATTTTAAATGAAATGCATGTTTTTATTGCGAATTTGGATTCTGCGTGAAATACCGTGAAAAAAAATCATTTGTAAAATAACCTCCAAATATAATAGTTTTAGAGATATTTGAAGTTTTTTAAGGATGCAGTGCGTTTTCGTGATTCACTTCAAAAATTTGCATCTCAAAACAAAAAAAAATCGAAACGACGTAATGTTGGCTGTGAAAAGCTTATACCCAAACGTATCCAATGGTGTTTTTTTTTTTTTTTGAAGAATAAAATAAAGCGTGTTAAAAATTTTATACTGCATTTTGGACCACTTTAAACTGTTTGTAAATGGATTGCCCTGTATATTTGTACATATTAGAATGCAGAATTCAATTCTGCATTGGTCTATACTGGCATTCCCTGTGGCCATCTTCGTTTGTTTTCGAGATATTTTAATTAAAATAAAATAAGTGAAAATAGTAAATGAGTTTCAACTTTAAACCATTAAATATCTGTTGTTTTTAATGAAACATCCTGTAAATTTGTACATAGTATAGGATCCGATCAAAACATCCACACCGTTTTTTGCCACCCCGAGAGCGGGTCGTGTACTAACTTCAAAACAAACACTTTACACATAATTTAAGTAGATTTATGTGTTTCCTAAATGAAAAACTTGGAAAAATATATTTATTGATGTATTTCTTAATTGGTCGAACAAAAAGTATTTAAATACATCTTTTAAATCCTCTAAACGGATTCGGGTCCTGATTGATTTTTAAGTGCATAAATGTTCGCAATTATTTCAGAAACACCAAACATAAAAACCGGTTTTAATCAATACATTTATTCGCTTATCACCAAACACGCAAAAAACGCAGACGAGCATCGAAAATAATAGCATTTTTCACCGAATTCAAGAGCGCCTCTATTCACCTTTTCTACTCCAGTTAGGATTGATTACACAGGTTTAAAAAAAAAGTCCGGACTATTTGACCGGACCATGGTATCCCGGGGTATTTTTGCGTCCTGAATCCGATCCTGGGGTCAGCTGAGCCTCATCACGTCAGAAAAACGAGATTTCAAGGTCACTTAGAGGTTAAAATGGTCATTTTTTGGAACTGGACCCGGGATAATTTCTCAAGCGATCTGTTAAGTTAGAGGGTAACTGTTTAGGTCTTGAATATCTTCCAAACATCGGCAAGGACCCCTAAATCTCGATCGGGACTATCACAGTGCCACCCCAGTGGATAAAATGTTGCCATGATTGTTTTATCTCGCGGATTTCGATCTCCCTGTCAAGGCATCCAATTCCGGCGATCCGTTCGCTGTGAGATATTGACAGAGAACCCAGCCCTCCTATAAAACTGAACTCTGCTATTAGCATCACCCAGGAACAACGACGTGGACGTTGCAGATTCTGTTCCCTTCGGGGTGCTTGTTTACAGTGAGTCCCCTTGCCTCTCACTTTTCTCCCTCCCAATTTTTGCAGATTCTGGTCTCTTCGGGGTGCTTGTTTACAGTGAGTCCCCTTGCCTCTCACTTTTCTCCCTCCCAATTTTTGCAGATTCTGTTCCCTTCGAGGTGCTTGTTTACAGTGAGTCCCCTTGCCTCTCACTTTTCTCCCTCCTAATTTTTCAATCTTTCCGCGCTTGTTTATGGGGTTTGCAGGTTTGCTCAAAACTCCTTCTAAGTGCCTTTCTCTTATGCCCCTTGGTCGTATCCCTCTTCAAGTTCCAGCAGTAGTCTGCCAACATGTTGATGTCCCAGAAACCTTGGTAGCGTCTTTCTATCTCGTTTATATCTTGGTGAAATCTTTCACATTGTTCTTCGCTATAATGTCCAAGGTTTTCTGGGAAATTGTCCAAATGTGAATCCAAGAAATGGACCTTCAAGCTCATCAAACATCCAATAGCTTTGTAATTCCGGAGCAGGCCCTCCACCAATTCCCTATAGTTTGGGTCTTTATTGTTTCCAAGAAATTTCTGGGCAACATTCACGAAGCTCTTCCATGCTTCGTCCTCATCCACCGTCATCGTCTTCGGGAATTTTGGATCTTTTATAAGTTCCCTTATTTGCGGCCCATTGAAAACCCCTTCTTTGATTTTGGCATCTGACAACTTTGGGAATTTGTTGTAGAGATATTGGAAGGCTTCGCTACTTCCATTTTTAAGAGCCTTGATGAATTGTTTTATCAACCATAATTTAATATGGAGCGGAGGTAGTAAAATACTTTTGGGATCCACTAACTGTTCTTGCTCTCCGTTCTTCTAACCAACAAGAAAATTCTCCCTTGATGGCCAAACCTCCCTTTCATAATGCTCATCACGAGCTCGACTATCCCATTCACAGAGAAAACAAGGGTATTTTGTAAATCCACTCTTTTGTCCCAAAAGTATTGTTACTACCTTCAAATCCGTACATATTTTCCATTTGTACCTGCTGTAATTAATTTTTTGGAGCAAATAGTCCAGATTGCAGTAGTTCTCACTCAATATCGTCGAGTAAGCTATTGGAATTGACGCGAGGTTATTGCCATTGTTCAACAAAACAGCTTTCAAACTCCTGTTTGATGAATCAATGAATAGCCGCCAATCATCCGAATCATGTTCAACTCCGAATTCGCCGAATAGACCTTCTATATCTCTGCAAAATACTAATGAATCATGCTGGTCATAATATTTCCGGAAAGGCTCATCCCTATTTCTGTAATAGGTCCCGATAGTTCCTTTCTCCAGAGAACCTCTTTCTTTTAAACGAGAAGCTAACAGTTCAGACTGGTCCTTAGATAGCCTCAGATCTCGAACCAAGTCATTGAGTTCCATTTGATTCCACTTTGAATTCTGGAGTTGATCATTCTCGCTGTCATCGTCCACGTCGATTGGAGATTGTGAGAACTCCCCTTCATTTTGCTCCGGTTCTATTTCCTTACCTCCTTCATCTTCGCCATCAACAACCATATGTTCATCAAGGTCAACATCTGCTATCACTGGCATGGTAACCGACGAGGTGACCACGTAATTCAGCGATTTTCTGTTCCTGGAATTTAACCCAGGCTTAACGTTTCTGCAAAAGTAGCAATCGCGTTCGTGATTTTCTGGTTCCCGCCAGGTCATAGGAGAAGAAAACATCATTTTCCTAGAGCCAGTCTGCAAACATCTCAAATGCGCTTGCCATGTGTGACAAAGAACTTTTGGAGCCCATGGGTTGTTATCTGGACCTTCGGAATTGGGAAAACACGACTTAAATTGTGCAGATATGGTCTCTGTGAAATTCACCAAGTTCGTCTTAAGATGATATTCCCCACGCAGAACACAGAAAGACTCTCTATTTTTCAAGCACTTAGCCATTTTCCCGAGTGATTTTTCCACTTCCGGGGAAGTTGGAGTTAAGGTGCCGGAATAGCCTGAGTTCTTCTCTCTTTAAAATAAATGGAATGAATAGCCAAATACACTTGATTAAATGACCAACAGAAACCAGTCGCTTGTGAAAGCTCACTCGAGAGGTTGACAGTGCTACTCCAATGGAGAAAAAGATAGAGCTAATGGATTTGAAACTGGCAGTGTATATTGAGTTGCCTAAATACAAAAACAGTAGTTCGTTGTTAATTAAATTATAATAAACATTTAGATACTTGATTGTACAAAATAAGCCTATTTTATTACTGATATATGCGCAATGCATTTTATTTTTTTATATTTGTTTTATAATGGATTTTAAAATCATCAATTTTATGTAATCAAAAAACGCTATGAATTCCGCCTAATTAAAAAAAAACATTTAATATATTTTATAATTAACATTTTGCATATATCTCAATAATATTCGTTTTATAGTGTTGTTATAAATCGAGAAATGGGTCGCTTTGTATAGTGGTGCCCCCAGATTGAAAACACGAACTAATTTCATGCGTCCCGGGTCCAGTTCCAAAAAATGACCATTTTAACCTCTAAGTGACCTTGAAATCTCGTTTTTCTGACGTGATGGGGCTCAGCTGACCCCGGGATCGGATTCAGGACGAAAAAATACCCCGGAATACCATGGTCCGGTCAAATAGTCCGGACTTTTTTTTTTGTAAACCTGTGTTATTCACGCGGTGTCTTTGGTGTCTTCGCTTTTTAGAACACTGATCGGTTTTCGAGTTTGATTTCGTGGTTTAAAGTGCTAGTGTTTATTTATTTAGTTATCTACGGCGGTAATTGCTATGGCTGGTCGACAGAGCTGCAAATGACGCAAGAAGAAGCTAGTATTTTAGTTTAGTGAAGTTTTCCTTAACGGATTTTTCCAGCAGCACTAGATATTTGGATTTAAAGGATCGTCTTCCAATAACACTGGTCTGCAAAAAAAATTTTTTTTTCGAGCCCTGACACCATTCCTGCTGATTCTTATTTAAAATGACCTCCTGAATCCGAATATGACCTCCGTTTTCCCCCCATCACCCACCGTTTTCGGGGGAGGCCCCCCCACCTATTTTTATCACTTTTCGATAATTTGGAGGGATGAAAAGGAATATTTTAGCCTTTACATTTATTCTGAGGGGCTAGAGAGGTGAAAAGTTCCAAAACATGAACATTTGTAGCAAGGAGGTAGATTTGGGGGGGGGGATTTGCCCCCTTAAATTGTAAAAAAATCATTAAAAATGATCAATTTTTTCCGTTTCTTTTCGCAGTTTTTCACTTATTTTCTACATATTCCAGCTTCCATTCGCCCTCAACCTCCCCCAAACACCCCCAAATAATAAACATATATTGCAACAATATATAGCAACAATAATAAAAATATATAGCAACAATAATAAAAATATATAGCAACAGTTCGGAAGATTCACTGTACCACGCTGGCGCTCTCAATACTCCCGCTGTTTCCCCCATCCATTAGAGGGGTGAAAAGGATTATTTTAGCTGTAAAGAATAATAAATAAAAAGTAAAATAATAAATGTAAAATAATAAATTCCTGGGCAAACCTGTGCGCGCGAGGTATTGAGAGCGCCAGCGTGGTACAGTGAATCTTCCGAACTGTTGCTATATATTTTTATTATTGTTGCTATATATTTTTATTATTGTTGCTATATATTGTTGCTATATATTTTTATTCTTTGGGGTAGGATGAGGGGGGATGGAAGCTGGAATATGTAAAAAATAAGTGAAAAAACTGCGAAAAAAACGGAAAAATCGATAAGTTTTAAGGATTTTTTTACAATTTAAGGGGGCAAATCCCCCCCTCCCAAATCTACCTCCTTGCTACAAATGTTCATGTTTTGGAACTTTTCACCTCTCTAGCCCCTCAGAAGAAACGCAAAGGCTAAAATAATCCTTTTCATCCGTCCAAATTATCGAAAAGTGATAAAAATAGGTGGGGGGGCCTCCCCCGAAAACCGTGGGTGATGGGGGAAAACGGGGGTCATATTCGGATTCAGGAGGTCATTTTACATAAGAATCAGCAGGAATGGTGTCAGGGCCGATTATCATGCCGACCAGTATAATTAAAAGGTTAGTGTCATGGTTGGATTTTTTGTTATTTGGGGATGTTGATCGATAGGGCTTTGAAATCAGTTTCATAAGCGTAGCCAGGATTTTCACCAGAGAGGGTCCAAGAAATTGTTTTTTAATAAAACGTTTGCAATGCAAAAATATGAATATAAAGAAGTTATTTGCCATTATGAACATATTCGTCCATTTTATCAATTTTCGAAATCAGCAAATTAATCATTTGTTTATCGAGAAGATTTTTTCAAGTTTTCACTTTTTGTTAATTAATTTATAATATCAAATACAGTAGGTAGTATTTGTTTACAATATATCAGTATTTTATACGAGTGGCGCATGAAGTATATAATTTCGAGTTTAGCAAAGCCTGAAAATTTGGATTTGCAGGCGCGACTCGCTTCGCTCGCGCGCCGGCAAATTCAAATTTTCAGACTTTTGTAAACTCAAAATGTTACTACATGCTTAATCTGGGAGTAGAAAACACTCCTGAGATTTTTTTATATCTTGCTATAAAAAGTTGATCATGTTAAATTTATGTTGAGAATAAAAAAAAATCATAGATTTTGTTGGAGAAATCATGATTTTATAATAATAATAATAATTCTTTATTACGGAAACCATTCAAATTGTTACAAAATAGTTACAAAGTATTATTTAAAACGAAAAATAACTTGCACTATATTAATACAATAACCTAAATATAAATATAAATATACACCTAAGTTTATGGTACATATCTTTAGGTATGTTTACGTATTATCGATCGCTTTTAAACAATCTAGTTTAAATATTTTTAGAGAAACTCCAAACACGTTTATTAAATTATAAAATGTATTTACATTTGTCATCATCTTTGCTTCCGGGCCATTTGAGCCATAAGATGTGCCGTGGAACCTCGTAGCAAACAATTTATGCTCTCTTACCGATTGCTGAGGAATATTTAGAGATAAAGATGATAAAATTGAAGAACAACAAATTTGATTATTCAATATTTTATAAGAAAAGCAAAGCGAAAAGTAAACTCTACGTTTTTCTAGAGACCTCAGGCCGAAATAATCCAGAAGAAGGTTGTAATTATTTCTGTAATATTGCACGTGTGTGTGGAAGCAGATAAGTTTCACCATTTTCCGTTGAACCTTTTCCACACGCTCAATATGGCACATAAAATGCGGACTCCAAATTATACAGCAATAATCTAAAACTGGTCTCACTAATGTCACGTAGAGCGTGACAAACGTTCGAATGTTTTTAAAGTTGCTGGATATTCGCCAGATAAATCCAATGACTTGTAAGGATTTTGCAGTAATTTTTTGTATCTAATCAATAAACTGCAGTTTATTGTCAAATAATATTCCCAAATCGTTAATTAAATCAACCCTTTGCAAAGTATTTCCATTCAATGTGTAAATAAATTGTATAACTGATGTATATTTCCTAGAGAAGCGTATATGTTTACATTTGTCAGTGTTTAAATAAAGATCGTTATCAGAGCACCACGCTGAAATCTTCTCCAAATCATTTTGTAAAATGTTGCAGTCGTCTATGGCGCTGATTTTACGATAAACTTTCATGTCGTCAGCATATAGCAAAAACTTATAGATAAACATTTGTATTCTAAACCTTTCAGAAATTCCACGTAGATTCTTATATCCACGTGCAATGTTCGAGATTGTTTTAGAATAAAAATGTTTATCTAAAAAATCATGACTTCTCTAACAAAATCTATGACTTTTTTTGGATCTTCAAAAAAAAATCACATATTTCCCTCGATATTAGGAAGAATTCAGCCTATTTTGTTTTTACAGAAAACATTATTAAAGCACAAAGCTTACATTCAAATCGTGATTTAAAACTAAAATTCAACTTTCATCGTTTTTATCGGATAAAATGTTTAAGTTATATAATTACGAAACAACTTAACTGAGTACCTATTATATTTTATAAAAGCTAATATATTGCATTTTTTTGATTTCTTGCTTTTTAAATACTATCTTTAATAAATTTGCGAATTGTTTAATTTAAACTGATGGGATTTATGAAAGCTGTATCGTATATTATTTATTAAAAAAGTAATTGAATAAGGCTTAATTTAAGTTGTAAAATGTTTTTACATTGTTTACTTATTGTGCTTAAGACAAGCCCTTAGCGTAGGCTCATTTGAGTAGTAACATGTTTAAAGCATAAAAATTGTCTTTGTATATAAAACACTTTCTACTTTGTTTAACCACTATATAGTTTCGACTATCTAGTAGTCATTATCAAACTAAAAGTTTTATAATGACTACTAGATAGTCGCAACTAAAGTCATAAATTAAGTGCAAAATATAGTGGTTAAGCAAAGTAAGTTTTATTTACAAGTGTATTTAAGATGTACCATGGGCAGCTTGGTGGTGTAGTGGTTAGTTGTCTGCATTTTATATAGGTTAGGAAAAAAATGCCAAACACTCCGTCTTCTCGGATATGACGTTAAATGCATGTAGGACCCGTGTACTGCTTGGATGTTGCGTGCACGTTATAGATCCCTACCGGTGGGTTGGAACTCCCACCGGGTTCGGCAAAATTCCCGGATAGCTGTAGACCTAATCTCCGGCGTCATGATTGGCCTTAGCAGTGGAAATAGATGACGTAAAACCCAAAGAAAGAAAAAAGAAGATGTACCACAAAGTGAACGCCTACAACACAAAACAGTCCATAAAAATTGTGATTAAGACAAGCCCTTGACGTTAATATTTGTATGATTGTTGAATTTTTTGATGTTTTAAAATGTTAAAAGTTGATAAAAAAATATCCAAGGAGAAAGTGAGCAACTGACATTGCTTTTAGTATTAGTAAGTTTGAGTGTGATATTCTTGATATATTTTTTAACTTACTTTTTATTTTGATAAATAGTGAGAATATACAATTAATTCATGTAAAAAATGGTTCTAAAAAATGGTAATGTGTCCATCATAGTACTTTCCCCCGTAAATTGCGTATTAAATCACTTTTAAAATATTTCTAGCATTATTATTTTCAAAATGTCTTCAACTTTTTGATAACTACAACTTTTATTTGAAACATTTTTCAATTGGATCAACACATACTGACACAAACCAATGACTAGATAAAAAAACACTATTTATTGAATATCTCAAAAATTAAGAGTGCTATGACAAAACGTAAAATACAAAAAATCTTTAATATTTTATTACCTACAACTTTTATTTAAAACATTTTCCAATTGTATCAACACACACACTGACACAAATCAATGACTAGATAAAAAACACTATTTATTAAATATCTCAAAAACTAAGAGTGCTATGACAAAAAGTAAGTGAACAATACATCTTTATTTTGTTATTATCTACAACTTTTATTTAAAAGAATTTTTTGTTTGATGAACATTTATTGAAAAAATCTGAAAAAACTGAAAAACGCTACGAGTAAAGTACCACTTCCGGTTTTCCGATTTTCACCAAAAGCTATTCAGTTCTTCCGATTGTAACAAAAAGCTTAAGTTTCAAGTTTCATCCCGATATCTTTAGCGGTTTTTGCGGTACAGCGCACACAGACAGACAGACAGACAGACAGACAGACAGACAGACAGACAGACAGACATTTTTCAAAAATGGTCTTATTCGACTCAGGGGACCTCAAAACGGATATTTCTGCTAAAATTTTTGATTCGAAAATTTTCTCGAAAACAATACTTTCCCTTTGTATTACATACGGGGGAAAGTAAAAATCACAGACTTTATTTATCATGTTAGAAAAAAAATGTATTTCTAAAACTGTTTACTTCCTTTTTCAATCACCTGAAAACTGATGGAAAAAATAAAATTCCAACTTTAAGCGTCTACCAAGAGCTCATTTTTCAACATAAAATAAATGCTAGTCATGCCAGTTTAAAGATTATTTAAATCTGATTTAATTTTGAGTGACTAAAATTAATTTCAATTTAAGTTACTCAAAGCGCTTTTTATAAGAACAGCAAAAAAATCATTTTGTATAACTTATCTTTCTAACTAATATTTTGAGAAGTGGTTAGTGGGAGAACATTTGTTCAATGTATTTAGATTTTATGAACAATTTTTATAACAATATTGGTTAGCAAACATTGAACTATAGTCTGTTTAAAAAATAGAAGGAGTAAGTGCCAAAGCCCAATTTACACTATAAAAAGTTACCAGAAATATCACTAGATAAATTTGGCGGCAATTTTAAATAATTTCATAATTACTCTTTAAATAAAATCAAATATCCATTTTGTACTTCTTAAATGTGGTTAAGTATTTTCTTTTCCATCGTACGATATCGTCAGTTTATTTAAAATAGTTGTACGGCATCTCGCCATATATCTGTGAAATAAAACATACTTACATAATGCTCAGAATGTAATATGGAATTTATATAATAATGTGTCTCTATCAGAGCTGGAACGAATCCTCGTAAAAATGATTCGAATCACGAATCCGAATCACCTAATATGATTCGAATCACGAATACTCGAATAAAGGATTCGTAAGAGATAAATATGATTCGAATCAAAGATTCGAATCCTATTTTTTTTCAAATCACGAATACAAATCCTTTAAGAATAAATTTGATTTTATTATTTTTTTGCAACCATTAATATATAAAAATCGTTACCAGTTGTTTTAACAAAAATATTCAAAACCTAATTATTTATTATTACCACTGAACATCGTTGATAACAGACTAAATATCTCACTCCCTGTTACTGTAGTTAAAGATGTATTTGTGTGTTTCTGAACTCCACTTCAAATCAGTGCTTTGTACGCGTGGCACATGGAGTAAAATTTTGAGTTTAGAAAAGCCCGAAAATTTGTCTCGGGTCGCTGCGCCTTCTTCGACATATTTTCACGGCGCTTTTCTAAACTCTAAATTTTACTGCGCGACCCGAGACACATTTTCTGGGCTTTTCTAAACTCGAAATTTTACGTCATGCGCCACTCGCATAAAACAGTGTACGAGAAATTTAAAAACACACATAAAACATTTTTTAGGTTATTCCTCACAATAAATTCGAATTATTTTTGACGACTCAAATGCTTTTGTAAGTGTACGAGTCCCTTTACAAGGATTCGAATCCTTTTATAAGGATTCGAATCAACCACATTTAGACTCGAAAACGAATCCCCTTAAAAAAATGTAACGAATCCGGATCACGAATCCAGTTGAACTAAAGTATTCGAATGCCTCTTTTGAATCCTCTAAAAGGATTCGAATCCAGGATACCAATCCTAAATGATTCGAATCCTCAACAGCTCTGGTCTCTATCTTACTTAAAATTGATTTGTTTCATAAAACTATACAAGGCAGAACGACTCATTTTCGGCATGCCTCTTATGAAAGGATTCGAATCCTTATAAAAGGAATCGAATCCTAATAAAATTCGAATCCTGATACATGGATTCAAATCCTCCTAAATAATTCGAATCATCGCTATTAATATTAAAATTTTCGAATAATTCAAATATTTGTGAATGCATATTTGGTTACTTAACCATGAAAAATATCCAACGTTAATAGTATATATTTAACTACACTTGAAATCAGTGTTTTATAAGCGTGGCGCATGAAGTAAAATTTCGAGTTTAAAAAAGCCCCGTGAAAATTTGTCTCGGGTCGCTGCGCGACCCTCGACAAATTTTCTACGCGGGGCTTTTCTAAACTCGAAATTTTACTTCATGCTTAATCTGGGAGTAAACAACACTCGTTCTTAGAAGTTTCAAATTGAAGGATTACTCTAGTTTACTAAGTTTATTACCGTTTTACAAAGGCTACATACAGCTCAAAGGACCAACCATGGTCTTCGCAGAACGAAGGACTACAGGGATTCGAAGTTTTTTTACAAGAAAACAACGAATATCTGAAGATTTACAGCATGAATAGGAAAGAAAACATCTAATTTTGAAAAAATATCGAAGTTGTGTTGGTTTTCAGTGCATTTTTAACTTCACTTTAAATCAGTGATTTATACGCGTGGAGCATGAAGTAAAATTTCGAGTTTAGAAAAGCCCCGCGTAGAAAATTTGTCTCGGGTCGCGCAGCGACCCGAGACAAATTTAATGTTTAGTCTAGGAGTGGACAACACTCGTTTGAATTTTAAATTTAACTCTTTTAAAAAGACGACGTATGTAATATAATAAATCATTCATTGAAATCATAGAAAAAGATGCAAAATTTTACCTAAAATCAACTTTTAGAGTTAACTTTTTAATTTGTTCGGCTCTTAATGGGTGAATATTCTATTCCTAAAAAAAAAACCGTTTTTATTTAATATTGAAGTTGCCTTTAATACAATAACAAACTGTGAATAAATCGACGTAAATCTAGAAATATCGAAAATCTCGACATGTAGAAAATCTTGACGGTCCACTCGCAGACTAAGCATGAAGTAAAATTTCGAGTTTAGAAAAGCCCCGCGTAGAAAATTTGTCTCGGGTCGCGCAGCGACCCGAGACAAATTTTCACGGGGCTTTTCTAAACTCGAAATTTTACTTCATGCGCCACGCGTATAAAACACTGATTTAAAGTGAAGTTAAAAGCGCACTGAAAACCAACCAAACTTCGATATTTTTTCAAAATTGTATGTTTTCTTTCCTATCCATGCTGTAAACCTTCAGATATTCGTTGTTGTTTTCTTCTAAGTAAACTTCGATTCCCTGTAGTCCTTCGGTCTCCGAAGACCATGATTGGTCCTTCGAGCTGTAGCCTTTGTAAATTGGTAATAAACTTAGTAATCTAGTGTAATCCTTTAATTTGAAACTTCTAAGAACGAGTGTTGTCCACTCCCAGACTAAGCATGAAGTAAAATTTCGAGTTTAGAAAAGCCCCGCGTAGAAAATTTGTCGAGGGTCGCGCAGCGACCCGAGACAAATTTTCACGGGGCTTTTCTTAACTTTTTTTTTACTTAATTTTTTTTACTTCATGCGCCAGGCGTATAAAACACAGATTCAAAATGAAGTTCAATAACACATATATCATCATTAATTAAAATCATTATATAATCAGATATTTAGTCGGTAAATGAACATGTTTGTTAATAGAAACTGACCAGTAATATTTTATTCCATTAAAATATTACTGGTTGCAAATAATAGATTCAAATTTATTTTTAAAGGATTTGTATCCGTGATTCAAAAATAAGGATTCGAATCTTTGATTCGAATCATATTTTTCACTTACGAATCCTTTATTCGAGTATTCGTGATTCGAATCATATTAGGTGATTCGGATTCGTGATTCGAATCATGTTTTTGAGGATTTATCCCAGCTCTGTTTATTATGCACTGTTTTTCAGACAGATATAAATGATCCAAATCCAACTTCTTACGCTTTTTTGGAGGTGAAGGTGATATTATCACCGAGCATGTACTAGGTCCATAATCCATCACAACAATATAAACAAAACTACCTTTTAACTATGCTAAAGAAACACCACACAAAAGGTTATTACGAAACAGATAAAGCTGCAACTCGGTAACGCTTCGAATTAAGGTTATATCAGCTGTTGCGTCTAATAATGACGTAATTAGCAAAGTGTAAAATGGACGCGGTCTTGGCCAATCAGAGTTGTAGGTTTTGGCGTGTGAAATTTAAAACGCTCCTCCTAGTAATTAAACAGATTATAATAATAAATACGTACATATATGTTTATGGTTTTTTGACAGCTAATTTTAGTTAATTCTATGATTTTAACCCACTAACGGTCGAACATTTGTGGAGTTAACTCTAATAGTTGATTTTAGATAAACTTCTGCTCTCGTTTTATGATTTTTGTAAATGACTTAATATATTTCACACTGGGAATGTTTCCTATCAATATCCATTGTATAAGCTGTACATTTTCAGGCATTCGTCGAATTTATGAAAGCGTTCCATTTAAAGTTTTGAACGAGTATTTTCCACTCCCAGATTAAGCATGAAGTAAAATTTCGAGTTTAGAAAGGCCTGATTTGGTTTGGTCGCTCCGCGAAGCGAAGCTGCTAAACCAAATGTTCAGGCTATTCTAAACTCAAAATTTTACTTCATGCGCCACGCGTATAAAACACTGACATATTTTGAAGTTAGAAACACACTTCAAAATATTTTATTTATTAAGTAATATTTAAAATGTTTAAATACCAAAATATTTGCATTTTTTTGACATATTCTTTTGTCAGGTCAAATAATGCAACGTACTAAATGAATTCATTTAATAATTTAATAAACAAAAAATAATAATGTTGCGTTATTGCATTAATGGCGCTTAATGGGTTAACAATTATTTATTTCGTACCAGTAGAGATTTTACCACAGAAATTTTAATTTAGTTTAAATTCTTTAGTCAAAGTTTTCACAATGTTAATGTAATTTCTGGTTTATTATGATTTTCTTTAATGTTTCGACATTTTTATGATTTTTGTCAATTAAGATATAATGTCTATTTTTGAAGAATTTTGTCAAGTAGTTGTCAATTTTTAAGTAAATATAATAAGCACATAATTTTAGTAAATCTAGACACAAGATTGGGATTTTTCTGAATACTCGTATTTTATTTAAAATTTTGTAAAAACACTTACATATTTTTTTCTGATTTCTTAGAGTCTAGGTGTTTAGACCATATAGGAAATGCATACATCTATTTTTCTACTTTTTGATATTCAGGAAACCTATAAATCTATTTAATGATGTGTAAAAAATTTGTTTTGAAGTGAATACACCAGCTATCGGGGTGGCAAAAACCGTATAGAAGTTTTCATGGAGTCTCTACATTATGACGCAGAATGCAATTCTATACCTATAGTTTTTTTCTGTTCAAGATATTTTTATATAAAAAGTGTGTTTATTGATGCATTGATAAAATATTAATAAAAGTTAACGAATTTCACAAGATTCATTCACGAAAGATTAGTTTTTGTTTCGCCGAAAAAACAAAATCGAGTTGCTAAAAACAAAACTACAGCATGCAAATTGTTTATTGTTTCTTGAAACGTTGATAAAATTTAAGCCGAAATACGTGAAAGTTGTTTTTTTTGTTAATATCACAAGTGCGAAAATCATGAAAATTAAAACAAAAAAAACTTCCGGCATTTTACTTATCAATTTTTAAGACTGTTTTGATACGTTATTTCTTATTTGAAACTTATGCAATTCGCTTGGAATTTACCATTCTTGATTTTCCAATACGTAAAAATAAACAATTTTGCCGAAATTTTAAATTACTAGACGATAATCACCAATATATTGTTTATTCATGAAGTTATTTAAAACTCACAGAAATGACTTAAATTCTCTAATGCGAAAAACAAAAAAAAACTGCTCACATTTGAAATTATGATCCGCCGCTTAATTGATTTTTTTATATTTAAATTTAAAAAACAATAATTTATATTGTGTACTTATGAGCTTAAGTTATTTTCTTTGTCTTTAAATTAAACCTGTTGATGCAGTTCCTATTTATAAGCATTAATTGAAACTGTGAAACCGATTACTTCTTTTTTAGCATAATTAAAACATCAAGAATCATATACCTCAACATTATCACATCACTTAGACTTATTCAGGTTATAATTAAACCCCCTTAATTACAGACCACCCAAAAATTATGCAGGACTAACCCTTTTGAAGTGTGATCTCCGCTGAGAACCCACAACTACCCTTTTCAGATTTCCTCTCCCGCGACAATATTTCACCCCTAATTTACAAAACGAATGACAATATTTCACCCTTTAATTCTCAATGAATTTTTTTCCACTCGTTGCCTCTTGAAATATGGTTTCCTTCCTTTTAGAAGAACAAAAACTGACGACAATTTTTTCCCAAGCGCCACGAGACGCGTTTTTATTATAATAAAGCCATTCATCTTTGTTGGGGAAGGGTGGTTATTTATGGTGGATTCCGCGGCTATTAGTAAAACGTGAAAACCACCCTCTCTTTTCGTTAAATATTCTGATGTCAATTGTGTAAGAGAAATGGTTTGGTTGTTGGGCAGGTGCTCTTTGCCGAAAAACTGATGAGTTATCATTTCGGTGGAGATTAAAAGGCGATTGTCCAAACCCTTCTTTTCGCTTTCACCTTTTCGTGGATCGTTAAATTATGGAAAGGAAACCTTTTAGCTATATAATTAATCGAAAGGAATTTGCATTATTGTTGGGTTATAGAAGATTTTAATATATTGGCATCGTTGTTTTACATTATTGCATACAATAACGGCTGTAAAAATCAATAATTGAAAAAATGTTAGACAGAAAACAAAGAAATATATTAATACATTCCATTTACCCAAAATTACACTTTATCAACATTCGCAGGAAAAAATGGCATTAAAATATCAAAAATGTCAGAAAAATGTAATATTAATGTATCATACAAAACAAATAATTCCATAGGAAAAATAATTAAAAACAATAAAGACAAATATTCTTCTTTTAGTTACGTGAAGTGTTTTCTAATAACTATTGTAGTAATCTCTTTCTTCACTGATTAGTTTATTTACTAAATGTACATTTCGAATACTATGTGTTCATTCTCAATAGTAATACAATTGACAAATATGTTTATTTGTCAATTGTATTACTATTGAGAATGAAAACATAGTGTTCGAAATGTACATTTAGTAAATAAACTAATCAGTGAAGAAAGAGATTACTACAATAATTAATAAAGACAAAGATAATAAAACTCAACAAAGTGGCGTCTATTTACTAAACTGCAAAGACATATATAGGACAAACGGGAAGGTTGTTCCAAGAGAGGATAAAAGAAAATGTAACCAGGTACGAGCAAAAGAAATCCAACTCCACATATTCCAACCACCTCATCGGAGAAAACCACCACTTCGATTAAATCTTCAAACTCCTACACCGAGAAAGAAAAGGCCGGAAACTCAACATCATGGAGTGCATAGAAACTAATAAAAGAAAAAACACAGGACATCTTTTCAACGACCAAACAGATCTAACTAATTTGCCCCTCTTAAATTTATATTATTTTGAAAAACCCACCCCCTCATAAACATTGTATATATACCCGAACCGACAAATTTTATTTATTATTTATTTGCTCGAAGAAGACACAGTGTCGCGAAATAATTGTAGCGTTATTCAATATATATTTGAAAGTGTTTAAATTGTTTTATTTATATAAAAGTGGAGATGAACTTTTAACATTTAATAGCCTTATCAATCAATGTTTTAGAAATTGCTTAAAGTGCATTGGCAAAATGATATTCATTAAAAAAATATCCATTTGTGGTTTGCAAAATTTTTCTTTTAGAATAAAAAATATATACAAAATCTAATATACTCATGGAAATGTCACTTTTAATAATAATTTTAAGAAAAATATTTTTTTATAATTAACGTTTATAATAAGATGGAACAATTTTTTATCAACTTTAGTTGATTTTACTTGAACAAATTGTCTTATAATTCATGAATTGCGTTAATTAACACATTTATTAATTTGTACACGTATTAAAGTAATTGATAATAATCAAATCAATACAGTATCATTATCTTTAATATTGATATTAGCGTTTCTGAAAGTGATCAATTAAGTAATACCTGAAATGCAATAATTAATTAATGCATTTGGCTCGCGCGCATATATTGTTATCCGTTTAATGAAAGTAAACAATCTAATTGCCATGAACTTTTTGTCTAAACGAAATTGCGCTTTTTTCAATTATCGCTGAACATTTAATTAGTAGAAAGTAATGCATTAATTCGCTTGTGAAACTTAAAAAGGTATTGCTTAAAATATCTACGCAAATGGAATTTATCCACAAGAATTTTTTTTAAGTATAAATACACTGTACATTTTCAGGCATTCGTTGATTTTATAATAGTGATTAATTGGAAGCTTCTAACGAGGGTTTCTACACTTTGATTAATGCTGAATTGAATTGTGCGCTACAATACCTAAACATACAGGGTATTTTTCTTCTAAGTACACACATATATACGCTTTTTTTTAAATGTTCAATGTGGAACTTTAAACTTTAAACGAGTGTTAGGTTAAGCATGAAGTAAAATATATAGTTTAGAAAGAGATGCAATGGTGGCTATAAAAAGTCAATGCCCGAAGGTATCCAATGGTGATATGTTTTTGGATAAATAGAATATAGAATGTTTTTTTGTAGTATCTGGTCAACTTTATAATATCAAACAACTATTTTTTTTTAATGAAACACTACATACAGAGAGTTTTTCTTTTAAGTATACATATCCCCATTATGTGCTGTAAATTTTTAGTAATTCGTTGTTTTTCTATAAGAGTTCAATTTAAGGCTATAAATGAGTGTTTTTCACTCCCAGGTTAACTATGAAGTAAAATTTCGAGTTTAGGAAAGCCTGAAAATTTGTTTTGGTCGCTCCGCTTCGCTACCCGACCAAACCTAATGTTTAGGCTTTTCTAAATTCGAAATTTTACTTCATGCTTAACCTGGGATTAGAAAACACTCGTTTAAAGCTTTAACAATTTTAAGCTTTGAACGAGTGTTTTCCAATCCCAGGTTAAGCATAAAGTAAAATTTCAAATTTAGAAAAACCTGAACATTTGGTTTGGGAAGACAACGAATTACTAAAAATACACAGCACATAATAGGGATATGTATAATTAAAAGAAAAACTCTCTGTATGTAGTGATCCATTTAAAAAAAAAAAATCGGTGTTTAATATTACAAAGTTGACCAAATACTACAAAAAAACATTCTATTTTCTATTTTTCCAAAAACAAATCACCATTCGGGCATTGACTTTTTATAGCTAACATTACATATCTTCAATTTTCATTTGTTCCGATTCGAATGTTCAAGTAAATCATGAAAAATCACTAATTGTTTTTAAAATGCAAATACTTCGGAACGGTTACATTTTTAGGTTATAATATAATTAGTGCTCGGATTTCTAAGCACACAAATATTGAAAAAAAGCTCTTAAAAATACACAAAGTTAAGAAAAAAAAGCATTATTTTATGCGAAAAAAGCATTATTTTAAGCAAAAAAAGTATTATTTTAAGCAAAAAGCATTATTTTAGGTATTTATATACAGGGTGTCCCAGACCACCCGTAACAGCCTTTTTTTGAGAAAACGGCTAGTTCTATAGAGTTGGGATAAACATTTTTATTGCAAAAGCCGTATTAAAGAATTGAATAGTGATATTGTTTTTCGCGAAAAGGTTGGCGCCACTGAAAGTTTGCTTAAAAATGTCAATAACTCCAGATTTTTAAATGGCAAGGTAGGGTGTCATTGAAAAGGTCTTTAAAAATTAAGAAACTTTTATAGGAAACAAAATTTTATTACTGTCATCGATTTTGAGTAATATCTAATTAAATTTATTGAATTGACATTTTTTGGATAGCTTATTTTTAAAGATTGAGTTCAAATGTCAATTAGACCTCTCAGATGCATTCTAACCAAGTCCGCAAAGTCGCTAAAGATATATGTGACTCCAAATCCCTCTCCAGCTTCTCTATTTTTTAAAACTTCTACGCCCACTCTGCTGCTTCGATTCGTGTGAACATTTTAAATATTCACTTTATAATGCAATTTTTTGCAATACAAATAAATGTTTAAGGTTACCACATCTGCATAATTGCAATTATAAAAAGTGAAATTTTGGTTTTCTCTCATATGCAAATTACATAAATTTCCATTGTTTTTTTTTTTTTTTTTGAGAATTTAGAATTTTATTTCAAAAACAATTACATATAAAATTACATGTTTTTTTTTTATAGTATGCATGTAGGTATATAATTTGTAATTGTAGTTGATGAGGTTCCTTCCTTTTTTCCTCGCCTCGTGATTCCAGGATGAGAGATCCGATCTCGGGCTAGCGGTATTAAAGGATGTCTGTGTGTTAATGTATTTGTGTATTCTGTTTAGTTGATATCGTTGTTTAGTAGTTTGTTTTTTATTTTTAACTTATATGGGATGTATAAACTCTATTTGGGTTTAAATTTTAGAAAAAAGACAAAATATGTCTACCACAATTATACTTAAATAATTATATTAAAAATCGGAGTCGGAATTATAAGAAATTTCTAACTCTGCGGCTCCGATTTCCTCATCACAAAAATACTGAAATTCTGACCCCACAGTTTTGCCTCTAACTCCGACTCAGAGTTCACAGCACTGGTTCAAACTGTTTTCCATTTACTTCTAAACACTGTTGAACTGTTCTGCTCCTAATACCAGTCGCCCTAAGTAACTACATTTAAAATAAGGCAGCCATGAAATATTTATATTTGGTAACTTCAATCCAAAATTACTCAAAACAAACGCCAGTTACAAAAATATTATTTCTACAAAAGTTACTTATTTTTCAAAGACCTTTTGAATGATATCACTTTTGACCTAACATGTCGTTTGAAAATCTTGAGTTTTTGACATTTTTCAGCGAAATCTCAGGGATGCAAACCTTTTTGAGAAAAAAACAATATAACCATTCGATTGTTCAACATGGCTTTAGTAATATTTTTTTTATCCCAACTCTATAAGACTAGCCTGATACGTCTGGTCTGGGACACCCTGTATATACATATACACAGGGTGTTCAGAATTAAGTGCGCACCATTTCGAAGTTCTGCGCCTACAAGATATTTAGAAAAATTGATCATACCTTTCTATTTTGAGAGAATTTACTTTTTAAATTATCTGTACAGGGTGGTGTTTTTTCGTTGATATTATAGGGTATAGGCTATACGGTAAGAGATACAAAAAAACTAAGATGTGTCCGTTCTCTTTTTTAGTGTTTAGTTTAATGGCGCAATCAGATCTACGCTAACTAGATTGGTTTAGAAGAGACAGGGTGATCTCAAAATCTACTGGTTTTTATTATCTCTTATGACTCGGTTATTTATAGACATAACAAAATATTTTAAATACGATGGTTTTTTTTAAATTTTTACGTAGAATCCAGTGGTATACACAAAAAAAGTATAGATGTTTTAATTTTTTGAGATATTATCAAAACTAACATTTTCTTAAATGAGACACCCTGTATCTGAGTATCTCAAAATATTGCATTTTTTCTTGTGATTGCAACAATACGTAACACTTAATATTTTGCTTTGTCCTAAATAGATAAAATACCAAAAAATAAAAACAAAAAAGATTTTCTAGATGGCCGTGCATTGAATGATTATTATTTTCTTTTATAATAAGTATATTAACAACCTAGTTAACAAGAATATTGAAACATTAATAAACTAAAACAACAACAACTACAAAAAAACAAAAAAAATATAATAACTTAAAAATGATCTCATATACTTATACAGAGAATTTTTCTATTAAGTATACATATGCATGCGCTGCAAATTTTCCGATGTTCGTTACTTCTTATGAGTTCAATTTGTAGCTTCATATGAGTGTTATCCACTCCCAGGCTAAGCATGAAGTAAAATTTCGAGTTTGGAAAAGCCCAGTAAAAATTTTTCGAGGGTCGCGCAGCGACCCAAGACACATTTTCTGGGCTTTTCTGAACTCGAAATTTTACTTCATGCGCCAAGCGTATAAAACACTGATTTCAAGTGAAGTTTAAATATACATAAATTTTACAATATTTTATTGTCTTGTACACGTGGCGCATGAAGTAAAATTTCGAGTTTAGAAAAGCCCAGAAAATTTGTCTCGGGTCGCTGCGCGACCCTCGATAAATTTTCACAGGGCTTTTCTAAACTCGAAATTTTACTTCATGCTTAGCCTCTGGTAGTGGATAGTACTCATTTACAAATTGAACTCTTTTAAGAAGCAACGAATACCTATCCTAAAAATTGCAGCGCCTGCATATGTATACTAAATAGAAAAATTTTCTGCTGCGCGATCCGAGACAAATTTTTACGGGGCTTTTCTAAACTCGAAATTTTACTTTATGTTTAGCCTAGGAGTGGAAAATGCCCATTTAAAGCGTCAAATGGAAATCTTTTAACGAACTATGCCTATCGGAAGATTTAAATATATACGCTGTAATTGGGACCTGTATACTTAAAAAAAATCTTCCTGCATCACAATTAGCATTGATGCTTAATCACAGAAAGTGCTGAAATTGTTTTCCATTCTGCTCGATGCAGACTTGGACTCGGTTTGTAACTGAACGAGTTGCGTTATAGATGTGAATGTTGGGCCCTCTTCCAATGCAATCAATAACATTTGCTATAAGTTCGTCTACAGTATTACTTCAGGTTTTATATATTTCATTTTTGATAAATCCCCAAAAATGAAAGTCGAATGGCTTAAGGTAGGGGGGAACGCGAAGGCCGTCTGTTTGGTCCATATGTACCAAGCCAATTTTTGCCAAAATTGGCAGTTAGTAAGTGCCTTACCATCAAGTCATAAGAGGTTCCCGTGAAAGGATGGAAGTCGTAGTATCACAATGGGCCTTTCAGGCCTAAGTGTGCACCTCCTTAGGCGGTGCAGCCACTAAAACCTAACCTAACCTAAGTGCCTTACCATATGGTTGGTATGTGCTAGAGCACCGTAGTGTTGTAAATAAACAATATTTCTTGTAGCTAATGACATGTTATTCATCTCGATTATTACACATTGCTCCAAAATTTGGATGTATTCTTCAGTATTCCAATTTTTGTTAAAAATCCTCAAGTTAAGGACACTGTTTTGAAATAGCGCCACCCATACATGGTACCCAAACCGTCCTTGTTGTACCCTGACGACCGTCTGATGAGGATTTATGTTTGACCAATATCGATTGTTCTGTCGATTAAAAATTTTTCGCTAGATATAAAAGCCTCATCAGTCTATATTATATTTTGAAAAAAATGGGATTACGAATAATCTGTTGCAAATACTAATGACAAAATTCTAAGCGCCGCTCCTTATCTCCAGAATGCAAGTTATGAACCTTACTTATTTTATACGGTTTATACTTACGCTTGCGTAACGTTTTTAAAACTTTAAATTTACTTTTGCCAATATCTTTTTCAATATTGCGGCTAGATACCGTCGGTTCAGCAGTAACAGAAGCTAACGAATTTATTTTATCTCTTCTCTATTTTCTTTACTGTAAATCTTATCTCTTGGTTTTCCAAATGATCCATACTCACTTAAATTGTGATATAATCTTTGAAATATTTGTTTTTCTGGCTGTCGTCCTTCCGGATAACGCTCAAAATATAGATCTAAAGCTGCGTCATTATTTTTATAACTCTCAATATAGCACTCAAGCATGTTTAATTTTTCATAGTTTTGAAAAATATTTATTATAGACTCCTTATTTAAAGAAATATAATAGAAAATATTTCGTTAACAACGAAATATCAAAACCAATACGTAATTGTTATTGAATTTTATGTTTTTTGAGATACTCTGTAACTGAGTATCTCAAAGAACATAAAAAATGGTGTCCCATTTAAGAAAATGCTAGTTTTGATAATATCTCAAAAATGAAAACATCTATATTTTTTTAAGTATACCACTAGATTCAACGTTAACATTTATAAAACTTTTATATTTAAGAGATAATAATTGACAAATTTTGAGAATAACCCTGTATCTTTTAAACCAATCTAGTTAGCGTAGATCTGATTGCACCAATGAACTTAACAGTAACAACGAGAACTTGATACATATTTTAGTTTTTTTATCTCTTACCGTTTAGCTTATACCCTATAATATCATTGAAACTATAATATTGAATTTATTGACATATTCTCTATTCAGTTTTAAATTATTACAAAAAGTTTTAAATTCTTAAATCAGTTGGCTATTGTGGCATTACTTTAAAAAATAATTATAACTAATATTTTCTTTAGGCGCTAGCAACGTTAAAGTTCTAACTTTTGCGGTCAGTTGTAATCCCGAAATTTAATATTTTATGGATTTTTGTACAAAGCACATTCAATGTAATTTAAGTAAACAAAAAGAACTGTATTAACTTGTTATAATAATATTAAAAAAAAAAATCTAACAAAATACAAATTTAACAAATACAGGAAATATTTCTTTTAAGTATATATATCCCAATTACAGTGTATAGTGGTTTTTCTTTGAAACAACTTCAAAGTGTAGCTTCAAACTAGTGTTTTCCACTCCCAGGTTAAGGATGGAGTGAAATTTCATGTTTTGAAACTAAACTCGGAATTTTACTTCATGCGCCATGCGTATAAAATACTAAATATTATGAAGTAAGAAGTATATTTTTAGTTTTCTTGAAATTCGTGTTTTATCCGCGTGGCGCATGAAGTAAAATTTCGAGTTTAGAAAAGCCAGACGTTCAAATCCAAACGTTCACGCTTTTCTAAACTCGAAATTTTACTTCGGGGTTAATTTGGAAGTGGAAAATACTTGTCAAATGATTTAATTTAAACTTAAAAAAATACACCGAGTATCGGAAAATTTACAGCGTATGCATATGTATACGTAAAAATAAATACTCTCTTTATAAACAATCACTACGTTTTTGTTTTTATTCAATAAACTAAAATTAATAGTTCATGTGGAGTGGGTGATGGAGGAAGGGTGGGAACTGTTAAACGGGTGCACGGAGGGGGACTGGGAGGGGAAGAAAACGTACATAGGGGCAAGAGGGGCATCAGTGATTGACTATATAGTGGTGAAGGGAATAGCAAGAGGGGAGATACGGAGTATGGAGGTAGAGGAGGTGTTGGGATCGGATCACCTACCGTTAAGGGTGGAGATGTGGATAGAGGAGGGACACGGGAGTGAAACGGAGCAGGAAAGTGAGGTTCTGGAGTGCGGGCTAAAAGCGATGGAGGATACGAGGAGAAAGTTGGGGAGGGTTAAATGGGAGGAGGTCGGCACGATAGAGGAGATGGACCGGATAATAGTGGGGTGTGGAAGAAAGAAAAAGGTGGAGAGAAGACGGGCGGATGCGTGGTTTGATGAGGAATGCAGGCAGAGAAAAAAGGAGCTGAGTAAGGCGGTGAGAGAGTGTGTAGGAGGCGAAGGGGGAAAAAGGAGAGTGGCGGAGGTAAGGAGGAGACATGGGTGGTGGCAAAAGTGGGGAAGGAGGTGTCAGGGTGCTTTAGAACGTGGGAAGGTTTGAGGCAAGGGTGCCCGCTGAGCCCGATGCTATTTAATGTATACGTAAGTGAATTGGAAGAGGTGATGAGGAAAGGGCAGGCGGGGGAGTGGTGATGGGTAAAAGGAAGGTATGGATGCTGGCGTATGCGGATGATGTGGTGTTGGTTGCAAGAGAGTATGAAGGGATGAAAGAGATGTTGAAGAGAGTGGAGAGGTTTATGGATAAAAGGGGAATGAATGTGAATGTAGTGAAAACGAAGTGGGTGAAGTTTAGGAATAAAGGGAGGGAGGGAAAGGTGAAAGAATTGGAGTGGAAGGGGGTAGTTATTGAAAGGGTGAAGAGTTTCAAGTATTTGGGGTTTTGGTTTATAGGAACGGGAGGGTATGAGGAGCATGTGAGGTGGGTGCAGGGTATGGCGAGGAAGGCGTGGGGAATGGCGTCGGGCAAGTGGGGGAAGTGGATGGGGAACAATGTGACGGTTGCGTGTAAGATATGGAATGCGTGTGTAAGAGCGGTGCTAATATATGGAGTAGAAGTGTGGGGGACGAGAGGGTACGGGGTGATAGAGAGGGAGCAGATGTGGTTCCTGAAGCACATGTTGGGAGTGGAAAGGCCCACGCCTAGCTACATAGTGCTTCAGGAGACCAATAGAGAGAGGGTAGAGTGGGAGGCAATGGTGAAGGTGGTGAAGTACGAGATGAGATTGTGGGAACTGGATGAAGAGAGATTGGTGAAGGATGTATGGTTGACGAGTGTGGGTGGGGGTGAGGGTAGATGGAGGGGGGAGAGGAGGAAAATGTATGAGAGGGTAGGGCTGTCGGAGGCAAAGGTAATGGAATGGCTAGGAAATGGTGTGAAAATGGATGAGTGGGTGAGGGGGAAAGGAAAGGAGGTGGAAGGGCAGGAAAGGCAAGGATGTATTGACAGAAGTCAGTATAATGATATGTATGGGAGGTGGTAGGTGTATGGGAGGGTGCCGAAGTATTTGATAGAGAAAGGATGGGGTAGAGAGGATAGGGTGATTGTGGCAAGGGCGAGGTGTGGATAGGAGGAGAGAGAAAGGATAGTATGGATGGGGGAAGAATATGGAAGGTGTGTGTTGTATGGACAGGGGAAGGATACGTGGGGACACTTGGAGGAGGAATATGAGGGGGTGAAAGAGGAGTGGCTGGGAGCGAAAGGGAATAGAAGGGTAGTGGAGTGGATGAGGGAGGATGGGAGCGGGGTAAGGACGTTGGAAAAGCTGGGGAGGGAGAGGGAAAAGAGAAGGGAGGGTAAGAGGGATACGGGAGTGAAATGAGGTAATCAAATGTAAATATTAATGTAATGTAAAGTGTGGAGATATGCCAATAAAGGTCTTTTTTTTAATAGTTCATGTTTTGATCGTACAGATTATAATTGCCCACGATTTAAAATTTAACGGGATAATCACTAAATAAGCACATAAATGCAAAATAATTATAAAATCGAAAAAGAAAAGAAAACGAAAAAAGCATAAAGAAATTAACGTCAAATGGTTCAACTTTCTATAATTCATACACATTTTAATAATTCATGTTGATGCTTTCAATTTTTAGTTAAAGCCTTTTGCTTAGAAATCCGAGCTCTACTGATCATTAGAGCACTAATTTAAACACAAAAAGTATAATTTTATGCAAAAAAAGCATTCTTCTAAGCAAAAACGTGTTATTTTATGTATATACAGGGTGTCCCATTAGTAGGTTCTCGGAGCATATCTTGGTTTACGTTAAAGATAGAAAACAAATGTCTGGTCTAAAGTAGCTTGGTTGAAAGAGCTGCATAACCTAAAAATATTTTTATGCATGCAGGTTGCGCCATAAAGACAGTAGGGGATGTAACTTGCTTATAATGAATCACCCTGTATATTATTTGGTTTTTGAATCTTTTATGAAAATTCAGTGTCGTTTTAATGAAAACAATCTTTCTAAGTTGTACCGTTTCAAAGTTATTTGACGATAAAAGTATAAATTCGGCAGATGTAACGTGCAAGGTTCTTATCAAGACATAATGGATGAGTTAAATATATAACGCTTAGAAGATCGTCGCATCATAACTGATCTAACTTACCTGCACAGAATTGTCAACAGATTAATTGATTGCCCGGACATTTTATCAATGCTAGACTTTTATATACCATGTCACGATCGTACTTTGAGGAACAACCCAATTTTTCGCCTGAGGACATTTACAACTAATTATGGTTACAACAATCCAATGACAAGGACGATGCAAGCTGCAAATAATTTAGCTGATCACCGCAATTTTTATTATTTGGATCCAATTTGGATTCTGTTAACTCTTATTTAAATAGGGTAGGACATTTGTATATATAATTAAATATTATATTAAGTTATTTTATGTGCGTGAACTTAGCAGATCAATTGTTAGCAGATCAATTTTTTCTTGGAGTTCTACTCGCATGCAGTCGAGTTCTATAGTTCCTGATAAGTTTTAGTCATAGTTCTGGCAAATTAAGCCCACAAAATTATATTAAAATTATGATCTGCTAACTTCGCGTAGCAGATCATTTTTGTAAAATGTAATAAAAAATTATATACATCGATAGACAATAATATTCCAAAGAGTTCCCTTATAATAAAAAAAATAGTTCCGCTCTCGGTAATTTGTTATAAATAATTTAAATATAAATTATGCTATATTTCACAGATGCTCTTCCTACAAAAATAAAAGAGTTCTGGATTTAATTCATTGTGTATATCATTACTAATTAGCTATAAATACTATGTCCAAGGAGTTAGTACTTGCAACAATAACCAATTTGTTATAAACAATTATTTTGTAGTGTTTTTACCTTAATTTATCATTCAACTATGATCTGCTGATAGAAAAATGTGAGTTCTGGACTAATTTCTTTATGGATATCATTGCTATGTAGGCCAAGATACTATATCCAAGGAGTTCCCATTTGCAACAATAACCAATTTTTTATAAACAATTATTTTGTCGCGTTTTAACCCACATTTTCCATTCAACTATGATCTGCTGATATAAAAATGAGAGTTCTGGACTAATTTCTTGCTAGATATTATTGCCAAGTAAGTCTAGATACTATATCTAAAGAGTTCCCATTTGCAACAATAACTACTTTTTTATAAACACATATTTTGTCGCGTTTTAACCCACATTTTCCATTCAACTATGATCTGCTGATAGAAAAATGAGAGTTCTGGACAAATTTCTTTCTTGATATTATTGCTAAGTAGGCCTAGATACAATATCCAAGGAGTTCTCATTTGCAACAATAACCAATTTTTTATAAACAATTATTTTGTCGCGTTTTAACCCGCATTTTCCATTCAACTACGATCTGCTGATAGAAAAATGAGAGTTCTGGAATAATTTCTTTCTTGATATCATTGCTAAGTAATCCAAGATACTATATCCAAGGAGTTCCCATTTGCAACAATAACCAATTTTTTATAAACAATTATTTTGTCCCGTTTTAACCCACATTTTCCATTCAACTATGATCTGCTGATATAAAAATGTGAGTTCTGGACTAATTTCTTGCTGGATATCATTGCCAAGTAAGTCTAGATACTATATTCAACGAGTTCCCATTCGCAACAATAACTAATTTTTTATAAACATATATTTTGTCGCGTTTTAACCCACATTTTCCATTCAACTATGATCTGCTGATAGAAAAATGAGATTACGGTACTAATTTCTTTCTTGACATCATTGCTAAGTAGGCCTAGATACTGTATCCAATGAGTTCCCATTTGCAACAATAACCAATTTTTTATAAACAATTATTTTGTCCCGTTTTACCCCACATTTTCCATTCAACTATGATCTGCTGATATAAAACTGTAAGTTCTGGACTAATTTCTTGCTGGATATCATTGCCAAGTAAGTCTAGATTCTATATCCAAGGAGTTCCTATTTGCAACAATAACCAATTTTTTATAAACAATTATTTTGTCGCGATTTAACCCACATTTTCCATTCAACTATGATCTGCTGATAGAAAAATGAGAGTTCTGGACTAATTTCTTTCTTAATATCATTGCTAAGTAGGCCTTAATACTATATCCGAGGAGTTCCCATTTGCAACAATAACCAATTCTTTATAAACAATTATTTTGTCCCGTTTTAACCCACATTGAAATTCAACTATGGTCTGCTGATATAAAAATGAGAGTTCTGGACTAATTTCCTACTGGATATCATTGCTAAGTAAGTCTAGATACTATATCCAAGGAGTTCCCATTTGCAACAATAACCAATTTTTTATAAACAATTATTTTGTCGCGCCTTAACCCACATTTTCCATTCAACTATGATCTGCTGATAGAAAAATGAGAGTTCTGGACAAATTTCTTTCTTAATATCATTGCTAAGTAGGCCTAGATACTATATCCAAGGAATTCTTATTTGCAACAAAAACCAATTTGTTATAAACAATTATTTTGTCGCGTTTTAACCCACATTTTCCATTCAACTATGATCTGCTGATAGAAAAATAAGAGTTCTGGACTAATTTCTTTTTGGATATCATTGCTAAGTAAGTCTAGATACTATATCCAAGGAGTTCTCAATTGCAAAAAAAAAACAATTTTTTATAAACAATTATTTTGTCGCGTTTTAACCCACATTTTTCATTCAACTATGATCCGCTGATAGAAAAATGAGGGTTCTGGACTAATTTCTTACTTAATATCATTGCTAAGTAGGCCTAGATACTATATCCAAGGAGTTCTCGTTTGCAACAATAACCAATTTGTTATAAACAATTATTTTGTCGCGTTTTAACCCCCATTTTCCATTCAACTATTATCTGCTGATAAAAAAATAAGAGTTCTGGACTAATTTCTTTCTGAATATCATTGCTAAGTAGGCCTAGATACTATATCCAAGGAGTTCCCATTTGCAACAATAACCAATTTTCTATAAACAATTATTTTGTCGCGTCTTACCCCACATTTTCCATTCAACTATGATCTGCTGATAGAAAAATGAGAGTTCTGGAAAAATTTCTTTCTTAATATCATTGCTAAGTAGGCCGAGATACTATATCCAAGGAATTCTTATTTGCAACAAAAACCAATTTGTTATAAACAATTATTTTGTCGCGTTTTAACCCACATTTTCCATTCAACTATGATCTGCTGATAGAAAAATAAGAGTTCTGGACTAATTTCTTTTTGGATACCATTACTAAGTAAGTCTAGATATTATATCCAAGGAGTTCTCATTTGCAACAAGAACCGATTTTTTATAAACAATTATTTTGTCGCGCTTTAACCCACATTTTTCATTCAACTATGATCCGCTGATAGAAAAATGAGGGTTCTGGACTAATTTCTTTCTTAATATCATTGCTAAGTAGGCCTAGATACTATATCCAAGGAGTTTTTATTTGCAACAATAACCAATTTGTTATAAACAATTATTTTGTCGCGTTTTAACCCCCATTTTCCATTCAACTATGATCTGCTGATAAAAAAATAAGAGTTCGGGACTAATTTCTTTCTGAATATCATTGCTAAGTAGGCCTAGATACTATATCCAAGGAGTTCCCATTTGCAACAATAACCATTTTCTTATAAACAATTATTTTGTCGCGTCTTAACCCACATTTTCCATTCAACTATGATCTGCTGATAGAAAAATGAGAGTTCTGGACAAATTTCTTTCTTAATATCATTGCAAAGTAGGCCTAGATACTATATCCAAGGAATTCTCATTTGCAACAAAAACCAATTTGTTATAAACAATTATTTTGTCGCGTTTTAACCCACATTTTCCATTCAACTATGATCTGCTGATAGAAAAATGAGAGTTCTGGACTAATTTCTTTCTTAATATCATTGCTAAGTAGGCCTTGATACTATATCCAAGGAGTTCCCATTTGCAACAATAACCAATTCTTTATAAACAATTATTTTGTCCCGCTTTAACCCACATTGAAATTCAACTATGGTCTGCTGATATAAAAATGAGAGTTCTGGACTGATTTCTTGCTGGATATCATTGCTAAGTAATTCTAGATACTATATCCAAGGAGTTCCCATTTGCAACAATAACCAATTTTTTATAAACAATTATTTTGTCGCGTCTTAACCCACATTTTCCATTCAACTATGATCTGCTGATAGAAAGATGATAGTTCTGGACAATTTTTTTTTTTAATATCATTGCTAAGTAGGCCTAGATACTATATCCAAGGAATTCTTATTTGCAACAAAAACCAATTTGTTATAAACAATTATTTTGTCGCGTTTTAACCCACATTTTCCATTCAACTATGATCTGCTGATAGAAAAATAAGAGTTCTGGACTAATTTCTTTCTGGATATCATTGCTAAGTAAGTCTAGATACTATATCCAAGGAGTTCTCATTTGCAACAAGAACCGATTTTTTATAAACAATTATTTTGTCGCGTTTTAACCCACATTTTTCATTCAACTATGATCCGCTGATAGAAAAATGAGGGTTCTGGACTAATTTCTTTCTTAATATCATTGCAAAGTAGGCCTAGATACTATATCCAAAGAGTTCTCATTTGCAACAATAACCAATTTGTTATAAACAATTATTTTGTCGCGTTGTAACCCCCATTTTCCATTCAACTATGATCTGCTGATAAAAAAATAAGAGTTCTGGACTAATTTCTTTCTAAATATCATTGCTAGGTAGGCCTAGATACTATATCCAAGGAGTTCCCATTTGAAACAATAACCTATTTTTCATAAACAATTATTTTGTCGCGGCTTATCCCACATTTTCCATTCAACTATGATCCGCTGATAGAAGAATGAGAGTTCTGGACAAATTTCTTTCTTAATATCATTGCTAAGTAGGCCTAGATACTATATCCAAGGAATTCTTATTTGCAACAATAACTAATTTGTTATAAACAATTATTTTGTCGCGTTTTAACCCACATTTTCCATTCAACTATGATCTGCTGATAGAAAAATAAGAGTTCTGGACTAATTTCTTTCTGGATATCATTGCTAAGTAAGTCTAGATACTATATCCAAGGAGTTCTTATCTGCAAAAAGAACCAATTTTTTATAAACAATTATTTTGTCGCGATTTAACCCACATTTCTCATTCAACTATGATCTGCTGATAGAAAAATGACAGTTCTGGACTAATTTCTTTCTTGATTTCATTGCTATGTAGGCTTAGATACTATATCCGAAGAGTTCTCATTTGCAACAATTTCCAATTTGTTATAAACAATTATTTTGTCGCGTTTTAACCCCCATTTTCCATTCAACTATGATCTGCTGATAGAAAAATAAGAGTTCTCGACTAATTTACTTCTGAATATCATTGCTAAGTAGGCCTAGATACTATATCCAAGGAGTTCCCATTTGCAACAATAACCAATTTTTTATAAACAATTATTTTGTCGCGTTTTAACCCACATTTTCCATTCAACTATGATCTGCTGATAGAAAAATGAGAGTTATGGACTAATTTTATTCTTGATATCATTGCTAAGTAGGCCTAGATACTATATCCAAGGAGTTCTCATTTGCAACAAGAATTAATTTTTATAATCAATTATTTTGTTGCGTTTTATCCCACATTTTCCATTCAACTATGATCTGCTGATAGAAAAATGAGAGTTCTGGACGAATTTCTTTCTGGATATCATTTCCAAGTACGTCTAGATACTATATTCAAGGAGCTCTCATTTGCAACAATAACCAATTTTTTTATAAACAATTATTTTGTCGCGTTTTAACCCACATTTTCCATTCAACTATGATCTGCTGATAGAGGAATAAAATCTAATAAATTTGATGTATACGTTATTATTTAACCTCTCAATCAAAGTATACTACTAAACTCGTATGGACTGTGATATCACAAAATAATATGTAAACTTTTTGCGTACTAAATAAAATAATGTTTCCATTTTTGCCATTCATTTGAGCATAGAGGGCGCTATCGGCAGCATTATAAAGTTGTTACTCTTCAGTTATTTGGCTACGAAATAAAAATTCGTGAATTTATAAATATTTACTTAAAAATACCATAATTTATTTTACATCAATCGACTGAAAATGAATGACTATCGAATTTGTTAATAATTTTGTATCTGTGGATATAATAGTTTTATCCAAAAATGTCAAATATCTCCGAAATGGTAGGACATTCGGTCTAATAATTGTTTCCAACAAATTGGCTATTGTTGCAAGTAAGAACTCCTTTGATATGGTATTTAGACCTAGTTGGAAATGATAATCACAAAGAAATATGTCCAGAATTGTCATATTTCTGTGCGAAGATCATAGTTAAAAGAGAAATGAATGTAAAAACACGACCCATTAATTGTTTATAAAAACTGGTTACTGTTGCAAGTAGGAACTCCTTGGATATAGTATCTTGACCTACGTGGCAATGATATCCAAGAATAAATTAGTCCAGAACTCTCATATTTCTATCAGCAGATCACAGTTGAATGTCAATGAAGGAAAATATACGACAAAATGATTGTTTAAAACAAATTGAATATTGTTACATGTAAGAACTCTTTCGACATAGTATCTACAATGATATCCAGTAAGAAATTATTCCAGAACTCTCGCTTTTCTATCAGCAGATCATAGTTGAATGGAAAATGTTGGTTATAACGCGACAAAATAATTGTTTATAAAAAATTGGTTATTGTTGCAAATGAGAACTCCTTGGATATGGTATCTAGGCCTACTTAGCAATGATATTAAGAAAGAAATTAGTCTAGAACTTTCATTTTTCTATCAGCAGATTATAGTTGAATGGAAAATATGGGTTAAAACGCGACAAAATAATTGTATATAAAAAATTGGTTATTGTTGCAAATAAGAACTCCTTGGATATAGTGTCTAGGCCTACTTAGCAATAATATCAAGAAAGAAATTAGTCTAGAACTCTCATTTTTCTATCAGCAGATCATAGTTAAATGGAAAATGTGGGTTAAAACAGGACAAAATAATTTTTTATAAAAAATTGGTTATTGTTGCAAATGAGAACTCCTGGGATATGGTATCTAGGCCTACTAAGCAATGATATTAAGAAAGTTTTTATTTCAGAACTCTAATTTTTCTATCAGCAGATCATAGTTGAATGGAAAATATGGGTTAAAACGCGACAAAATAATTGCTTATTAAAAATTTGTTATTGTTGCCAATGAGAACTCTTTGGATATAGTGTCTAGGTCTACTTAGCAATAATATTAAGAAAGAAATTAGTCTAGAACTCTCATTTTTCTATCAGCAGATCATAGTTGAATGGATAATGTGGGTTAAAACGCGACCAAATAATTGTTTATAAAAATTGGTTATTGTTGCAAATGAGAACTCCTTGGATATAGTATCTAGGCCTACTTAGCAATAATATCACGAAAGAAATTAGTCCAGAACTCTCATTTTTCTATCAGCAGATCATAGTTGAATGGAAAATGTGGGTTATAACGCGACAAAATAATTGTTTATAAGAAATTGGTTATTGTTGCAAATGAGAACTCCTTGGATATGGTATCTAGGCCTACTTAGCAATGATATTAAGAAAGAAATTAGTCTAGAACTTTCATTTTTCTATCAGCAGATCATAGTTGAATGGAAAATATGGGTTAAAACGCGACAAAATAATTGTTTATAAAAAATTGGTTATTGTTGCAAATAATAACTCCTTGGATATAGTGTCCAGGCCTACGTAGCAATAATATCAAGAAAGAAATTAGTCTAGAACTCTCATTTTTCAATCAGCAGATCATAGTTGAATGGAAAATGTGGGTTAAAACGCGACAAAATAATTGTTTATAAAAAATTGGTTATTGTTGCAAATGAGAACTCCTTGGATATAGTATCTAGGCCTACGTAGCAATAATATTAAGAAAGAAATTAGTCCAGAACTATCATTTTTCTATCAGCAGATCATAGTTGAATGGAAAATATGGGTTAAAACGCGACAAAATAATTGTTTATACAAAATTGGTTATTGTTGCAAATAAGAACTTCTTGGATATAGTGTCTAGGACTACTTAGCATTAATATCAAGAAAGAAATTAGTCTAGAACTCTCATTTTTCAATCAGCAGATCATAGTTGAATGGAAAATGTGGGTTAAAACGCGACAAAGTAATTGTTTATAAAAAATTGGTTATTGCTGCAAATGGGAACTTCTTGGATATAGTATCTAGGCCTACTTAGCAATGATATTAAGAAAAAAATTAGTCCAGAACTCTCATTTTTCTATCAGCAGATCATAGTTGAATGGAAAATATGGGTTAATACGCGACAAAATAATTGTTTATAAAAAATTGGTTATTGTTGCAAATGAGAACTCCTTGGATATAGTGTCCAGGCCTACTTAGCAATAATATCAAGAAAGAAACTAGTCTAGAACTCTCATTTTTCTATCAGCAGATCATAGTTAAATGGAAAATGTGGGTTAAAACAGGACAAAATAATTGTTTATAAAAAATTGGTTATTGTTGCAAATGAGAACTCCTTGGATATACTTAGCAATAATATCAAGAAAGAAATTAGTCCAGAACTCTCATTTTTCTCTCAGCAGATCATAGATGAATGGAAATTGTGGGTTAAAACGCGACAAAATAATTGTTTATAAAAAATTGGTTATCGTTGCAAATGAGAACTCCTTGGATATGGTATCTAGGCCTACTTAGCAATGATATCAAGAAAGAAATTAGTCCAGAACTTTCATTTTTCTATCAGCAGATCATAGTTGAATGGAAAATATGGGTTAAAACGCGACAAAATAATTGTTTATAAAAAATTGGTTATTGTTGCAAATGAGAAATCCTTGGATATAGTATCTAGGCCTACTTAGCAATAATATCAACAAAGAAATTAATCCAGAACTCTCATTTTTCTATCAGCAGATCATAGTTGAATGGAAGATGTGCGTTAAAACGCGACAATATAATTGTTTATAAAAAATTAGTTATTGTTGCAAATGAGAACTCCTTGGATATAGTATCTGGGCCTACTTAGCAATGATATTAATAAAGAAATTAGTCCAGAACTCTCATTTTTCTATCAGCAGATCATAGTTGAATGGAAAATGTGGGCTAAAACGCAACAAAATAATTGTTTATAAAAAATTGGTTATTGTTACAAATAATAACTCCTTGGATATAGTATCTAGGCCTACTTAGCAATGATATTAAGAAAAAAATTAGTCCAGAACTCTCATTTTTCTATCAGCAGATCATAGTTGAATGGAAAATGTGGGTTAAAACGCGACAAAATAATTGTTTATTAAAAATTGGTTATTTTTGCAAATGAGAACTCCTTGGATATAGTATTTAGGCCTACTTAGCAATAATCTCAAGAAAGAAATTAGTCCAGAACTCTCATTTTTCTATCAGCAGATCATAGTTGAATGGAAAATGTGGGTTAAAACGTAACAAAATAATTGTTTATAAAAAATTGGTTAGTGTTGCAAATGAGAACTCCTTGGATATAGTATCTAGGCCTACTTAGCAATGATATCAAGAAAGAAATTAGTCCAGAACTCTCATTTTTTAATCAGCAGATCATAGTTGAATGGAAAATGTGGGTTAAAACGGGACAAAATATCTATTTATAAAGAATTGGTTATTGTTGCAAATAAGAACTCCTTAGATATAGTATCTAGTCTTACTTGGCAATTATATCCAGAAATATATTAGTCCAGAACTCTCATTTTTCTATCAACAGCTCATAGTTGAATGGAAGATGTGGGTTAAAACGCGACAAAATAATTGTTTATAAAAAATTGGTTATTGTTGCAAATGAGAACTCCTTGGATATAGTGTCCAGGCCTACGTAGCAATAATATCAAGAAAGAAATTAGTCTAGAACTCTCATTTTTCTATCAGCAGATCATAGTTAAATGGAAAATGTGGGTTAAAACAGGACAAAATAATTGTTTATAAAAAATTGGTTATTGTTGCAAATAAGAACTCCTTGGATATACTTAGCAATAATATCAAGAAAGAAATTAGTCCAGAACTCTCATTTTTCTCTCAGCAGATCATAGATGAATGGAAAATGAGGGTTAAAACGCGACAAAATAATTGTTTATAAAAAATTGGTTATTGTTGCAAATGAGAACTCCTTGGATATAGTATCTAGGCCTACTTAGCAATAATATCAAGAAAGAAATCAGTCCAGAACTCTCATTTTTCTATCAGCAGATCATAGTTGAATGGAAAATGTGGGTTAAAACGCGACAAAATAATTGTTTATAAAAAATTGGTTATTGTTGCAAATGAGAACTCCTTGGATATAGTATCTAGGCCTACTTAGCAATGATATTAAGAAAGAAATTAGTCCAGAACTCTCATTTTTCTATCAGCAGATCATAGTTGAATGGAAAATGTGGGCTAAAACGCGACAAAATAATTGTTTATAAAAAATAGGTTATTGTTACAAATAATAACTCCTTGGATATAGTATCTAGGCCTACTTAGCAATGATATTAAGAAAGAAATTAGTCCAGAACTCTCATTTTTCTATCAGCAGATCATAGTTGAATGGAAAATGTGGGTTAAAACGCGACAAAATAATTGTTTATTAAAAATTGGTTATTTTTGCAAATGAGAACTCCTTGGATATAGTATCTAGGCCTACTTAGCAATAATCTCAAGAAAGAAATTAGTCCAGAACTCTCATTTTTCTATCAGCAGATCGTAGTTGAATGGATAATGTGGGTTAAAACGCAACAAAATAATTGTTTATAAAAAATTGGTTAGTGTTGCAAATGAGAACTCCTTGGATATAGTATCTAGGCCTACTTAGCAATGATGTCAAGAAAGAAATTAGTTCAGAACTCTCATTTTTTAATCAGCAGATCATAGTTGAATGGAAAATGTGGGTTAAAACGCGACAAAATATCTATTTATAAAGAATTGGTTATTGTTGCAAATAAGAACTCTTTAGATATAGTATCTAGACTTACTTGGCAATGATATCCAGAAAGATATAAGTCCAGAACTCTCATTTTTCTATCAACAGCTGATAGTTGAATGGAAAATGTGGGTTAAAACGCGACAAAATAATTGTTTATAAAAAATTGGTTATTGTTGCAAATGGGAACTCCTTGGATATAGTATCTTGGCCTACTTAGCAATGATATTTAGAAAGAAATTAGTCCAGAACTCCAATTTTTCTATCAGCAGATCATAGTTGAATGATAAATGAAGGTAAAAGCACTACAAAATAATTGTTTATAACAAATTGGTTATTGTTTGAAGTAACAACTCCTTGGACATAGTATCTATACCTAATTAGTAATGATATACACAATGAATTAAATCAAGAACTCTTTTATTTTTGTAGGAAGAGCATCTGTGAAATATATCATAATTAATATTTAAATTATTTATAACAAATTACCGAGAGCAGAACAATTGTTTTTATCATAAGGGAACTCTTTGGAATATTATTGTCTATCGATGTATATAATTTTTTATTACTTTTTACAAAAATGATCTGCTACGCGAAGTTAGCAGATCATAATTTTGATATAATTTTGTGGGCTTAATTTGCCAGAACTATGACTAAAACTCATCAGGAACTATAGAACTTGACTGCATGCGAGTAGAACTCCAAGAAAAAATTGATCTGCTAGCAATTGATCTGCTAAGTTCACGCACACAGTTATTTTAGTTAATTTTAAAGTATTCAATATGATTTATTTTAGTTTAGTTTACTCTGTTGTGTATAATATTGAATTTCACTCTGTTTACTTTTTGATCTTATGTAATTTGCTGCATTTTTTTCTAATATGTTTTAATTTTGTTTATAATTAAATAGTTTTATTCTATTTAAATATTTTGGTTAGTTTAATTTAAATTAAGGTATTATATATTATTAAACTTCAGTAAGTCGAATTCACAAATAGTCGAATAGCAGAGCTGGGCAGGATTCGAATCATTCAGGATTCGATTCCCAGATTCGAATCCTTTTAGAGGATTCAAAAGAGGTATTCGAATACTTTAGTGAAAACGGATTCGAGATCCGGATTCGTTACATTTTTTTAAAAGGATTCGTATTCGAATCCAAACGTAGATGATTCGAATCCTTAAAAAAAGATTCGAATTCTTATAAAAGGATTCGAATCCTTATAAAAGGAATCGAATCCTTATAAAAGGATTCGAATCCTCATACACGAATTCAAATCCTCCTAAATAATTTGAATCATCGCTATTAAGGCTGGGATCCGAATTTGATTAATTCAAATAGTTAAATATTCTAATATTTAAATCACTAAATTATTCATATTTGAATATAAATATTTAAATTTTCGAATAATTCAAATATTTGTGAATGCATATTTGGTTACTTAACCAAGAAAAATGTCCAACCTTAATAGTATTTTTTTAACTTCACTTGAAATCAGTGTTTTATACGCGTGGCGTATGAAGAAAAATTTCGAGTTTAGAAAAGCCCCGTGAAAATTTGTTTCGGGTCGCTGCGCGACCCTCGACAAATTTTCTACGCGGGGCTTTTCTAAACTCGAACTTTTACTTTATGCTTAGTCTGGGAGTGGACAACACTCGTTCTTAGAAGTTTCAAATTAAAGGAGAACTTTAGATTACTAAGTTTATTACTATTTTACAAAGGCTACAGCTCGAAAGACCAATCATGGTCTTTGGAGACCAAAAGACTACAGGGAATCGAAGTTTCTTTACAAGAAAACAAAGAATATCTGAAGGTTTACAGCATGGATAGGAAAGAAAACATCCAATTGTGAAAAAATATCTAAGTTGGGTTGGTTTTCAGTGCATTTTTAACTTCATTTTAAATCAGTGTTTTATACGCGTGGCGCATGAAGTAAAATTTTGAAATTAGAAAAGCACCGCGAAAATTTGTCTCGGGTCGCTGCGCGACCCTCGACAAATTTTCTATGCGGGGCTTTTTTAAACTCGAAATATTACTTCATGCTTAGTCTGGGAGTGGCCAACACTCGTTTGAACTAAAATTTAACTCTTTTCTAAAATCAACGTATGTAATATAATAAATCATTCATTGAAATCATAGAAAAAGATGCGAAATTTTACCTAAAATTAACTTTTAGAGTTAACTTTATAATTTGCTCGGCTCTTAATGGGTGAATATTCTATTCCTAAGAAAAACCGTATTTATTAATTATTAAAGTTGCATTTAATATAATAACAAACTGTGAATTAATCGACAAAAATCTAGAAATATCGAAAATCTCGACATGTAGAAAATCTTGACGGTCCACTCCCAGACTAAGCATGAAGTAAAATTTCGAGTTTAGAAAAGCCCCGCGTAGAAAATTTGTCGAGGGTCGCGCAGCGACCCGAGACAAATTTTCACGGGGCTTTTCCAAACTCGAAATGTTACTTTATGCGCCACGCGTACTAAACACTCATTCAAATTCATTTATTGTGCTAACAGCATTAGCCTTACACGTGTTAATACATATAATATATAAACCTTAATCTAAAAACTTATACAAAAAAAAAATAAACTAAATAAACTAAAGTACACAGAGAGGTTACACTTACATATATTATAAACACTATAAATAAATAATTAAATAGATAATAAAAAAATAAATAGTTCAATAAATAGTTCAAAACAGTCTCTACTAAATAACAAATAAATAGGTGAAGTGTATACAAAACAAACATTTAAGCCCTAAAATTAAAATTCAAATATTCGTTCCAGCTGTAAAATGCATTCTCAGTCAATACAGTTTTAATATAGGATTTGAAACTTTTTAAAGGCAAATTCCTTACATGAGAGGGCAGTACATTAAAAAATGTAACGCCATAGTAACGTACTCCAGTTTGGGATTTGGACAACCTAATCGAGCTTTGATATATAGCATTTTCATTCTGTCTAGTGCAGTAGTGATTTACACTTGGACAAAGTTCATAGCTGCTTTAATGTTTTTTTGTATACTTAACGCATTCATATATATATATATATATATATATATATATATATATATATATATATATATATATATATATATATATATAAGCATGGAAGAGTTAAAATTTTCAATTCCACAAAGGTCTGTCTGCATTCTTCACGATAACCGAGGTTATTTATTATGCGCACTGCTCTACGTTGTAGTCCAAAACTCCGGTGTCTTATGGCGGAATAACCCCATACAATCAGTCCATATAGGATTTGGGATTGAAATAGTGAAAAGTATACAATGCGTAATACATCCTTCGACACTTGCTGAGACAGATTTTGCATAGCAAAAATGCTAGAGCAAAGCTTCGATGCAAGTGTATCACCGTGATTCTGCCACGATAAATTCGACATAATGTTCATGCCCAGAAATTTGACAGTCTCGACTGGTGCATTCTTCTTGAGTGAAAATATTAGAGTGACCGATTTGTCACTGCTAAGTGTAAGTTTATTGCTATTAAACCACTCCATTGCATCCGACTGTGCCTCTATATTAGCTATACTACAAGATTCTGTACATTCTGTATTATTTATCAGTGTTGTGTCATCTGCATACAAAACAGTGTATGTTGCTTCGTTTATACTGGGTAAGTCATTGATATATATCAGGAACAGTAATGGCCCAAGTATTGATCCCTGTGGCACACCGAGATGTATAGGCAGGGCGCTAGATATAGTACCATTTGGGATGACATGCTGAACTTTATTAGATAGGTATGATACGATTAGTCCACAACTTTCTGGATGTACGTTGTAAAAATATAGTTTCTTAGCAGTATAGTATGGTTGACACAGTCAAATGCCTTGGAAAGGTCGAGAAATGATGCTTTACAAGCCCTCTTGTTTTCAAATACATCATCATCTCCACAAGGTTGCTAATCGCGTTTGATGTTGAACGATTTTTCCGAAACCCAAAGACACTGATTTAAAGTGAAGTTAAAAACGCACTGAAAACCATTGGATGTTTTCTTTCCTATCCGTGCTGTAAACCTTTAGATATTCGTTGTTTTCTTGTAAAGAATTCTTGTTCGATTCTCCGTAGTCCTTCGGTCTCCGAAGACCATGATTGGTCCTTCGAGTTGTAGACTTTGTAAAATAGTAATAAACTTAGTAATCTAGAGTGATCCTTTAATTTGAAGCTTCTAAGAACGAGTGTGGTCCACTCCCAGACTAAGCATGAAGTAAAATTTCGAGTTTAGAAAAGCCACGCGTAGAAAATTTGTCAAGGGTCGCGCAGCGACCCGAGACAAATTTTCACGGGGCTTTTCTAAACTCAAAATTTTACTTCATGCGCCACGCGTGTAAAACATTGATTTAAAGTGAAGTTAAAGACGCACTGAAAACCAACCCAACTTCGATATTTTTCAAAATTGGATGTTTTCTTTCCTATTTATGCTGTAAACCTTCAGATATTCGTTGTTTTCTTGTAAAGAAACTTCTATTCCCTTTAGTCCTTCGGTCTTCGAAGACCATGATTGGTCCTTCGAGGTGTAGCCTGTGTAAAATGGTAATAAACTTAGTGATCTAGAGTGATCCTTTAATTTGAAACTTCTAACTCCCAGACTAAGCATGAAATAAAATTTCGAGTTTAGAAAAGCCCCTACTAGAAAATTTGTCGAGGATCGCGCAGCGACAGGAGACAAATTTTCACGGGGGTTTTCACGGGGGTTTTCACGGGGGTTAATAGAAATTGATGAAATAAAATGTTACTGGTTGCAAATAATAGATTCAAGTTTATGTTTAAAGGATTTGTATCCGTGATTCAAAAATGAGCATTCGAATCTTTGATTCGAATCATATTTTTCACTTACGAATCCTTTATTCGAGTTTTCGTGATTCGAATCATATTAGGTGATTCGGATTCGTGATTCGAATCCTTTTTTTGAGGATTCATCCCAGCTCTGTCGAATAGTCGAATTCACAAATTTTTAATCATTTTTAAATAGAACCGTATAACTTTTTTTAACACCAATCGACTCAAAATGCAATTCTCTTTCGATTCGGTTTTTGTATTCTTATCCGTAACGTTTAAGTTTTTAGGATACTTATTACATCTACAGACAAAACATTCTTAGCAAAATCGCAAGAGAATTTTATTTTGAGTCGATAGATGCAGAAAAACTTGTATGGTTCCTTTAAAAAAAAATTAAGTTACCCTTGATTCAAAATCTAGAAATTCAACCATTTTTATTTCATAGATAAACAACTTAATCGCGACAACTTTATAATGCAGCGAATAGCGCCCTCTATTCTCAAAAGAATGGTGAAAATTACAACTCTCTATGTGATTTAGTTATAGAGATATTTTAGCTTTATGAAACCACTGCAAACGTCATTTTTTCCGTTAATGTCAAATAACTCTGAAACTTTGGCCTAAAGTTTTTAACAAAGTGACAAGATATTTTTATGAGGGCTTCAGAAACCAAATAACATACAGGGTGATCTATTTAAAATAAACAAGTTGCATCCGCTACTGTCTTTATGGCGCACCCTGTATTCATAAAAATATGTTTAGGTTATGCAGCTCTTTAAGTCTAGCAACTTTGGTAAATACACTTTTTTTGTATCTTTAACAAGAGCTGAGGTATCCTCCGAGAACACACTAATGGGACATGTATACAGGGTGTCCCACTGAAACCACACTTAAGTATATGGACTTCTAATTAATGTATTGTAATGAGATTTTCAGTGGTTATGTAATCATATGTGCTATTTTAAATGAAAATATTTTGAAGATTATTCGACTTTCGGTTATACCGGAAGTCAACACAAACTTCCTCGTTTTGAATGGAATGGTAAATATTTTATTTCGAATTTAGATTTAAGACTTCACATACAATTCTGTGATAAAAATCGTCAAGTAACATAACCTACAAATTTAACCATTTTCGAGATATTTGACAGTTTGAAAAAAATTAGTGTTTTTTCGTGATTCATTTTAAAATTCGTATTTCGGAACAAAATAAAATGAAAGAGATAAAACGTTGGTTATAAACAGACAATACCCGAAGGTATTATGGTGATTATTTTTTTAAAATAATAATAGACAGAGTGTTCGCACCACATTTAGTCAACTTATAAACATTAAATCTCGATTTTTTTGTCTTCAAAACCAAAGAAGATAGGCTTTCTATAGCCAACATTCTATCCCTTTGGTAGGATAAACGAATTTTTAAATAAATCACAAAAAAGCACCAAAATTCTTTAAAATGTCCAATATCTCGAAAACGGTTAAATTTTTTTTCCACAAAATTTTATTTGGAATATAATTTCAAAATAAAAAATATAGCATTCTATTTAAAATAAGGAAGTTAGTGTTGACTTCCGGTATAACCAAAAGTTAAATAATCTTTAAATATTTTCATTGAAAAGAGCACACTCGATTACACAAGTTCTGAAAATCTCATTATAATACATTAATTAGAAATACTTTTAATGTGCGGATTTGGTGGGACACCCTGTATCGGCAATGGTTCGCACTTATGCTTACTTTGTTATTATTTAAGCTACAGAGTCAGGTAAATAAGTAAAGTAATAGGAAATTTAATGCAATCGCAATGGTCAAACTAGAAAAACAATTGAACGTCGTATTTTTTGATATTCAGAAAATAAACGTACGTTTTATTACCGATCAAGCCTAAAACTTTGCTTATTGTTACTATAACCGACTCTGTAACTCAAATTATAAGAAAGATAGCAATGGTACGCACTTAATTCCAAACACATATATAGTATATAAAGGGTATACTGTGTGTGTCAAATGAGAGGCAAACATAGGGATTTTATACGTAAAACCACTTGTATTCATTTTCCTGCTTTCCTGGTCATTTTAGAGAAAAAGTACAATAGTAAACAAAAATGGAAAAAAATAAGCGTTACATAGTATAATAAATCTACGACCTGATTTTATTTTGGGGCTCCGTAAAATATTTAATGTTTTAGAAGGGTTTCATAGCCAAAAAAGTTAAAGAACTAAATATATGAATTTCTAGTTCCTGTTTTGATCGTACAGTTAATAATTTTCCACCATCTAAAATTTAACGAAATAACCACCAAATAAGCATATAAATGCAAAATAAGTATAAAACCAAATAATATAGAAAAAAACAAAAAAAGCAAACAAAAATGGTGTCAAATGATTCAACTTTCTATAATTCATACACATTTTAATAATACATGTTGATGCTTTTAATTTTCAGCATAAGCTGTTTGCTTAGAAATCCTAGCTCTAGTTATAATATAATTGTTTCGCAGAATTTTACGAAAAATCCAAATTTGCAATAAAAAAATTCAGCATTCCGTTTAAAATAAAGAAGTTGGCGTTGACTTTCGCTATAACCAAGAGTCGTATAACCTTGAAAATATGTTAATTGAAAAGAGCACGCTCAATCTCTTTAATACTGAACATTTTATTACAATACATTAATTAAATGTCCGCATACATTTAGTAAGCGGTTTCGGTGGGACACCCTGTAGATTTTCAAAAATCCCAAAATTCTTAATAATATACTTTTATATGCTATTTTATAATAGAAAAAATGAAATTAATACAAATTCGTTTCTAAATTTTTTTAGGATTACATGCTTTTTTTTAAATTATAATTGTTACTAGGTTGCCGGTATTTTTATCGAGATATGTAAACTTAAAAGAAAAATATCGCTCTATGTTTTATTGCTACAAAGGTGATTGTTTTTTTTTTTATAATGACCAAAGACGCAAAGATTACAAGCGTTGAAATTAATTTGATCTGATTCCACTCTCAGACCGACCCCAAATTGATCCCATAAACCAACAAACCCAAACTGCGGCCGTAAAAAACGAAGAGGACTTTAATGATCGCGCCGAAAATTTTTAGTGTAAACAGAGCGGATGTGCCGTTCATTGATGAAGCAATCATGGGCGTGGGTGTTTGATACAGTTCAATTAGACGGGGAGGGTAATCATAATCAGATGGGACGCCAATAATCTTAAACAACAGAATTCTGGTTAACTAGAGTGTGGCTAACACTTAAGTGCGTTGGGTGAAAAAAAAACATAACCAATCAAGCAACTTCCCGTGATTACAAGACGGAAACGTGAACATCCCCCAAAATATCTTGCTATAAGGAGTAGGTGATCTCTTTTCTTGTAGCTTGTAACAATTCAATCAGGTTGTTTTGTTTTGATTTATGGCTGATCTACTTGTTTTAATTTCACGTTCCACGAAAATTCCCCCGACGGATGTTTGCTTTAAAAATCATAATTGGCTCGAAGGGTACCCCAATTAGCTAAATGTAATAACAGGTCGAGCGGGATATAATTTGTAGATTAGTTATTGAACTATTATCGATGATCGGCGATGCCTTTGCCACCACAAGCGAGAAACTTGTAGGGTACCGGCCCCTATAAAAAGGCGCCCAGCACACCTCGTTAACCCTCTACCTCTTTTCTTCCCTCCCTTGCTCTAATTATGTAATTTCTCAACGGGCACAAAAAATTGCACGCGTTCCTAGTTTTGTATTGTGAAATTGCTGCAGTTTCCCTTTCATTATTGTAGAATGGTAAGCGATTTGTAACCGCTGGACTTTTGTCTGGGCCCGCGTGAGTTTGTGTGTTTTTCAAATTGGGTTTTGCTGTAATAACGGCTTATTAGAGGATTCTTCTTTTGCGATATTTCGTAGCAAATTGAATCCTTTAGGCTGAACAAGGAGATACAGGACAATCGCTTTCATGAAAAGAGACAATAAAACAAAACAGGTTTTGTTCTTTTGTGTAATGTAAAAAAAGTGGTAATTTAAATATATGTGTGAACATTCAATACTCAAAGTAAGGCGAACCAAAATTTCAGTTTAATACTTTAGTGCATGTTTCATCTGCATAGTAACATTAAATTACTGCTAAACAAAACGTTAAAAATTATAAGTTGATTGATTGAGTTACGCGAAGATCAACTTCATTTGACGAATAAAGCACTAATAACCTTTCTTCACACGATTGTTTGAATTACCAAATCCAGTGTTAACTCATTGATAATGGTCACTTTGTGTCCGAAATGTATGTACATTTGGTAATTCAAATAAACGTGTGAAGATAGGTTATTAGTGCTTTATTCGTCAAAATGTAAACATAATAATATGAATTTAAGAAATAATTTATTGGCGTTCAGGTTTTAAGTAATAAAAAATTACGATCATATTTGACCCTTGTGAAGTTAGCCATAAAGTTTCCAGCCATAAAGTATATTTCGTAATGTTTGTTCGTCGATATCTCCATAATTACTTAGCAGATGTTAATGAAAATACACACACTAATAGAAAAAGGATTGCGCGTTAGATTAGTGCTAACCACAAATTGATACAATGTATACTTTATGAGTAAATCGCATAATTCGATTTTTTTATTACTCTTAATTACAGGTTAATTACAACTCCGATTTTCATGAAACTTATACATTCCATGTAGAATTTAACGCTCTATCCAAATATGTAAAAACTATTCGCTGGCAAGTTAAACTGCAAAAGTTATTAACAAAAAACCACAAAACAATGGATTTTTAAATGTAGTCCGATTAAGATGAAATTAGCATATTAAACTCGAAATTTTATGCTGATTACGAAAATATTATTATTTTTCGCTGGCAAGTATTTTTTGATCAGTTATAGTACATTCATTGACGCTAGATAAACACTTTTACCCCTAAAAATGGACAGAAATCCAACGAACAAAAGCGTAACGCTGACAGATTTATGACCGATCCTTCTGAAAGGCTTCTCTAATTCGAAAGTACCTTCAATTTCTTCTCTCTGCGTAATCTAAATAATTGTTCCAAACTGTTAATTAATTTATTTAACAAATATACACACAACAAATATTTCAGAAATGCATCCGTCAAATAATTCATTAATATTAACGGACATAAAACGATGAATGAATTGATTTTTTTTTTAATTATCTCATCATTTATTTTCTAGTTTTACTCAGAATTTTATAAAATTTGGCTAGCTTATACTCTTGCATACGCTGATCATAAATATCAAAAAAGTTTTCACTGACATGTAAAATTGCAATAATTATTAACGTTTTAATCGCAGAAACAAACTTTTAATATTTTTTATTTTTACTCGGATTTTAATAAAATTTGGTCACGTTGTAGCCCGGAGCACATTGATTACAGAAGTCTAAAAAGCTTTCGCTGGCAAGTGAAATTGCAACAATTATTAAGCCAGCCATAAACTTTAAACAATTTTTATTTTTTCTTGAATCTTAATAAAATTTGGTAATGTTGTAGTCCAGAGCACACTGATTACAAAAATCAAAAAAGTGTTCGCTGGCAAGTGAAATTGCAATAATTATTAACATTTTAATCGCTGCAACAATCTTTCAAAATTGTTTATTTACACTCCGATTTTAATGAAATTTGGCAATGTCATAGTCCGGAGCACACTGATTACAAAAATCAAAAAAGTTTTCGCTGGCAAGTAAAATTGCAACAATTATTAAGCCAGCCATAAAGTTTAAACAATTTTTATTTTTACTTGTATTTAAACAAAATTTGGCAATATCGTAGTCCGAAGCACACTGATTACAAAAATCCAAAAAATTTTCGCTGGCAAGTAAAATTGCAATAATTATTAACATTTTAATCGCTGCAACAATCGTTCAACATTGTTTATTTATACTCCGATTTTCATGAAATTTTGCAATGTCGTAGTCCGGAGCAAACTGGTAACAAAAATCAAAATAGATTTCGCTGGCAACTAAAATTGCAATAATTATTAACATTTTAATTGCAGCAACAAACTTTAAATATTTTTTATTTATTCTCCGATTTTAATAAAATTTGGTAATATTGTAGCCCGGATCACACTGATTACAAAAATCAAACAAAAATTTGTTGGCAAGTAAAATTGCAACAATTATTAAGCCAGCCATAAAGTTTAAACAATTTTTATTTTTACTTTTGTTTTAACGAAATTTGGCAATATAGTAGTCCAAAGCACACTGATTACAAAAATTCAAAAAAATTTCGCTGGCAAGTAAAATTACAATAATTATTAACATTTTAATCGCTGCAACAATCGTTCAAGATTCTTTATTTATACTCCGATTTTAATGAAATTTGGCATAATCGTAGTCCGATAACAAAAATCAAAATAGATTTTGCTGGCAAGTAAAATTGCAATAATTATTAACATTTTAATTGCAGCAACAAACTTTTAATATTTTTTATTTATTCTCCGATTTTAATAAAATTTGGTAATATTGTAGCCCGGGTCACACTGATTACAAAAATCAAAAAATCTTTCGCTGGCAAGTAAAATTGCAACAATTATTAAGCCAGCCATAAAGTTTAAACAATTTTTATTTTTACTTGTATTTTAACAAAATTTGGCAATATCGTAGTCCGAAGCAAACTGATTACAAAAGTTCAAAAAGTTTCACTTGCAAGTAAAATTGCAATAATTACTAACATTTTAATTGCAGCAACAAATTTTCAATATTTTTTATTTATTCTCCGACTTCAATAAAAATTGGCAATATTGTAGCCCGGGTCACACTGATTACAAAAATCAAAAAAGTTTTCGCTGGCAAGTAAAATTACAACAATTATTAAGCCAGCCATAAAGTTTAAACAATTTTTATTTTTACTTGTATTTTACCGAAATTTAGCAATGTCGTAGTCCGAAGCACACTGATTACAAAAGTTCAAAAAGTTTTTGCTGGCAAGTAAAATTGCAATAATTATTAACATTTTAATCGCTGCAACAATCGTTCAACATTGTTTATTTATACTCCGATTTTAATGAAATTTGGCAATGTCGTAGTCCGAAGCACACTGATAACAAAAATCAAAATAGATTTTGCTGGCAAGTAAAATTGCAATAAATATTAACATTTTAATTGCAGCAACAAACTTTTAATATTTTTTATTTATTCTCGGATTTTAATAAAATTTGGTAATATTGTAGCCCGGATCGTACTGATTACAAAAATTAAAAAATCTTTCGCTGGCAAGTAAAATTGCAACAATTATTAAGCCAGCCATAAAGTTGAAACAATCTTTATTTTTACTTGTATTTTAACGAAATTTAGCAATGTCATAGTCCGGAGCACACTAAGTAAAAAAATCCAAAAAGTTTTTGCTGGCAAGTAAAATTGCAATAAATATTAACATTTTAATCGCTGCAACAATAGTTCAACATTGTTTATTTAAACTCCGATTTTAATGAAATTTGGCGATGTCGTAGTCCTGAGCACACTGTTTACAAAAATAAAAATAGATTTTGGTGGCAAGTAAAATTGCAATAATTATTTACATTTTAATTGCAGCAACAAACTTTCAATATTTTTTATTTATTCTCCGATTTTAATCAAATTTGGTAGTATTGTAGCCAGGATCACACTGACTATATAAATGAAAAAAGTTTTGACTGGCAAGTAAAATTGCAACAATTATTAAGCCAGCTATAAACTTGAAATATATATTTTTACTCGGATTTTAATAAATGTTGGTAATATTATAGGCCAGAATACGCTGATTCTAAATATTAAAACATTTTACCTATTGGTACATTTAATCTGTGTCGGCCAAATCCAATTAGGCAATTCCCAACCTTGCTTCTCGAGCAAATTTACTAAGATTTTAATACACGGACACGGTATTAAAATCTTAGTAAATTTGCTCGAGAAGCAAGGTTGGGAATTGCCTAATTGGATTTGGCCGACACAGATTAAATGTACCAATAGGTAAAATGTTTTAATATTTAGAATCAGCGTATTCTGGCCTATAATATTACCAACATTTATTAAAATCCGAGTAAAAATATATATTTCAAGTTTATAGCTGGCTTAATAATTGTTGCAATTTTACTTGCCAGTCAAAACTTTTTTCGGTTTTTCCTAATGAAGATCATTTAGAATACCTTTTCCGGTTATGTAATCCGTAAGAGTAATTCTTTCGGTACCTTATGTAAATATAATCCGACCAAAAATAAACATTGTTGCAGCGATTGAAATGTTAATAATTATAGCAATTTTACTTGCCAGCGAAATCTATTTTGATTTTTGTAATCAGTGTGTTTCGGACTATGACATTGCCAAATTTCGTTAAAATACAAGTAAAAATAAAAATTGTTTAAACTTTATGGCTGGCTTAATAATTGTTGCAATTTAACTTGCCAGCAAAAACTTTTTGAAATTTGGCAATGTCGTAGTTCGAAGCACACTATTCGAACTACGACATTGCCAAATTTCGGTAAAATACAAGTAAAAATAAAAATTGTTTAAACTTTATGGCTGGCTTAATAATTGTTGCAATTTTACTTGCCAGCGAACCATTTTTTAATTTTTGTAATCAGTGCGATCCGGGCTACAATATTACCAAATTTTATTAAAATCCGAGAATAAATAAAAAATATTTAAAGAGTGTTGCTGCAATTAAAGTGTTAATAATTATTGCAATTTTACTTGCCAGCGAAATCTATTTTGTTTTTTGTTATCAGTGTGCTTCGGACTACGACATTGCCAAATTTCATTAAAATCGGAGTATAAATAAACAATGTTGAACGATTGTTGCAGCGATTAAAATGTTAATAATTATTGCAATTTTACTTGCCAGCAAAAACTTTTTTAACTTTTATAAGCAGTGTGCTTCGGACTACGACATTGCTAAATTTCGGTAAAATACAAGTAAAAATAAAAATTGTTTAAACTTTATGGCTGGCTTAATAATTGTTGTAATTTTACTTGCCAGCAAAAACTTTTTTGATATTTGTAATCAGTGTGACCCGGGCTACAATATTACCAATTTTTATTAAAATCGGAGAATGAATAAAAAATATTGAAAATTTGTTGCTGCAATTAAAATGTTAGTAATTATTGCAATTTTACTTGCCAGTGAACATTTTTTGGATTTTTGTAATCAGTGTGCTTCGGACTACGATATTGCCAAATTTTGTTAAAATACAAGTAAAAATAAAAATTGTTTAAACTTTATGGCTGGCTTAATAATTGTTGTAATTTTACTTGCCAGCGAAAACTTTTTTGATTTTTGTAATCAGTGTAACACGGGCTACAATATTACCAAATTTTATTAAAATCGGAGAATAAATAAAAAATATTAAAAGTTTGTTGCTGCAATTAAAATGTTAATAATTATTGCAATTTTACTTGCCAGCAAAATCTATTTTAATTTTTGTTATCAGTGTGCTTCGGACTACGATATTGCCAAATTTCATTAAAATCGGAGTATAAATAAACAATGTTGAACGATTGTTGCAGCGATTAAAATGTTAATAATTATTGCAATTTTACTTGCCAGGGAAAATTTTTTGGATTTTTGCAATCAGTGTGCTTCGGACTACGATATTGCCAAATTTTGTTAAAATACAAGTAAAAATAAAAATTGTTTAAACTTTATGGCTGGCTTAATAGTTGTTGCAATTTTACTTGCCAGCGAAAACTTTTTTGATTTTTGTAATCAGTGTGACCCGGGCTACAATATTACTAAATTTTATTAAAATCGGAGAATAAATAAAAAATATTGAAAGTTTGTTGCTGCAAATAAAATGTTAATAATTATTGCAATTTCACTTGCCAGCGAAATCTATTTTGATTTTTGTTACCAGTGTGTTCCGCACTACGACATTGCAAAATTTCATGAAAATCGGAGTATAAATAAACAATGTTGAACGATTGTTGCAGCGATTAAAATGTTAATAATTATTGCAATTTTACTTGCCAGCGAATTTTTTTTGGATTTTTGTAATCAGTGTGCTTCGGACTACGATATTGCCACATTTTGTTTAAATACAAGTAAAAATAAAAATTGTTTAAACTTTATGGCTGGCTTAATAATTGTTGCAATTTTACTTGCCAGCGAAAACTTTTTTGATTTTTGTAATCAGTGTGCTCCAGACTATGACATTGCCAAATTTCATTAAAATCGGAGTGTAAATAAACAATTTTGAAAGATTGTTGCACGATTAAAATGTTAATAATTATTGCAATTTCACTTGCCAGCGAACACTTTTTTGATTTTTGTAATCAGTGTGCTCTGGACTACAACATTACCAAATTTTATTAAGATTCAAGAAAAAATAAAAATTGTTTAAAGTTTATGGCTGGCTTAATAATTGTTGCAATTTCACTTGCCAGCGAAAGCATTTTAGACTTCTGTAATCAATGTGCTCCGGGCTACAACGTGACCAAATTTTATTAAAATTCGAGTAAAAATAAAAAATATTAAAAGTTTGTTTCTGCGATTAAAACGTTAATAATTATTGCAATTTTACATGTCAGTGAAAACTTTTTTGATATTTATGATCAGCGTATGCAAGAGTATAAGCTAGCCAAATTTTATAAAATTCTGAGTAAAACTAGAAAATAAATGATGAGATAATTAAAAAAAAATCAATTCATTCATCGTTTTATGTCCGTTAATATTAATGAATTATTTGACGGATGCATTTCTGAAATATTTGTTGTGTGTATATTTGTTAAATAAATTAAGTAACAGTTTGGAACAATTGTTTAGATTACGTAGAGAGAAGAAATTGAAGGTACTTTCGAATTAGAAAAGCCTTTCAGAAGGGTCGGTCATAAATCTGTCAGCGGTACGCTTTTGTTCGTTGGATTTCTGACCATTTTCAGGGGTAAAAGTGTTTATCTAGCGTCAATGAATGTGCTATAACTGATCAAAAAATACTTGCCAGCGAAAAATAATAATATTTTCGTAATCAGCATAAAATTTCGAGTTTAATATGCTAATTTCATCTAAATCGGACTGCATTTAAAAATCCATTGTTTTGTGGTTTTTTGTTAATAACTTTTGCAGTTTAACTTGCCAGCGAATAATTTTTACATATTTGGATAGAGAGTTCAATTCTACATGGAATGTATAAGTTTCATGAAAATCGGAGTTGTAATTAACCTGTAATTAAGAGTAATAAAAAAATCGAATTATGCGATTTACTCATAAAGTATACATTATATCAATTTGTGGTTAGCACTAATCTAAAGCACAACCCTTTTTCTATTAGTGTGTGTATTTTCATTAACATCTGCTAAGTAATTATGGAGATATCGACGAACAAACATTACGAAATATACTTTATGGCTGGAAACTTTATGGCTAACTTCACAAGGGTTCATATTTGACTAAAATTGGTTAAGAAGCCAAAACTTGTAAAATCCATTATACATTTATTTTTCATATATTTTCGAACATTCATCTATCTCATAACCAGAGCTCGGATTTCTAAACACAAAAAACATTATTTTAAGGAAAAATAGCATAATTTACTGAAAAAAGCATTATTTTGAGCGAAATATACCGTGTATTCAGAATTAAGGGCGCACCTTTGCTTACTTTATTATTATTTGAGCTAACCATAAGCCGGTATTGACGTCAGTATTTATAAATGCTACTGCATTGATAAGGGCATTGATCTCATTTTGCTTCTACAGTTAGTGTCGGTTTTTAGTTTAAACCATCGACTAGCATCGGAGCGGCGAGAAACCCGAACCAATGCGATGATAATATTCAGAACGCCGAATTAAATTAAATAAATTAGAATTAACGACCTGCTTATAAGTACCAAATAAGAAATAACAGCGCATAAGGTCATGATGTAAAAGTTATTTTTTATCAAGTGAGTGTGCAAGGAGGACAGAAGACGACGACGATCGTTTCGCTCTTTTTATGAGCTCCTCAGGCCGCCACATCCATCATTCTATACACACTCACTTGACATGTAGAAGTTGTATATATACTGACTTCGCTAACCATAAGCCGGTATTGACGTCAGTATTTATAAATGCTACTGCATTGATAAGGGCATTGATGCAGTAGCATTTATAAATACTGACGTCAATACCGGCTTATGGTTAGCGAAGTCAGTATATATACAACTTCTACATGTCAAGTGAGTGTGTATAGAATGATGGATGTGGCGGCCTGAGGAGCTCATAAAAAGAGCGAAACGATCGTCGTCGTCTTCTGTCCTCCTTGCACACTCACTTGATAAAAAATAACTTTTACATCATGACCTTATGCGCTGTTATTTCTTATTTGGTACTTATAAGCAGGTCGTTAATTCTAATTTATATATATATATATATATATACATATATATATATATATATATATATATATATATATATATATATATATATATATATATATATACAGAGAGTTTTATGTAACACCGAACATGCTAGAATCTACTCAATGTAAATTTTCCTATGTTCGATGTATACTGGGACGCATCAAAGCATTGAGTTCGATGTGATTGGCTACGATTTTTAATTGTAATATAGTCAACCCAATGTACACTCTTCCCTTCAAAAATAAATTAAATCTGTCAGTTATCTCAAGCAAGTGATATTTGTTTTTCTGGCATTTAAAACAGACTCGGAAGAAGAGCGGATAGTTATTCAATGTATACAAAGGAGGAGAAGATTTTTCTTGTGAACTTGTATCATGGAGGAAACATTTTTAGAAATTCCCGAGATTTATTTTCTGTTAAATTTCCTGATCGCCCAATCCCATCCATTTCAACCATTTCGGACCTTATAAAACAATTTAATAGAACCGGCTGTTTAGATAAATTTCACAAACGAAGAGTAAGAAGACCGTCAATATTATCAGAAGAGATGAAATTAAACATTTTGTGTTATGTTGAAGAATGTCCAATAGTATCTTTAAATACTATTGCAAAATCACTTCATATTTCAAAATCCTCCGTACATAGAGTTCTACGGGAATTTAAGTTTAGGTCCTACAAATTTCAAAACCACCAGTTGTTGTATGAAGATGACAAAATTAAGCGATCAAATGTTTGTGAAATTTTATTTAATATGGTAAATGAAAATAACGACATTTTGCGGAAAATAGTGTTTACTGACGAAGCATCTTTTTGTCTAGATGGATCAGTAAATTCTCAAAATTACAGGTCAGTTATTCCTATTTAATTGTATCATGTCTAGACCCATTATTCCTTTTCTTTTAGGTATTGGTCTATAAGTAATACCTACCTTTAAAATTTAACTCATACTCAGTACAACAAGAGAATTAATGTATGGATTGGGATTATTGACACGCACTTGATTGACCCATTTTTATTAACGGAAATCTAAATTCTAGTAAATTTTTAACACTTCTTCAAAGTGATATTATACCAGGCATACAGAATTTAAATATTAATAATTTATTTTTTCAAATGGACTGAGCTCCCCCACACTCTATGAATAAGGTAACGCGGTTTTTAAACCAGCATTTTCCTCGTCGGTGTATAGGAAGATATGGTCCCATATCTTGGCCTGCACGTTCGCCCGACCTTTCTCCAAATGATTTTTTTCTGTGGGGGTATATGAAAACAAAAATTTATAGTGATATTCCAATTAAAAATGTGGAAGAACTTCGGGCTCGAGTATGGTTAGTATGTGAAGAAATGAATCCATTTTTTTTAAAGATGCCGTAGAATCATTTTATCATCGTCTAGCATATTGCTTAGAGCGCGAAGGAGGTCATTTTGAAAATTTATTATAAATATTACTTGTTTCTAATAAACTATATTCTTTAACCTATTGGCTAAGTATTTAATAAAAGGTGAATAGTAGAATTATTTATTTGGTTCTTTTAAATTACTCTTTATGCCTTCTTTAAGTATTTTACTGATTAAAAATATAACAGAGGTTGATATGCATTCCGTTGAACTAAAATATCCATAATACAACATGTTGCACTTGACATAACAATTGACAGATTTAATTAATTTTTGACAGGAAGAGTGTAAATTGGGTTGACTATATTACTATTAGAAATCGTAGCCAATCACATCGCACTCAATGCTGTGATGCGTCCCAGTACACATCGAACATAGGAAAATTAACATTGAGTACATATTAGCATGTTCGGTGTTACATAAAACTCTCCCTCTATATATATATATATATATATATATATATATATATATATATATATATATATATATATATATATATATATATATATATATATATATCAATATACTGTATACGCTCTAAATCCTGAGACATTCGTTGTTTTTGCAATTATTTTAAATTAAACTTTGAACGAGTGTTTTCTACTCCCAGATTAAGCATGAAGTAAAATTTTGAGTTTAGAAAAGGCCACACATTTTCAAGCTTTACTAAACTCGAAATTTTACTTCATGCGCCACGCGTACTGAACACTGATGTGATGTGATGGTGAGAATACACGTTTTAAGCATACTGCTTAAGTAGAATATTTTGAACTTCACCTAAAATCAATGTTTTATACGCGTGGCGCATGAAGTAAAATTTTAAGTTTAGAAAAGCCTAAAAATTTTCAGGCTTTTCTAAACTCGAAATTATACATCATGCTTAATCTGGGAGTGGAAAACACCCGTTTAAAAGTTTAATTTAAAATATTTGCAAAAACAACGAATATCTGATAATTTACCGCGTATACAGTATATTGAGATATGTATATTGAGATATGTATACTTAAAAGAAAAACCAAATTTGCAGGCTTATCTAAGCTTGAAATATTACCTAATGCTTAATCTGGGAATAGAAAACACTCGTTTAAGACTTCAAATTAAATTATTGTGAAAAACAAACGATTATCGGATAAGTTGCATACGTGTATGTATATTAAAAAAAAATCCCCCTATGTTTACCAAATTTTAGTGGTATCAAATGCCACTATCAGGGCCGAGAGGGTTAAAATATTTAGAAAATATACATTTAAAAAAATCATAAATAAGAAAGTTACTCACATATTACTGTTTCTTTTAATAATATCAAGGATTCCTAAAAGTATTCAATTTTGTATAACAAAAATCACTTTAAATGAGAATCTTACTGACAGATACAATAAACAAACTTTGTTTTAGTCATTTGTTAGAATCCTGTTTTGTTTTAAGAGGTTCTTGATTGTATTGAACAAAACCGAAATATATGAATAACTTTCTTATAATAATATGTACAGGGTATTGCATACATACGATTTTTTTTAAATTCATTTTATTTAATTTGTAATAATAATTATTTAAGTGCATCAAAATCACGCAAAATTGCTGCTGTACTGATATTTAGAAAAATTGATCATACATTCCTCTCAATTTAGAGAGAGTTTACTTACTTTTGTCATTTTTATCTGAACATGTCAATTTGTAGCTTGTTTTTAAAACTATAATATGGAATTTATTGACACATTCTCTATTCAGTTTCAAATTGTTACAAACATTTATAAATTCTTAAATCAGACCATAGTTTGCTATTGTTTGATTAGTTTAAAAAAAAAATATATCACTAATATTTTTTTTAGGCGCTAGCAAAGTTTAAAGCCTATCTTTTGCGGTCAGTTGCAATCGCGAAATTGAATATTTAATCGATTTTTGTGCAAAGCACATTCAATTTAATTCAAATAAACAAAAATAACTATTTTAACTTGTTTTATTAATAATAAAAAAAACCTTATTCTGAAGAAATACAAATTTAAGAAATACAGGGAATTTATCTTCTAAGTATACGTATCCCAACGACTGTGTATATTATGTAAATATTTGTTTCTTTTTGGAAAAAGTTCAAATTGTAGCTTCAAACAAGTGCTTTAACTTCCAGATTAAGCACGACGTAAAATTTCGAGTATTAGAAAAGCCTGAACGTTTGGAATTGGAAAATCCAAATCCAAATTCAGGCTATTCTAAACTCGAAATTTCACTTCGTGTGCCACGCGTATAAAACACTAAATATTGTGAAGTAAGCAGTATATTTTGAACTTCACTTAAAATCCGTGTTTTATACGCGCGGTGGATGAAGTAAAATTTCGAGTTTACAAAAACCTGAATTCGTGCAGGTTTTTCTAAACTCGAAATTTTACTTCATGCATAATCTGGGAGGGAAAAAACAACGAATGTCGGAAAATTTACAGCGCATGCATATACTCAAAAGAAAAATTCCCTTTATAAACAAACACTACGTTATTTTTTTATTCACTGAACTAGATAAATTAATTAAAAGTTCGTGTTTTGATCGTACAGATAATAATTGTCCACGATCTAAAACTTAACGAAATAAGCATATATATGCAAAATAAGTATAAAAGCAAAATAAAAAAAAAGCCGAAAATTCAACTTTCTATAATTCGTGCACATTTTATGAATTCATGTTGATGCTTTTAATTTTCAGTTAAAGCTGTTTGCTCAAAAAGCCGAGCTCTACTGATAACTTTCAGTGAACAGTGTAAATTGATAACACATACAAAATAAATAGGAATATGAAATCTTTGATGATTCATATTTTTAATTATTATTATTGATGTAGATTTGTATATAAGCCAAATGAAATACATTTGATTTACTTAAACAAAAACTACAAAACCTATACACTGATTGATAAGGAAAATAGGCAGTTTATTATGAGTAACACATAAAATCCATCTGATTTTTTTAAGTATGTTTTATTTTACAATATAAATTTAGTTTACACATCATATTTTAAAATGTTTAATTTGTTCTTGCCTTCTTCTTCACCACGAGATTTGCGGGCGTTGATTTCCATCTCGGGCTAATGGTATTGAGTGATATATGTTTTAGTTCCTTAAATCTAATACTTAACGATAAGTTGAACTAAATCTGTCAAATATAGGAGCTATTTGTCAGATTTATTTCACCTTATTGTTAAGTATTAGATTTTTTGTTTTTAGTTTGAATGTAACATAATCTAATTCGTTTATGCTTGTTTTAAGTCTGTTATATTGTCATATGGTGTCTGACGTTAATGTTATTGTCGTTTTTTTTGTTGTGAATTTTTCTGTCCGTATGTCCGATTTTCTTCTTGTTTCATAAACTTGGATTTGCTTTTTGATTTTTATGTCAATGTTTGTTTTAATTAGGTTATTTTTAATTTTATAAATTAATAATAAGTTACTTAATTTTATCATTTTTTGTGGATTTAATTATTGTGTTTAGTATTTGTTCTTCTGTCTAATTTATAAATTATTTTTAGTATTTTGTTTGTTTAGATTTTTTGTGCTGTGTCACCCCATATATTATTTAGGTATATATTTTGTGATTTGAACATTGAGCTATATATTTGTTTTTTGTTACTTTCTGGTATGTAGTTTTGTATTTTCGATAGTGCATATATTGTTTTAATTTTTTTTATTGTTTATGTGTTCGTCCTGTTCTAGATTTTCCTGTAGTGTTAGTCCTAGGTATTTTACTGTCGTGATTGGTGTTATTAGTGATTTTTTTGATTTTAATATTGAACTTTACATTATCTTTCTTTTTAACGATGATGAATTCAGTTTTTGTTTCACTAATTGTTAATAGATTGTTATAGTACCATTTTTTCAACCGTTTAATGTGTAGGTGTTTGCAGAGTATACAATACATGTATCGCTGCATATATAAAAAGTTGTCTATTTAATGTTTGTTTTAATAAATCATTTGTGTATATTATGTATAATATTGGTGGTAAATTTCTTCCTTGCGGTATTCCGTATTGTGCTACCGATGGTTTACTCTCTTCTTTGTTAAATCGAGTTGTTTGCTACCTATTTTTTAGGTACGTTTTAATCAGGTTTGCTTTATTTTTTTTATACCGATTGCATTTAATTTTGTTTCTAATTTTTCTTTTGAAACGGTGTCAAACGCTTTCTTAGGGAGCTCTTAGATGGACGTTTTGAACGCGAACTGGAGCGGGCGCAAGCGTTTGCGTTTTCACACATAGGTTTATATGAGAGTCCGTAGACGGGCGGGTTCTCGAGGCGCAGAAAACGCCAGCATGCGTTTTTCAGTTTTAACACATGATTTCTTATGCGCGTTCTTATACGGGCGGATGGAACGCCTTTTCAAAGCGGGCGTTTTCCTCAATATTTTTGTAAAAAATCGTCCAAAGCGAGTTAAATTCGTAATATTTTTACTACCATATTAAGTCGTAACGCAAAAATAAATATTTTTGTGTTTAGATAAATGTCCAAAATTAAAAAAAATAAATTTACAAAAAATATAAATTCAACATTTTTAGGTAAACTTCCACTTCTAAAATATGAGTATAATTTTATTTAATATTTAAAAAGTCTATAACATTTTCTAGAAATTGCAAAAAATTAAATAACTAACAATTTAAAATCGCCCCCAATCTCTTGTAAAAATAGTGTGATTAGAGCAAAATAATTAAAAGAATTAATAATCATTGTTTTGAGAGCGGTCTCTGTGCTCGTAAATTTTGTACCGCCAGCAGCTTTTCTTTTCACTTACTCTCCAATTGGCCAACAGACTAGAAAAATGCTAATTTCATAGTCTATTTTTAATATGCAGGTTATTACCCATCAAAGTGTGTGAAATTTATGACAGAAATGTGTGTACCGGTTACGGGTTAAATAAAAGGAAAAAAGTGAAAGTCTATATCCTAGCGCTACAACGTGATTTTATAAGTATGTTTGATACAGAAAGAATTATCTTAGAAATTCAGGCACCACCCACTGAACAAATCCATTTAAGTAATGTTTCATCAACATTAAAACAACGTTTAATGTTGCTGCACTGTTGATATAACGTTATTTGTTTATTTTTTGGTCAGTGGGCGGAGTGCATATTTATAAAAACATTAAATACATAAATACAGTAATGTCTATGAATAATAAAGGATAAATAAATAAAAATATGACGCAATTAAATCTATTTCGTCCATGCTAATTAGCACATCTGAATGATAGACGGCGCCGATGGCTCTGCGGCGAACTCGCCTAGCACCCGCTTGCAAAACGCGTTCAATCCGCTTCATATAAGAGCTAAAAGCGGAGGGGAAAAAACGATCCGTCCCGCTCCGCTTCCGCTCTCAGAACGTCCATATAAGAGCGCCCTTAATGTTTATGAATAATGCTACTACTTTTTTTTTGTTTTATAGATTTGTTTTTATGTAGTGTATTAGGTCGTTTAGTGCTGATGTAGAGCCAGATTGTTGTTGAAAAGCATATTGGTTTTGATGTATTAGGTTTGGTTCTTTCAGGTATTTGCTTATTTAGTTTTGAATGACTTTTCAAAGTATTTTGTTTAAAGTTGAGAGAAGTGATATTGGTCTATAATTTTCTAGGCAGGATTTGTCTCCTCTTTTATGAATCGGTTTTATTATGGTTTTTTGAGATACTCGGGTCATTTTCCTTCGTCTATTACTTTGTTTGTTAATTTCACAAGTATTGGAGTGAGTGTGTTTTTATTTTATTTTATTATTTAGTTTGTGATTTTGTCCCCGGGGCTTTGTTATCTTTTTGTTCTGTTATTATTTTGTTAATTTTTTCTTTGGTTGTATATTTAAAGTTAATGTTCTTATAGTTTATTTTAGTTGTTGTTGTTTTGGGTTCTGTGCTGGCATATTGTATTTGTGTTTCTGCTAGTGTTTTGCCTATATTTACGTAGTATGCATTTAATTCATTTGCTATTGAAATCCCAACTGTTTTATCAACGAAGTTTGGTTTGGTTTAACGTGAAAATCGTTTTATTTTCACGTAAAATTAAACTAAATTTCATTTACTTCAATTTAGTTTTAAAACCAATGTAAAATTTTTAGAATCATAGATATTTTAAATTTTAGAATGAAATATCTAATAAGATATATGTTCTTACTTAATAAATATCCCTTGAAAAAACCACTACAGTAAATTAGTTATTGCAGTTTCAATTTTTTTCCAAACAGTTTATATCTCTGATTATGAAAATTATATAAATTGTTTATGGAAGGAAATATTGTGTCCTCTTATTTTTTGAATGCCACCAATTGTGTAAGAATGCATTTAAACAATTAAAGTTGTAGAATCTAATATTTAATTATTTTAGTATTAAGTGTTATTATTTACAGAGTTTTTTTTATAGCATTTCACTTTATATCGAATGTGTATCCCTTTGTCTCAAATGTATTTCATATTTATCAAATACATTTCCCTATATACCACTACATTTCAGTATATGTCAAAACCTTATCATAGTTTGTCAATTACATTTCACATAACGTTCATTGTTAAAATGCATGTTAGCAATGAACGTTATCCGGAGAATGGATGCTGGCGTAAGTAGTGTTATATGTGTATAAATAAAAATAAAATATTTACAGACGAAAGTTATTATTATTGCAAAAATGTTCAACAAAAATGTTAAAGGGAAAAGTATTTGGTATTTAGTGAAACTCATTTGGTAAATCGGGAAATCTTTTGGCATATATTTGACAAGGTGAAATACATTTGGGATACAGTAAATCTCATTTGATCAACAGTGAAATGCAATAGAAAAACCCTGTATATATATTTTTAAAAGCACCCTAGCAATTGACGGCGTATTTAGAAACAATATTAAAATAGATAGCATTTAATACATATTATTTGTTCCTATAATAATACTAATATTAATGAGTTTATAAAAGAATTCTAAATTTACTCTATTTTTTAACAGTGTAAAATAATTAAAATAAATAATATATTTTATTCAATTCCTATAAACAAAATATAAAATTATGTTATAGTTTATATTTTTAGCCAACTAACGTATTTTTTTCTGTTGGCTAATTTTATATACTATAATAAATCCTATTGCTCACTTTCATAATTCCTGTATATTTCATGAAAATCTACTGAAGTAGTAATTCCTAATAACTCTATTAAAATACAATTAAAAAGTCTATTATTATTTGCTGAAAATGTATATTGACTATATTTGTCCGTTATAGTTACGTACTTTATAAAAAGTTCACAAATTTATTTGTATTTTGAAACAATTGTTTATTCGCGCGCCTAAAATGTAAACTTCTATCATTTGAATATTAAATATATTTAGAATTCGAGAAAATTAGCTTAATCCTTCAGTTAATTATAAAAAATAAAGTTTATTTGAAAGTTGTCATCATTTTATAAAACCGGGTGTTCGATAAAAAAACGCCCAACGATATAACTCTGTTATTTATTGACCAATTTAAACGACTTAAAAAACAAAGTCAATGGTCGTTTGAATACTACAAAATTACAGTAGATATATATTATTTTAAAATTAACTTCATTGCCAAATAATAGTCAATTCCACATTTTTAAATGACGGCATATACTTTTCTCATTTTATTAAATTAGACATTGTTTTTCCGAATCCAATTATGAACGATATGTTGATTTTAGTATTATATTTATGCCAGAAGAATACAACAATAAATCAATCACACATACAAAAACTTTTTTTCTTTACTTCGCTTTTTAATTTAATAAAAAGTAAAGTAAGGAATAACAGCCTTTTCATGTGTAATTATCACTTCACGTAAACTTGAAACATATAATTATAAATCAATCAATTTATTAGTCCATTAAATATCATTTATTGTATAGCAATGTCGACTAAAAACAAAACAGCATTTGTAAATTGGCCTTTTATTACTGATTAAATTGTTTATTGGTTTATATTCAAAATCCGCGTGTTCCGTTAACTAATGTATTATACATTTAGGCCCAGTTGCACCAATAACGTTGCACTTGAGTTTAAGCTGAACTCTAGTTAAAGAGTTGAAGTTTAAGATTTTGAACTCGAGTTTTGAGTTGAACCAGTTCAACGTGTTTGGTGCAACCGGTCCTTAAAGTTTGTTATTATTTTAAAGGCAACTTTAATATTTAATAAAGACTTAATTTCTTAGAAAAAATAATTATTTAACACTTGCACTACTTATTTATTCTATGCTACATAAAGTTTTCAACTAATCTTACCTCCAAATTGTATGTTGAGGAACAAGATTTAACAATATTGATAATTAAATAAAAGTCACTTGGTTTGTTTTACTACTATTTTTTTATTCTCTCCAACTAGTTTCGTTAATTTTGATGCCTTTATTGTATTTTTGGCCATTTTCGGGGTTACGGTTACACTGTGCGGCGTTTACTGTTCTTCGTCACTACTCATTTAATTTTATTAATTTTGACACTGACGTCCTCAAACTAGTTTTGAAAATTCAATTTTCAAAACTGTCATTACTTGTCAAAACACATAATACAATTGTCACCCCTCAATGCACAGATATAGCAATGAAATGTCTGTTTTCGGGAGCGGTCGTAGGAAAAAATTAGAACAAATTGACAAACATGTAAAAACTTACTAAATCAACAAAAATGTATAATTCTAAACGAGTAGTTGATGAGTGGAATTTAACCTTCATTTTAAAACTGTCTTTAGTTCGATAACTTCTAAAATAAAAGGCATGATTTGTTTTTGCCAGTTGCTCTGGTTAAACATTTTCATTCACTGACTTTCAAATTCGTCTGATCAAATTGTTTCATAAAATCTTTTTTCGTATAATTCTGGTTCAATTTGAGCAATAAGTTTTAGAAATTTAAATAAGACATTCAAAAATAATAATCTATATAATACATTGCAAATTTTATTAATCGTTTAAACGCCTAATCATTATTTTTTTAGAGGCTGCAAAATCACTCCCAAATACAGTTTTAACTGCTCAAATTTGTCTGAATTCATCAACATTTACACGCTACATCAACCGAAAACTAAAAAAACCCAAAATTTATAACTCAATATCCGTCAAAAATTCGTTCTAAATTAACCCCCTCCGAAAAAACGACACAATCCTTCCGTAATATAAGCAACCCACCCCAAAGGCATACATTAAATCATCCTTTTTGCCTTTCAGAAATAACGCACACAGGGCGAAATTTTATTATCCGATGCACACTCAATAAAATAAAAATTAGCGATGGTCAATTCGAGTCGCCACCGTGTCATCGGCGAAATTAGTGAGCGCTCGTCTCGCTCTCCTAGCACCCTTCCACTAATTTCTTACCTTCCGAGGGCGCACAGGTAAAAAACCGCGCATAAGAGGGATGTTTTCGTTTTCCCATCCTCTCTCAGGCACAAATGATTGCGAGTCTTGTGTCCGAGGTTACTACCGTGAGAAATACAGTGGGATTCTATTTTTTTTTTTCTTACCTAGACGGGAAAAAAATTAGCTGGACACAAAAGGCCAAATTATATCTCATTAATTCACTGTGAATTTCAAAGAAATTCGTTTATTTTACGAATTTCGTCTTATAGAATTCCATGAGAATAAACTAAATTAATATTATTGATATAAAAACGTTTAATATAAAGTTTTTTTATAAACCACATGAACAATTATGTTCATTTAATACACCTAATAACAACGATGCTAAGAATAATTCATTTAATTTACAATAGAATTTTTAAATGTTGATAACGACGCCGGGAGGTAATCGCTCGGCGAGCCACAGACTGGGTTCAATTCCCGTGCACGGGGATATGTTATTTAAAAATAATATCTCGTCGTGACACTGGGTGTTGTGTGAGTGTGTTGTGACGTCCAAATATACATGTACATATAACTTGGTTGAGTTAAAATGAATAATAATACAAATATAAAATTGATGTTAGCTAATAGACAAGATACTAAAACCAGGCAAAAGCTATACCTCCCCAAAAATGTTGATAAGAAATATACTAAAATTTAAAAATATGCTAATTATAAAAATCATCTAACTTATAATTCACCGCATAATAATATAAGCGATAACAGAAAATCCATAATTAGTCGAGTAGCTTGACATTATAACAATATTTTGCATTGTTGTAATGTCAAAATCGATAACAGAAAAAGGTGATTAGGCGGTCATTAAGTTTTTAAATAAATAATGTCGCGTTTTGGGTTCAAAACTTCCAAAGATATTGATGAGTTCATAATACATACTGTAACAGGCTTTAGGTCTGTAATATGGTTTTTTGTGGAATTCTTTCTTGTGAATTCGGGAGAAACACTCGACGCAGTTAACGATTGTAAAAACTAAATATTTATTATCACTGAGCAACATAAAACTAACATTACATCGTAAGGTGGCGTTGATTATAGGCGTACTGAGGGCGACAAGATACGTTACACTTCTTCTCCTTTGGTTCCGAAGACGTCCCGATGAGGGAACCAATACAATTACCCTTCTAAGGTGTTTTACGAGGTCGTCCTTGTTTTCGCTGCGGTGTTACTGTTACACTTTCTGGTGCACCAATAAGTTTTGTTAAGGCAGATGCGGGGTAGGTACCATAAGTTCTTAGAAGCATCGTTTAATTTCTTGATGTCAACCATCACCAAATCACCAATCTTATATCCTGAACCCACATGTCTACGACTATTTGCAGTTTCCTGTTTGTGATCACGTTTCAGCAGGTTTGTCTCCTCAGCACGGCCATTAACGTTAATTATGTTTTTTTAAATATGTCATCAATTATTCGCAATTCTTTGCCAAAATTCAGATATTCAGGCGTGAATGAAGTTGATTCACAAATAGTAGAGTTCATGGGAACTCTTATTGCTGGTAAATGTGGTATCCAATGACTGTGATCTTTGCCAACTAAAATTGCAAGACGAGGTTTAAGATCTTTATTCTTACGTTCCGCTATATTTGTATCAGGATGGTATACAGGAATCAATGTTTGCTTAATACCTAACCTCTTGCATAATGTTACAAACAAACTAAGTACCGTTGCCTGATATCAATTTACGAGGTACACCAAATCTTTAAAAAACCTCATCAATTAGGGTTCGAATAGATTCTAGGGCTGTAGCTGCACATAAGAAGGTGTTTGATTTAAACCTGATGGCTTCTGCTTTGATGGTTTAATTGCAGACTTTCGTCATACCAATCCAAAAATATCTAGACACAATACGTTGAATTGTACGGTTTATACCATAATGACCAGCAGTTGGAGAATCCTGGTACCCATGTAGAACTCGAAGACGTTCATGTTGTGGTACAACAAACTTAGCACATTCTTCATCAGAATCAGGAGAGTGACAATACAGCACACCATTAGTCATGATGTAACCTCTCTCGGTCCATTTTAAAAAATCTACGTAGACGGGACTACAGCCTACGAAGTCAAGACTGACGATGCAGTCTGCTCCAGTCGACCAAGAACGTGATAGCGTGTTAGCAATTATATTACTTTTACCAGGTATGTAGTCTAATCATAGCTTGTACTGCTGTAGCATTATTGACCATCGTGCTATCCGTGCAGAAAGCGATTTAAATGACATCAATCATTTCAATGGCATATGGTCTGAAGTAACAGTAACTTGAGATCCTTTAAAATATCCATGGAGTTTACCTAATGCCCAAACTATAGCTAGAGCCTCCCGCCTGGTAGTTGAATAGTTACGTTCAGCTAATGTTAACAAGCGGCTGGATTTTCAATTGGGTGTTCTTTTTCACCTTGGCCTTGTAGTAACACGGCAGCAAGGGCGTAACCACTCGCATCAGTTCGAAGAACATAAGGCTTTTCTTGGTTCTTTTCAGCTTTTCAAAAGCTGCTGTGGACCCCATTTCCACACTGCATTTTTCTTTGCTGCTCATTGGTCTCGACACCTCGGCGAAATTCGGCACAAATCTTCTATACCACTAGCAGGTTTGTAAGAAAGAAACGACTTGTTTTACATTCAATGGAGAGGGCACGTAATCTGATTTCCAACAGCTACAAGATCAAGATGAAGGAATCCAAGTTGTTCCTGAAAAGACTGCTGCGATCTCACAGCAGTCTTTTCAGGATCAACTTGGATTCCTTGATCTTGATCTTGTAGCTGTTGGAAATCAGATTACGTCCTTTAATAGATTAAAATAAATACACACATTTATATTAGGAGCATTTATTTTATTGCACGTATAGTTTAGCCAGAAATCCGGTGATCCCACACTTTTTGCCCAACCCTGAAAAAAAAAATGTAAGCAATTTCACTCTTTTTACATGCGAAAAGAGTTTAATTTAATCAATTTTTTTACCAAATCATTCAAACAATAGTCAGTAGCCAAATCAGCAGGTCGCCACTTAAATAAAATTTTCGCTAAAACTCAACATATTCGCCCAATTTGGTAACACTGTAACATTAGAAAGAAAAAATATTTGAGGAAATTAGAGTTACATAAAGTTGACCCATATATATGTAGATACTCGGATAAACAAAGTATAGATAAAGTTTGATTTTATTCCTTTACTGCACGGAGTAGCATATATGCAACACCTTATGAAATACGTCATAGTATTTAAATTTCCGTTGGAAGGACGTGTTGCATATCAAATCAAACTACACATTCTACATCAAAGAGTCAAGGGACATCTCTCCCGCATTCAACTATATATTCCATTTAAATTACATGTTTTTATACTGCACTGTTTAAAAAGGTATGTACGTTAAAGTTATCCATCTGCTGTGTTAAAATAATTTCATAAATTAAATCAGGAAACGTTTCAAATATATGTAGCCTATCTGCAGATTTTTATTAATAATAAATAAAAGAAATAATATAGTTTTATTTTCATTATTCCCTGACAATTTTGACATCGAAAAACATGTTTTCTTTGTTAAAAATAATGAAATCTTGCAGTAAAGTGTTAGATAAAATGCAATTTCTAGTAAGCAAAATTAATTAGAAATTATAAATAAAAAGTTGATTAAAAAATTATTTGAAAAGTTTGTAACATTTACAAACTAAAAATCCTATTGGCTCTATAAACCTAAATAAATTCATTGATTGTTAGGACTATCTTCTAAATCGTAAATAAAGGACCCTTCATTTCGAAGCGAAGCGTGGTGCTCATTTTCAGGCTTTTCCAAACTCTTACTTCATGCGCCAGGCGTATAAAACACTGATTTAATGTGAAGTTCAAAATATACTTCTTAGATGAGTGCGGTAACTTTTATAGACAACGAAAACTTTTGTAATTAAATAATAATGTAATTCTGAAATATATAGAATTTTTAAATGAATTTATCTTTTTTGGCTATCTTGATTTCAAAGTTAGATCACAATAATTTTGGTATTTGATATTTAAATTCATATTATCTGAATTTAAAAAGGTGATTACAACAAAAAAAAAAACAACTAAATTTAAGAAATAGGAGTAGAAGTAGAATATTGAGTAATTGCTGTATTGTTCATAATGCCATGGAGGGGTCTGGGCCCTACTCCCTTCCCCCCCTGGTAGCGCCTTTGTATGATAGACAATAAACTATTAATAATATTTAAAATATCCTCCTTAATTCATTGACTAAAATAATTGAGTGCATATTTAAATTAAGTTTCTTAGTGTTCAATTAATTAATTACGCGTGTTAACTTTGTAATATCTATACATGTCGTATAATAAATGTATAAAAATGAGACTGCAAATTAATATAGGTCACCGTTTCTTCTTCTTCTTCGAAAATGTGAAAATTGTCATTAGGGCAAATTACAAGGGCCAAATTATACACCCCTTTCGGAATTCGGTAATAGTAGCCCCAAAGACATACCGCTTTTGCGGTTTGTGGTGCACCCAAAGACGCTATTCTTTACCTCCAGGAATATTATTAATGGCGAGAAAATGTATCCGCGTTTATTTTATGCTTACTGTATACTTAACGGGGAATTTTGAATAATTTTATTTTTTCTGAAAACAAATTTAAGTTTAAATACATGATTCCTAGTTTGAATTAAATGCCCTGATATTCTTTTCGAAATTAAACCATGTATTTATAGATTCAACCTAAATAAGTTGTTTTCTATGAGAAATGCGTGATCTGAAAAATATATATAATCAGGATTTAAAACTTTAAATTAAATATTTTAAACATCCTTGTGAAATTAAAAAAGGAATTTATAGAAAAAAAATTACCATCAACCCCGGTTTTGTGAAATTGTGCAAAAAACGGCTATCTTAAAAAGACTTCAAATATTCTAGCATTTTTATGCATTTGCCGAAAAACATTTGTCAAGATTAAGGACAGTCCCAAACTTTGAATCTAATCTAATTTAATCTAATCTCAATTATCAAAATACTTACTTTATGAAATGATTGGGTGAGTTACGTGAAGATCAATTTTAATTGATAAATAAATCACTAATAACCATTCTTCACACTTATATTTGAATTACCAAATGTATATTTCGGACACAAAGTGACCATTGTCAATGGATAAATACTGTATTATTAATCCATTGATAATGGTCACTTTGTGTCCGAAATGTACATTTGGTAATTCAAATAATAGTGTAAAGAAAGGTTATTCATGCTTTATTGATCCACTTACTTCATGCTCAATCAAGAGGTCGAGAAACACCAATTTAAAATTATTGAAACCTTAAATACTGGACCTACTCATTTCGTCCACACCGGCTTGTCAAAGAAGAGTCGGTATAAAATCGAACATTAGTTTGGTAGTTAATAATTAATTTTAATAATTTCTAGAACTTACTATTCGTATTTTATTCAATCAATAAATAATAATATAGAGGGAATTGTTGTTTTAAGTAAAGATATGTATACTCTGTAAATATTCAGATATTGAAGCTTAAAACGAGTGTTTTCCACTCCCAGATTAAGCATGAAGTAAAATTTCGAGTTTAGATTAAAGTTCAAAATATACTACTAAAGCAGTATGCTTAAGCAGTACATTTTGAATTTCACTTTAAATCAGTGTTTTTAGCGTGGCGCATGAAGTAAAATTTCGAGTTTAGAAAAGCCTGAAAATTTGGTTTGGTGCCAAACCAAATTTTCAGGCTTTTCTGAACTCGAAATTTTACTTCATACTTAATCTGGGAGTGGAAAACAGTCGTTTTAAGCCTAAATATCTGAATATTTACAAAGTATAGATATCTATACTTGAAGCAATAATCCCCTGTATATAATTTATTGAATGAATTAATCTGAAGATTTGCAGCGTATAGAGTAAATTGGGGGTACGTATACTTAAAAGAAAAACTATTTTTATTTTTATGGAGATATTTTTCCCATTGGCATTGGCAACATGTTTATTTAAATTACTTCAAATTGTGTTATAAATAGATATGTTGAGCTGTTACGATAATTGTAAGTGCTGAGAAATATTTTTAGTAGACTAAAAATATGCGAAACAAATAAAGTGATTTCATTTCTGCTAACGTTTATTTATTAGGAAATAAGTAACTTCCTATAATTGAATTTCTATAAATGTCAAATAGTATGGGCAAGATTCTAAAGCTGAGACCAAGTTCTTAATACAGATGTGGACAAAATGAATAAGTCGCTTAAATACAAACATTGAATTAAAAAAAAAAACAATTTACTTTTAATTTTCAAATACTTTTTTTAGATTTATTATATTTGTAAGAGTTTTGAAGTAACATATTAATGTTCGGTATTTTTTGTTATATGTCAGTTTTTTATGGTATCCATGAAATCGTGGATTTGTAAAAAATACAAAAATGGTTATTGCAATTTAAAAACTCTACCTTAAAATCCATTATTATTATTTTGCATTTCTGTGTTGGATTAAGGAAACTAGTTATGTCTTAGCAAATTCTGAGTAAATGATTTAGTTTTAATGTTTATTATTTTAATTAAATTTCCAAATCAAAGTCTGCCTCAAAATCCAACAATTTTATCTTAGTAATTAATCACTTGATGAAACATGTTTACATTATGGTGTAACTTTTATTCAATTACTAACAATTTTTAATTGTTTTAATATTTTTATTAAAAAAATAACCCTCGTGTTATAACTCTCATCTAAGATTGGTTAATTAAAAACAGTAGTTCCTTAATACATCATTTTGGTGTGTTCATAATTTTTCATATTGAATACTACCTAAATTCCAATGACTTTTATAATTCACTTTAGAAAGTCATATAATTTCATTTTTATAGAAGTTATTTCGGTTTTCTGTATTGGATTATTGTCTTAATAAATTCTGATAATTTAATCCAATTTAAATCACACCATGGGCGGCCGAACATATGGGCAAGCAGGGCACTTGCCTTCCCTTGAAATTCCGTCTTTGGGGGCCTAATCAATTTCACAAATTATTTATAAGGTAAAGTAATGTAATGTTAAATTAAATTCAAATATTTTAATCAATATTGAGAAGTGTTTTATACCACTATATTATAATATTCCTACGACTCGAGCTGGACATATTTAATGACATTTTCAAGTTTGATAAATTTACAATGTTTCAAACTTCGAAATAGCACTAAATATGTCGAAACTTGAGTCGTAGAAATATTAAAATAAAGTGGTATAAACCATTGAAACAATTTTCAATATTGAATTATTAATATGGATTACCACGAAGTAACGCATAATACTATACAAATATTTAAATATATATTTTAATATACAGCGTATTACTAATTTCTAGTATAAAATAGAGAAAGTGAAAACAGTCTTCAAGAGTTGCAAATTGAACGATTTTCAAAAACATTGCCAGAAAATTGCACCGTAGGTATTAGGATATGTATACTTTTCATTATATGAATTAGTTTTTTATTATGTTTTGTAATTTCTCAGTAATTTCTAACTTTATAATTATCATATATACGTTTCTTTATCTTGTACAGGGATCGAAATCAAACACAATTTTTTTGTAAGTAGAGAGGAATGTCAACTATTTCGAGAAATGTTAAATAAAGTTAAGATTGTTGAAAGATTTAATGATTAGACTTAAGGAAAATTATTAACTGTTAGGCATTTTTTTGAAATTAACCAAAGTGATGTAAATAAAAACGGTAAAATTTATTAAATGTATTCAAATATTAATATTAGGAACCATTTACTGTTTTTTTTTTCAATTTAAGTATACTTTTATATACTTCATATAAACATTTGCAAAATTAACATCAGATCAGACCTAAGTAGTATATTATGAACTTCACAATATTTCATTGTTCAGAAAAGCCTAATTTAAATTGGTCGCTCCGCTTCGCTACGCATCCAATCCAAATTTGCAGGATTTTCTTAACTCAAAATTTTACTTTATGCTTAATCTAGGATTGGAAACACTCGTTAGAAGCTTCAAATTAAAAGCTTTTTAAAAGCAACGAATGCGAATGCGAATGCGAAAAATCGTCATATGTATACATAAATGAAAACTTCTCTAAATATTGCATTATTTGTCAAATTTATTATTTAATTAAACAGAAGATATCTGTATAATTGTCCGATAATTATTGAAATGCACATTTTATAAGTTAATGAAATCTTATAAAATTTACGAAAGCTTATAAAAATCACAGACATTGGTTAAAATAAAAATATTTAACCGAAATCTTTGAAAATTAATGAAAACTAAAAATAAGTAATTCTACCAAAACGATAAAAATCATGAGTCAGAAAAATTATAGAATAGAATAAATCTGTATTTACAGATTGTCAAGTGCATTGAAAGGTGACAATTGCATATTTGTATTTTGAAAAGTAATGACAGTTTTGAAAATTGAATTTTTCTTTCAAACTAATCGTAGTTTTGCTACGAGTAGTTTTCAAAGTAAAGACGTTTGAGGAGGTCAGTGTCAAAATTATTAAAATTAAATGAGTAGTGACGAAGAACAATAAACGCCGCACGGTGTAACCGTAACTCTGAAAATGGCCAAAAATACAATAAAAGTATCAAAATGAACGTATAATTTAAACAAAATTATTGTTTATAATCACTTCTGCATACTTCAGATTAGATGCATAGGCTTTTTTGTCAAGATTTATCGTCAACTTACGAAGTTATTATACTTTGAAGAAGACAATTCTGCGAGAGAATTTAAAACGTAAGAATAGCGCATACTTTCGTGGTCTATATGTGAACTATCAAGTTGAATAACCAGTAATAGAATTATATTTTATAATAAGTGTCTATTTTCATTTGACATTGTAAGTTTATTATGTAATTAAATAAAAAAGTTTAATTACATAGTAAACTTAAAAGCATACTCATTACAAGCAATTTTACGTTTTTTATTTTAATATTAGATTTTTGTATTAAAAAAAACGGGTATTCCTATTAATAAAAGTCATTAGAACACATGATGTATGTCATAAACATTGCAAATTATTTAACTTTATTTATTAGTATTTTTGTCCAATTATCGATTATAATCTGCGCCGCCGCTGTTTGATCGTAAGAAAAGCAGAGTGGTATACACGTTTCGAAAGCTGCATTGCATGCTCATATCTTGGTATTCGCATGCAATACGAAGGTTTTAAAACTTGTCAAATAATTTACTATTACTCTCTCCCATTTGCAAAACAAAGGGAAAGTATTGTTTTCTCGAACACTTTTAAATTAAAAATTTTAGTAGACATATCCATTTTGAAGTCCTCGAGTTGATTAAGACTATTTTTAAATAATGTCTGTAATTCGGTTCTTCTGTAATTCTGTCCTTCTGTCGCCAAGATATAGTCTAAACCGACTGAGGTGTTAAGATGACACTATAAACTTAAGCTTTTTATTACAATAGTAGTATCCAATCAACTTGTGGTAAAAATGCGGAAACCGGAAATACTAGTTTAGTTTTTTATTTTCCTTTAATATTGATCATATAAACAAATCTTGTTAAGAAAGGTTGTAGATAATGGAAAAATTAGTATTTAATGCATATTTACTATATGTCGTAGCTCTTTTAGTTATTTTATTAAAATAGTTTTAAAAATGTGAATTTTACTAATTAATACTTTGAATAAGTGAGCTATTGCTAAAAATGACGTTAGTTGTCAAACTTGTCTTGATTAATATTTTGTGGAAAACTGAAAACACAAATTTGTTCAAAAATAAGGTAGGTGAAAGATATGGCTAACATTGGGGAAAGTACTACGATAGACATATCAATTTTATTAGCTATACTTTTGTATAATTAAATGTACTAAACTTGACTCATCTGTGAAAGTATCATTACTTCTATTTGGAAATAAATATATTGGATTGTATAGAATGGATTTCACGAAAGTCACCATCATTTATATTACTCCTATAAAAGTTGTTAAATCAAACACGAAACTTTAGCAGGATTTCAATTGTTAATACAGGAAGTTTTTCTTTTAAGTGTACATATTCCAATTACAATGTATACGCTGTAAATCTTTAGATATTCGTAATTGTTTTTTAATGATTTGAATTTAAAGCTTTAAACGAGTGTTTTCCTTTTCCAGACGAAGCAGGAAATACAATTTCGAGTTTAGAAAAGCCTGAAAATTTGAATTGCTCGCATAACGAAGCGGAGCAACCAATCCAAACTAGGCTTTTCTAAACTCAAAATTTTACTTCATGTGCCACGCGTATAAAACTCTGATTTTAAGTGAAGTTCAAAATATAATATATAAGCAGTATGCTAAAGACGTATGTTCTGAACTTTACATCAAATCGCCTTGCTATATTAATTAATTTTATCAATGTTTTCGATCATCTTAATTATTAATACTTTTCGATGATTTTTAAGTATGTGTCAAAATGTGACGGGTTGCTTTTACGAACATATTTACAAAAATTATTAAATTTAACTAGATTTATTGACTTTTGTTGAATTTTTATCAGTTTTATTGATTTTTAAAAATTTCGTACAATTTTTATAACTTTAAGAATTACAATAATTAAATAAATAAATTATTATTTGTTTCGTTATTCTCGATATTTTTTAATTTTATAAGTTATTGTTTTTGCTAGAAAGAATTTTGTATTTTTATTTTAGTTATGAATTTTTAAAGGTACGATAGAATAGAGAATTTTAATAATAATTTTATTTTTTTGTGATTTCATATTTTTTATGCAGTTAAGTTATGTTAATGTATTTTTCTTATATTTTTAGCATATACATGAAAAATAAAATGTGCTCAGATAATTAATATCATGTTTTGCAAAAATTTCATATGTTTTTAAATGTGTACTAAAGCAATGGCAATTTCAATAAGCGTAACTTTTAAACGCAGGCTAGCGCAGGGCTCTCACTTCATAAAACACTTAATATAAGCTCTAAAGAAAACAAATAAATGACTTTTAGCTGTGGCAACCTGCGACTTTAGAATATACAGGGTGATTCAGACCACCCGTGTCAGACATTTATTTTTTACTCAGAGTTTGACTTCATGAAAACAAAATCGTTATAATAACCTACCTGAAGTATTCAACGGGACTAGTCACCACTTTATAAACTTACCGCTAGGAGGCTTGATACTTGTAAAATGAAAAGAAAAATTTAAAAATAATATTTTTTTTTATTCGATGAGGTAAGATAAATCTTGAACAAACGATTGATTTGCATGTAAAATGTCCGTCTAAATCCGCAAACGAACAAAAATTCGATGGTGTTTCGTACATCTAAGGTTTCTGGATCACTATTAAACCCGAATAACCATGCCGAATTTCAAACTGATATTTCACATAATAAAAAAACGGTGCGGTTTTGTCGCATTTTGGTCGATTTCAGACCAATCACACATAATTATTGTATGAATGTTCAAATGAGAGAACCGTTAGTTTTTTGTAATTTTAGTAACATATGTTTTCTTTTATGATGAATGAACTTTTTGGGAATCCTTTACTTATAATACTCAGAACTATATCTTTGGTCACCACAATTAAGATGCAGTTACAACAAATGAATCATCAATTTTAGATATTCATGGCTTAACAATTATTTCTAACAAATGCATTTTTATCAAATCTTGTTTTCAACAGATTTAGAAAACTAAAAATTGTTATAAATCAATCTGCTTAATGAAAACTATAATCTTCTAGAAAATTATTTAGAAATTTTATCATTTAAAGAAATATTTTTCTCGACTGAATACCATCAGTATCAGATATCGTTGATCATTTGAAGTGAAGACACCTGACAAAATTGTTTGTTTCTAGAATTTGCAATGCTTTTTGTTCAGGAAAAAAGTATTATTATTGAAGAGTTTTCTCCCTGATAATTTATACAATGATCGATAAAGCTTTTCGATCTGAATAATTAAATAAATTTATAGTAAAGTGTGAATAAAGAATTTACAATTTTATAGAAAACTCTCATTCCAAGTCGTAGAACAAACAGCAATTGCAGTTATCTTATTCATCCGTCATGTCTGAAACGAGGACAGTTTTTTAATTGCAATCTTTTAGAGTATTATCTGCGATTGATTATTCTAGTTTTAATATATGGCATTTTTAAGTTTAATCTATAAATGATGATTACAGCAAAATCACGTTTGTTTTAACATTACTTGCCTTGACAGCGTTCAAAAATTAATTAACCAAACTCTGCATTCGAGAAAAGTAAACTTTTAATTAAAAATACTTTAAATAAATCCGATGTTTATTAACCAAACACAGGTATTTATTTAGAGTAATTAAATGATAATTAAAAACAACGATAAAATCATCTCATAGGTGTATTACACGAAAGCAGTCGTGTACTCGTTAAGGTGGGCCTTAATTTAAGAGATACCGCATCTACAAAGTGCTGACAAAAGCGGAAACATGAATTTTCGATTGCTCCTTCCGATACTCGAGACGCACCTGTATGTCCGCCACAAGGGCTCTTTAACAAAAAAAATGGATGCAGACAGAAAATACACGATATAGACACACACGCATGTACACATTTTCCCTATTCAAATGTCCCCTTTTATTTGTTCCCATATCTTATTATGTCGGACAAAACCACAATAATGTGGTAGTGATCAGGAAATGCATTGATATATTTATTTGTAGAAAATTTACATTACTGTGAAAATAAAATCATCGACAATACACTTTTATTTTATATTTATTAGCAGTATATTAATCTGAAATGAGAATCATTGAATATTGAGGAAATTATTGAGAATCTTGTATAAATAATGCTACTTTGTTCCCCTAATGCACACACACTTTACTTCTTAACTTCACTTCACTAAAATCACAATAGAACCAATTTCAAACAAAAAATTCCTGAAATATATTAGTTTGATTTTTTAATTTTTAAGTGACTGAAGTGTTGATGATAAATTGTAGTTGGCAGAAGTTAGTTCAGATATTTTAAGTTTCTTTCAGCAGGCCAAAATGTATTGAATTTAGAGTTAAGTAAAATTTAAAAGGTTTGCCACGTTTTGGACGTTGGCTGTCGTATAAATCAAGTACTAACTACACTAAGTTTGATAGAAGATAAAAGTAGATTTTTATAAGTATCTTTAATCAAACATTTACTACCTATAAAGTGGCCACCTCAGAGTCTCAAACATTAATCCACACTATTTTTTACCCACATAAATCTAAACCATCTTGTAAACTACACAGATACACCATTTAAAAACACAATGAATGAATGTTGTTTTTTTGTTCAGTACATCCCCCGCTTTTACCACCCTCTAAATCTTGTCTCTTGTGCTCACGATATCCCAGATAACTAAAGGATCGTAATTATAGATTTATATATCTGTCCCTTAGATAGACAGGGGGATGCGGAGGATGTTGATTACACAATGTGAACTGTCGGTGAAACGTGGAAACGGGGTCGATTTGCATACGAGTAGCCGTCGACAGCGGTCGTCGGTTTTTGGGGTGATACCGATCTCAATGGGGATGGATTTATGGGCCGTGTGCGTGGGCAGGTGCCAACCACCTGAATCCGTGCACCAGCTCCACATCCATGACCCCATGTCCGTTTTATCCGGTGTCCCATCATCGGAATATTGAAATCACCTCGGGAATTTACCGTGGCGCTATCTCAGCAGGTGACTAAACTATGCGGTTAGTTCGCAAAAATTGCAAATGGGTAGGTATATTATTTAGAAAGTTTTTTTATCTTGATGATTCTGTGAGGTATGAAGTATGAAATTCAGTAGAAAAGGATATTTCTTCCAAATCTTCCAAACCGACTAAACTGAGTTGAGATGGTATTTAAGTCAATAAGCGTAGTATTTTTTTTTTGTTTAGTAGTGGTATAAAAACTAGGTTTTGACGTTTTGATAAAAAATAATACATGTCTGATGCCAATACTAATGATTTGTCTTCATCTTACTAAATCTGAATCGAGCGATGAGAAGTTAGCCATAATTTTTTCAGCCATAAATGGTGGTAACCCTATTAAATTTATAAATTCCAAAAACCAATATTTTACTCATACATAGCGCTAACCATTGAATTGCATTGTATAATAGGAGTACATATTAACTATTTAAGACTTTTCATTAGCACTTTTGATGTAAAAAGTGAAACTTGTATTGATATTTGATCAAGCGATCTCAGGCTATTATAAATCGAAAAATCTCTGTCTTAGGCCTACCTTTGGGGGTTGTTACTGAATTGTCCTATACTAAGGAGGAGTTGAAAAGCAATTTTAAGCAATAAAATTTTAGTGGCTTAATACTGAAAAAATATGATTATATTATAACATAGTTGAGCGATGCCGATTACATTATTTTCAAAGTGAAAAATGAACGTAATAGGCCTACCTTCGGGGGTGGTAGCTGCTTTGCCCTGTATTAAGGAAGGGTCGAAGAGCAATTTTAAGCAATAAAATTTTAGTGGCATCCTAAGACTGAAAAATTACGCTTATTTTATGAAATAGCGAAACGAAACCGATTACATTATTTTCAAAGTGAAAAATGAATGTAATAGGCCTACCTTTGGGGGTGGTAGCTGATTTGCCCTGTATTTAGGAAGGGTCGAAGAGCAATTTTAAGCAATAAAATTTTAGTGGCATCCTAAGACTGAAAATTTACGCTTATTTTATGAAATAGTGAAACGAAACCGATTACATTATTTTCAAAGTGAAAAATGAATGTAATAGGCCTACCTTTGGGGGTGGTAGCTGATTTGCCCTGTATTTAGGAAGGGTCGAAGAGCAATTTTAAGCAATAAAATTTTAGTGGCATCCTAAGACTGAAAATTTACGCTTATTTTATGAAATAGTGAAACGAAACCGATTACATTATTTTCAAAGTGAAAAATGAATGTCATAGGCCTACCTTTGTGGGTGGTAGCTGCTTTGCCCTGTATTTAGAAAGGGTTGAAGAGCAATTTTAAGCAATAAAATTTTAGTGGCATCCTAAGACCGAAGAATTACGTTTATTTTATGAAATAGTGAAACGATGCCGAGTGCATAAATTTCAAAGGGAGAAGTGAATGTAATAGGCCTACCTTTGGGGGTGGTGGCTGATTTACCCTGTATTTGGGAAGGGTTGAAGAGCAATTTTAGGCAATAAAATTTTAGTGGCATCCTAAGACTGAAAATTTACGCTTATTTTATGAAATAGTGAAACGAAGCCGATTACATTATTTTCAAAGTAAAAAATGAATGTAATAGGCCTACCTTTGGGGGTGATGGCTGATTTTCCCTGTATTTAGGAAAGGTTGAAGAGCAATTATAAGCAAACAAATTTTAGTGGCATCCTAAAACCGAAGAATTACGTTTATTTTATTAAATAGTGAAACGAAGCCGATCACATTATTTTCAAAGTGAAAAATGAATGTAATAGGCCTACCTTTGGGGGTGGTAGCTGATTTGCCCTGTATTTAGAAATGGTTGAAGAGCAATTTTAAGCAATAAAATTTTAGTGGCGTCCTAAGACTGAAAAATTACGCTTATTTTATGAATTAGTGAAACGAAGCCGATCACAATATTTTCAAAGTGAAAAATGAATGTAATAGGCCTAGCTTTGGGGGTGGTGGCTGATTTGCCCTGTATTTGGAAAGGGTTGAAGAGCAATTTTAAGCAATAAAATTTTAGTGGCATCCTAAGACTGAAAATTTAGGCTTATTTTATGAAATAGGGAAACGAAACCGATTACATTATTTTCAAAGTGAAAAATGAACGTAATAGGCCTACCTTCGGGGGTGGTAGCTGCTTTGCCCTGTATTTAAGAAGGTTTGAAGAGCAATTTTAAGCAATAAAATTTTAGTGGCATCCTAAGACTGAAATATTACGCTTATTTTATGAAATAGTGAAACGAAACCGATTACATTATTTTCAAAGTGAAAAATGAATGTAATAGGCCTACCTTTGGGGGTGGTGGCTGATTTGCCCTGTATTTGGGAAGGGTTGAAGAGCAGTTTTAAGCAATAAAATTTTAGTGGCATCCTAAGACTGAAAATTTACGCTTATTTTATGAAATAGTGAAACGAAACCGATTACATTATTTTCAAAGTGAAAAGTGAATGTAATATGCCTACCTTTGGGGTGGTAGCTGATTTGCCCTGTATTTAGGAAGGGTTGAAGAGCAATTTTAAGCAATAAAATTTTAGTGGCATCCTAAGACTGAAATATTACGCTTATTTTATGAAATAGTGAAACGAAACCGATTACATTATTTTCAAAGTGAAAAATGAATGTAATAGGCCTACCTTTGGGGGGTGGTGGCTGATTTGCTCTGTGTTTAGGATGGGTTGAAGAGCAGTTTTAAGCAATAAAATGCAGCCAAGTAACTAATGAAATTCAGTGTGAAAAGTGTTTGCATTTCTATCATAGACAGTGTACATTCTTGGCTGATGATCAACTAGATAATTGCGAGTATATTTGCGAAATATGCCAGGTATAACAAAGATAAAAAGAACACTGTTATTACATGATAATTATGTATCAGATTTTACACATTAGAAAAATGATAAAATTCAATGGAATTAACATAAAAGTAGCAAATATTATCCATTAACCTTCAAGCTGCTACTACTATTTTATGGCTTGTGTGTACATTTGCGACTTAAGTATAAATCAAGCGTCTGTTTACGGTCTAAGATGCCACTACAGTGTTATTACTTAACGTTACTCTCAAACCGTTCCTAAGTCTGGGACGATTTAGTAACTATTCTCATCTATTTTTCACTTTCAAAAAAACTTAATGGAAATCGCTAATATGTGTCGTTAAACAAGGTTAATATTTCAGTCATAAGATGCCACTACAATATAATTGCTTGAATTTACTCTTCAACCAGTCCTAAATATAGGGTAACTACCACCAAAGGTAGGCTCATAACATATTTTTCACTTTACAAATTATATAAGGGGCATTGCTCAAACATGTTATAAAATAAGCATAATTTTTCAGTCTTATGATGCCACTAAAATTTTATTGCTTAAAATTGCTCTTCATCCCTTCCTAAATACAGGGCAAATCAGCCACCACCGCCAAAGGTAGGCCTATTACATTCATTTTTTCCCTTTGAAATTTATGCAATCGGCATCGTTTCACTATATCATAAAATAATCGTAATTCTTCGGTCTTAGGATGCCACTAAAATTTTATTGCTTAAAATTGCTCTTTAACCCTTTCTAAATACAGGGCAAATCAGCAACCACCCCCAAAGGTAGCCCTATTACATTCATTTTTCACTTTGAAAATAATGTAATCGGTTTCGTTTCACTATTTCATAAAATAAGCGTAATTTTTCAGTCTTAGGATGCCACTAACATTTTATTGCTTAAAATTGCTCTTCAACCCTTCCCAAATACAGGGTAAATCAGCCACCACCCCCAAAGGTAGGCCTATTACATTCATTTTTCCCTTTGAAAATAATGTGATCGGCTTCGTTTCACTAATTCATAAAATAAGCGTAATTTTTCAGTCTTCGGATACCACTAAAATGTTATTGCTTAAAATTGTTTTTCGACCCTTCCTAAATACAGGGCAAATCAGCTACCACCCCCAAAGGTAGGCCTATTACATTCATTTTTCACTTTGAAAATAATGTGATCGGATTCGTTTCACTATTTCATAAAATAAACGTAATTCTTCGGTTTTAGGATGCCACTAAAACTTTTTTGCTTAAAATTGCTTTTCAACCTTTCCTAAATACAGGGAAAATCAGCCATAATCCCCAAAGGTAGGCCTATTACATTCATTTTTCACTTTGAAAATAATGTAATCGGTTTCGTTTCACTATTTCATAAAATAAGCCTAAATTTTCAGTCTTAGGATGCCACTAAAATTTTATTGCTTAAAATTGCTCTTCAACCCTTCCCAAATACAGGGTAAATCAGTCACCACCCCCAAAGGTAGGCCTATTACATTTATTTTTCCCTTTGAAAATAATGTGATCGGCTTCGTTTCACTAATTCATAAAATAAGCGTAATTTTTCAGTCTTAGGATGCCACTAAAATTTGATTGCTTAAAATTGCTCTTCAACTCTTCCCAAATACAGGGTAAATCAGTCACCACACCCAACGGTAGGCCTATTACATTCATTTTTCCCTTTGAAAATAATGTGATCGGCTTCGTTTCACTAATTCATAAAATAAGCGTAATTTTTCAGTCTTAGGATGCCACTAAAATTTTATTGCTTTAAATTGCTCTTTAATCCTCCCAAATACATGGTAAATCAGTCACCGTCCCCAAAGGTAGGCCTATTACATTCATTTTTCCCTATGAAAATAATGTGATCGGCTTCGTTTCACTAATTAATAATATAAGCGTAATTTTTCAGTCTTAGGATGCCACTAAAATTTTATTGCTTACAATTGCTCTTCAACCCTTCCGAAATACAGGGCAAAGCAGCTACCACCCCCAAAGGTAGGCCTATTCCGTTCATTTTTCACTTTGAAAATAATGTAATCGGTTTCGTTTCCCTATTTCATAAAATAAGCCTAAATTTTCAGTCTTAGGATGCCACTAAAATTTTATTGCTTAAAATTGCTTTTTAACCCTTCCTAAATATAGGGCAAATCAGCTACCACCCCCAAAGGTAGGCCTATTACATTCATTTTTCACTTTGAAAATATTGTAATCGGTTTCTTTTCACTATTTCATAAAATAAGCGTAATTCTTCAGTCTTAGGATGCCACTAAAATTTTATTGCTTAAAATTGCTCTTCAACCCTTCCTAAATACAGGGTAAATCAGCCACCACCCCCAAAGGTAGGCCTATTACATTCATTTTTCCCTTTGAAATTAATGTGATCGGCTTCGTTTCACTAATTAATAAAATAAGCGTAATTTTTCAGTCTTAGGATGCCACTAGAATTTTATTGCTTAAAATTGCTCTTCAACCCTTCCCAAATACAGGGTAAATCAGCCACCACCCCCCAAAGGTAGGCCTATTACATTCATTTTCCCCTTGGAAAATAATGTGGTCGGCTTCGTTTCACTAATTCATAAAATGAGCGTAATTTTTCAGTCTTAGGATGCCACTAAAATTTTATTGCTTAAAATTGTTCTTCAACCCTTCCCAAATACAGAGTAAATCAGCCACCGCCCCCAAAGGTAGGCCTATTACATTCATTTTTCCCTTTGAAATTTATGCAATCGTCATCGTTTCACTCTTTCATAAAATAAACGTAATTCTTCGGTTTTAGGATGCCACTAAAACTTGTTTGCTTAAAATTGCTCTTCAACCTTTCCTAAATACAGGGAAAATCAGCCATCACCCCGAAAGGTAGGCCTATTACATTCATTTTTCACTTTGAAAATAATGTAATCGGCTTCGTTTCACTATTTCATAAAATAAGCGTAAATTTTCAGTCTTAGGATGCCACTAAAATTTTATTGCTTAAAATTGCTCTTCAACCCTTTCCAAATACAGGGTAAATCAGCCACCACCCCTAAAGGTAGGCCTATTACATTCATTTTTCCCTTTGAAATTTATGCAATCGGCATCGTTTCACTATTTCATAAAATAAACGTAATTCTTCGGTCTTAGTATGCCACTAAAATTTTATTGCTTAAAATTGCTTTTCAACCCTTCCCAAATACAGGGCAAATCAGCTACCACCCCCAAAGGTAGGCCTATTACATTCATTTTTCACTTTGAAAATAATGTAATCGGTTTCGTTTCACTATTTCATAAAATAAGCGTAATTTTTCAGTCTTAGGATGCCACTAAAATTTTATTGCTTAAAATTGCTCTTCAACCCTTCCTAAATACAGGGCAAAGCAGCTACCACCCCCGAAGGTAGGCCTATTACGTTCATTTTTCACTTTGAAAATAATGTAATCGGTTTCGTTTCCCTTTTTCATAAAATAAGCCTAAATTTTCAGTCTTAGGATGCCACTAAAATTTTATTGCTTAAAATTGCTCTTCAACCCTTTCTAAATACAGGGAAAATCAGCTACCACCCCTAAAGGGAGGCCTATTACATTCATTTTTCACTTTGAAAATATTGTAATCGGTTTCGTTTCACTATTTCATCAAATAAGCGTAATTATTCAGTCTTAGGATGCCACTAAAATTTTATTGCTTAAAATTGCTCTTCAACCCTTCCTAAATACAGGGAAAATCAGCTACCACCCCCAAAGGTAGGCCTATTAGATTCATTTTTCACTTTGAAAATAATGTAATCGGTTTCGTTTCCCTATTTCATAAAATAAGCCTAAATTTTCAGTCTTAGGATGCCACTAAAATGTTATTGCTTAAAATTGCTCTTCAACCCTTCCTAAATACAGGGCAAATCAGCTACCACTTCCAAAGGTAGGCCTATTACATTCATTTTTCACTTTGAAAATAATGTAATCGGTTTCGTTTCACTATTTCATAAAATAAGCGTAATTTTTCAGTCTTAGGATGCCACTAAAATTTTATTGCTTAAAATTGCTCTTCAACCTTTCCTAAATACAGGGTAAATCAGCCACTACCCCCAAAGGTAGGCCTATTACATTCATTTTTCCCTTTGAAATTTATGCAATCGGCATCGTTTCACTATTTCATAAAATAAACGTAATTCTTCGGTTTTAGGATGCCACTAAAATTTTTTTGCTCAAAATTGCTCTTCAACCTTTCCTTAATACAGGGAAAATTAGCCACCACCCCCAAAGGTAGGTCTATTACATTCATTTTTCACTTTGAAAATAATGAAATCGGCATCGTTTCACTATTTCATAAAATAAACGTAATTTTTCAGTCTTAGGTTGCCACTAAAATGTTATTGCTTAAAATTGCTCTTCAACCCTTCCTAAATAAAGGGCAAATCAGCCACCACCCCCAAAGGTAGGCCTAATACATTTATTTTTTACTTTGAAAATAATGTAATCGGCATCGCTCAACTATGTTATAATATAATCATATTTTTTCAGTATTAAGCCACTAAAATTTGATTGCTTAAAATTGCTTTTCAACTCTTCCTATGTAAAGGACAATTCAGTAACAACCCCCAAAGTTAGGCCTAAGACAGAGGTTTTTCGTTTTATAATAGCCTGAGATCGCTTGATCAAATATCAATACAAGTTTCACTTTTTACATCGAAAGTGCTAATGAAAAGTCTTAAATAGTAAATATGTACTCCTATTACACAATGCAATTCAATGGTTAGCGCTATGTATGAGTAAAATATCGGTTTTTGCAATTTATAAATTTAATAGGGTTACCACCATTTATGGCTGAAAAATTTATGGCTAACTTCTCATCGGTTCTGAATCGAACTGTTTTATGTTGTTTAGTGAAATAGCACGTGGATTTGGTTTTCTCGAAGATAAAATCGTCACTATTGTGAATAAATAGCAACAAGTTTTGAAATCTCATTTGTTTAGCATCCCTGTTAAACTAGATTTTTAGGGTAACTCTTGGTTTTCAACGACTGGTTTTAATTGTAAAGTAAACTCGACCAATTATTTTCATTTAGCTGCACAGCTAATGTAGATCTTTCTGCACACATAAATTTGATTTTCTAGACGCCTATTCTGGATTCACATTCGTCTGATTATCGATGATTTTTCTTATTAAACTGACGCAATTTTTGTAAGATTTGACAATATTATATAGGTATAAATGAAATTGCCAATTCTGCAACCAAGAATTGGCAATTTCATTTATACATATGTTTGAACGGTAACGTGACCGCCAGTCTAAGGTGTCAAGTTATTAAGAGGGAATGGCAAAGCTATACTGATGAGAGATAAATTTCGAAACGCGTATTAGCTCGGGAAATAGTTGTTTCAATGAGTGTTTGATATAGTCGTTGTAAGACTAATTTGTTGTAGATTGCGAAAAGAATCGCACTTTTAATATTTTATAGAGTAAAATGACGTAAAATTGCGTCTTTTTACTCTACACAGCAAGGGTCTGCAACGCAACAGCGGGGTGCTCGCGAAGCAATTTTAAAGTGCCCGCCGTTTAAATATCTAAATTCTATTTTTTTTTCACTTTCCCCTATATGCAAAACAAAGCAAAAGTATTGTTTTCGCGAAAAATTTCAAATCAAAAATTTTAGTGGACATGTCTACTAAGTTGATTAAGAATTTTTGAAAAATGTCTGTAATTCTGTTATTTTGTTCTTCTGTAATTCTGTCGCCACAATAAGGTCTAAACCGATTGAGCTGTTAAGATGACACTATAAACTCAAACATTATATTACAATAGAAGTATCCGATCAACTTTTGGTGAAAATGCGGAAACCGGAAGCGGTAGTTTACACTTAGCATTTTTTTTTAATTTAATATTGATCATACAAAAAAAAATCTTGTTTGGAAAAGTTGTACATAATCGAAAAAATTAGCATTTATTGCGTGTTCACTTTATGTCGTAGCTCTTTCAGTTATTTTATTAAAATTGTTTTAAAAATGAGAACTTTTCGAAATAATTAATTTGAATAAGAGAGCTATTGCTATTTAATGTTAGTTTAACCTAGTCATGATTAATATTTTGTGGAAAACTAAAAACATAAGTGAGGTTTACGAACAAAGTTTAACAGAAATAAGAAATATTTGTTTAAAAATAATGTAGGTGAAAGCTATTGATTTAAAGTATCTAACATGGGGGAAAGTTCTACGATAGATATATCAATTTTATGTTAAATTTCATTAGGTACATGAAAAAATGCAATTACTTAACACCATTGTGCATGGGCTTAGCCAGGATTTTAACTAGAGATTGAAAAAAACAAATAAATACTTATTTTTCAAGTATTGTGATCTACACGCATAATAACAGATAAAGTATGTCTTTGAACATTACAATACGTAAACGGCATCCTATTTTGAGTGGGACAGTATGGGTAACTCTGTTATTATTATTGATAGAGATTCGGTTAAATGGGCAAAGTTGTGTAGTTTTGTGTGCTTATTCAGATTCCACTAAGAGATATTTTAAAAATTAAAAAATGTTAAAGTTATTGTGAAAAAACTGAAAATGGCGATTTCTGAAACACGTCCATATCTACCTTATTAGTGGGTATTTTTGAAATCTGTAAAAACTTTGCCAAAGTAAATGTTGTGACGCATCAGATTGTGATCAATTCTAATTTATCTGGCGATTAGTTTTTGTTTTATAAATATGAACTTTTCTTTTTCAAATGTGAACATATGGTGATATGCATATCATTGAATTGTATTTTCGATGCTGATTTCAATATGCAGTTTTTTTATTTATTTGTTTGTGGTATGTAACCAGGGAAACAAACACTTTATTTAATCAAAAAGAGCATTTGCCAAAACAAATTACAACCAATCGATATTAATATTTGTTCAAATAATGAATCATATGTATTTTAGCGCTATTTTTCTTAGATTCCTTAGAACAGCGGGCAGTCCCTAGTGTGACAAGATTTTTAAAAACAACGGAAATTGACTAAAACCGACATAATTTTGAAAAATCGCGAATAGCGTCAACATTTAGGAATTTCCCGAAAAAAACAAGGATTTGACAAATTGACGAAAGTCTTGAAAATTCATTCATGAAATGTATAGTTTTTTAAAAATAACGAAAATCTAAGAAATTCGTGATTTTTCATAATTAACAAAAATCTAGGAAGTTTATGAAAATCGTTTAACAATTTTAAAGTTACCGGAAATCTTTGAAACTTCACGAAAAGCACTAAGATTTTAAAAATCGAAGAAATTCACAAAAAAAAAACCGTCATGATATTCATAATTAAAAAGAAAATGTGAAAGACGTCCAAATTATCAATTATTTTAGAAATTCACGTGTTAAAGAATTTATGACATTCCATTAATTAATGAAAATATTGAAAAATATCCCGATGTTTGAAATTTACGTAAATCTCTTAATTTCATGGAAATCTTTCTATCATGAAATGTATCAACGTTTTTAGAATCAACATTGTATAACCCAGAAAATTTACGAAAACTACTAAAATCTAAGAAATTTAAAAATCTTACAAAATTCTCAAAATATTAAAAATCTCATAATAATTTTAAATTTTATAAATCGTGAAAAATCTTAAAATATTAAAACTTTAGTGAAAATTTAGGAAATTCAGGAAAACTCAAGATTTCAAAATTTAAATTTTACTTAGATCAGTGTTTTATACGAGTGGCGCATGAAGTAAAATTTCGAGTTGAGAAAAGCCCGAATTCTTGGGGCTTTTCTCAACTCAACATTTTACTTCATTAGTCTGGGAGTGGAAGACATTGGACGATTATCAATATTTTATTTTGTTTATTTCTGTTTTGTAAAATGATGAATATTAAGAAAGCAAATGAAATTTGTAAAAAACGAAAAAAGTGATGACTTTTTCCATTTAAAATTAAAATCATCAAATTTTAGAACAATAGATGAAAAGTTAAGTATTTACGAAAAGAGTCGACATTTTGAAAAGTGACGAAAATCTTGAGATTTCATAAAAAAACGTCGACTTTAACAATTAACAAAAACTATGAATATTCATTTTTTTTCAATTTAACGACAATCTTAGAAAATTCATAAAAGTTGTGAACATGGTGACAATTATTAAACATTTTTTAAATTCACGAAAGGTGCAGAAATGTTCGTAGATTAACCTTGCAAATTTAACTAAAGCGTCAAAACTTAATTATTACTTTTAACTTATTTTAGACTAAGCATTATGTATATATTTTAAATGGATATCCGTAAATAAACAATAAATGAATAAATAAACAATAAATATTTTCTTAAAAACTGACGAAAATCTAGAAAATTTATGAAAAGTTCCAACGTTTAAGAAATTAAGGAAATCTGTCAGAATTTTCAATATTAACGGAATAATATCAAGATTTTAAAAACTAACAAAAATCTTGAAAATTTAAAGAAATCTTGGAAATTCAGGAATAGTGCTAAGATTATATGTGAATAGAAAGATTAATATTTTAAAATTAATCTAATCTTGGCAATTCTCCAAAAGAATTGACATTTTTAAAACTAACGATAATCTAAGAAATTTATTAAATATCGAGAAAAATCTTTTAAAAATTCATGAAAAGTATCAATATTTTCAAAATTAACGGAAATCTGAGAAACGGAATTATCAAGATTTTAGAAATCTTGGAAATTCATGAATAATTTCAAGATTTTAAAAATTGATAAATATTCATTTAAAAAAAATCATCGACATATTGATTAACATTTTATGTATTGAAAATCTTAAGAAAATCTCGAAATATTGAAAATCTCATGAAAGATTTATAAATTGACAAAAATCTTGAAATATCGAAAATCCGACGATAATTAATAATTATTAATTTTATAAATTTATAAAAATCTCAAAATATCGACAATTATACGCAAATTTCAAAATGTTGAAAATCTAATTAATTAATCGACAAAAATCGAAATATTGATCTCGTGAAAAATGAAATTATCACAAAATCGACAAATATCACAAAATTTCAAAAATCTCATTAAAATTGTATAAATCGATAAAAAGAGTGTTTTCCACTTCGAGTAAGCATGAAGTAAAATTTCGAGTTTAGAAAAGCCCCGTGTAGAAAATTTTAATTTTCACGGGGCTCTTCTAAACTTATAATTTTACTTCATGCACCACGCGTATAAAACATTGAAACATTATTATTATTATTTTGTAAAAGGTGAATATTTATAATTTCATAATCGGTATTGAATTATTCTTGACAGTATTATCAATTTTATATCATGCCTTTAAAAAATTATTTACCCCATTAAATAATTGTAAATATTAAATCTTAAATATCTGGTATCGAAAATTATCGATATTTTAAATATCGGTACTTTTCACTACGATATTTTACCGTATCGATATTTGGCTATACGATATAATCGATACCCAATATCGATTTTTTTTAGGATCGGAACATCCCTACGCCACACATCAATTCTCCATTGTGGTGAAGAAGAAATAAAATATTTTACACTGACTCAAGATTTGTTTTTAACGTATTTTTAAAAACACTTCAAAAAACGCAGTAAAAACAATAAAATCCTCTTAAACGCTCATGCAATAGTCATCGCTTTACGCGAACATTGGCCCCTCTCTGTCTGGTTATGTTGGTGCCCCGTTTCTCTCTTTACGTCCGATCTATTAGTTAGTAGATCATTAATTGAGTCCATTTTAATTCATTCAAATAAGTTTTCCTTAATAGCAAGTTATTGTCAACATTTGTGAAGAAATAACGAGTGCAAGAATAAAATTATTAAAAAAATAAGAATACTAAACTTAATTATAACAAATTTTAAATAAAAAATATATCTTTTATAATTTCACAAATAGCAGAACTTTAAAAAATGTACTAATCATCAGAGCTGGCACGAATCCTCGTTAAAAGGATTCGAATCACGAATCCGAATCACGCAATATGATTCGAATCACGAATACTCGAATAAAGGATTCGTAAGAGATAAATATGATTCGAATCAAAGATTCGAATCCTGTTTTTTCAAATCATGAATACAAATCGTTTAGGAATAAATTTGATTTTATTATATTTTTACAACCATTAACATATAAATATCGTTATCAGTTGTTTTAACAAAAATATTCAAAACCTAATTATTTATTATTAACACTGAACACCGTTGATAACAGACTAAATATTTGCGTTACTCTGATTAAAGATGTATTTGTGTGTTTTTAAACGACACTTCAAATCAGTGGTTTATACGCGTGGCGCATGAAGTAAAATTTCGAGTTTAGAAAAGCCCCGTGAACATTTGTCGAGGGTCGCTGCGCGACCCGAGACAAAATTTCTACGCGGGGCTTTTCTAAACTCGAAATTTTACTTCATGCTTAGTCTGGGAGTGGACACTCGTTACTTTAAAATATGTCACAACTGTTAAAGAATATATCGTCGGATACCCGTCTTTAGGGGTGATATGTAAGCAAATTATGGGTCCTAGGAGTTGCCAAATAAGTGAGTTACTTAACTGTTTCCAAGGCACTCTTAGAAAAACCAAAAGATTAAAATTTTAAATATAAAATGTACAATAAACTATAAGTGTGATACATCAATAAATTCAGTAAATCAAAAATGGCGCCCATAAGAAAAAAAAAGTTAGCTATGGTCCCTTGGTAAATGTTATAGTTATCTTAAAATAAAATATATTACTAGATTTATCGTTAAAAAGTGCGTATAATGTCAAAGTTGTAAATGTCTGGATTCAATAGTTTTTGAATAAAAAAATAAAAACGAATTTTCAAAAAATCGTTTTTTGACAATATCTCATTAACGAAAGAAGATATTTCAAACTTGTTTTTGGATTATTATTTTGCCCTAAATTACGCAACTTTGCCCCAATTTAACCGACTCTCTATCTCTTTAAATAACCGAGATCCCCATACATTCTGTTGAAATACGGACACCTTGTATAATAATAATAACAATAATAATATAACATTTATTGTATTGTTAGTTCCTAAATATTTTACATTGTTCACCATATATTTACGAATATATTAAAAAATAAATACTTATTTCAGTAATTTAATATTAATTATACCATCAAATGTCTAAAAGTCTTGTGTTAAAAATCACAAGAAATCATTAGATGTTTTTTATTAAACGAATTTCACAATGGCTTTCGACGTCTAAGTCAAAAAATGTTTGAAACAAAAGTTGTAGCCAACGAAAAAACAAACCTCTTTTACCTAAACACTTTTCACCTTAGCTCTTTTGTTTTTGTTCAATAAACCGAGAAAGATTTTTTTTTAAATAAATACACAACTTTATGACAACTTTATGATAATTCAAAAATTTACGAACGAGTGTCTTCCACTCCCAGACTAAGCATGAAGTAAAATTTCGAGTTTAGAAAAGCCCCGCGTAGAAAATTTGTCGAGGGTCGCGCAGCGACCCGAGACAAATTTTCACGGGGCTTTTCTAAACTCGAAATTTTACTTCATGCGCCACGCGTATAAAACATTGATTTAACGAGAAATTCAAAAACATACAAAACAACTTTTTCATGTTAATCCTTACGGTTAATTAAAATTATTTTTGACGATTCGAATCCTTTTGTAACTATTCGAATCCATTTGTAAGTATTCGAATCCTTTTATAAATATTCGAATCCTTTTATGAGGATTCGAATCCTTTTATGAGGGTTCGAATTCTTTCATGAGGATTTGAATCCTTTTATGAGGATTCGAATCCTTTTATGAGGATTCGAATCACCCGCATTTGGATTCGAATACGAATTCTTTTAAAAACGTGTAACGAATCCGGATCACGAATCCAGTTTAACCAAAGTATTCGAATGCCTCGTTTGAATCCTCTAAAAGGATTCGAATCCAGGATTCGAATCCTGAATGATTCGAATCCTGCCCAGCTCTGCTAATCATAATGGATTACAATCAAATATGTTTTAAAGAACTCGTACAACATTTTGTTTATTCATGAATTTCTAAGAATGACCAACTAGACCATTTTTGAACTAGTGATTATCCAATAAATTAAATTATAATAAATATAAAGCCAGAAAGGTACCTGTTTTAATGAAATCTAAATGAGAGCTGAAAAGTGATACAGCATTTATCTCCGATTGTAGCCCTACAAAAAAAAAGCTACTCGTATTATGTATGTGTTTCAGTTTGTATAAATTACATGTGCGGGCGCCTCTTCAGACTTAATTATTACTGTCCCAACCAGATAAAGTCATCAAAAGACGAACTTGTAAAATTATTCCGACTGAGTTATTATTAAAACCAAATAAAAACCGAAACCATTCCGGGCCTAGAGCGAACCGGAGAAGAGATTTGTAATGTAAATCTCTAGGAACGAAAAAAAAAAGCGGTTTATAAATTATGGATTCGCCGCGGTTGGTAATAATAGTGGATAAATTGTTTGTTTTACTGATAATCATCTTTTGGATCTTCTTAGATATGAGATGAATAGGATGTGGGAGGATTCGGCGATTAAATTAATTAGTATTCATAAAGTGAGAGTCTTAATCTCGTATACTTTTCCTTTCTTATTCGGGAACAATCAGAAATAAGGCGAAATCGCTGAAAATTACTTAATTGGCTGTAATTTGGTTGGTGCAATAAAAAAGGGTAAAAAGGATGCTGGGGAGTGCGCGCTGCGCTCACTGCTTAGTTGTTGCAATTTGTGTCCTTTTTTTTCTGTTTGGATGAAATTTTGCAAAGCCCGGTACGGCACGCTGCATAATTTACGGATGCACGCGATCGCCGACGGTGATCGGTCGAAGAACCGAAAATTAGCCGAAAACGAGATAATGCCGAAAGTTAATGATTACGCTCCCACGCAAACGGTTAATTGTGGGTTTCGGGCGGATATTCCATTTAAAAAGGGCAATCAAAGTTTCTGTTTTGTAATTCTTTATGAATGAAATTTTAGGGAAAAAAATACTAAAGAGATTTTGTGAGAATATTTCTTGCTGAGGCTGAGATTTGCTACAAATAATTCAAATAGTCGAATATTCAAATATGAATAATTCAGTGAGTAAATTATTGAAATATTAAAATATTTGGAGATATATGTTTTTTTTACATCAGGAAATTACGTTGCAGTATATAATACCCTAGTTGAAATTAAACATTTTACTTCATTCGCCGGTCATGTAAACACTTAAATATTATGAAGTTCGAAAACACATACATTAATTAAATTTGGCAAAATGAACAAAAATAATAAAACAGCTATTTCTGCCACTTTTGACAGGTATATCACTATGTAATAGTACATTCTGTAACGAGGTCAGAAGGAAAAAAAATGATACGAGCGGAAGATTCCTAACGCGAGCGCCAGTGAGGGTAAGGAACCACAGGTATCAAATTTTTATTCTAAGCGAGTAATAGACTATATTTTGTCCACGACCAGAAAGTATGAACCAATAAAAATTAATAAAATCTTAGCAAATCAAGGTATTCATTGAAACATTTGTATGACATTGTATTAATATTTATAAACTACGATATATATCATATTTATAAATATTAATATATTTATGGAATGCACAAAACCTTTAAATTTATAAAGCACTAAAATATTGTGAAATTTATGTTTATTCGAACTTCACTTGAAGTCTGTGTTTTATTCGCGTGGCGCATGAAGTAAAATTTCGAGTTTAGAAAAGCCGAGAAAATTTGTCGAGGGTCGCTGCGCGACCCTCGACAAATTCTCACGGGGCTTTTCTAAACTCGAAATTTTACTTCATGCTTAGTCTGGGAGTGGAAAACACTCGTTTAAAACTCCAAATTGAACCCTTTTAAAAAAAATGAATGTTGGAAAATTTACAGCTTGTGCATATGTTTATCTAAAAAAAAAAAATCACTGTACACAGGGAGTTTTCCTTTTAGGTATCCATATTCGATGTCTTTCTAGAAGAATGCAATTTGAAGCTTTAAACGAGTGTTTTCCACTCCCAGATTAAGCATGAAGTAAAATTTCGAGTTTAGAAAAGCCTGAAAATTTTAATTGATCGCGTAGCGAAGCGAAGCGATCAATCCAAATTTTCAGGCTTTTCTTAACTCGAAATTTTACTTCATGCGCCACGCGCACAAAACACTAATTTAAAGTGAAGTTCAAAATATAGTACATAATTCATATGTGAATCATGTTTAAATATTTTTCAGCATATGCGCAGGGAAATCTGTACGGAAAAGAAAAATACGGAACAGAAAAATTCCTGAACTCTTAAAAATGTCAAAAAAGCCAAAACAAGTCTTTAACATTTCTGAATAAAAAATGAAATATCAAAAAAACTTTATTTTGCAAAAGAAAATCTGTGATGCGGCCCTTGAAACATATTAAGTGTTAATTTTGGCCCACGAAGCAATTTGGGTTGGCCAGCACTGATGTAATAATATAATATATAATCTTTATTCATAAATAACATACACATAAACAAAAGGTTGCATATTACAGAGAATAACGTCAGATAACTAGAATACTAAGCTACAATTTTATTATAATTCATTAATATTGTAGACTTCTTTGTCCACCAGATAAGTAAGTAATTCCTGCTTAAAACGTTTCAATGTTTTAATATTCTGTATATATTGTGGCATTTTGTTGTAAAATTTAAGTCCGTTATATATGGGAGATTTTTCTGAGAGGGTTAGCCTGTGTACAGGATAAGCATACAACTTGTTATTCCTCGTGTTATAATTGTGGTTAGTTATATAGGCTTGAAATGTTGGCTTGTATTTAAAATTATATATTAAAATTTCGTAAATATATAGCCCTGGTTTTGTTAATATACCCAATCTTTTAAATTGACTTTTACAGGTTTCATTGTATTTCAATCCCAATAATATTCGAACAGCACGTTTCTGCGTAATAAATAAATTATTCGCCATGGTACTATTTCCATAAAAAATAATACCATACCTCATAATTGACTCAATGTTGGATTTATAAACCATATAAAGTGCTTTAAAGTTAACCAATGGTTTAAGTACTCTCATTGCAAAACACAACGAGTTTAAGTATAAATGAAATTGCCAATTCTTGGTTGCAGAATACTTCAAACATTAAAAGTGCGATTCTTTTCGCAATCTACAACAAGTTAGTCTTACAAAGACTATATCAAACACTCATTGAAACAACTACTTCCCGGGCTAATACCCCGACGGACATTGAATTATACAACAAGTGTTTGCTGTTACATACAGTAACCTACTGCAAATGTAACAATTTGTATCAAATTATTCAGGCCATCTATAGACGCGTTTCGAGATTTATCTCTCATCAGTATAGCTTTGCCATTCCCTCTAAACAATTTGACACCTTAGACTGGCGGTCACGTTACCGTTCAAACATCTATAGATGGCCTGAATAATTTGACACAAATTGTTACATTTGCAGTAGGTTACTATATGTAACAGCAAACACTTGTTGTATAATTCAGTCCGTCGGGGTATTAGCCCGGGAAGTAGTTGTTTCAATGAGTGTTTGATATAGTCTTTGTAAGACTAACTTGTTGTAGATTGCGAAAAGAATCGCACTTTTAACAACGAGTTTAGTTTGGAATTTAATTCCACGCAATGACCTTTCCAATTTACTTCACTGTCCATGATAATTCCGAGTACTCTACAGCTAGAATCTAGCGAAAGATCAAAAGTTCTAAGATTTAATCGACTTAGTTTTATATTATTTGCATAATTTGTAATTTCAGGGAAAGTATTATCAAATTCTATAGAAGATTCACTCGGTTTTTTATTCATTATTTTACTTAAATTAAAACTTGTTTGAAAATAATTATTACGACGTCGGCATTTACATCTGACAGATTTGAAATTCACTGACAGTGACAGTTTTGAAATGCAAGGTAATCTATGTTGTTTAGTTTGATTACGGAATATTCATTCTGTATCTTGTTATAGAATGAAAATACATGCAAAATACATAAGAACCAAGTGTTTCAGAATAAATATTCTAACTCAAGGTTGAGAATTTTTACATTTTATTATTAATTATGATTTCGGAATTATTTCATTCACTAATGGTCGCGGAAAAACAAAATGTAGACGTATTTGCAATAAGTAAAACAATATCGAAGATGATTATAACTATTCTGTTATTGATACATTTCATATTACCCTATAGCAGATACAGTGGGGTCTAAGAGACACTAGCAAATATTTAAACACATGTAACATTCCCATTCTTTAAATTATTGCATTGACCTTCTATCTACTTTCAAATGCGTCTACTTTTAGTCAGTGTTGTTATGTTTAAAATATTTTGTTTTAAAACAGTGTTTAAAACACAAAACAGTGTTTTAAACATGTTTAAAAACAGCCGACGTGTTTTAAACGGTTTTATTTTAAACATGTTCTAAATGTTAAACTCGTTTAAAACATATTTTAGATGTTAAATTTGTTTAAAACGCTCCTATTTTATTATCGTAAATTTGATTAACTATATTTTATACTAAGGTTGGAATATCGATATTTTGGTGCAAAATAATCGATATTTGTATCGATCTTTAATTTTCCGATAGATCGCTAGTATCGATACAATATGGTCGTTATCATTACATACGATACTAATATTAAACACCATCTATAGTATTAAGAAAGAAATAAAAAAAATATTCAAGTTAAAACTTGCAGAAAAGTAAAAGTAAAAATTATACAAGAGTTTATTTCTTTTAAGTATACTTACACATAAAGCAAATTAATCAAATTTTGAAAAAAAAAATGATAAGCAGTATATTTTAAACTTCATATGAAATCAATGCTTTATACGCGTGGCGCATGACGCCAGATTTGCCAGAGGGCGACTCGCTTCGCTCGCGCGCCCCGGCAAATGAAAATTTTCAGGCTTTTCTAAACTCGAAATTTTACTTCATGTTTAATCTGGGAGTGGAAAACACTCGTTAGAAGCTTGGACGCGTTGTACGACTTGATTCATGCGTGTTCTAGACAAACATGAAAATAGAAATTTCGAAAATCACATACAATAATGATTAGTTCAGGCAGAAACATTAATTTTATGCACCTGTATTTGAATGTTTTCTCTTAAAAATTATATATTTAATTTCAATGCCAGATTTTTATATTATTAACAATGATTGTAAAGCTATAGTGTCCCACCAAAACCGTACAACAGGAATATACGGAGTTATATTTATTGTCTTATAATGAGATATAATTAATGTCTTATAATGAGTGTGCTCTTTTTAATAAAGCTCATGCGACTTTCGGTTATACCAAAAGTCGACGCCAACTTAGTTATTTTAAATAGAATGCAGTATTTTTTATTGCGAATTTGTATTCTTCGTGAAATACCGTTAATAGAATCAGTGAGCAATATAACCTCCAAATTTAATCGTTTCAGAGTTATTTAAAATTTGTTTAAGTGTGCAGTGGGTTTACGTGATTCACTTCAAAAATTCGCATTCCTGAACAAAAGAAAACCGAATCGACGCAATGTTGGCTGTGAAAAGCTGTTACCCAAACGTATCCAATGATGATTTTTTTGGAAAAATAAAATAAAGCATGTTGAAAATTTTATACTGCATTTTGAACAACTTTAAACTGTTGGATCTTGATTTTTGTGAATGGAACGCCCTGAATATTTGTACATATTCCGACGCAGAATTCAATTCTGCATTGCATTGGTCTTTACTGGAATTCCTTATGGCTATCTTCGTTTGTTTTCGAGATATTTTCATTTAAATTAAAGAAGTGAAATAATAAAAGGGTTTCGAAATTCAAACTTTAAACCATTAAATCTCGGTTGTTTTTAATAAAACATCTTGAATTTTTGTACAAATTATGACACAGAATTCAATTCTATACTTATCTTCTATTGTTTTTAAGATATTTTCATATAAAAACTGTGTTTATTGATGCATTGATAAAATATTAAGAAATAAATGGAATTTACCGAATTTAACACATTCATTCAAGAAAGATCAGTCTTTGTTTCGCCGAAAAAACAATATCGAGTTTCTAAATACAAAATTACAGAATGCAAATTGTTTATTGTTTATTGAATTTTAAACTGAAATACGTGAAAGTTGTTTTTTTTCAATATCACAAGTACGAAAATCATAAAAATGGAACAAAAAAAAAACTTCAGGCATATTACTAAAAATTTCGGATTTCTAAGCACAAATAAATTGAAAAAAGCGCTTTATAAAGCACTAATTTATGAAAAAGAGCATTATTTCAAGCAAATAAAAAACATTATTTTAAGCCAAAAAGTATTGTTTTAGGTATATATATATATATATACAGTGTGTTTATACTTAAGTGCGCACCATTGCTAACTTTGTTATTATTTAAGCTACAGAATCGGTTAAATGAGCAAAATAGTAGGAAATTTAATAACAATCACAATGATCAAATTAGCAGAATAATTGAACGTCTTTTTTAAGATATTCAGAAAATAAACATTTTTTGTTAAATGTAACACCCTGTAAATGTTATTACCGATCGATTGAGAAGATCATCATTACAAATAAATCATAAATAAGAAAGTTATTCACACATTAGTGTTTTATTTAATAAAACCAAGAATCCCTGAAAATATTCAAAATTTCATAACGTGCGTTGTTATACAACGATGAAAATCACTTTAAGTACAAATTTTAATAGGACCCTTTACACGTACACTCTTTTGTCGACGATTGAACGGCGTGGCGCGCCGGCTAAAAGATACTTTCAACCTCGCTTTTGCTTCGAGGATTGAACGCCGTTCAGGAGTGTCGTTTAATCCTGGACGAAAGAGTGGAACGAAATTAAGCGCCCCGGTTTTGCGTCGACGCGATCGTCGACTCTTGCGTGGAGTGTGGCGTTTCCATCATGTTGCCGCACTCCACTTTTTCCTCGACTCTTTCGTCGTATCTTTCTCGACGCAAAATTTGCCTTTACTCGTATACTTTTGCGTCGCCTTCCGGCGTGCACCGTTCAATCGTCGACGAAAGGCGACGACACGAAAATATCTAAAATCTTCCGGTTTCTATCTCTTTCCTAAAATGTTAGAGGGTAAGGGGAAAGAGACCGAGCACTCAGGGGGTAATCCATTATGAACACCTACCGCATTTTTTTATGTCAATGTCAACCCGATATTAGCAGGTAGTAAGAAGTCCATTTGTTTTCAGCCGGCGCGTAACGTTATCTTTTGGTTGACTTGGGGTGGTTTTGATAGGAATATTTATTTGATATTTATGAAATTATTTAAAATGTAATAATAATTATTACGACATTTGTAAAATAAAGTCGAAATTATGTCTACGTGTACAATTTTAGGTCAATAGAATTTTTAAAAACGTATCTGACGTTTACATCTCGGTAAATATTGATCATTAAATCTATACGTTATATATTTTAACTTTACTGTAAATCAGTGGTTTATACGAATGGCACATGAAGTAAAATTTCGAGTTTAGAAAAGCCCCGTGAAAATTTGTAAAAAATTTTCTACACGGGGCTTTTCTAAACTCGAAATTTTACTTCATGCTTAGTCTGGGAGTGGACAACACTCGTTCTTAGAAGTTTCAAATCGAAGGATCACTCTACTAAGTTTACTAAGTTTATTACCATTTTCCAAAGGTTACAGCTCGAAGGCCAATCATGGTCTTCGGAGACCGAAGGACTACAGGGAATCGAAGTTTTTTTACAAGAAAACAACGAAAATCTGAAGATTTACAGCATGGATAGGAAAGAACACATCTAATTTTGAAAAAATATCGAAGTTGGGTTTGTTTTCAGTGCATTTTTAACTTTACTTTAAATCAGTGTTTTATACGCGTGGCGCATGAAGTAAAATTTCGAGTTTAGAAAAGCCCCGTGAAAATTTGTCTCGGGTCGCTGCGCGACCCTCGACAAATTTTCTACGCGGGGCTTTTCTAAACTCGAAATTTTACTTCATGCTTAGTCTGGGAGTGGAAGACACTCGTTAGTTTAAAATACATCACAATTGGTAAAATATGTGTCGTTGGATGCCCGTCTTCAGGGGTGATATGTAAGCAAATAATGGGTCTTAGGAGTGGTCAAATAAGTGAGTTACTCAACTGTTTCCAATGCACTCTTTACGAAAACAAAAGATTAACATTGTACATATAAAATGTACAAGGTGAGAAACTCGATGTCTCAGCTCTACTAAAAGAGAAGGAAAACCGATAGAAAAAATCTGAAAAGAGGTTCATAAATGGGAATAAGTAAGGTTCATTTTAATACAAAATTGCATATATTTCTAAATTTTGAAAGTGAAGTAATGATGTCATCGAATATTTTTCCCCAGAAACATACCTATATTTTTGGATATTTTAAAAGAGCTAATTTTTCTGAACTTTGTAGAGAAAAAAGTTTGCTATCTTCTTTCGTTAAAAAATTAATAGCAAACTTAAAAAAAAGTATTATCAAAAATACCAAATTGTCACGACTTCAACAAGTAGCTTTTGGAAGCAAATAACAAAGCCGCATCTGTCAAAAATTAAACTAATGGTTGACAAATATAGTTTTAGTATAAATGAAATTGCCAATTCTTGGTTGCAGAATACTTCAAACATTAAAAGTGCGATTCTTTTCTCAATCTACAACAAATTAGTTTTACAAAGACTATATCAAACACTCATTGAAACAACTACTTCCCGGGCTAATACCCCGACGGACATTGAATTATACAACAAGTGTTTGCTGTTACATACAGTAACCTACTGCAAATGTAACAATTTGGGTAAAATTATTCAGGTTATCTATAGACGCGTTTCGAGATTTATCTCTCCTCAGTATAGCTTTGCCATTCCCTCTAAACAATTTGACACCTTAGACTGAACGGTAACGTGACCGCCAGTCTAAGGTGTCAAATTGTTTAGAGGGAATGGCAAAGCTATACTGAGGAGAGATAAATCTCGAAACGCGTCAGTAGGTTACTGTATGTAACAGCAAACACTCGTTGTATAATTCAATGTCCGTCGGGGTATTAGCCCGGGACGTAGTTGTTTCAATGAGTGTTTGATATAGTCTTTGTAAAACTAACTTGTTGTAGATTGCGAAAAGAATCGCACTTTTAAATATTGTTTTGTTATCATTTGGTTTTAGATTTCAGATTTTTCTATCGTTTTTCATTTTGATATATAATAGAGCTGAGACATCGAGTTTCGCTCACCCTGTACAATAAACTATAAGTGTGATACATCATTAAATTCAGGAAAAAATATTCTTACAAAAAATATGAAAATCCAAAAGAAAATCCAGAAAACGTGAACGCTATCTACTCCCAATAGCATTGTCGATGGTACTCACAGAATGACTATTATAAATGTCAATTGATTGTGCATTTTAAAATCCAGAAGAAAACTAAACATCTATAACCATTTTAGTAGTCATGTGTAATTTACATATAAATTGATGATGTGAACGCCATCTGCTGCCAATTTTTGAGCAGTGCTATTGACAGTAGATGGTGTTCACGTCGTTAATATATTTTTATATATACAGAGAGTTTTATGTAACACCGAACATTTTCATAACAAGCATTTTTCTTTGAAGTATCCATATGCATACGTTGCATATTTTCCGATGCTCAGTTTATTAAAAGAATCCAATTTGAGGCTCTAAGCGAGTGTTTTCCAGTCCCAGGCTGAGCATGAAGTAAAATTTCGAGTTTAGAAAAGCCTGAAAATTTGGTTAGGGCGCGTAGCGCGAAGCGCGGAGCGGCCAAACCAAATTTTCAGGCTATTCTAAACTCGAAATTTTACTTCATGCGCCACCGATACAAAATACTGATTCAATGTAAAGCTTAGCGGTGTATTTTAAATTTTGTAATATGTCAGTGTTTTGTACCGGTGGCCCATGAAGTAAAATTTCGAGTTTAGAAAAGCCTGAAAATTTGGTTTGGCCGCTCTGCGCTTCGCGCTACGCGACCAAACCAAATTTTCAGGCTTTTCTAAACTCGAAATTTTACTTCATGCTTAGCCTGGGAGTGGAAAACCCTCGCTCAAAGCTTCAAATTAAATTCTTTTAATAAATCGAGCATCGAAAAATGTGCAACGTATGCATATGTATACTTAAAAGAAAAATTCTCGTTATAAAAATGTTCGGTGTTACATAAAACTATCTGTATATGTTCATTATAGCACTTTTTCCGTCATTTAAAGAATTTATGATTCTCGTACTAAACGTATTTAACTTGCTAATTGGTTGGTCGCACATGAAGTAAAATTTCGAGTTTAGAAAAGCTAAATTTGTCTTAGTCGCTCTGCTGCGCTACGCCCGAGCCAAATGTTCAGGCTTTTCTAAACTAAAAATGTTACTTCATGCTTAATCTGGGATTGGAATCACTCGTTAGATGATCAATCATAACCAGGGTTGTTATGTTTAAAACACTTTGTTTTAAAACAGTGTTTTAAACATGTTTAAAAACAGCCGTCGTGTTTTAAACGGTTTTGTTTTAAACATGTTTTAAATCTTAGATTTGTTTAAAACATATTTTAAACGTTGGATTTGTTGAAAACCGTTTTTTTTATTATCTTAACTGCTAAAAATAAATATTTGCTAAATTATATTTTATATTACTTCATTAAAGTTTTTTGTTTGTTTTAAAATTCCAGCTAAATTGTTGAAGATATTTCAAATTACATCATAAAACATAACATTTTATTACAATAAAACTGTGTGTGCATAAATGTGGTTTTTAAATACCGGGATTTTTTTTTTCAGGTATACATAAGCATACACTGTAAATTTTTCGACGTTCGTTGTTTTTTGTTCAAGATTTCAATTTGAATCTTTAAACGAGGGTCTTCCACTCCCAGACTAAGCATGAAGTAAAATTTCGAGTTTAGAAAAGCCTAAAAATTTGGATTGGCCGCGTAGCGAAGCGGATCCCGGTAGCAGTGATTATAGTCAACTCAATAACTCTAACGTTTATTAGGTTGCCTATAACCGTTTTTGTAAGTGTGTGTTTTTTGAACTTCACTGTAAATCAGTGTTTTTAAGCGTGGCGCATGAAGTAAATTGTCGAGTTTAGATAAGCCTAATTTGGATTGGCCGCTCTGCTTCGCTACGCGGCCATTCCAAATTCTTATGCTTTTCTAAACTCAAAATGTTACTTCATGCTTAGTCTGGGAGTGGAGAACACTCGTTTAAAGCCTCAAATTAACCGCATTAAAACAATGATTTCCCACAACTTTAAAAAACGTTGTAATTATCGGGATATGTATACTCAAAAGAAAAATGCCCTGTATATTCTGTTTTAAACACGTTTTAAACGTGTTTTAAACATGTTTTAAACATGTTTTGAACACGTTTTAAACGCTGATCATAACCTTATTTTGTATATTTTTACTTTCCCCCGTATGTAATACAAAGGGAAAGTATTGTTTTCGTGAAAATTTTCAAATCAAAAATTTTAGCGGAAATATCCGTTTTGAGGTCCCCTGAGTCGAAGAAGACCATTTTTGAAAAATGTCTGTCTGTCTGTCTGTCTGTCTGTCTGTGTGCGCTGTACCGCAAAAACCGCTAAAGATATCGAGATGAAACTTGAAACTTAAGCTTTTTGTTACAATCGGAAGAACTGAAAAGCTTTTGGTGAAAATTGGAAAACCGGAAGTGGTACTTTACTCTTAGCGTTTTAAGTTTTTTCAGATTTTTTCAATAAATGTTCATCAAACAAAAAATACTGAAGATGTATTGTTTATTTACTTTTTGTCATAGCACTCTTAGTTTTTGAGATATTTTAAAAGTTGTTTGTTTTATCTAGTTATTGATGTGTGACAGTGTATGTGTAGATACAATTGAAAAATGTTTCAAATAAAAGTAGTACGAAGTAAAATACTAAAAAATTTTTGTGGATTCACTTTTTGTCATAGCACTCTTAGTTTTTGAGATATTTAATAAATAGTGTTTTTTATCTAGTCATTGATTTGTGTCAGTGTGTGTGTTGATACAATTGGAAAATGTTTCAAATAAAAGTTGTAGGTAATAAAATATTAAAGATTTTTTGTATCTTCACTTTTTGTCATAGCACTCTTAGTTTTTGAGACATTCAATAAATAGTGTTTTTTATCTAGTCATTGGTTTGTGTCAGTATGTGTTGATCCAATTGAAAAATGTTTCAACTAAAAGTTGTAGTTATCAAAAAGTTGAAGACATTTTGAAAATAATAATGCTACAAATATTTTAAAAGTGATTTACTACGCAATTTACGGGGGAAAGTACTATGATGGACACATCACCATTTTTTTATTGCTAGATTAGCGTGCTCTATTTAATCGATTTCATTAAAACGTAACCAAATAACACCATTGCATAACATATTGAATAATGACTTAAATTGTTGGAGTCATCAAATGAACATGAACGACGGTTTAAAACGCTTTAAAAAGGGAAAAAGGGAAACTACCTGCTATTCTAACAGATAAAGTCATAAATTGTAACCTCAACCACACCATAAATTGTGGTTTCTTTTTTTTCGTTATACTCCCGTTATACTCCCGCTTGTAGAGGGTGTCTCTCTTCAAAATTTGCTGGTTTAGATATTTTGGAGAGGCCCCGACGAAAGAGTGTACGCGTAAAGGGCCCTATTGATAACTACAATAAGCAGATTTTGTTTCGGTAATTTGTTAGAATCCTGTTTTGTTTTTAGGGCTTCTTGATTGTATTGAACAAACCAGAAATATGTGAATAACTTTCTTATTTATTATTTGTATTAATTAGTAATAACGTATTATAACTTTTTTGTTATTAATAATCTCCCCTATCGATCGGTAATAAAATGTACAGAGTGTTCGATTTTAAAAAACTTGTATTTTCTAAATATCTTAAAAATACGAACTATAATTGTTTTTATGATTTGACGATTGAGATTGCTACTGAATTTTCTACTACTTTGCTTACTTAACCGACTCAATAACACAAAATATAACAAAGTTAGCAATGGCGACAATTTGATTCTAAACACCCTGTATATACAGTGTGTATTAGATAAGGGGCGAACATAGGGATTTAACATGTTAAACCACATTTATGCACTTATCTGCTTCAATGGTCATTCTAGAGAAAAAGTACAAGAATAAACAAAAATTTAAAAAATAGAATTACTCGTATTTTATTTTCTCTAAAAATTATTTTTGCAACTCGTCGACTTTTCTTCAAAAATTTACCAATAATTTGTTTATTTGTGAAACACAGAAATTACTTTAAAAAACCCATTCTTTATTTTCCAGTGCGGAACACAAAAAAATCTGTTTACATTTAAAATAACGATCTGCCGCTTGGTTGATTTTTTTAATTGAATAAAAAACATTGATTTTCTTACAATCATTACAATTAAGTTAAAAATAATTTAATCAACTGTGAACGTCTGAAATTTTATTTCCAGCAATCGGATTTTGTTTTTTTTAAACTTCGGAACAAAATTTGTTCATTTTAAAAAAAACAAACCTTGATTTTATGAAAGTTCGGCTTGCGGCTTATTTTTCATATTATTAATTTTAATATTTTTTTATATTAACTATTTAACTATCAATTTTTGTCTAGATTCATGATCCATATCAATTTTGTTAAAACTATACTAATAATCCTATTGCCTAATAATAATAATATTGACTGTCGTTGACTACAAGTCAGAATGTGTGACATTATTGTTAGCAGATGCAGTTAAATTTATACTTAGCAATATAGACTAAATTTTTATTCTACTCGAAAAGAAATTGCAAAGACTTAAATTTAACTACAATATGTATTATATTTAAAAGCATGGGAAGATTGTTTTTTTTCAATAACGACAAAGAAACATTTTTCTAATTAATGAAACTGCAGATTTTGTCGATATTCATAGTGAAAAAAATTACCCAATTCATTTTACTACAAAATTTACGAACATAAATATTTTGAATTTATCAAACTAAAGACTGAATTATAAAGAAAATTTTTCACTCTATTTATTTTTATTATTAATTTAAAAATACAGAAAACTATAAAATTGAGATTTTGATTATTGTCTAAAAGCTGTTTCCACTCCTAGGCTAAGCATGAAGTGAAATTTCGAGTTTAGAAAAGGCTGAAAATTTAAATTTGCGCCTCAGCGAGTCGCGCCTCAGCAAATCCAAATTTTCAGGCTTTTCTAAACTCGAAATTTTACTTCATGCGCCACGCGTATTAAACATTGACTTGTTATATGTATGTTTTTTTTCTTGATAATTTTGTAACCGTCATTAAACTATTTCTGGCAATATTATTTATCTTAGGTAAAGAGTCTTTTAAAAATTAATTTGCAGTAATAATTATAAATATTAAATAAAAAATATCTGGTATCGAAAATAATCGATATTTTGAATATTTTAATTTTTTATTACGATATCTTACCGTATCGATACTTTGATATACGAATTAATCGATACACAATATAGATACTTTTTTGGGATCGGAACATGCCTATTTTATACTACTTTATTGAGAATTTTTTGTTTACGTTTCTAAATTTTAGCTAAATTGTTACAACATATTTTATATATAATTATATCATTGAACACAAAATTTTATTACAATAAAATATCACAATTATGTGTGTGTGTGTGTGTGTGATTTAAAACGTGTCTTAAATATGTTCTGTTTTAAACACGTTTTAAATGTGGTTTAACAATGTTTCAATCACGTTTTACGCATATTTTCAATTGTTAATGTTTTAAACGCTGTTTTGATGAAAAAGAAAACACGTTTTAAAAAAAATTGTTTGTTTTAAATAAAATGAAACAACGTTTTATTAACAACCCTACTTCTAGTATGCAGGTGGATTTCCAGGTCTCGGATTTTTTAGTATCTAAAGTTATTCTGTATCAAAGTGTATAAAATTCCTGACAGCTATTTGTATACCGGTTACGGATCAAACTATCAAAAACCGTTTCTTTCCAAATTTTACCAAAGTGAAAATTTACAAAGACAACAGTGACACAATACAATTAGTTGAAGCCTTAAAAATCAAATTACTCAAATCGGAAATAAGTGCTCTCAACAAAAAAATGTAATAGTTTAGAAATAATTGCTTATGAAACTTGCAAAAAACACCACACCTGATAGTGGGATGAATACCTACAAAAATTTCATAACGTTATAAATACAAAAATTAAGAACAAATTCTTTACCATTCACAAAAAACTGAAAAAACTAACTTATCAGCACAAACAAGACAAAGAATTACATAGTAAACTTTCAACTCCACAACTCACACACAGAGTGATCTACAATAAGTCAAAAGTTGATATCTCGGAAGAAGAACTCAACATCCTGGAGAAAGGGTTAAACATTTAATAGCCCCCTAGCAGATACCAATAGATATAATCAACGATCTGAAAGTTACCGGGACAAAATAAAAGAAGAAGCATTTCGCATTACCATCAAGGAAACGATACAGAAATCCTTAAAAAAGAAAGAAGACAACTAATGGCTCAAAAACCACAACTCGGAATTAACAACTTTGAAACACCTTAAAGAAAAATAGGTTATCTATCTGAAGTCGGAGAAAGGTAATGCGATTGTGATTGTCAACAAATCGAATTATTTTGACAACGTGAAACAAATGTTAGAATCCGGCGCATATGTTGAACTAACAAAAAATTCTTTAACAACGTACACGAACAAAATCAAAAACTTCCTTAAAACTCCAACATGTTTAATTGATAAACAACTCGCAAATAGATTAAGGATCAGTAATTCGAAAGTACCAAAATTATACTACTTACCCAAAATCCATAAACCGAGAAATAAATATAGACCTATAGTCTACAATATCAACGTACTCACGTACAATATTGCCAAATGGCTCACGCATAAATTCCAACAATTAAAAATTAATAACGACTTTTCCATTAAAAATTCATTTAAATTCACAGAAAAATTAAATAATTTGAATATCCAACAAAATGAACAATTAATTTCTTTTGATGTAGAGTCATTCCCCAGTAATTATAATTAATTATACAGATATCACACAATTTGTCAATAATCTGAATAATTTATACCCCAGTATCAATTATACATATAAATTTGAAACAAACAACCAACTGCCCCTTTTAGCTTTCATAGTAATTAGAAATAATAATAAATTAGAATTTGATATTTTCCGAAAACCTACACACACCCTTAACTATATTTACTGAAGTTGACACAACCCTTTTAAACATAAATTAGCTTCCTTCGACAGCATGATTTATGGAGCAGTAAAACTCCCAATTTCAAAAGAAAATAGAAAAATAGAATTCAAATTTATATTTAAAATTGCAGAATCTTTAAGTTGCAATAAGAGAATCATTCAAAAATTAATCAATAGACACATTAGACAACATAACATCAAGTCCACAACCAGTTTTAAACCAATTTCAAAATCAGATAACAATACAAAATATATAAAAATAATTTATGAGTACAAATGCAATCAACGTTTAAATAAGATATTCAGAACATTCATTTTTATTCCAGTGCATTACACTATTATTAAACTTAAAATGTTATTAGGTAATACATTTAAAAAACATGACCAGTTGCTGAATTCAGGGAATTACTCAGTCAATTGCAATAAGAACGAAAAGAAACCTACACATTAGATTTAAAGAACATGTGTATCATATTAAAAACCAAAACCCTGACAAAGCAGCAATTGCTCATCATACTTTAACAACAGGCCTTAAATTCTCCATAAATAAAGTTAAGTTATTAAAAGGCTTTAGTAGTTATCAATTAAACATGTTAGAAGCAATAGAAATGATGAAAAACAGGACAGAATTACTTAATTTTGATTTTTGCCCAATAACAAACCCCTTATTGAATTTGTTACCTAATTAGATAATCCTCACTATATCTACTGTAAACCATCCCTAGACCGATGCCGAATATCCCTTAACACCTCCATTTCCAAGATACCACATGTTCTTTAAAATGTAAATTACTTTTTTTTGTTTTTCCGCCTAATCCGACTAGGTATATATAGTAAACACTTTCCATTTTGTATTCAGTCATCTATTGATAATGGGTATATAGTACCCGAAATGTACATCTAGCATCGAAAAATAAAAGTGAAGAAAGGAATATAACTGCGTTTTAATTAAGTGACTTAAAATCGTCACGTTAGTCAAAAAACTACATTATTATCTTAATTATTTTACCAGATGTACACGAGCTGGATACTGAAAAATCTCTCTATCTCTCTCTCTCTCTCTCTCTCTCTCTATATATATATATATATATATATATATATATATATATATATATATATATATTCGTTTCTTCTTTATTTGTGGGTATATAGATTGGGATATCATTTATTTTTGTTATCATTTCAAATATTTTATATATAATTTTCTACAACATAATAAGATAATTTAAGCCACCAATTTAATTTACAAAACTACCTGAAACTGTTAGAACTTAATGATTTCAAAAATAAAACAAAACACCCGTGTCAGTCGCGTGGGCTAAATTTTTTGCTGATCCCAACCAGTATGAAGAAACATTTCTACACATCCCAATCAGGTCAACAATTAACCCTAATCGTATTTGAGGAAATTTTCGATACCATCTCAAGAAAGCATAGTAATTCTAGTTCCCGAATAATCTCTAGAGAAAATAACAATGTTTAATCATTCAAAATAGACACTTGTGTTGATCGCGGTCAGAACCGCACCCGTTTTCTCGGAGTCTCGGAGGGTCTGGATTATATACCTAGTTCTTGCACCTTCTATACCTCACCGAGTCAAAACAGGCCTGCGTTACGCTTTTTTGTATTTTGTGTTTAATTTTTAACACACCGTTTAACACGTTTAGTAATAATATGGGAATCTGGATGTGTGGCACTGTGGAACTGGGTTAAATGGTTGTAACTGGAGACTGTTTGGTGTTGTGTTACTGGCTCGGTTGTATTGGAGTTAATGCCTTGAGATAAACTGGATTAGTAGTGGAGTGCGTACCCAGTGTTGTGGCTAATAACGAGCGGCCACCGATTTTTCCGTTTTTTTTTTTATTTTTTATTTGAAAACCAATGTTTGATCACTTGGCCCGTTTTGGATTACGAATACTGTATGGCTCCCGTCTTGGGTGTTCAACCATATCATTGTCTTATCTTTCTCAATACTGAGAATATCATACATGGAATATGGTTAAGACAAACCATACGAAGTTTATAATTATAAGAATTTACCAAACATTGCGTTCATTGCCATCATACACTCTTTCAGGCATCTAATTATAGATGGTATTATGATAGATTTTTGGGCACTAAATCAGCGTTTTATACGCGTGGCGCATGAAGTAAAATTTTGACTTTTGAAAATCCTGTAAATTTGGATTGGTCGCTCCGCTTCGCTACACGACCAATCCAAATTTTAACCAAGAAGCGGGCACACTCGTACGAATCAAATTGAACGGTTTTCAAAAAGAATTATTGCCTAAAAAATTACCTGAATGTTCTATTATTAAAAATGTAAATTATTTTAACAACAAAATAATGTATAAACATTTTATTATAACATTTCATCTACTAAAATAATTATCTGTAACTAATAATAATAATAATGGAAAGTGTAACTCTTCTGTATATATTTCAAATAATTTAATCGAAGTTGTATGTAAAATAATCTAAATTGGTAACTATTTAAATTATAACAGAAAATACAAATTTTTGTATTTAAGAAAAATAGGCAAGATTAGTATTACAAAAATTAAAACAATCTCACATGTCATCACAGTCATAATTTATTGCGTATCATAGTTTTTCCAATTACTTGTGTTCTTAATAGAATCAGTTAATTTTACATTTTAACAAAACTTAGATTATACTGTGTTTCATTTTAGCCAATATATTAAATAGTGAACATAAAGCCTAAAACAGTTTAATCTAATTTAATATTGAAATTGCATTCATTCTGTGATATTTGAATAACTATATGTAAATGTAACTGATGTGTGAATAACTATATGTTAATGTTTATAAATATATGTGTGAATAAGTTGATTGTGAGTAGTAAGCATAAGCAATCTGTGTCGTTATAGTAAACAACAATGCAAGAGTTGTTTTAATTATTGTTAATACGGAATCGTGCTCTTTCGAGGCATTGGCCGCCACGAACCAACCAGTGTCATTGTAGAGCCAACCAGAGTCATTGTAGGATTAGATTAAGACTTGATGAAGGGAGATTGCCTACGCAGTTCTCGATATCTTTTGTACCTGCTAATAAACTCTCAGTAAACCTGCTAATAAACCCTCAGCCGCCCGGGGCGGAGGTAAAATTTGCCGCCGCCTCATTTAGTTATTATTACCAAACTTCAAGAATGTCTTTCTCTGCCTTTTTAATATAAATTAATTTTGTGGAAAAAAACCCATTTTGATCAATTTTGGAGATTTGTCAACTGCTGTCAATATCAATTGAATTTTCCAAGTTTTATATAAAATAGAAGTTATTATTTAAAATTTGTCATTATTGAAATATTTCTTATTAAGTTTTATTTAATTTTAATATTTTATTTGAATATTTTATCAGAAATCCGAAAAAATTTAATAATTTTTTTTAGTTGCAAGTGTTGACAGTTATAATATATTTAAAACTGAAAACGCCCATAACGGGTGACATTTAGTCTCTAATGTCACATATAATTTATGTGTTTAATATTTATTCACGGAAATTCAATTTAAAGTATATAATGCTTAATACTAACAATACATTTAAAGTAATAAATACGTTAAAATATAAAATCACAATGCCAGATTTGTCTTATAATATCAAATGGCGTTTAGATTATTATGACAGTTGGCATTCGTAATATTTCTCAGTTTAAAATGCCAAAATCTTCACTTTAAATCAGTGTTTTGTAGGCGTGGCGCATGAAGTAAAATTTCGAGTTGAGAAAAACCCGAATTTGGATTTAGACGCTGCGCTTCCAAATCCAAATTCTTAGGGCTTTTCTCAACTTGAAATTTTACTTCATGCTTAGTCTGGGAGTGGAAGACACTCGTTTAGTTTTTTTAAAAATTGTAATAAATTTTCAAGATTTTAGAATTTTCAAAGTTTTAGTTAGTTTTTAACGCGTTTCTTCTTTTTAAAATATGTAATATGTATTTCGCCAATGATTGGCTTCTTCAGCGCAAATTCTAAAATTAAAAATACAGAAACAGTTTAAAGATTATACCAAAAACGTAAAATACTTACAAGGTCGGGCAGTGTAAAAATTTGTTAGGTTCTAAAATTATGATGTAAATATTGAAATTGTTTATTAATAAAAAAATGTATAGAAACAGACGGAGACATTGATTTAATGATATAAATAACAACAAAATTATAATATACTAATGAAGATTTAAATTATGATTTATTTCATTTTAATAAATAAGAATAAATTGAAAAGAATTTAAAACAAATTTCGTACAAATTTCTACAATATTTCTCATTTTTCAATTTGAAAAAATTTTGATACTTTTTAAGTTTTTAATTTTCAGATCCTTGGCAATTTTCATGAATTTACTAAATATTTTTTAACTTAGAAAATGTTAAAGTTTTTCATGAAATTCTAAGATTCATAAATCTAACGGTTTTCCAAAATTTCTTGAATTTTTAGTCATTTTGCAATATTTTGCTTTTAATGAATTTTCGTTGATTTTTTAAGCCTTGGTAGTCTTCGTTAATTTCCTGAATTTTCGTTAAATGTAACCATTTTGATACTTTTTATGAGTTTTCAATTTTAATTTTTTTCATTTTTTTTTTAATCTTAAGAGGAGGTCGACTGCTATCTACGGATAAAACTTAGTATATTTTTGGATATATAGGCATACTTTAGAGAAAGTGCAATTCTGATGATTGTCTCAATAGAATATTTCCTAATTTTACCATTTTTTCAACAAGTATCAAACATTGATAAGCTAGAATCGCGTCTTGAATATTATTTTATTCTGCAATATTTATAAAAAAGATTGAGAAACTAAATAATAATAATAATATTAATAATGATAATAATATTTATTGCCCAACAGGAAACAAAGATTTCCCAATTACAAGACAATGTACAAGAATAACAACAATAATAGTGTATTATAACATTATGAAAAAAAAAAAAATTAAAAAAAACCTAATTATTTGATTGACATAAACCGACTATGGATTTTAGTGATTCAAAAAAGATATCACAAGTTGGAGGTAGTTGATTAAAGTTATTACAAATTATGCTGATGGGTGATTTAGCGCCAAATTTTAATCTATTATAATTGATATTAAGTGTAGTCTTATGTCTACTGTTGAAAGTAGGAATATGCAAACTAATTAGCTGTAAAATATCGGGGCTGTCGATATGATTATTAAATAGTTTATGTATATAAATATAACACTGTTTATCACTTTGTTTGTATAACAATTTGTTTATTTGGTGACTATAGTTTCGATACTACACGTATCATTATCAAACCGTTAGTAACAAAAAACTACAAAGGAACATTATTTATATTTGCAAATTTTCTAATAACAGCGTTAAAGAGGGGGGTGTCTTTAGGGTCAAGCTGGTCGTTAATTTCGGGAATTTCCCGATTAGCGCGGGCTCTGTGAATCTCCAAAGACTCCAGGAGGTCCATCTTTCTACCCTTCTCGGCAAAGTGAATAACTGAAAGTTCATCCTCGCCAAAAGAGTGGTTATTTTCAATCAAATGTTTGGCGAAAGATGACTTATCAATTAATCTATGCCGAAAAGAGTGAACATGCTCACTGAGTCTGGTCTTAAAATTACGACCAGATTGACCTATATACACTCCCTTACAATCATTACAGGTTAATTTATATATTCCTGATTTGTAAATACTTGGTATCTGAGTCTTATGGATAAAAATATGATATTTAATTTTTGTAAGTGGTTTCATCGCTATATTTAATTTGTGTTTTGCTAAAATATTTTTAATTTTGTGAATTATATTTCCAAAGTAAGTAAGGGAACGATATATTGCATGTGTTTTAGGTTCGATTCCGGCATATATGTATTTTCTAATAAGTTTAATTTTGTATTGATTAACTATTTTATCCACTATTGACGTAGTATAGCTATACTTTTAATAATATCTATTTCTTTTTTAAAAGAGGTTTCTGACAACGGAACAATAAAAGCTCGGTTTACCATGGAGTTAAATGCAGCCAGTTTGCGTTTATAGGGATGGTTGGAACATTTAGGAATTACACGGTCTGTGAAAGTAGGTTTTCTATAAATATCAAAAGTTAGTGATTCATTAGTACGTGTTATTGAGAAGTCTAAAAATTTTATGTTATTGTTAGTTTCTGTTTCTACTGTAAATACCATATTTGGATGTAATGAGTTAATATTATCTAAAAATTGTGTTAATTGTCTATTAGTACCTACGAAAGAAGCTATGATGTCATCGACGTATCTATACCACACTTTAATATGTTTCTTGCCTAGCTGTGAATTTAAAATTGAATCGGTAAGGTTGCACATGAATATCTCGGCTAGCAACGGGCTCAATGGTGAACCCATTGCTAACGCTTCTGTCTGCTTATAATATTTATTATCGAAAGAAAAGTAATTGTTATCTAATATGATTTCTAAAATATTAATAAATTCTATCTGAACTAATATATTTACATTACAATTATCAAAGGATTTTTTAATTAACTGTATACAATATTTAGGTGGAATCTTCGCAAACATATGATTGTAAGGGAGTGTATATAGGTCAATCTGGTCGTAATTTTAGGACCAGACTCTGTGAGCATCTTTACTCTTTTCGGCATAGATTAATTGATAAGTCATCTTTCGCCAAACATTTGATTGAAAATAACCATTCTTTTGGCGAGGATGTACTTTCAGTTATTCACTTTGCCGAGAAGGGTAGAAAGATGGACCTCCTGGAGTCTTTGGAGATTCACAGAGCCCGCGCTAATCGGGAAATTCCCGTAGTTAACGACCAGCTTGACCCTAAATACACCCCCCTCTTTAACGCTGTTATTAGAAAATTTGCAAATATAAATAATGTTCCTTTGTAGTTTTTTGTTACTAACGGTTTGATAATGATACGTGTAGTATCGAAACTATAGTCACCAAATAAACCAATTGTTATACAAACAAAGTGATAAACAGTGTTTTATTTATGTTCAACAATGTATAACAAAGTAGAAGCCTCTTTAGTCGGTGAGTTTATGTATAAATGAGATAGCAGACTTGTAACGTCGGCACTCAAGAGATTCGACATTAAATTTCTCAAGCAAACGAGAATGATCATAGCCTCTCTCAGGATAATGCCCCTCAGTCTTCAGGTAGAGAAATTTAAGAAATCTTCGTTGAACACTTTCCACAAGATTAATCTGAAGTTGAGATTGTGGATACCAAATTAATGAAGCATATTCTAACTTTGAACGTACATAAACATTAAATAGAGATTTAAAAGCATTCGGATTTTGCAAGTTCGCAGAATTACGATGGATAAATCCTAATGCTTTAAAGGAACTTTTAACAAAAGATTAAATATGAGGAGTAAATGTAAATTTATCATCAAACCAAACACCAAGATCTTTAAAGACATTGACTCGCTCAATAGAATTGTTACTCACGACATAGTTAAATGTAATTGGTTTGGATTTTTTTGTAAAGGAGACAAATTTACACTTATTGCTGTTCAGATTAAGTTTTTTTTGTACTGCACCAATTCGAAATAACATTAAGTTGATTTTGCAAACTTGGGCAATCATCTGAATTCGTAATTGTTGAAAAAATCTTTAAATGATCAGCATATAAAAGTTATTTGCACTCAAGTAGATTGGAAAGATCGTTAATGAAAAGATTGAATAATTATGGACCCAGCCTTGAGGGACCCCCGAACTTAGAAAATAAGAATTAGACTTAAAATTATTTATCAGTACATATGATTCAGACATGAAAGATAAGATGAAATGAGTGAAGTGGAATGATCACAAAAACCAAAGTACGAAAATCTATTTGGGAGCTTCTTTAAATGTTTAAAGATCATTCTATCACATACTTCCGCAAAAGAAAATGAAGGTATATTGCTGAGGTTCATAGTTATAGTCGTCTCAGATGGTAATATGAAAACAGATTCGAAGTACTTACGAAAGCCGTCTACAATTGCATCAGGAGTTTGATATACATCATCATCATACTTGAGTTCTGCAGGAATTCTCGAATGGTTAGATTTTTTTTAATTAATATACGACCAAAACCGTTTAGGATCGCTAGTAAGCTGTGATTCAATGTTTATTATATAGTCATTATGTGCAACATTAATTTTTTTCTTAATGAGAGATCTAAGTTTCTTGAATTCGGCTTCAAGCGTCACGTGTCGTTTGATATTTTTACGGCAATAGTTCTTTTCTTTAATAAGTTGTATAATATTATTAGTAAACCAGGGTGGATATTTTCTCTTTTGATTAAATTTATGTCGCGGAATAAATTGAAAAAGTGCACCATTTAACACATTATAGAACTCATTAAGTACTAAATCAACATTGGAATAACTCGACAAGAAGTTCCAATCGATAGAACCTAAGTAGGAATACAAAGATAAATAATCGCCTCTTTTGAAGTTAAGTTTGGTGACATTAATGTTGCTAAGAGACATATTGAAAGAACATTGAAAAGTCATCTTTTGCAGTATGATAAGCATCCTCGTTAACTAAGGGATCAGGTTCTCTCGTAATGCTGCAATCTAAACTGGAATATATTAAATCCAAAATGTTACCAGAACAATTTTGAATCAAGTTGAATTGGTTCAAACCGAGAAATGTACATGCGTTTGAAATTATTTGCGCTTTTTCTGACATATTGCCCGCTGATAGAATTGGACAATTGAAATCACCTGCAAAGAATATAGGGTTATCATTAAAATCTATTTGGATTAATAGATCGAAAAATGATTTTATATCGGTGGTTATTGTGTCCGGTGGTATATTACGTTAATTAGATATAAATAAATTGAATCAATTTTAACTTTGCATACACAAAGGTCAATAATTGGAATTTTTGATTTAATATGGCCAGTAGGTATTAGGTCAATATTTAAATTATATTTAGCCGCTACTAATACACCGCCGCCCTTTGATCGACCTGTTAACACTGAGTCACGATCCGAACGAAATATTTTATAACGATCACCAAATAGCTTACTATCACTTACACCTGATGTTAACCACGTTTCTGTGAGGAATAATATGTCATAATTATGAGTGAAGTTTTTGTTGTAGAATTCATTGAGCTTACTATTAAGGCCGCGGACGTTTTGGTAGTAGGCTCTTAAGTTTCCTGTGGGCGGTGATTCTCATGCGCGTTGTCCTGTAGCCAAGTAGGGTACTCCATTTCTGTATGCAATCTTCAAATTCAATTCGCCTTCAGATTTTCTACGATTCAGTTCAGATTTTAATGAGTTGTAATGTTCCATTTGCATTGTAGTTTTGTCAGAATTGAATATAATTTTATCATTAATAGAATGTGTGTTACTGCGAAGAACAGAGTTGGTGGTTTCCTTTGATTCAAACATGATCTTTAGCGGTCTAGGTTTGTTATCGGATCTTATTTTTCCCAACCGAAATATTTTTTTAGGCATAGCTGAAATTTTTCGACGCTGCAAGATATTAATTATGTTCTTAGTGTATGTTGATGACACAACTGACACTGATTCCTTAAAGTTGTAAAGTATAACATTAGATATTCGGCTGCATGTATCCTCGAGCTCATTAATAATATCTACAGAAGATTTATCACACGCAGATTTTATAGTAGATATCTCAGATTCACAAATGTCTACGGTTTTATAAATTTTCCACGATTTTAGTTAATTTTAAAAATCTCGACAAAATTTCGTGAATTTAATATTTTATTAATTAATTTTCAAAACATTTCCTAGATTTTCATTCATTTTACAATCCATGCTAGTTTTCGTGAAATTGAATTTTTAAAAATTAGGCGCCCATCAGGATCTTTTTTAAGAGTTTTATTAATTTTAAAAATGTTTACGCTTTTCAGGAATATTCGTTATTTTCAATATTTTTTCGCTATTTGTGAATTTTTAAAAGATTTTCGCAAATTTTAAAAATTATGAGGTTTATTCGTGAATATACAAAATAACCAGTTAGGAGAAAAGTCAAGTCTCATTTTCCTAAATGGTTTTCGCCATCGTTAATTAAGTTAAAGTAAACGTCTTGCACACAAAAAAATTAAGAATACTGGATGTATAATAGATTACAAAACCTTTTCCAAATTAAGATCAGATTGCAAATGACACATTCAAAATGACCACCTTATCTAAATTCGTAATATTGAAAATAACATACCAAATAATGTTAATGCTTTTTGGAAATACTGCAAATCTAATAGAGATAGGGTTGGTATTTTTCCATCATGTATGCACAAAGGAACAGCGATGGCTACTTCTAATATAGATATAGCCAATTTATTCGCCAGTTTTTTTCAAGTCACACTCTAATCACTCCAGTGTGGGTCCTATTTTTACCGTAGAGTCAAATATAACATTCAATTATCTTCATCTTACTGAATCTTATATCGTAGAATCAAGTTCTGATATCAAAGCAAACAGTTCTCCTGGTCCTGATGGAATTCCTCCGTCAATAATTAAAGCATGTATCAATGAGTTATGCATTCCTCTAACCTTGCTGTTTAACAAATCTCTTCAAGATGTTAAGTTTCCTACTGTTTGGAAACGTTGCTATGTCGTCCCTATTTTTAAGTCGGGTATCAAAAAAGAAGTACAAAATTATCGTCTTATGGCCATTCAGTCATGTATCCTGAAACTGTTTGACAAAATTGTCTAAAAATATATGATGCTACACTTTTCACCCACAATAATTGATCAACAACATGGATTCTTTCCTTCCAGATCTACAGAAACAAATCTTTTTATTTATTCAAACTATATGTCGGATACTTTGGAAGAAGGCTCGGTTGTGGATTCCATCTACACCGAATTCTCCAAAGCCTTCGACAGGGTTAATCAAACGAGGCTTTTGTATAAACTTTGCTCATATCGCGTTTCGGGACTCATGCTTGAATGGCTACGGTCCTTTATTTTTAACAGGAAAATGTTAGTTAAAGTAAATAATATCACCTCTGATATTATAACTAACGCAATCTCAAAGGTGCCACAAGGCTTCCATTTAGGACCGTTACTTTCTCTTATATTTGTAAATTATATTGGTAAAAATATTGCTTCAAATGTTCTTCTATACGCAGATGATATGAAAGTATTTCGTAATATAAAGTCTGTACATGATTGTAATACCCTTCAAAATGATCTAAATCAGATTATGGTTTGGTGTAATGAAAATAATCTATATTTAAATATAAGTAAGTGTAAGTCCATGCGTTTTTCTCGTAAAAAAGACTTAATATTACATTTTGAGTATTCATTAAATAATCTTATTCTTCAGAAAGTTGACTCAATCAATGATTTGGGAGTCTTGTTCAATTTAATAATCACATCAACATAATCTCGACCAAAGCGTTGCAGATGTTTGGTTTTATTTCACATTTTTATTCAATTAGAACTTTTGTATCTCTCTATATATCTTTTGTAAGGCTTATTATGGATTACTGTGCAATTATATGGTCACCTTATTATAAATGTGACGTAGGTCGGCTAGAAAATGTACAACGTAAAATGATAAAATTGATTTGTTTTCGCTGTCATGTATTTTATCATGATTACGATATGATACTTAAATATCTTGGGTTCCTTCCTTTAGTTAAACGAAGAATCTACTTTTCATTATGTTTTGCGTATCGCATATTAAATAGCAGAATTAATTGTCCTGAGATACTCTCATCTATTTCATTATATGTTCCTACGCGCATTACTTGCTAACAAGTATTAATTAATAACATTAATATGTATTATATATATATATATATATATATATATATATATATATATATATATATATATATATATATATATATATATAAATATTCTTCATTTTAGTTTTAGTAGATATTCATATTTTAATGTATGCTTTTTTTGTTGATATTTCCTTTTGTTTAAAAATCTGTTTACCATTGTTATTTGTATTTGTTATTAAGATGTAATGGCATACCGTTATAATAAATAAATAAATATCCGGTAATTATCAAAATATTGATATTTTTTGTGAATTTAATTGATTTCCGTTAACTTTTTTCATGAATATCAAAGATTTCCGTTGATTTTTAAAATCTTCAAACAGTGAAGTTGGGTTATTTAGTGCTTATTAATAATCAGCTATCATATTTTAAATATCTCCAATTGTTTTGATGTACTTTGAAAAAAACTGAAATTTAAAAAATCGTCCATATCTCCGTTATTATTAATTTTTTTCAAATTCTGTATAAACTTTCTTGGGGCAACTTTTTATGACTGATTGAATGGCAAACGTTTAAAGCATTCAGATCGATTCGTTTTTGTTTTATAGACTCAACTTTTGTTTTTGTTATGGAATCATACAAAATTATGCACATCATTGATGTGCATTTCTAATTTTGATTTCAACGAAATGGCATATGTAGGCTTTTGTTTAATTATTATTTTATTTAAAGTTGTTATAGCAACCAAACAATACCAAATTGCTATGCAATAGTTGAAATGTTGTTAAAAGGAAGGCTATTAATAATATTTTTTATCTTTTTTTACGCAAATAAATTGTTTTTGTGGACTTTTCGTAATTAAACGTCAACATATCTTCGTATGTGCCCATAAGAAAAACATAAGTTGTGTTTGGAAAAGCAAAAACTAATCGCTTTGCAGTTTTATAACTTGTTCCATAAGTCGCACAGTGGGCTGAAACAAATATTTGGCCTGAGAAAAGTCCCAAAACGTAATACGTCACATGTCAATGTAAGATAGTCAAAATTAAAAATACTTTCAAAAATAAGGTGGGAGCATTCACATTACGTTTTGTTTGTATATGGAGGCGCTGCACAGTGTTTCGAGTATATGGGAGCAACAATTTTTAGTGGTTGCAATTTTTTTATTTGTATATATTTTAATAATAAACATACATTCTCTTTAACACGTATATACATATATTTTTCTATAGTTAAGAGAGTTTATTAATATTTTAAAATTGGCATTACTTTATTATAACGTATAAATAATGATTATTAATTCTATATTTAAATAATATTGGTCAATTGACTTAAAAACAACTTCAAACCAGCCTTTACACTTAGTTATAGAACCATATGTATATTTTGAACACAAATACTGAGAAATGAGATTCATATTTTGCAGTGTCTACAGATGGTGGTTTTATATAAAAAAAAGCAATACAAATTCAAAATAATCACAAATAAAAGTGTATTAGTAAACGGGATTAAATGGTATTAGGAAAAAACAACATTAAGGTAGGTAGATCCTAATACACTAATCCGATTTATCGATACCTCTTCATTAGAGATAATTTGCTCTTCCTCATAACCTTTACCTGAAGTCACCGCCATACAGTAATCCCCATTCTCAACCTACATACTTATTTGCACCCGGTACTACATTATAATAGAAACAAATGAGTGAACTAATTAAACTAGTTAGAATAATCTACGTCACTATAAACTAAAATCGCTATATTTATACCTATATTATACCATCTCAACTCGCAATATTCAAACACGAACATATATCGTCGAATACACACTGTTTACGGTTACTTTTCTGAGTATTTAACCACATATTTGCTAGATTAATTTTTTTGATGACGGTACCTCACTCTTGTAAAAGAGCAGTCAGAAGCAGATGATCCCTATAAAGTATATTAATGTACCAATAAAGAGATGTTAACACCCCAAAAAGTTTTAATACGTTTTTTTTAAATCCCTTCAAAGTTTATAATCGCATACATTTTGTACAAAACTTAGGAGTTTGTTTAAAAATTATTTGCGAAGTAAATCGTACACCAAAAGATAAATTTTAAATGGTATCTTAAACAGAATACCTTGGGCTACAGAATCCATCATAGATTATTTAAAAACACTTCGTAGCATTTGTAGTATAATGCTTAGAACAATTGATAAAATAGAACTGATATTAAAGACAAGTAATCTCGATCATTGCCTTGGTTTGAGAGTACATTATTAGGCAACTAGCGGAACTAGGGTAGCTGTTAAATAAAATTCTTGGAATAATGGCTTATCTACTTTACTGTGGTAATATGAAAATTCCTTAAAATTAAATGTTCATTTTTTGATTTTTGCCCATTGCACGAAACACTGTGCGCTGGCGAGAAAAAAAGTTGAATGTTTTAAACCGCAGTAAAAAACCTATTATAAGAAACAGTGTGTTGTGATCAGTTAAAGTATTCTAAGGTGCCTTCGCTGCAATAATATGGATGGCCGTAAGTATAATAATTATTATAAATAGTTCCCCGAGTACGCAGATTAGTTTGGTGGTGGAAGTATCGAAAACATAATTTTTCGTGAAATAGAAGCAATGTTTTAATAGAACTATTAAGTAGCTAAGAGTATCCACAAGATCTATTTATAATAATAATCTTTCATTAATATGGATCATTTCTGTATAATTTCATCGACCAATATCGTTCTATGCAAAAGTTACAATCGAAAAAAAAAATAGTTGAAATTAGAAATGTGTGCTTTTGAAGTTTAAAGAAGATGCTAGGAATGTTCATCCGTTTGATAATACATAAAATGTAAAAAAACTAAAAAAGTGAAGTCAACCGGGTAAAACAAAAAATTAATCGATTAAATGCAACTGAAATACCACTGAACGTTGACACAGTGTTAGAAATATTAGCACAGAAAAAGACTGCTGTTCAAAATGTATTTAAGAAGGAAATGGCATGACTTGTAGATGTAGTTTTGCAAGGTAAAATAGTTATGAACATCTATAATTCACAACTTAACAATGCATCCTGTATATAAATTACTTATTTATTTTTTCAACAAACGTCACATAGGTTCCGGTATCACGAATGATGGAAACAATTCAAAGAAACGTGCTGAAATTACTGAAGTTCACCTTGATTTAACTAAACGATTTAGAGTTATTTTGGTGACAATTTCAAGTGGTCGTGCAATTAATATTGATGAAATTAAAACATACACAATTGATACTGCTAAGCTATTTGTTTCCTTGTATCCATGGTATTACATGCCCGTAACAGTCTATAAAGTTTTGATTTATGGACCTGAAATCATGAAACATGCTTTACTTTCTATTGGTGCGTATATTTCAAATTAAGATACTTGCTTTATATTCTATAGTTTCCATTATTAATAAAGAAGCTCGAAATAGGGATTTTAAGTGCTACAGAGAGCGTCACACGGGATAATCTTCAAGAACAAATACTAATACCGATTTACTTAACAGACTACTTATTACCTCTGATCCATACATTTCCACATTACGTGAAATGCGAGTCAATGCGAGCTAAATATTGCTATATTGCTGTACGGCGAAGAAGTTGTTAATAATACAAGATAAAAACGACTGTGACAGTTATTCTTCTGATTGCTGTTAAATTTATATCTATAGAATGTACTCATTCTTCATAAATTGGACATTTCTTTTAAAAGGCTTTACGTACAAAATCAAAAATTGAGTAAAACTGTCCATCTTCTAAATATCTTACTATTCACGTTTATTCCACGTATGTGACTTGTTAATTATTATTATGTTTTTCAATGTGCTACGGTATTTTCACAAAATGTCAAATTTCAAGTTTTCTCCCCCTAGACTCTGTGTTCAGACTATTGTGAGTCGAGTCGTAAAAAGTTGCCTTAAGAATGTTTTCACCAATTTGGAAAAATATAAAAAATAACGGAGATATATTTCAAATATCAATAATTTCAGTTTATTTTTCATATTAAATCGAAATAGTATTTAAACGATTTTCTATCTCTTCAACTAAGCGAGATCCCTATAGTGCACTTCACCCTTCCATATCAATTCTTTCATTCTTCCTTTTCTTCATCTTTTCATAAATCTTTTCGATTTCGTTTTCCCTATATTTACACACACACCTCGCTTATCCATATACCTCTCCACCCTTTGTAACATCTCCTTCATTTCTCCCCATTCTTTCGCCAGCAACACCGCATATGCCAACATCCACACCTTCATTTTCCTCTCATACCTTCGTGTATTTTGTTCTTGCCTCCCTTACCCACATCTCCTTCCCCCTTCCACTCCTCCATTTATTTACTTTCCTCCTTATTACCCTCTTCGCCACCCGACACTCTTTGTCAAACCATGGGCACCCACCTTCACTGCTCCTTCTTGTTTTCCTTCCGCATCCTGCTATAACCTCCTCCATCTAATCCATATTTTCTACCTGACTCCATTTGACTTTCTCCAATCGTTTGCCCATCCTTTCCATTATCTTTACTTCGTTTGGCAATTTCCACCATTCTACCCCCTGCTGCTGTTCCTTTCGCTTTTCCATCCGTATTTCTACTGCTATTAGTAGATGATCTGACCCTAGCACTTCTTCTACCTCCATTCTTTTCACAATTGCCCTATCTATCCCCTTTATTATCACATAGTCGATCACTGATGCTCCCTGTGGCCCAATGTAGGTTTTTTTACCATCCCAATCGCCTTCTATACACCCGCTTAACATATCCCATCCTTCCTTAAACATCCACTCTCCCATTCTTCTTCCCTCACTATTAATCACCTTGTCTTGAGATGTTCATTATATTAATTCCCCCTGATGACTTACCCCTTCCCCCATCTCGCCAATTCTCGCGTTAAAGCCTTCCCCCACAACACATCTCTTCCCTTCGCTGACTTTTCTGTCTAACTCTTTCCGCACTTCATCCCAGTTCTTGTTCATATATACTACTCCTATTTCCAGTTGCCATGGTCCCTGATCGCAACTCACCCATACCATGCCTTCTACTTTCTCAGTAAATTCTATAACCCCCGGCTTTAACTCATGCACGCCCTTTGCCCTTCCTTTTGCTGCACTTTTTTCTGTCCCTTTAATTGACCATCTAAACCCCCCTGGTAGCGCCCCTTTAACACTTTCGCACTCCTCTTTCCTTACCCACGTCTCCACTAATCCCACCACATCCTTCCCAACCACTTAATTCTCCAACTCCCTTTGGCACCTCGCTCCCCTACACTTAGACCTTAAATTTCTTTTTCACTTTTATTTTCCGTTGATCTTGCGATTAATTTGCTTTTCCCAAATAGTGTACTTTCCTCGTCCGTTTCAAAACTAATTTCCGCTATCTTTTTCTCCACTTTCGGTGCAGTATGATGTTCTTTTACTGATTTATTTAATTATTGTTTTTATTTTTATTTACTTTATTTGCCCGTTTTAATTTTATTATATTGCTATTATCATATACAGCATTCTATTTGGTTGTTTATTCACTAATTCAAAATTATAAATTGCTCTTTGGCCGGGTGTCGAACCGTTGTTTTCCGAGGATTCTTATTCTGAATCCAACGACTTTACCATTAGGTTACTCTGGGTCATTATTAATTGAATGTTCTTTCGTTCTTATTTGCTTTTATTTTCAATCTGCACGTTATAAATACGTGCAGATTTCACTAATTTTAAAGGTTATGTATCCCGATTCGTTTAATTGTTTATAACTCACTGGATTCTTCTTTAATATCACACTGTTCTCACCAACTATAATATTGTCTATTTTATTGTTTTTTCACTTTTGTTCGTTTGTTAGCACTTTTTAACACTAGGCACTAGACCACTAAATGTTCACACACTACTTGACTTCTTGCGCCACCCGCGACCCCCTTTGTTTTCAAGAATTTCAATAATTGCTATTTCTATATTATGAATTGTTAAAAGAGTTTATCATTTTTAGTTGGCATCATTTGTTTTTAAGATATGATGAAGAAAAATGTGAAAACCAATAAAATATTATTCTTAAGTATAAAATTCCAACTCAATATCTCTTTAATTAACAAAGTTATAGTTGTTAATTAAAGAGATATTGAGTTGGAATTTTATACTTAACATAAATAAGTGACTAGAGAGTTTATACAAGGCGTTCTATTTGATGAGATATGACAATTAGCATTTATATTTAACACATAAAACATGATTTCTAACTCAAATTTCCTGCCCTATTCAATGATATAAAAATCATATAGGGCTGCTATAAAAAATTTAAAGTTGACGTCGTATATTGAAAATGGTCTATTGTGTTATCTGGGGAACATTTCAAATTTCAGCTTACTATCTTTTTAATTAACAAAGTCATAGCTACCAGAAAATATTGTCGATTTTCACTGTATCCACTATATATTGAAAACAAATACCGCTATTAGTTTACGAGATTCCAATGGTGAGAACGATAAAGCAAACGAACGGTATACGTTGTGTTTGTTCGGGAATTCGTTGTTTTCGAAAACCGTTTATTTTAAGTGACATTTTGAGTTGAGAAATGCTTACAAATTTAGTTTGAAATAGCATACACGTTATCATGGAATTAGCATGGGAAGTAGTTGTTTCAATGATTGTTTCAATTAGTTCGCACTGTTAATAATTTTAAAATATTCTACAACTAAGTATTGCCAATTTCATTTATACTTTACGATTACCATACTTTTCTCACACAGTAGTGTTTAAAACGAAAAAATATATCAAATATATGTTTTTAATCTAACTTAGGTACTAAAATGTTCAGTTACAGGCAGGCATTAAGTGTATATTTTAATTTCAAAAAGTTAAAGTATACTTAACAAAATCGTGAACATTACTTAAGTGAAAACCAAGACCTACCATACAGCATATCACATTCAGACCACCTACTCGATCACCGTTCGTGAACATATTCGATTATAATCCGTTCTTCGGCATGCAACTAAACACCGAAATGCCCGTCTGTCATCGTATGATTGTTGGGTTCACACCTCGGTATCTTTTTAACATACCACCCCTGACATTAAGCGATTAATTCGGATGATAAGGCCCGTTTTCGGCATATTTGCATAATAATGACAGGTAGAAACGATTCGATGAAATTATTCGATGCGCCCAGGTAAGACCGTGTGAAGTCCGACTTCATGACTGACTGACTTGGAAATGCAGCGGCACGCGACCATTAGATCATTAGACCATTAGAATATCACCCTCGGGGGCGACCCGTCCGACGTCTAACGAGAATGGTGGTCATGCCTTTGAATATTAAATTATGTCTATTTTCATTATAATGGACGAGCATTCATTCATTCATGTACCTTGTTATTACGAGGCGTTTATGTTTTTCTACAAAATTTTTTTGATGTAATTTCAGTAATCTTCTAATTTCAGAACTTTTTACTTACAAACGGCGTCTTTGATATATCAAATAACGGTACTACAATGCAATTACAATTTTATCATATTATGTCCAGGTATTTAAAATGCTACTTATATCAGAAAATCAATTAAAAAATATACAGGGAGTTTTTCTTCTAGGTATACATATTAAGCTTAACAACTGTATATATATTTGAATTATTCGTTTTCGAATCCCAGCCTTAGTTTCGTAAAGTAAGTGATGAAATATTTCATAGTAAGAATTTTTCTACTAATTTTCAATATATTTTTTCTCCAACACCCCGAATAAGGCACCATATTTTCATAGTTATTAGTAAAAAAATGGTTGTGACCATTATAGCACTTTCCCCGTTATTTAAACAATTGATAATCGACATAATAAACTTATTTCACTCTAAACAAGTGTTTAAAGATTCCACTAGAAATAAGTGTCTTGTACACGTGGCGCATGAAGTAAAATTTCGAGTTTAGAAAAGGCTTAAAATATTAAGGCTTTTCTAAACTCGAAATTTTACTTCATGCTTAGTCTGGGAGTGGAAACCCTCGTTAGACGACCAATGAAAAACTTAGTTTACAGTTTCCTTTATTGTAAAATGTATTACATAAAATAGAGTTGATGTATTTTTTCAAACTTAGACAAACGCATTTATTTGTGATTCGGACGACTTTTAGGGTTTACAATTTTTTAACTTTGCATGATAAAATAAAATCAATAGTCGAAAAAAAAAAAACAATAGCAAAAAATCAAATTATACCATACTAATAAAAAAAAACTGATTTAAATATAAGTTACATGTTATTGAGTGAACTTCAGGCAGCTTTAATATATCACATTACATCTTAGTAAATCTTGTTTATTCAATTAGTTGATTTTTTTTATAAATGTCTCTAAAAGAAAATGTTCAAGTTAGTTCATTTCTGATTTTGATTGTATCAACTTTAAGATTTAAGCACAGAATGGATAAACTGTACCTTTTAATGTTTTTATTTTATTTATGCAATGAAAAAATGTTTAACTCTAAGCGTCTGTAATTCCATCAAAAACTGCTGGATTCTGTTTTTTTAATTTTAGCAAAAAATTTATTCATTCTTTGACAATTCCTAAAAACATTATATAAATCTGATATTTTTCTCGTAATCTAAGATTAGAGAAATATAAACTGTACCTTTTAATATTTTTGTATTTATTTATTGACAACATTTTTCATCAACTTTGAGCGTCTCTTATTCGTCAAATATCTCTAGATTTTTTTTACTTTAATACAAAGTTTATTCATTCCTTGACCATTACTAAGATTATGTTATTAAAATCCAACAATTATTTTGTTTTCTATGTTGAAAGAAAGATAAACTGTACCTTATAATTATTTTTTATATGTATTTAGTTAAAATGATAACATTTCATTCAACTTTGAGTCTCTATAATTTCGTTAAATATCGCTCGATTTTGTTTTTTTAACTTTAGCACAATGGTTATTTAACTGTACTTTGAAGAAAATTAAACTGATAGCATTTTTTTAAGTTATCTTCACTATTCAATTTATGAGTTAAAATAATGTTGATGACATTTTTTCAATAAAAATATATCTAAACAAATGTTTATCAAAATCCAATATTTCCTTCGTAATCTAAGATAAGAAAAAGATAAACTGTACTTTTTAATGTTTTTTTTTTTAAATTTATTCATTGACAAATTTTATTTCAACTCTGATATTTTCTTCGTAATCAAAGATCAGAGAAATATAAACTGTACCTTTTTATTTATTAATTGGCAAAATTTCTATTAACTTTGAGCGTCTGTGATTTCGTCAAAAATCTCTTAATTTTGTTTATTTTAACTTTAATACAAAGTGAATTCATTCCTTGACAATTACTGAGATTTTTTTATCAAAATCCAACATTTGATTCGTAATCTAAGTTGTTGAATGTCATTCAACTTTGGGCCTTTATGATTTCGTCAAATATTGCTCGATTTTGTTTATTTCAACTTTAGCACAATGGTTATTTAACTGAACTTTAAGAAAATTAAATTTGCAGCATTATCTAAGTTTTCTTCATTATTCAGTTTATGACTTAAAATAATGTTGATGATATTTTTTTAATAAAAATAAACCTACATAAATGTTTACCAAAATCCAATACTTCGTAATCTAAGATAAGAAAAAGATAAAGTGTACTTCTCAATATTTTTTCTTTGAGCGTGTGTAATTTCGTAAAATATCTTATTTATTTATTTATTCAGTCAACGCAGTCCATTTAAACCATACATAATATAGTACAACAATAGTTTATTCATTCCTGGATAATTTCTAAAAATTTACTACAAAATCCGACATTTCCTTTATAATCTAAGATCAGGAAAAAATATACTGTAGCTTACAAAGTCACAAGTTAGAAAAGATCTTTTAGGTCGAGGTAACTTCGAAAGGCCCAGAGGCCATACGACCCACCGACCCCCATACTGTAGCTTTAATATTTTTTATTTATTCATTGACAAAATTTTATTCAACTTTGAGCGTCTGTAATTTTGTCAAAAATCGTTCGATTTTGTTTTTTCTTTTCAATTTTAACAAAAAGTTTATTCATTTCTTGACAATCCCTGATAATTTGATCAAAATTCGACTATTCCTTTATAATCTCAGAAAAGAAAAGGTGAAACTGTACCTTTTATTATTTAAATTACTAACATTTTTGAAGCTTTTCTTACTACACAATTTGTCACTTCAAATTATGGTTTGTTTGTTTTAAACACATTAATTTAAAACATTGTTTTAAACATGTTTAAAAACAGCCAACGTATTTAAACGATTTTGTTTTAAACATGTTTTAAATGTTAAATTCGTTTAAAATATGTTTTAAACGTTAAATTTGTCTAAAACGTTTTTTTTTTATTATCTTAAATTTGCTACATTTTTATTCTACTCTATTAAGATTTTTTGTTTGCGTTTTAAATTTTAACTAAATTGTTGAAGATATTTCAAATTACATTATTAAACATACAATTTTATTATAACAAAATATCACAATTGTGTGTGCAAACATGTGATTTAAAACGTGTTTTAGATATGTTTTGTTTTAAACACGTTTTAAACGTGTTTTAAGCATATTTTAAACACGTTTTAAACATGTTTTTAATTATTGATGTTTTAAACGCTGTTTTAATGAAAAAAACACGTTTTGTAAACTGGTTATTTACTTAAAATAAAAAAGACGTTTTTTTAACAGCCTGCTTCAAATAGAGTTGATAAAATGTTTAATAAAAATGTAGGTAGGTATGTATGAAGCAGGGGAGAGCGGAAAACTGTGATCATTAAACTGCGTCTAACTTTTTGTTAGGATTAGCCGAAATTAACCAAGTTAGTCTCATTTGATAGGTGATTGAAAGCACATTAAATCACTGTTTACTCTAGTTTACTTCTGTTCTAATAAAACACCAGAGGATGTTTTTTTAACACCGCCATATTTTCTAGATTTTTTAAAAAATTTTAACTTTTAAGCTATAGTTCTCCTAAACTAGTTTATTACAAGAAGTAATGCTGAGAAAAGCAGTAAAAACCTCATCCTGATATCTTTATCCTAATTAAAGGTATAGTAAAAAGTCTGGTAGATTTGCCCATTTTCAACCGCAAACCTTTTAAAAATATATTTTGAAATCTAGTAGGCCTTTAGGCTTTTCGTTTTATGTTCAAGAGGTCAAACCAATAATTTAAAGAATAACGGAGATCACTTTTCCCCATTTATATGATTTCGATTGCGAATATGTAACTAACTCCATGTTTAAATAATATCTCAAAATATTGTAGGCTATGAGGTTAGTAGAATGTTTAAAACAGTGTATATTTACTACACTAATTACAATACTTTATTGGAACAATAACAAACAAAACATAAGAAAATAAATCGCAAACAATTATTGATTTTTTTAAAGCCGGTAGAAGGCGCAATCTCCACCGCAAAGGATAAAAACAAATTAAACTGCATATGTTAAAAATATGGTAATCTTAATCTACTCTAAATTGTGCTTGATTTCAACTACCTTCTTGTTTCTTCAATTAACCGAGCTTAAAAAACTTTGACTAAATTGATAAATAATTGAATGCCCTTTTAAACACTATGTATTCTGATTTAATGTAGTGTCTATAGTGAGTATCAGAAGGCGCTATTAGTAAAAAATACGCCATTCTGCACAATTTTCAATATATCTCCGGTTTGGATGAAGATATCTGCGGTTTTCACCAGTTTTACACTATTTCTCATTTTAATAAACTATCATTGATCCTTTCGTGGTATTTGAACCATTAAAATGTTTTAGACTGGGTAAACCTGGAAATAACCGAAGGCCTATTAAATTAATTTTTAGAGATAAGAAATCAGCGATTGATGTACTTCGTGTCACCAATATCATGGATACTGGTAACATCAAATTCAAATCTGACCTTACTCTTGCCCAAAGAGATCATCTGAAAGCACTGCAAAATGAGCTGTCCATGAGAGAGGAAAATGGAGAAGAAAACTTAACCATAAAATACGTACGGGGTAATCCGCAAATTAATAAATCTCAAAAAAACTAAATATACCACATCTCTCTTCAAACAAACGTAACACCTGCAGGAATATAAAAGCTGAGCTTACACTCTACTATCAGAACGTAAGAGGATTAAGAACTAAGTTGAAGGATTTTTATTGTTCGTGTTTATTTGAGGAATATTATATTTTAGCATTAACAGAAACTTGGCTTCATCCGGAAATAATGGATGTAGAATTGCTTGACCATCGGTACATTGTATATCGCGTCGACAGATCAAACATCAGCAGCAATAAATGTATTGGGGGAGGTGTCTTAATTAGCATCAGGAATGACCTGCCTTCACGTCTACTAACAACTGACAATTCTTTAAAAATGGTAGCAGTCGAAATCACTGTCGATATGAAACTGTTCATTATCTTCTGTTGCTATATTCCTCCAAACTCTACTATTGATGTCTATACTCAACATGTGACAGCTATACAAAGCAACATACACACTCATCCGTCCAGTGAGGTTATCGTTCTGGGGGATTTTAATTTACCGCACATTCATTGGATATCGGACGAAGAATGTACTGGTCTCCTCCCGATAAATGTTACGCAACCAACAGAGATGTTATTATTAGACGGTTTTAGTGCTCTTGGATCCGAAGGTGATAGTCTTCATACCAAATGGGCTGTCAACTGCCATTGAGGCGGATTACACCCTAAGTATGAGGACTGACTACGCAGTCACGGACTACAGCGAGATTCAGCCGTACAAGGTCCTGTTCCCAAGCAGGGACGACTGGGAGCGACACAAAATCACCCCAGAAAAGGCTGATTCCTACTGGTACACTGACGGCTCAAAACTGTCCACTGGAACAGGAGCCCCAGTCGTCGGACCAAGGACTGAACTTTACTACAGCCTTGGCAGGTATGCTACCATACTTCAGGCTGATATATTCGCCATTGAAATGTGCGCCCACGAAATCCTTTCAAAGGGTTGGGCGGGCAGGACAATAAAAATATGTTCGGACAGCCAGGCGGCCCTTAGGGCCCTGGCATCTTCTAGATGCTCCTCGCTGGCTGTACGGAACTGCAAGGAAGCCCTCTGCCAAATGGCACAGGTAAACGGGGTCAGTCTGATGTGGGTGCCAAGCCACTCTGGCGCGAAGGGAAACGAATTAGCCGATTCCCTAGCCAGAGAGGGGGCGCGTACAGCCTACATCGGACCAGAACCCGCTCTGGGGATACCCAGATCAACAGCTAGAGACCGTAACAACGGATCGATGAGACACGAGGCACAGGATTTCTGGCAAAACCGCCCTGGGATGAGACATTTCAGAGCGGTAACAAGTGGACCATCTGCGGCCAGGACGGCCTCATGGTTGAAGCTGAGCAGATCAGATGTTCACACATTAACTGCTCTCTTCACTGGACACAGCCGTCTAAGGCATCACCTTAATAAACTAGGACTAAGCGACACCACTGAGTGCCGCCTATGCCTAGAGGATGATGAAACAGCAGAACGCGTCATATGTGCCTGTCCAGCTGGCGACTAGATCAGGACCACGGTGTTTGGTACACCGAAGCTAAACCTGAAGGACCTGGAAAAAACTTCATCTGACAAGATCCTTAATAATATAAACATTTCTCATGAGGATATGTATATAAAACGCAATACGCTCAATGAATCCTAATAGCAGCGCTGGTCCTGACAATGTTCCAGCTATATTCTTATACAACTGCTGTGACACCTTAGTAGATCCCTTACACTATATATACTTATTGTCATCAAGCACAGGGATCTTTCCTGTAATTTGGAAGGAATCATATGTGATACCTATCCATAAATCCAAGTCTAAATCTAACGTAGAAAACTACAGGCCTATTTCCATTCTCTCGACGATGGCAAAAATATTTGAGAAAGTAGTCTACAGGCCAATCTACGACACTTTTAAATCGGTCATTGTGGAACACCAGCATGGTTTTTATAAAAGCAGATCAACACTAACCAACTTATTCATATATACGGATTACATACATAAAGCTCTAAATGATAATGCTGAAGTCCATGCAATTTACACGGACTTCAGCAAAGCATTTGACTCTGTCAACCATGTTATTCTCATAAAAAAAATGCAAGCGTATGGTCTAGGTAATCCGTTTCTAAACTGACTAGCAACATATTTGTCAGAGAGGAAACAGTATGTAAAAATTAAATCCTACCTCTCAGAACCATATATTTCAACGTCTGGTGTTCCACAAGGGTCCAACTTAGGACCACTAACATTTATTATTGTCCGAATCGCTAAGGTGTCCTCATTTGCTTTTCGCCGATGATTTAAAATTGTATTATACCGTAAAGAACACAGCAGACTGTATCAAAATTCAAGAAGATATTGACTCGGTCAATAAATGGTGTGCACTGAGTGATATGCAGCTGAATATCAATAAATGTATAAATTTATTTAGTAAAGGATCTTGGGATCATGCTTGATTCAAAGCTGTCATTTAAGTCGCACATTGACTTCGTAGTCAATAAAGGAAATAAGGTGCTGCGATTCATTAAGCGTGTTACCAAAGATCTGGTCGATGTACGCACTTTTAACATCCTGTATAACTCCCTTGTTCGGTCTCATTTTGATTATTGTAGAACGATTTGGTCGCCCTCATACGTTACATATGTCAACAGGATGGAAAAAGTACAAACTAAGTTCATTAAGTTTATGTCATATAAATTGACCCAGAAAAATATACACCTAACAACCGAGGAAACGATGGCATACTTAGGACTCACAACTTTGCAACATCGTGGCATGGAATTAGATATGTGTTTTCTTTATAAAATCATAAACTGCAAAATAGATTCAAGTCATATTGTTAGTACCACCTAGACGTGCACGTAGCCGCATGCTACTTCATAACGAATTTTGCAGGACGACTTGCAGTTTAAATTGCCCCATGACTCGATTAACGCGCACGGCTAATGACATTTGTAGCGGTATTGACTTTTTTAACTCATCTTTAGGTTTAATTAGGAGGAGTCTCGCGGATGGTATGCACTAAATGTTATAACCCTATTGTGGTTTACGCAGATTAACATATGTGTCTTTGTGCATATTTGTGATTCATGTTTTGTGTCTTACATTTTAGTTATATGTTTTTGGCTCTACATTTTAAATGGCTTGTCCGTTAATAAAGAATTATTATTATTATTATTATTATCATAACCTACGTATCAGAGCTGGGCAGGATTCGAATCATTCAGGATTCGATTCCCGGATTCGAATCCTTTTAGAGGATTCAAAAAAGGTATTCGAATACTTTAGTGAAAATGGATTCGTGATCCAGATTCGTTACATTTTTTCGAATCCTTATAAAAGGAATCGAATCCTTATAAAAGGATTCGAATCCTCATACACGGATTCAAATCCTCCCAAATAATTCGAATCATCGCTATTAAGGCTGGGATTCGAATTCGATTAATTCAAATAGTTAAATATTCTAATATGATATTTAAATCACTAAATTATTCATATTTGAATTTTTAAACTTTCGAATAATTCAAATATTTGTGAATGCATATTTGGTTACTTAACCATGAAAAACATCCAACGTTAATAGTATATTTTTAACTTCACTTGAAATCAGTGTTTTATACGCGTGGCGCTTGAAGTAAAATTTAGAGTTTAGAAAAGCCCCGTGAAAATTTGTCTCGGGTCGCTGCGCGACCCTCGACAAATATTCTACGCGGGGCTTTTCTAAACTCGAAATTTTACTTCATGCTTAGTCTGGGAGTGGACAACACTCGTTCTTAGAAGTTTTAAATTGAAGGATTACTCTAGATTACTAAGTTTATTACCATTTTACAAAGGCTACAGCTCGAAGGACCAACCTTGGTCTTCGGAGACCGAAAAACTACAGGGAATCGAAGTTTTTTTTACAAGAAAACGAATATCTGAAGGTTTACAGCATGGATAGGAAAGAAAACATCTAATTTTGAAAAAATATCGAAGTTGAGTTGGTTTTCAGTGCATTTTTAACTTCACTTTAAATCAGTGTTTTATACGCGTGGCACATGAAGTAAAATTTCGAGTTTAGAAAAGCCCCGCGAAAATTTGTCTCGGGTCGCTGCGCGACCCTCGACAAATTTTCTACGCGGGGCTTTTCTTAACTCGAAATTTTACTTTCACGGGGCTTTTCTAAACTCGAAATTTTACTTCATGCGCCAGGCGTATAAAACACAGATTTAAAATGAAGTTCAATAACACATATATCATCATTAATTAAAATCAATATATAATCAGATATTTAGTCGGTAAATGAACATTTTGGTTAATAAAAACTGATGGAATAAAATATTACTGGTTACAAATAATAGATCTAAATGTATTTTTAAAGGATTCAAAAATGAGGATTCGAATCTTTGATTCGAATCATATTTTTCACTTACGAATCCTTTATTCGAGTATTCGTGATTCGAATCATATTAGGTGATTCGGATTCGTGATTCGAATCCTGTTTTTGAGGATTCATCCCAGCTCTGCTACGTATGTATACCTTCCAATTTGAAAATTTAAAAAAATAGAGAAAATTTGGTGATTGTCTCAATCGCACCCTCTTGCGCTTAATATAGAAACAAAACAAAATCAGAGTAAATTATGCTTTAAATTGCATTCAATTATCTATCAAATGAGCCCAAGTTTAATAAATTCAGTGGAACCTAACAAAAGTTACAGGCATTTAAATAATTAGACATTTTCGTTATCCTGTGCAGCTTATGTAAGACATAAGAAAACGAGAAGATAGTTAAAATTAGGTAAAATCTACCGTAGATTAAGATTTTAATATTTTTCATGTAGCTTAATTTGGCATTTATTTGATAAAATTTGGTACAATATTTTACTATAGAAAAAGCGCCCCCTTGCAGCGAAGCTAGTAACTTAAAAATAAGTTCCAGTGATTTCTCTTGGCCACTTCTACAGTGAAATTTTTCACTACAACATACTACGATGTATATTTTATGAGATTTATGATGGCCACGCTTAATCAAACACCCAGTACCTACATATTAGAGTGATAAAATTTTAATAGTTTATACCTGACGATGATGACTGCGACGTCATCGAAACGTCGAACTCAAAATAAAATGGATCAGAGCCAAGACAACACACGGGACCAAATCCGAAGAAACAGTGCAACGATGTACATTTTCGGACATTTGTTTTTTTTTTTTATACAAGTTTTCAATTTGAAGCTTGTAACGAGTGTTTATAATCAGAGATTAAGCATGAAGTAAATTTCGAGTTTAGAAAAGCGTGAATATTTGGATTTGCGTGGGCGCACGAGCAAAGCGAGTCGCGCCCTGGCAAATCCAAATTTTCAGCCTTTTCTAAACTCGAAATTTTACTTCATGCGCCATGCATATAAAACACTGATATAATTGTAGTTCCAAACAGATTGCTTAGGTATGAATCCACATTGGTTAGTTTTACAAATGTTCGTATGTTACTCTTCTGTTCTGACAGAACAGAAGAGTAACAAGAAGCCAAACAAGAAATTAGCGCATCAAGTATGTAGAAATCTAACAAGTGGTTGCTAGAGTAATAAAATTTTAATAGTTTATACCTGACGATGATGACAGTGACGTCATAGACACGTCGAACTCTAAATAAAATGGACCAGAGCCAAGACACTACGCGGGACCAAATCCGAAGAAACAATGAAACAGTGCATATATATATATATATATATATATATATATATATATATATATATATAAAAATCAATTTATGTTTCACCATATGATCAATAAGAAATTAGTTAAAGATTGGTAAACGCTGTTGGAGAAAAAATAGTATGTTTAATTCGGACAAAAATGGGTTTTGGGCCTCGTAAGATTATCGTCATTATCGTCCTTAAAAACACATTTTTTGCTCCTAATCAAACAAATATTTATATTGAATTTTTTTCAGTATGTATGTATAAAACTAATTAAATATATAACTTTCTAATGACATAATATTAAATCACAAAAACAATATTTTGTTTAGGTCGTCATTCATTGTATTTTTCATTGACTCATTGACGAATAACTAAAAACGTAGAAATACTATTAGAAACAAGTGATCAATCTAAAAAATTAATAAACACCAGTTAATATATAATTATTTTAAATACCAACTGAAATGCATATATTTAAAGCTACAATGAGATCGGGTTAAATATATCTGTACATTCCTCACAAATAAACATCCCAAAGTGGGATTATAATAATTACGACGTCCGGAACACAATATCCACTTCTGGGCCAGAGGAGGCAACAATGCAACAATGAAAGATCGAAGAGATGTCTGTAATAATGACGGGCCGTCAATAGGTCTAATGACTACCTAGTACTGACTTCTGATCGAACTGGTATCATCATTGTTGACACATTCCTCCTACCTAAATATTGACTTTTTTCTCGAGAGAGCAAAGGATACGCTCTTGAGGAAAAAAGTCAATATTTGACATGGGATTTTCGGGTAAGTAATCAATGTTTACATTCGGGTATTTTAAAAATGTTTATAATTGGTTTTCTATTATAATTCGCAAGTTTGTTTTCGTTTTTGATTTGGACAAATATGATCCAATCTATTCGTTCGCATATGAATTCGAAATTCGTATTCGAACTTTACATATAACAATACCTATTTTGTGTTATTGTACCTAATGTTTATTTTCTTACACTGTCATATATTTTTTTAAATAAGAAGCAATGATTTATTAGTTCTAACAACCATCAAAATTCTATAACAAGTATTTCTTAATAATTGTGAAAATTTGGTAATAATATAATGTAATTTCTTGTGAATACGATACAATAGAAAATAATATAAGGAAGACCATACAAAATTGACGACTTTGTTAGATTTTTTAATAAAGCTTTATATATTTTCATATAAAAGTAAATGTACTACGCAATGATTACGGCAACGTTTTGAAATAACTGTACGCTTTTCACCAATTAGAAGATACTTCCAATTATTACTGTTACCAGTGGAGGTCCTAACTACATTTTTAGGTGGTGCGAGATCTCATGGTGGCGACTCTCTAAATTCAAAATTTAGAGTTCTTTTTCGTTTTCGGCGTTGTCCCATGACGGCACCCGGTGCGGCCGCACCGCTCGCAGCGCCCTGACTCTAACGATCAAGATTTATAATATGCATGGAATTTCGTTTGTTAATTTGACAATAAGATATGAACTTGGAAAACGAAAATATGTACATTCTTTATGAAACATTCTTTGTATCTAAATTCATTGAATGCTACTTAAATAATGTAGTATTTCAATGTTTCTACAGGGTGGGGCGTGGGAACTTTTCTTTTAAAAAGGGGCACAGTTGGCGAATTACGTAAAGACTGCAATAATTAAAAATCATAAGTTTTTGATTCTTGTCGAAATATTTTTATTTGAGGAGAAACATGATCTTAGATGCTTCTTCTTTAAAAATACAACATCGACATTAAACTTTTTGTTTATAAATAAAAAATTAAGAGCTGATTATTTACCGCTCTTCAGTTAACCTATAAATACAACCGCATTTAAAGTTTAATAAACATTGTTATTTGTATTTATAATAAATTTTTAATTTCAAAATTAGATAAAGGTATGTAATTACTGCATTTTTGGAATATTGACTTGCCATGTTCTTATATATTTTGCGAAGAATATGCGATTTTAACAGTATAAATTTGAACATGATTTAAAAAAATCATATCTTGTTTATTCTCGGTAATTGAACTTATCGCAATTTCTGATAACTTAATATGTATACTTTGCTATACCAATTAAAGTTTTTGCTCCAAATTGCTCCTAAAAGATATTTTAGAGTTCTTAGTTATTTTTAGCATATAGAGGATTTTTCTTTTTGGTATACATATCCCAATAAAATGCTGTAAATTATTATATATGCGTTGATTTTTCTTTTAGGTTTAATTGGAAACCTTAAACGAATGTTTTCCACTCACAGATTAAGCATGAAGTAAAATTTCGAGTTTAGAAAAGCCTTAAAATTTATATGCTTTTCTTAAAAGAAAAAATCCCTGCATATGGAAGTTGTTCACATTGTTACACAGCTTTTGTTGTTGCATTACCTTTAATTATTTTTCAAACTTATCTATTATTATTCTGTCATCTATATTTTAATCTAAACATGTGTAAACACTCCTATATATATATATATATATATATATATATATATATATATAGTTTATATATATATATAGTTTATATATATATATATAGTTTATATATATATATATATATATATATATATATATATATATATATATATATATATATATATATATATATATATATATATATATATATATATATATATATATATATATATATATATTAGAATTAACGACCTGCTTATAAGTACCAAATAAGAAATAACAGCGCATAAGGTCATGATGTAAAAGTTATTTTTTTATCAAGTGAGTGTGCAAGGAGGACAGAAGACGACGACGATCGTTTCGCTCTTTTTATGAGCTCCTCAGGCCGCCACATCCATCATTCTATACACACTCACTTGACATGTAGAAGTTGTATATATACTGACTTCGCTAACCATAAGCCGGTATTGACGTCAGTATTTATAAATGCTACTGCATTGATAAGGGCATTGATCTCATTTTGCTTCTACAGTTAGTGTCGGTTTTTAGTTTAAACCATCGACTAGCATCGGAGCGGCGAGAAACCCGAACCAATGCGATGATAATATTCAGAACGCCGAATTAAATTAAATATATTAGAATTAACGACCTGCTTATAAGTACCAAATAAGAAATAACAGCGCATAAGGTCATGATGTAAAAGTTATTTTTTTATCAAGTGAGTGTGCAAGGAGGACAGAAGACGACGACGATCGTTTCGCTCTTTTTATGAGCTCCTCAGGCCGCCACATCCATCATTCTATACACACTCACTTGACATGTAGAGTATTAGAATTATTATATATTTAATTTAATTCGGCGTTCTGAATATTATCATCGCATTGGTTCGGGTTTCTCGCCGCTCCGATGCTAGTCGATGGTTTAAACTAAAAACCGACACTAACTGTAGAAGCAAAATGGTTAGCGAAGTCAGTATATATACAACTTCTACATGTCAAGTGAGTGTGTATAGAATGATGGATGTGGCGGCCTGAGGAGCTCATAAAAAGAGCGAAACGATCGTCGTCGTCTTCTGTCCTCCTTGCACACTCACTTGATAAAAAAATAACTTTTACATCATGACCTTATGCGCTGTTATTTCTTATTTGGTATATATATATATATATATATATATATATATATATATATATATATATATATATATATATATATATATATATATATATATATATAGGATGTGGCACTTAAGACGCCTCGGGCCATAGCTCCTTTACGATAAAAGCTATCGAAAAAAAAAAACCGTCGCTCTGTTTCAAAAATATTTCTAATCATCAGTGGCGTGCCGTACTCCAGTGGCGTACAAAACTTATGTTTTTTTAAATGGAATGCCCTATTTTTTATTGCAGATTTGGAAAGTGCTCGAAGAGTACTTATTTTTTTATCTAACATGTTTTACCCTTCACTTTAGCGGTTTCGCTGTTATAACCCCTTCTTTCAAAATTGCGCCCCATTTTTGAGATTGTTTTGTAGAGAAACTAATTGACGCCGGCGCCTAAATTTTGAATTGAGGTACAGGTTAAGACCTCGTATACCTTCACATAATTTTTTTCAGGTAATTTATGGAAAAAAAAATAATTTTTGATTGAACTTCGCATGTTATTATTATTATTATATATATATATATATATATACATACCGGGTGTGGCACTTAAGACGCCTCGGACCATAGCTCCTTTACGATAATAGCTATCGAAAAAAATCTAAGAGCAAAGTGGTGCATAATTACCGTCGCTATGTTTCAAAAATATTTCTAATCATCAGTGGCGTGCCGTACTCCAGTGGCTTACCAAACTTATGTTTTTTTAAATGGAATGCCCTATTTTTTATTGCAGATTTGGAAAGTGCTCGAAGAGTACTTATTTTTTTATCTAACATGTTATACCCTTCACTTTAGCGGTTTCGCTGTTATAACCCCTTCTTTGAAAATTGCGCCCCATTTTTGAGATTGTTTTGTAGAGAAACTAATTGACGCCGGCGCCTAAATTTTGAATTGAGGTACAGGTTAAGACCTCGTATGCCTTCACATAATTTTTTCGGGTAATTTATGGAAAAAAATGATTTTTGATTGAACTTCGCATGGTGTCATTTTTTTCGAAAATTTCAAATGGCACCCCCCTAAAAAAATTACGGCCAAAACTCTAAATTTTTCATTGGTACAAAAAAAATTACACATTGCATAACAAAATTTCTGAGAAAAAAGGAATTTCATCACAAATGTCGGGAAACGTTTTCCGTTCCCAAGAGTGCCATGAGAAAACAAAAGATTGGTAATTGTCAAATTAAATTACGCCAGTAGCAGCCATAAGTCATTGTTGATAAACGTTCTAAAAATGTTCCGAACTCAAGAGGAAATGGTTGACATGATATTTATTCTTGGAGAATGTAACAAGAATTGTTTCTTGGCGTCACGAGTGTACGCTACGAGATATCCGCACAGGGCACATCCAAATGAACGTGCGTTTCAAAAAGTGTTGGAGAGATTTACTACTACGGCAAGTGTGAAACGGCCAATGAGAGTTAGAAAGAAGACAGTTTTTACCGAAAATAATGAACTGCAGGTTCTGGAGGCAGTTATTGAAGATCCTCATACCAGTATCCGTGATATTAGTAGGAATCACGATATTTTAACGCGATCCGTACATCGTGTTCTTCAAAAGTACAAATTCCGTCCATTTAAGATTCAACTGCACCAAGAATTGCAACCTCAATATATATATATATATATATATATATATATATATATATATATATATATATATATATATAATCACAGAGATTGGCAGGAGTCCAATTTCGGCTTACTCGTTGTGATGGTCTTGTATAGACGTTCTGGTGAACGCTACTCAGCCAATACTGTTCAGGAAGTGGATAGATTTGGTATTGGAACTGTGATGCATTGGGTAGAAATTAGTGTAGATAACAGAACTGATCTTGTTGTCATTTCTGAAACCCTAAATGCAATTAATTACGTTGAAAGTGGAGGAGCATGTAGTATCTGCTGCATATGGTGTCGGACCCAATTTCATCCTAATGCAGGATAATGCAAGGCCACATACAGCCGCTATTACCAGAAATTATTTACTGGAGCGTGAATTTCAGGTTATAGATTGACGAGCCTTAAGTCCTGATCTGAATCCTATTGAACATTCATGGGGATTAGCTTGACCGTCGCGTTCGTAAGCGCCTTGGTCCACCACAAACCATCCAAGAACTAACAGAAGCTCTGATCGAGGAATGGGAAAGCATACTTCAAGAATACCTTCGCAGACTAGTGCGAAGTATGCTAAACAAGTGCGACGAAGTAATTCGTGCCCATTACCCATTATTAAACTTCGCCAAACCTCAGAAAATTCGACTCACAATTTTTTCATGTCAGTCGTTTTTATTTAATTTTGTGCTATCGTTTTGAATTTTCCATTGTAATTTAAAAGTAAATTATAATTGTATAATTGTTTTTATCAATTTTGTTACTAAAGTATTTGTTTTCGGAGCATACTTAATTTGACTTATCTAGAGCTCTTATTTAAAAAGTTGCAGATTTTCAAAAAGTGATTCTCTAATTCTTTTGAGCAGTTTATTTACTGAATATTCACTAAAAACATTAATGTGTAGTTCCAAAATATATTTAGTTATTGTAAATTCATTACAATAATAAAATAAAATAAAAACTTACTGTTTTTTTTTTACAGTAAACAATTTGGACAAACCTATTTTTATTATTCTGAAAATGTTTCTAATTTATATATTCGAATATTAATTCAAAATCGTATTAAAATATTCGAATATTGAAATGAAACATTTGGGCAAGCAATAAAGCCAATCTATAACATACAGTAAATTAAGCCAATATTTGATACATGTTTTGATTAAGGCTGGAAATTTTACAAATGTAGGTATTTAAATATTCATTGAAAACCATATTCAATTGCTAGAATATTTAATACTCAAGTTGTTTTAATATTCAAATGTTCAAATGTTGTATATATATACAGGATCCTGCATCTCACCTCCCGTCTTCTGTAGCTCAGTTACTAATTAAGTTAGGCTTTTGATATTTGGCAGACTTTACCTGTATCCTAGGGCGTATTTCAAGAAAATATTTTTGATTATACAGGGTGTCCCAAAAAAGTTTGACGTCATTATGATATATATTTTTAGATTACATGCTATATATTTTGTTCGTTATTTGGGTGCCTTCTATAGATACCTACATACCCCTAAAATTTTATAGAAATTGGTTTAGTAATTTTAGCAAAAAAAAATAAAAACTAAATAAAATCAGTTTTGCACCATTTGTTTAAAAAATTAATAAAAAATAAAAATAGTGCCTCGTTAATAAAATTATAGAATATACTTATTAAATAAGGTCTGACAGTCCCGTTAACCAAACAGAGTGTCTAAAATTTAGTGTCAAACTTTTCAAACTTTAAAGCACTTTATTTTTCTTATTTTAAACTAGACCCCCTGTATATTTTTATGTCATTCCATGCGGAATTATAGAACAAACATTTTTCCTAATTACAACCCTATCGCAATTCCTAACACATTAAAAGTTATTTGCAGAAAACTCGTTTTATCAACTAATCCAATAGCCATTTTAATGACAAAAATCGAAGGCCACCACAATTAATTGTTTAAATAAGTGACAAAAGCCTATTTTGACTTTAGTAATGTAAAAGTTAAAAGTATTATGAGTTAAGCTCTATATATCCAAGAATTTGTTGTCATGAAGTACAACTGAGACGATCTCGTAGATATGATTTATATATTAGGAGAATGCGAAAACAACTGTTTTTTAGCAAGTCGAGTTTACGCACAGCGGTGTCCGGAACGACGACATCCAGACAACAGGAGCCTGGAAAACTTATTGAAGAGATTTATACATACGGGTAATGTAAACTATACAAATCCAGTTAGAAATAGGCCGGTTCGAAATCAATTGGCTGTGCTATTATCAATTACGGAAAATCCTTCCGTTAGTCAACAAGCAGTCGCTGCTGCCGTGGATATAAGCGAAATAACCGTTCAACGAATTTTAAAGGACAACCGTTTCCATGCCTATCATATCCAGTTCCATCAAGAACTCTTTGAACAAGATTTTGATCAAAGTGTCGAATGTTGCAACTGGGCGCAAACTAAAATTAGGGTGCATGTTGACTTTTTTGATAAGGTTTTGTTTTCTGATGAGGCCACCTTTCATAAAAATGGATTTGTGAATCGTCATAACTTCCATTATTATTGCGACCACAATCCAAGAATTTTTAGGCATGTTGATCTACAACACAGATGGGCAATTAATGTGTGGGGGGGTATTATTGGTGAACATATTATAGGCCCTCACTTTTTTAACGGACATTTGAATGGACCAACGTATTTGGATTTTTATGTCAAATTTCAGAATACTGTTTTGTGTTTAAATTTATTTGAAGTTTCCTGTTTTTATTGAATTGAAATCAGTGTTGCTAATCGTTTTGAAGTAGTCAATGCCTGCTCTGAATAATTTTTTATTTTCGATCTCATTGTACTTTCACGATGTGTAATATGTTTAGACGAAAATCTGTGAATCCTTTAAGACTTTCGAGATGCAATTTAATTACAAAACATGTTATGTCAATAAATTGTTTTTCAAAGCCACCTTCGATTTTTATTAATTAAAATGGCTACTGGATTAGTTGATAAAACGAGTTTTCTGCAAATAACTTTTTATGTGTTAGGAATTGTGATAGGGTTGTAAATAGGAAAAATGTTTGTTTTTTAATTCCGCATGGAATGACATAAAAAATACAGGGGTTCCAATTAAAAATAAGAAAAATACAGTGCATTAAAGTTTAAAAAGTTTGACACTAAATTTTGCACACTCTGTATAATTCATATCCACCAAACTTGGTTATAATAATAATAATAATAAATTGTCTTTATTCAAAAATTCATGAATATTACAAAAGAGAATAACATACAGTAGTGCAGGCGAAGTTCAACCAGTCTGTGTGACTTTAGTTGCTCTTCCACTTAACCTGCTTCGGTAAGAAAGATAATCCATAGAGGAGTACATAATTATAATAATAAGTCTTAAAAATTAAATGAACAAACAAAAGATACAACTTTAATTAACTGAGAAAATAAATAAAAAAAACTCTAATAAAATCAGATACCTAGAATTTTAGATCTAATTTGTCGGGACATGGCTTTTTTAAAAGTAAAGGGTGACAGTTGTTTGAGGTTAGAGGAGATTTTATTAAAAATGTTGTATATATTGTATTTAAAACATCTCTTAAAAAAGGTGGTTTTGAATTTAGGAGGTGAGATGGTTCCTCTAAACCTCAAATTGATATTGTGGACATCAGACCGATAAACAATCTTGTTGTAGAGGTAGGGGGGTGTGCGGGTCTCAATAATTTTCTTATACATCACACAGTAATGTAACAATCTGCGCTCCGCCATATCTAGCCAGTTCAGCTCTTCAAGTTTACCTGAGATGTGGTCAAATTTGCGTATGCCAAAAATAAGTCTAATACAGGCATTCTGGACCTTTTGTATGCGTTTCGTTGTTACAGAGTCTAGGCAGGCATTGTATACGGCATCCGCAAAGTTGAAGTGGCTAAGTACCAAAATGTCGCATAGCAGTCGCTTAGTTTTTAGGGTCAACACATTACGGTTAGAGTAAATCATTTTTAAATTAATATATGCACGAGATATGCATTTATTGATGTGTAATTTGAACTGTAGCTTATCATCAATTACTAGACCTAGGTTTCGTACAGAGTCAACAAAAGGGAGTATTGCATTACCTATTTTGATTTTTAATTTTGATTTTGCTATTTGAATTAATTTTTTTGGACCGAAAAGCATAGCTGATGATTTAGATGGATTTATTATAAGTGAATGACTGTGCGATGTATCGACTAGCTTGCTGATGTCAGAGTTAATGTTGAGGTTAGCGGTGGATATATCATTAATATTGAATGCGTATGATAGTTGTGTGTCATCAGCGTATACATTTACGGAGCAATGGTTTAATACTGACGGTAGAGAGGAAGTATAAACACAAAATAAAACTGGCCCTAAGATGGATCCCTGAGGAACACCCGCCTCCACACTATATGTATTTGAGATTGCGTCGTCTATCTGTACAAACTGGGTACGACCTTTTAGAAAAGAACTAATCAAGTTTATTCATGAATTAGTAAGTCCTAAATAGTGAAGTTTAGCTATAAAGATATCGTGATTGATAGTGTCAAAAGCCTTACTATAATCCAGCAGTACGATTGATGTGAGTAAGCCATTATCCGTTGAGGAAATGATGTCGTCTGTAACATTAAGTAAGGCAGTTGTACAGCTATAATTTGGCCTAAAACCGGATTGAGCTGAAGGAAGGAGTTGGTGCTTCTCAAGAAAATCCAGAAGTTGATTTTTTATTATGCGTTCTAAAATCTTTGATAAGGTCGGTAGAATGCAGATTGGTCTGAGATCTTTGAAACTGTTAGGAGAGGTTGTTTTAGGAATGGGTAGGATTTTACCGTGCTTCCATATGGTCGGAAAGACTGATTGTTCAAGACAGCAATTAACTATGTGTGTTATGTATGGGATAATATAGGGACAGCATAATCTAATCATGTTGATGTCTATTTCATCAGAACCAACAGCCTTTGTTTTTATATGACAGATAATATCTTCAATGATCTCCTTATTGACTAGTTTTAAAGAAAAATGACTTGAGACGTTGGGGTGGATATTTTGACAATAGTGAGTAATAAGAGAGTCATTCGGTTGACTTTTTACCGAGTTAATAAGGTAATTGTTGTAGCCATTAACGTACTTTAAGTTATTTGGAATGGCAGTTCGCTTTTTTACAATAACATCATTACTTTTAAAACATGACCACATATTTTTCCTGTTGGTATTAATGATATGTGTAAAATAAGCTTTTTTTTCATGGGTAACAGCAGAGTTTACAATATTTCTTAAGCGTTTATAGTAAGTGAAGTCATTTGGATTTTTCGTTGTTTTAAATTTATTGTAACTGTTATTGCGTACTTTCATCATATCTTTTATGGTGTCAATTAGCCAGGGAGCTTTCTTTTTTGTCACTCTTGAGGTTACCAGAGGTGCGTGTAAATCAAATAATTGTAAGAGGCAGTAGTTAAGATATTTAATTTTGTCATCGATATTTTGTATGTAAATCAAGTTGCCGATATTAATCAGCTCAAGGTCAGATTGGAATGTATTTAAGTCAATATTATTAAGTTTTCTGTATTTTACTAAGTTCACAGGCCGCTTGGTGTTGAAAACTAGCTTACAGTGTATCAAATCATGATCTGCTATGTCGTGAACTTTAATTACACCGGAGTCTGTGCAGCAGTTTTTGTTAGACAACATGATTAAGTCGATTAGAGAGCTGGACTGACTAGTCACGCGCGTTGGTTGATTTATTACTTGATACAGTGCATATGCGCTAAGAATATCAAGAAAGTTACTAGTAGTGGCAGAATCGATGTTAAGCAAATTAATATTTAAGTCTCCTAAGCATATGAGATCGTCACATTCCGGTAATATATAAGAAAACGTATCTTCTAATTTATCTACAAATACGCGGAATTGGCCGATGGGAGGTCTATATAAGACTCCAACACAGTATAACTTGTTGTTAAACTTGCACTTTATCCATAATTGTTCTAACGCGTTTGTAGAGTCCAAAGGGAGAGACTCAAAGTATATATTTGACCTAATGTAGATGCCAACTCCATCACCGCGACCGAATTCCCGATCCTTACGTAAGAAAGTGTATCCGTCAAGATTGAAACAAGATGTGTCGAAATCAGAATGAAGCCATGTCTCCGATAGAGTAATTATATCGAAATCAAGTGGTAGCACAAGATTCTTAAAATTATTAAAATTATTATTAATTGAACGAATGTTTATATGGCAAAGACAAATATTTGTATTCATACTTATTACTAAAGAAAAAGTAAGCTAAGCTATAATTAATTTTATATGTGAGAACTCCATTGCGTGAAACACTTTAAAAAGAGAAAAAAAAATGAAAGATTGTCATGCATTAGTGTATACAAGTTATATAATGAAAAGAGAAGAGAGCAAAAAGCAAAAAAGAATATATATATGAATGTAGCATGCATGATGTAAATACTTAAAGTAAAGATAGTATTGAAACTTCGCTTATCAATTATTATTCAAAATCAGATATGTCATAAATAACTTTTTTTGATTCTTCTCCGTCTTTTCCTGGGCGCAAGATGAAAATTTTTCCATTCCACGACCAGTCATTCTTGGAACTCAGTGTTTCGCGCGCTTTTTTGAGCAAGCGGTATCTCGTAGGAGTCAAATCATTGGTCATCATTATACCAGACTGCTTAAGGCGGTGACGATTTTTTAAAATCAGATCTGCCGTCTCGGATCAGGATACATTAACTACCACTGCACGACTCGTTTTAGATGGTTTGCCCAATCGATAACATTTAAGTACATCAATTTTAGAATTAATTTGTAATTTTGTAGAGAACAAGTCTTTCAGTTTATTATTTAAATTTTCGTTAGGTTCTTCCTTTAATTCTATTATTCTGAGATTCGAATTTCGTGCTGTTTGTTCGATTTGGTCGATTTGTTTTTTCAGTAATTTGTTTTCGTCCTCCAAGAGAGATATGCGTGAATTAAATTTATCATTGGGCTCGGTGCTAACCTTGGTGATAGCTGTTTAAAAGAGACCAGCTATCACAGTGTCGTCCTTCAAAATTTCCAATAATGCTTCTTTAATAGTATCTTTTAAGTCCTCCTTCTGTTCACGTGTAAGAGGCATGGCGAAAACTAGTTATTGTAAGCAAGGCACGTACTTACAATAAGGTGTTGATATATTTTCGATGTAGTAGGTGTAGTTGATAAGAGAAAAAGTAGTTGAAAGCGGAGCACTCACAAACACGACTATTCGCACTCACGTTTCATTATAAAATCATCGGGACCATTAGACCTTTTTTAATAAGTCCCTTCTATAATTTAATTGACGAGATACTATTTTTAATTGTTATTAATTTTTTAAATTAATAGTGCAAAACCGACTTTTTTTAGTTTTTATTTTTTTTATATATCATATCATATATCACTAAACCGATTTCTATAAAAATGTAGGGTTATGAAGGTAACCACAAAAGGCACTGAAATTATTAACAAAATGTACACCATTTAATTTAAAAATATATATCATCATGACGTCAAACTTTTTTGGGACACCCTGTAGAATCAAAAATATTTTCCTGAAATACGCCCTAGGATACAGGCAAAGTCTGCCAAATATCAAAATCCTAACTAAATTAATAACTGAGCTATAGAAGACGGGAGGTGAGATGCAGGACCCTGTATATATACAAATATATATGTATACAAATATATACATATACAAAACAAACATTATATACATTTCACTCAACATATTCTTATTACCTAATCAAATATTAACATGATGCTAAACAAACCATTACGAAACAATTTAATCGAGTACCTCTATCAAACGAGACACGATAAAACATGATACACGTGACCGCAAAATATTAAAACATTATTAGTCGCGTGTCTCGTCATTCTAAAATAATATACCGACGACGTTTCGTCGGGCTATATAAATATGAGCGAAAAGGGCGTATTGTGCCACCCCTAACTGCAGCACAGTGAAGGGTGGAGAGGGCGTATTTGCCGTGTGCAGATTGTTTGCCCAATTGGACAATGAACAATGGGGTCTGGTCCTGTGTCCGATTAGCGGCCGTGTTTACAGCACACAGATTTAAATTGATCCAATTATACCCACTCGTGTTTGTGCATGTATTCATTTTTAGTTTTAATTTCTTGGGCAAATATGTAATTTGTTTACTTTTATGTTAACGTGAAATATTCAATCGGTATGTTTGCGCTCATATATAAATATGCATTATTGATTAATATTTACTTTTTGATTTTAATTCTTCGTTCCTTTGTGTAGGTACATATTTTCTTGGCTGAGGTTAGTTTTGAACTATTACTTTAGAAAGCATAATAATCAATTTCATTTAATTCAGTTGTTGTACGCTTTTTTATTGAATCCTTGAATCATTCCATATATTTAGGAAATTATCAATGACGGCTCGTCAGGGACGGCAGGGTCGGCCGGGCCGTACCGGTAAATTTAATTGAACAAAAATTATAAATTTTTATTTTCTCAGAAATAAATATTGCGCATTTTTTTGTAATAAATATATAGCAGGCTAATATGTAGTAATAATGATAAGCACTCAGCATAAGGCCGATAAATGTAGAAATTTATTATAATTTAATATATGTTTACTAATGCAAGCGCTACGTTCGCACAAGCGTCAGTGCAGTTTCTGTCGTTACATTTCCCCTGCAGCGTGAACGTACGTCTGCAAATAGTTTACTTGAGTACGGCAAATTAGCCGGGGCCGTACTCGCCGTTCTTCCACACAATACACCGATGCCTGTGTTGATGCACACTTCAAATTCGATTACGTTACACATCACAGATTTTTATTCTATAACTAGTGGATTTATTTACCAATGTATTTCTGATAATTTTCATATTAATTAATTTAAAAGTAAAATAGGCATTTACTTTAATACAAATTGGTAATTAAGGCCAACAATTAACCGGTATTAAAAAATCAGTGAAAACATAATATTCGTCTTTAATTTTATTTAACAAATCAGAACATATCTCGCATTTTTAAATATCGTTAAACATATGATGTTATTTAAAAATACGAACAATCATTAAATAATTACCTAATTGTAATTTACAAAATATTAGCTCGGTATTTTAGCAAGATTATGTGAAATATATCAGTGTATAACTATAATTATTTAACTATATAACATTACTATGTATATAACATGTTATTGTAATTCTGAAAATATTCTTTTTTCTATTTTTTAATGTCGGTATATGGTAAGGTATATGGTTCGGTACGGCTCACAATGTGCCAAATCAGAGCGCGAGCGCCATGGGGGGATTTTGAGGAAAAAAATTAAATTAAAAATTTCGAGAAAAAAACATATCCACTCCATTGTAGATACACGAAACCCTTCTAATCTTGCATGTTTATATTTTTCAACCCCCTATATTATTAACAATTAACGCTTAAAGTTGAGCGATTTAGAAAACATCAATTTTACGGCATTTCACTCGCAAGTTTAACTAATTTATTACATGGATAGTAGGCGTACTATCAATATAACATTATTCACTATTTTTTATAACATAATACTGTATATAATGGTTGAAAAATCAAGTCTCTAAATATTTTAGAACAAAAGTTAAAAAAAAATTGAATATGAAATATATTTTATATATAAATTTTAACTTTAGAAAGTGTTATAAAAAAAATGTCAACTTGATGAGGTCTGGGACTATCACTAAAAATTAGTTCTATGTTTTCTCTAACTATCCTCAAAATTTCGTATCTCCACCGGTGCGTTTTTGGGGTCTTTTTAATTTTTTTATTTGACGCCACCAATTAAAATTGGGTCGGGCGAGGCCCGTGTGCGGTGAGTATCGTGGAGTCGAGCGCGCGCTATTCTCGAGCAGCACGCAACATGATTTTTACGTTGGCCCCGAACAAAATATAATAAAAACGCACTTAAATCGCACATGTAAAAATTCAAAAAAATTAGGGCAGTTACAGAAAATATTAACAAATGTTTATATGATAGTCACAGTTCTTCCGGTTTGCAATCTTCTATAAAAAAATAATATAATAATAATTCAAGGCAGCAAAATTATACACAATTGTTATAATCATTACATAGGTTGTGACTTTCACCAAAAAATGTGGTATGTTTTTAAATGCCCTAAAAACTTCGTATCTCTACATGTGCGTTTTGTGTCAGGTTTTTGCGAATGACCGAGTCGATTTTTATCGGTTGCGCCTAATAAAAAATAAAGCACCTCAAAAAAACGTACAAATGTGAAAAGTATCTGCTGTAGTTTAAAAATAATTTAATCTGTTGTTTAAAATATGAATTTTTAATCAGAATATACATTACATTTTTCTGATTTTGCACAACGAAGTTATGTATTTTATACTGTTTTATTTACTTACTTTTTTAAAATGAAAAATTGTCAGTATCCTCATCAGTCTGTTCGTCTTCGCTGTCACTTGTGTCCGTTTCACAAATAACTAATTTTTTAGCTTCTGCAAGTAGTTGTTTTTTATGAATGTTTACATCGCTTCTCAAAGAAAAAATTATTGGATTAGAACATACAAGAAGCATATTAAATAAATCTCGAATTGTATTAAGCCTAGAGTTTTTCCTAGTATGGTTTTCTCTAACTCTCTTATATATTTTATTGGTTGCTTCCTGTGCCTCTTCCGAAAGTTCTCCGATTGGTAAAAGATATTGTCCAATTATTTTGCTCCCGTGAATTAAAATTGTATGGACACTAGGAGGCATTCTATACCTTCCATATAACGAGGTGTAAAGTCGGGTATCTTCTGCATATTTATCAAACATCAATACATTTATTTTACGAGAACTCGACATTGTTATAAGAATTGTATAAAATCTGTTCAATAATTCTTCATTCAATTCAGTGATGACAGCTACTTTCTCATAATTTCGAAAAAAAATTCGAGCAACGTTGCCAGTATTTGAAGTACCTCCTCCTTGCTCAACAATATCATCCCTTATCCCTAACTCTTTACGTAATAGTTTTTGTATTCTAGTTTTCCGACTAAATATATTATTTTTCTCTTCTATCGTACATCCGTGAGTAGTTGTTTTCTTCAAATCTAATTTATAGGAGATATGAAGAACACATTCCATGAACCTAATCCATGCATGGAGGAAAGAAATACCATAATTTAAATTATCTTCGATAATAGGAATATTTTTAATTCTTTCAATATCATTCATCTCCTTCGGAGAACATTTGCATATAAAACAATTTAAGCTCGGAGTATTTGTTAAGGTATTTATAACTTTGCCGTCGATCATTGTAAACAACAAATTAAATTTTACCTCTACATGGTTACCATTAATATAAATTTGTTGTTTTTCCAATAAATTTACCTCTTGCCTCATACTCTTAACTTCATCTAGAATAAGCTGTTTTGTTTCTTTAGCATAAATAAATTTTATCGGTCTACATAATTTAATAGATGAAGGTTTTTCGTTTTTCCAAATAACACTTTCATCAGAAAATAATCTAAGTGGAACCAGTGAAAACACAAAGACACTCTTCTCTGTAATTTCTTCTTCATCTGTACTGCTATCATCAGATGGCTTTTGCATATAAGTAGAGTGCCCTGAGCTGCCATCGCAACCATATTTACACAACAAAATTAATTTACTAAATGATGTATCGTGAGGAAATATAATTGTTGATATTAATCTACATAAAGTATGCTCAAGAAGGCTCTGCAAAGGTACTGATGCTCCATTTTGAGAAATAGAAATATTAGCTGGGTAACACATTGTCTTCATTATTTTAATTTTATTGTAAGATGGTAAAAGGTCTTTTGCTCCATGAGAACGTAGTTTTTTTTCTTAAATTTTTATAACTTGCTGCCGTCATTTTTGAATCAATAAAAATTGATAGAGCTTCTTCATCTGTAAATTTTTTTACAGTTTCAACTTCATTTGTTTTTAAATAAGCTAAGACTTTTTTATTTTTTCCTGTGAATCCGAGGAAGCACTTTCCACTAATTTGGCCGCTGGTATATTTCCTTTATCGCGTAATTTTTTTTTGCTGCTGAAAATATTTGTTCTGGTGTATTTTCGGTGATTAATAAATTAGTTTGTCTTCTTTTAGATGTATTAATTTGTATTGTGAACTGTGTACCTGATGTACTTGGTATTGGTGAAATATTTTCTATATTTTCAAAGAGGTTTGTATTTTCAATTAAGGCAGAACCCTCGTTGTATTTAAAATACAGCAGTAACCAATTTCTATTTTTTTTAATAAAATTGATATGAGATCTTGAGCACATTTTCCACTTTTTATTAAGAGTACTGCAGAAACCCTTAACTTTTTTTAAGAATGTCATCATTTTCACTATTGTTTTTCGTCGAAACATTTTCAATATATTTTATTAAATAATCAATGGTATTGCTTGACTGAATAAGGTTTTTAGGTTTTAGTTCGTACCATACCTTATATAAATCACCGTTTGTAATTTTAATTTTCTCCATTATCACTCAGCGTTTTGGATTAATTAAATTACACTAACACTAAACACTAGTTTAATTAAAGTAAACTATTAAACACTAAACTAAACTATTTTAAACACAAAAAAAAAACACTAAATCAAAGAAAGAGTATATAGTCAACAAATTAAATAACACTTAACATTAACTTAATTAATAACTACTTTATAATGTCCAATCGTTCGCTTAGGGGTCAGAAAAATATGTGAACTGTTGGAGACTTCGTTCAACACTAAACGCATATCTTGCTTTCAAGAAAATTAAGAAAAATCTATTTCTGATCCTTACGGTAAATGACAGCTCCAATCGAACCCCTAATAAAAATGTAAACACAAACCAGATGACCTTTATCAGTAACAGATGTACACCCTTATATATCAATAAGAAAAAAACCCATAAAACTATTTTTGTAAATGTGATTTAAATGGTGCAAAAAATACTCAGAGAAGAAATAATTTCACTATGATATATACCTGTATATTAGAAAAATTGTAGATTTTGAAGATTATGACTATTATATAAACATTTGTCAATATTTTCTGTAACAGCCCTAATTTTTTTTAATTTTTACATGTGCGTTTTAAGTGCGTTTTTATTATTTTTTTGTTCGGGGCCAACGTAGAAATCATGTTGTGTGCTGCTCGAGAATAGCGCGCTCGACTCCGCGATGCTCACCGCACACGGGCCTCGCCCGACCCAATTTTAATTGGTGGCGTCGAATAAAAAAATTAAAAAGACTCCAAAATACGCACCGGTGGAGATACGAAATTTTGAGGGTAGTTAAATTATTTAAACTTGCGAGTGAAATGCCGTAAAATTAATGTTTTCTAAATTGCTCAACTTTAAGCGTTAATTGTTAATAATATAGGGGGTTAAAAAATATAAACATGCAAGATTATAAGGGTTTCATGTATCTACAATGGAGTGGATATGGTTTTTTCTCGAAATTTTTAATTTAATTTTTTTCCTCCAAATACCCCCCTGGCGCTCGTGCTCGGATTTGGCACATTCGGCCGACCCACTTCATTAGATCAAGAACCGTCACTGAGGGTGATTCAGTTTGGTGTTCCACCACCTTCGAACTTTTTTATTTTTAAAGTAAAGTATAACAAACTATATATATTTGTAAACGGCAGGAAATTCTCTAATGGTCGTCTTAATGTTGTCACCGAAATTGATAATACGATGAAAACTGTCACAGTAGCGAGAGTCAACTATTTTTCTCAAATGACACAATACCTGTTTTTTGTTCAATTCGGGCCTGATATTTCATGACAACATTTGAAAACATTAACTATTAATCGGTTAGGTTGACTACTATTCATATGTTGTCATTTAACAATATTGACTATTTAATAATTACATTGTGACTACATGCTATTTATTGACGCTCATTTAACAACATTGACTATTAATCGATTATGTTGACCACATGATTTATGCTAACTGTTGACTACTATTTAACAGAGCTGGGCAGGATTCGAATCATTCAGGATTCGATTCCCGGATTCAAATCCTTTTAGAGGATTCAAAAGAGGTATTCGAATACTTTAGTGAAAACGGATTCGTGATCCGGATTCGTTACATTCGGTTGCAGCGACCCGAGACAAATTTTCACGGGCCTTTTCTAAACTCGAAATTTTACTTCATGCACCAGGCGTATAAAGCACAGATTCAAAATGAAGTTCAACAACACACATATCATCAATAATTAAAATCATTATATAATCAGATATTTAGTCGGTAAATGAACATGTTTGTTAATAGAAACTGATGGAATAAAATATTACTGGTTGCAAATGATAGATTCAAATTTATGTTTAAAGGATTTGTATCCCTGATTCAAAAATGAGGATTCGAATATTTGATTCGAATCATATATTTCACTTATGAATCCTTTGTTCGAGTATTCGTGATTCGAATCATATTAGGTGATTCGGATTCGTGATTCGAATCATTTTTTTGAGGATTCATCCCAGCTCTGCTATTTAATACTGATATTCATTTAAAAAAATGAATTAGTAATCGATTATGTTGGCTACATGCATGCTAATTGTTGACTACCATTCATTGACTGTCATTCAAAAAACATTGACTGTATTAGGTAAATTGACAATTGTCGGCGTTTTACGTCAATATCTATGTTGATCTGACTTTGACGAAATCGACATTTATCATCAAAATCGCGATGTTTGCGTCCGAAAAGACAAAAATGGCATCAAACCCGAAAAACTGAAATTTACGAAAAGACCGCATCTGCTGATTTATGACAAATTCGATTTATTCCTCCAACGATTTTCAACAAAACAGTTGATATTTTGGAAAATCCCGTGGAGATATTTAAACTGCGATTGTAACCAGTCAACGTTTATTAGTTTCTGAGTAAGTTTATTCTTTGGTGTTGACTATTTTTGTCAGATTCAGTTAATACTGTAATGTTTATTCTCAAAAAAAAAACCGAGGTAGAACGAAAATTTACTTTTTTTCAAAGCCGAGCGAAAACTAAAATTCCTAATCGAGTAAGGGGACTCCGAAACGAATATTTCCGAAAACAGTTTCGATTTAGAAATTGTAAAATAGTAGAAACTGTTGTAGAATTAAATAAGTGTTCACGTGCGTGTTTGAACCAAAATAAACCGATATATTTTTTTGGTTTAGTTACGGTTTTCGTTCTGGCTAAAATAACGGTTTTTTCTCGGTTTCCGGTTTACGATTCAATTTCGGTTCAAAGCCCTGGTTATAACTAAAATCAATATAGTACAGGAATAATTGTTAGTCATATTTATTTAATTACTCAATCACATTTTAAATGATCTACGTTCGTTTAGAATGGGTTACTTTAATCTATATGTTGAATTAATTTCTCACTTAACCCGTGGTGAAACATATTTAATTAATAGTAGAACTTTGATTAAAACACTTGGTTTGTTTCACTGATTTGAAACAAACCAAGTGTTTTTATCAAAGTTCTACTATAACTTTAATCTAGCCTTGCTAATTAAATCTATAGCATACTAAGTTACTGAGTATTTGTTAAATCGATGAAAACTTGAAACAGAAGAAGTTAACATTGTGTTTGGTTTCATTTAAATATAACACAACATAACAACATAACATTTAAATATTCCAGTCCACGGACTGGAAACAAAAAATCTATCTCAACATCAAATCGAAAATACGGTTATTGATATATTATCATCGAAATTAAAAATAACTCTACAAGACAGTGATATTGAAGAATGCTTTGCTATGGGACCTCCGACTGCTGAGAATAGAACTGTTATGGTTAAATTTCATAATCAAAAAACACGCAATATAGTTTTGTCAAAAAGAAAAAATCTCAAAGGGTCTAAAATTGTTTTCAAAGAAGACCTTACTAAACGAAGAAATGAACTCTTCAAGATGGCGCAACAAAGATATGGACCCAGGAACGTTTGGACGAAAAATGGCGAAGTTTATCAAAAATCAGGAAGCAAAACGGTACGCATCAAACGCCAAGATCTCGACGAATCATATCTAGATGCCATAAATGATATCGAGGACACTTCCGATACTTCTATTAAAATCAGTAATTAACAATTTTACGGCAAATAAATCATTATTCGTGTTTGTGATAGAATATAACTTTTTATTTTGATTTTTGACAGAAATAATGTTTACTGCTTAATTTGCTATACTCGGGTATTAATTAAGCGATATCGAAAATAATTTAATTTCTAGAAGTAACTATAATTTAATTTTATTGTATCTACGGCATTTTTTCATATTTAGTTTATTTCATTTTAAAACTATTCAATTTATTTTTATTTAACTTCTAGATTTACCTATAATTATTAATTTCACAGCATATTTAGTTTGTTTCATATTTTTTTAATAGAAATATTAAATTTCTTTTTCTTTTCTTCGGTAATCTTGACGCTCATCGTTTTCCTTTTTCCTTTATTCTTAGTTTCTTAACTTGCTTTATTTAGCTTGTAAAATCATTCATTTTATATATTTTTTGTTGGCATGATGTTCTACGGTAATGGGAAGATTTAAGTTCGCAGGCATAAATTGTCGATCATTACTTGTCAACTTTGATTTATTAAAAATGCAAATAAATTCAGGTGATTATGATATAGTTGCACTATATGAAACCTGGCATAAGGAAAATATTTCTGATGGCCAGTGTCATATTGATGGTTATAAATTGTTAAGAAGAGATAGACTCTCCAGAGGAGGGGGTGTAGCTTTTTATTTAAAAAGTAACATTAAGTATAAAGTGATGCACAGCGATCACTCGATAGAGCAACTGTGGTTCTCATTTTCACTGCACAAATTTACTTATGGAGTGGGTGTTGTTTATAGACCTCCCTCTTTTAACGTTTCTAGTTTTTTTAATTCATTAGAAATATCTATTAGTAACTTAATTCCTTGCACAGACAATATTTTTTGTATTGGAGATTTTAATATTAATGTACTTGATGTTAATAATAACTCTGTTCGTTTACTCGATTCTCTGCTATCCACTCTTTCACTTAAACAGATTATTAACAAGCCCACTAGAGTAACAAACACTACATCTACACTTATTGATTTAATTATCACTAACAGTAAGCAAATACCTAATGTCAGTTGCGAGAGTCTACATAATTACTCTGACCACTGTATGATCTCCCGTGACATCCGTATAATCAAACCTAAAATTAAACCTGTTACTCTTACTTACAGACCTTTTAAGGATATTAATATAATTAATCTTAACATCGACCTTATACATTGCAATTTTAATTTTATTTACTCTTTAGCAAGTATTGACTATAAGATTTGTTATTTCTCTTCAACACTGTTGGACCTATTTGACCTCCATGCACCCCTGAAAACATCAACATTTACAAAAAATAATTGTCCTTGGCGAACTGATAATATTAAAAAATTAATAGACCTTCGAAATAATGCCCTCCGTAGATTCAAAAGAACACAGAATCCCAATCACTGGAATTATTACAAATCTCTACGTAATTTAACGACGTCAAGTATTAATAATGAAAAGAAAGCTTATTTTGAGTTTAGGCTGAGGTCCAAAGATTCTAGAGTGTTATGGAAAGAGTTAAAAAAAACTCAATATTGGCTCTAGAGAGACCTCTAATGTCGAAATCTCGAATGAGTTAGATGTAAATGTAATTAATAACTATTTCGTAAACTGCATTCCATCCACTTCTACAGATAGCTCTGAATTAAACCAATACTATAACTCGCATTTACTTTTTCCCCACAACCCTAAATTTTCCTTTGCTGAAGTAAGTGATTCTGAAGTAAATACTATAATTAATAATTTATCAGAGGGTTCAGCAGGCTCTGACGGCATCAGCGCTAAAATGCTTAAATTATGTTGTCCATTTATTTCACCTTACGTAACACACATTATGAATAATTGTCTCGTGGATATTTTCCTTCGTTTTGGAAAAAATCCCACATAATCTCTATTCCTAAAAAGACCTCAGTTACTGATCCCAAGGACCTACGCCCAATTAGTTTATTATGTACGCTTTCCAAAGTTTTGGAAAAAGTAATTGAACCACAAATTAAATGTTACCTAGATCGTCACTCTATCCTCCCTGACACGCAGTCTGGCTTCCGTAAAAAATATAGTTGCTCCACAGCTCTAGCCGACATTACAGATAGTATAATTATTTCCCAGGACCAAGGCCTTCTGACATTACTTATACTACTGGACTTCTCGAAGGCCTTCGACACCTTAAATTATAATACCCTGCTTGCTATACTATCTTACATTGGCTTCGATCAGGTATCCATTCTTTTTTTCAAAGAATACCTAAGTAACCGATCACAAATAGTAAGCTTGAAAAATAATTTGTCGAATGAGCTGGAAACTCATAGAGGTGTACCACAAGGCTCTATTTTGGGGCCGGTATTATTTCTAATTTATACTTCACAAATTTTTTCAAGTATCAACTTAAATAACTACCATCTTTTTGCAGACGATACTCAATTGTTATATACTTTTGCAGAGAAGGACACTATTGTTACGTGCGTTAAAATTAACTCAGATTTAAATAGAATCGTTACAAAATTAAATGAGCACTCTCTCCTAATAAATAATTCTAAAACTGAAGTTATTCTGTTTGGTCCAAAAAAAGCGCGAGTAAGAGTATTCCCCTTACTTTCAATTAGCTTGGACAATACCAATTTTATTGACATAAACAATTGTGTTAGAAGTCTAGGAGTTTATATAGATAGTGAACTAAGATTCCACAGTCATATCTCCCGTTGTATCAATAAGGCATACGTAAACCTTAGGTTAATATACTTAAATCGGCGATGTTTATCGCAGAAATTGAAAACTATATTATGTGAATCCCTAGTTTTGTCACACTTCAACTATTGTGATGTAGTATACAACTTTTGTTTAGATAAAAAAAAACAATTGATAAAATTCAACGTATGCAAAATTCTTGTTTGAGATTAATCTTCGGTATTAGGAAATTTGATCATATAAGTCATAAGCTTCAGGACTTAGGTTGGCTTAAAATGAATGATCGCCGTTTACTTCATTTTGCCACTTTTTGTCACAAAATAATTAAAGACAAGACTCCACCCTATCTTTACCACAAAATTAAATTGCGCTCTGACGTTCATACACTTAATGTAGGCTTTAGAGGATTACTAACTACACCTCAACATAAATCTGTTTTTGCAGAAAGATCATTCTCAATCCAAATTTCTAAAGTGTACAATAAGGTACCACTAGAATGCAAAGCGAAATGTGTCTTAACTTTCCGTAAATATTATGCCAAACATCTTAAAGACAGATAGATGTATATTTTGTATTTCAATATTGCCGATTTAATTATAGAATAATTTAAATTACTGATATTTGAAACGCACTGAAACAAACTTCTGCGCTTGTTTGATATTTATTTATTACTTATGTTTTCAATGGTTAAGTTGAAAAACAGTCGCGGCGACCCAGCCAAAGACTGAACTTCGCCATGAGATTCCAAATACTCGATTATTATCTTTTGTGTAAAAATGCATGTAACTAAATAGTATTTGAAATAAAGATTATTATTATTATTATTATTATTATATTATATATTTTCTGAAAATGTCATCATTGTTTTGACGGTGATTTTTTTTTAATTTTGCTCTGCTGTATATTCGTACTATCCTTTTGAAGGTATACCGCTTGAAATTTTTGAAACAATCGGTGTCATCATGAATGTTCCAGAAATCCTAACAATGTGTATTTTCTTAAACAAGCAAAACAAATCGAAAATTTGCCGGTCATTAGTCTGTTTGTTGATCGTTTCCAGTGTCCGGTGGCGCCTGGAAGTTGCATCGGCCTCCCTTTTCGTCCGTTCGGAAGTGTGACCATCATTTGTATCGTCGGTGAAACAAAAAGGGGCCCCTCATAGATATTCATTAGATGATAAGGCGGTGCCGGAGTGGTCACTGCGGCGGCCGCAGCGCTAACTAGCAGGTAACCACCGCTAAGTACATGATTGGAGCTGTCAACGTGATGTCCGGTTTCTAGTTGGGTGGCGATATTGCCGTGTCGTTCCTCTGATTAGGATTATGGTTACAGGTAATTTGTTAATTTTGCCAGTTAGTTAATGCACCTGGTCATTATGAGGAGTTCCTTTTCGGCGCGCCGATTCTTAGGAAATCTCTTTTGCGGTTGCCATTTCACGAATTTATTATTTTTGTCATCCTGTGTGGCCGTGTTTATACGAGAGCCTGTGCTATCATTAAATTGTTAATAACTATTCTCTAGCATCCTTTTATTATGGCTATAAACTATATCAATTTTACAATATTTCATTTTTATGAGAAATGATAATTATGAACAGTTTTAGTTATAAAGCTTTATTCAAGGTAATAATAATTCATATATTCTTATAAACTCATTTTAATTGACACAGAAAAAGATTACAGCCGAATAAATCTATGTTTAACAATTTAAAACAAAAAATCACAATAAATGTTCAAATTGATGTCCATTACTCAAAATGAATGAGCAGCATCTTTTTATAACACTCCTACGTGCATTATGAATATAATATTTATAAATTAAATGTATACAATCAATATAACGTATTCTCTTAAAAAATTATTTATATATTTTCTCATAATTTATTTTTTATATACTATACCCTGAAACAAAGTAACGAACAATAAATAAGGATACTCGCGATAATTGAGCAGAATTTTAATAGATGTAAATGCAAATATATCCTCTCCATATGATATATCAATGAAAAAAGAAAAAAATACCCTATTTATTGAGATTAAAGCCAGCTATGACTTCTATTTAAAAAAAAAACACTAACTTTGTATTGTATCTTGATTAATAATAAAGATATCATTAATCTGTATATCTCATTCCATTCTCCTCAAAAAGTTGCAACATGCAACTCTTATTTTAATAAAATAATAAATAACTAAGATATTAATAAAAATCGAAAATGGAAACAAACAAAAAGCGATAGCCAGCTTTTGTTTTCACCGTTGAGTTTGTCTTAAAAAAAGACATGTCTATAATGAACATTTATGCAAGTTTACGGCCGTAAATTTTGGCATTTTGTTTTGAATAAATAAAATCCAAATGTAATCCATAAAAACACATACAAGATCTTTAACATTATTTTAGTCAGTCTACTGATTTTGTTAGAAAGGGAACATTTTCTTTGAAAACATTTTACTACACTTAAAATTCAATAAAATGATCTTTCTTAATTGAATTAAATTTTATTGAATTTTAAGTGTAGTATAATGTTTTTGAAGAAAATGTACCCTTACTAACAAAATCAGTAAACTGACTAAAATAATGTTAAAGATTGTCATAACATATGAAGGATTTTGCATAGGAAAGTATAACTATAACTTAGTCACTTTTTTTTGTAGAAACATAGAACATTTCTCAAATGGTAGAAATATTGTTAAAATTCACAAACATTTTCTTATTTTCGTTAAATTTTTTAAACTGTCGATGGTTGTTTAAAAATTGTACTGATCAAACTATAATTTTTAGAAAGATTAAAATATATTCGTATTTCTAACAGGGTTGGTGTGTTTAAAACACTTTGTTTTAAAACATTGTTTTAAACATGTTTAAAACAGCCTTCGTGTTTTAAATGGTTTTGTTTTAAATATGTTTTAAATTTTGAATTCGTTTTAAACATGTTTTAAACGTTAATTTTGTTTAAAAAGTTTTTTTTATTGTCTTAAATTAGTTAATCTATATTTTATACTACTTTATCAAACATTTTTTATTTACAATTTCGAATTTTAGTTAAATTGTTGAAGATATTCCAAATTACATTATTTAAAATAAAGTTTTATCATCATAAAATATTATAATTATCTGTGCATAAATGTGATTTAAAACGTGTTTTAAACTAGTTCAGCCTTATAAATAGAATTGCCGTTAATTTCATTATAGTTTAATGCTAATTAATCTCCACTAAACGCATACAAACACGATACTAACATTTCGTATTATTAGAGCAAAATCTACATGTTATTAGTTTCGAAATTATAATAGAATGAACGTAGCAACATTACATTTTCATGTGTTCTAACCTTATTGTAATCAAATAATTTAGAAACAGTATCATACGATACACTATTTTTTTTTATGTTTGTGGAAATGTATTTCTTCTGATAAATTATTAGATTGAATTTTACTTCTAACGTCTGTCTCCACTCCCAGACTAAGCATGAAGTAAAATTTCGAGTTTAGAAAAGCCTGAAAATTTGGTTTGGTCGCGGCCAAACCAAATTTTCAGGCTTTTCTAAAATCGAAATTTTACTTCATGCGCCACGCGTATAAACACTGATTTCAATTAAAGGTCAAAATATATTGATAAGGTTTGTACATTTATGATTTATTGCATTATTAAATAAATTCTAAATAATCCTATTTTTTTATAACAATTGAAGTTATGTATAAGACTTAAAATAGGGCAATTAAATTATTAGTTGTAAACTAGCAATAGTAATATGCTAAAATGTTTTATTAATCCGATAATGTCAATATGATCCTTAGAACTATGTTAAAGCTGTATGCTAACGTCTATTAATAAGGCTGGTTATGTTTTAAACACTCTCTAAACATGTTTTAAACACGTTTTTAAACATGTTTTAAACACGATTTAAACATGTTTTTAATTGGCAATGTTTTAAACACGGTTTCAATGAAAAAGGCTGTAAAACAATACTGTTTGTTTTAATTAAAATGAAACAAACATATTTTTCAACAACCGTGATTTCTAAATTACTGCACTAAAGCTGACTTTTGGTAAGAAAAATCATGAATCTATGAACATTTACCAAATATTTTAAAATTATAAAAATATTCGGGGGCTGTTGAATAAACATACCTAATTCTACTTGAATGAATTTTTATGTTTAATAACTTGTTAAAATTTAAGCGGCTGTTAACAGAATTCACAAAATTTGCTTAGAATTTTATTTATTCTGACCAGCTTTGAAGAAACCTAAAAAAATAAAATGCTCAAAGTCGAACGATGAGCGTAACAATGAATTTGATAATAATTATTTATGTACCAAGTCAGTAAAATAAGACTTTATCGAACGAGTCTGAGGTTATGAGACGAGCGAGCGGAGCGAGCGAGGTGAATAAAGACGAGTTCGATAAAGATATTTTACTGACGTGGTGCATACAAAATTTTATCGCCAATCTTAAAAATAAATGAAAAAGTATAGGATTTTTTATTTAAATTAAAAAAAAAATAGAAAATATGTATTATTATTTAAACAAACACTACGAATTAATCAAGATATTAAACCACTCTATTTGTTGTATATGTGGAAATTGATGGTGCATCCTGTGGCATTATTTAAATTTATTCCTGATGTTGACCCATCAACGGAAAAATTTTGTGGAAAATGAATATTTTCATTTTGATGTAAAGTTGTGGCAGTGTTGTCATTGATATCAAAACGGTGCGCAATTTGATCACTACCCAAAATCGTTTTTGCAATCTTCGTTTTGTTCAATATTGATTCCTCAACATAGGACTCAGCAACGGTATCACTCTTCCACCCTCCATGACGTTTCAAATTTTCTTTGCTGCCCCCTGCATTAGCAAACAAAGTAGCAGACGACCTCCGAAAACAATGACCAGTATATTCTGACGGATTTGGCAAATTTAAATAGTTCGCAATTTTACATGGTATGTTTCCAAAAGTGTGGATACCCACAGGCTGCACTGTGCATTTACTTTTTCTATATGTAATAAAAAATCTATCATGTTTGGTCTGTGCGGGACGAAGTTTGGCATATTTTTTATATAACTCAATCGGTTTAACGTGTCCTTCGAACTCTGATGTTACGACAAATACTCTTGGTTTATTAGTTTTTGTGTGTCTTATATGCACAATCAATACAGTATCCTTGTCTTCTATATCATCAACTTTAAGATTTACTAATTCATTATTACGGCAGGCTCCAGCAACGCCAAAAATAACACAAATCTAAAATAATATCTACATTAATAACAAATATGCTTCGATAATTGATTACTATCTTACCTTCATCATTAAATATATTTCATTTGGTGCATTCAATAGAAACTGTATTATTTCTTCTTGTGTGAGAACTTTCGATTTTTTTGCCGTATAATTTTTTGATTTCTGTTTTAAAAACGCCGTAAGTTTCTTATATTGGCTTATATCAACGTCGTTTTTTACCGAAAGAGATGCTTTTAACATAGAATAATATGACCATAATGTTGCTGCTTTATATTCCTTGGATTTTTCAGAAAAATATGTCAAGAGAACGTTTTCGCTAATTTTTTTAATGTTATTTCTGTCACACCAACTTGTGAATAAATCGTGTTGACGATTATAAATATGTCTAGACTTACTTGGAAGAATTTCGAGCGTTGTTTCTATCGCTCTTTCGCGTATTTCTGGTGGAGTACATGGTATTTCAAACTCTTCACTACTCATGTTTTTTTTTGACAACTAAACTGACAGGATTCGACCTCCTTAGATTTTGTTAGTATTGTCCCATAATGTTACTTGTTGAAAGTAGTAAAATAATGGGACGGTTTAGTGCCGCAAATGGCGATAATAATAGATGTATTTAGTGCCGATTGGCGATAATAATTATTTATGTACCAAGTCAGTAAAATAAGACTTTATCGAACGAGTCTGAGGTTATGAGACGAGCGAGCGGAGCGAGCGAGGTGAATAAAGACGAGTTCGATAAAGATATTTTACTGACGTGGTGCATACAAAATTTTATCGCCAATCTTAAAAATAAATGAAAAAGTATAGGATTTTTTATTTAAATTAAAAAAAAATAGAAAATATGTATTATTATTTAAACAAACACTACGAATTAATCAAGATATTAAACCACTCTATTTGTTGTATATGTGGAAATTGATGGTGCATCCTGTGGCATTATTTAAATTTATTCCTGATGTTGACCCATCAACGGAAAAATTTTGTGGAAAATGAATATTTTCATTTTGATGTAAAGTTGTGGCAGTGTTGTCATTGATATCAAAACGGTGCGCAATTTGATCACTACCCAAAATCGTTTTTGCAATCTTCGTTTTGTTCAATATTGATTCCTCAACATAGGACTCAGCAACGGTATCACTCTTCCACCCTCCATGACGTTTCAAATTTTCTTTGCTGCCCTCTGCATTAGCAAACAAAGTAGCAGACGACCTCCGAAAACAATGACCAGTATATTCTGACGGATTTGGCAAATTTAAATAGTTCGCAATTTTACATGGTATGTTTCCAAAAGTGTGGATACCCACAGGCTGCACTGTGCATTTACTTTTTCTATATGTAATAAAAAATCTATCATGTTTGGTCTGTGCGGGACGAAGTTTGGCATATTTTTTATATAACTCAATCGGTTTAACGTGTCCTTCGAACTCTGATGTTACGACAAATACTCTTGGTTTATTAGTTTTCGTGTGTCTTATATGCACAATCAATACAGTATCCTTGTCTTCTATATCATCAACTTTAAGATTTACTAATTCATTATTACGGCAGGCTCCAGCAACGCCAAAAATAACACAAATCTAAAATAATATCTACATTAATAACAAATATGCTTCGATAATTGATTACTATCTTACCTTCATCATTAAATATATTTCATTTGGTGCATTCAATAGAAACTGTATTATTTCTTCTTGTGTGAGAACTTTCGATTTTTTTGCCGTATAATTTTTTGATTTCTGTTTTAAAAACGCCGTAAGTTTCTTATATTGGCTTATATCAACGTCGTTTTTTACCGAAAGAGATGCTTTTAACATAGAATAATATGACCATAATATTGCTGCTTTATATTCCTTGGATTTTTCAGAAAAATATGTCAAGAGAACGTTTTCGCTAATTTTTTTAATGTTATTTCTGTCACACCAACTTGTGAATAAATCGTGTTGACGATTATAAATATGTCTAGACTTACTTGGAAGAATTTCGAGCGTTGTTTCTATCGCTCTTTCGCGTATTTCTGGTGGAGTACATGGTATTTCAAACTCTTCACTACTCATGTTTTTTTTTGACAACTAAACTGACAGGATTCGACCTCCTTAGATTTTGTTAGTATTGTCCCATAATGTTACTTGTTGAAAGTAGTAAAATAATGGGACGGTTTAGTGCCGCAAATGGCGATAATAATAGATGTATTTAGTGCCGATTGGCGATAAAAAATGTTATATTAAATATTGTAAAAAATCAAGGGTTTATTTATTCATTATAAAATTTACTGATCTATTTAGAATTGGATGTGTTTTAACTTGCTTAAAAAAATACAAATATCTCAACTGGTTTTTTTAATTTATTGAGCCAAAGTTGAAATTTTCTAAAAAAAAAAACTCCATAATTTTAACGTCAAAATTGTTTGGACCTTTACTCAGGGCCGTAGTAAGGAGGGGCCAAGGGGGCGACGGCCCCAGGAGCATTAAGGCGAGAGGCGCGATTAAAGCCAGACATCATAAACTTTATAAATTTAAATCAGACATTTTTATTTATATAAGTAATTGATATTTTAAACTTCACTTTAAATCAGTGTTTTATACGCATGGCGCATGAAGTAAGACTTCGAGTTTAGAAAAGCCTGAACATTTGGATTTGCAGAGGCGCGTGAGCAAAGCGAGTCGCTGGGGAAAACATGAACGTTAAGCAAACTTAGAAGTTCTGGACAGATTATCACAACTGATATTAAGTTGTAATGAATAATAAAATTGTCAAAACTCGACATTTTTTGTTTATTTCATAGATTTACCTTTTTACAAATATTTTACAATACATTTTTATTTAAATAGTAACATTTTATAGTATAAGTGTCGAAAATTATCCAAAAACGTTGTAACTGTTAAAATGAATCATTACTGTCACAAAGTGAACGAATTTGAATCTTTTCTAATATCGAATGATAATAAATTTGATATAATTGGTCTATGCGAACATTGGTTGAAGGTATCAGAAGTATCGAGTTTTTGCATTGATAATTTTGTTCTAGCTTCACAATTTTCACGCACCGATTTTCAACATGGATGAGTGATGCAGCTCGTAAAACATCATATCCCATATGTTAACATTGCTAATACAAATAGTCTATCACAGGAAAAACACTGTGAAATAGCTGCATCCCTCCTCACAACACATAATATCGTAGTTGTCACTATTTACCGCTCGCCGATAGGAGATTTTAATACGTTTTTGTGTATTCTAAGTAATCTATTTGATAATCTGCATATGAACAGAAAAATTATAATGGGAGGTGATTTTAACGTCAAATTCAATAGCGATGACGCACGGGCAACTCAACTTTGCGATCTCTTTACATCCTATGGGTTGGCTGGTATGGTTACATTTAACACTAGGAACACTAACTGCCTGGATAATGTTTTTTCTAACATTGATAATGCTATATTATCAGTTCTCCCAATCGACACAGACCTGTCCGATCATGTGGGAGTTCATATTCAGCTAAAACTCCATCGGGTTTCCCATGTAAAAAATAAATATCGCATTGTAAGACCGATTACAGTGTTGGGTAAGTTCAATCTGTATAAACTATTAGAAGATACCGATTTCAGTTTTGTCCATGAACATGATATGGACTTAGAGGCAAAATTTTCAATATTTCTCCAATTAATATCAAATTATATGTTAGACTGTTTCCCAGAGAATTCAATACGTGTGAGTAACAAACACAGTAATAGAGTTAAATGGTTCAACGCTCATCTAAAACAAATGCGCGAAACAGTCCTTTTAATGAAGGAAGGGGCAAATAAATATCCTGAACTAAAAATCACTTATATAAATTATAAAAAAAATATATCAATTAGCACTAAAAAATGCCAGAGTGTCTGCTAATGATACATTTATAAAACAATCCAATAACATTCCAATGGCAATGTGGTCACTCATGAAAAATAATCATCATGTAAAGGAAGGGGTAAACGATATTCATCAGGATTCATTTAATATTTTTTTTAGCACCGCAGGAGCTGAACTCTCTAATAGTCTGCCACTCTCAAATACAGATCCCACAGAATTCCTACACAGATCTAACCTAACGCACAATGCATATTTCCAATTTAAGGAAGTAAGTATGAATGAGGTAGGGAGTGTAGTCAGATGTCTTAAAAATTCTCATGCACGAGACATATACGAGACAAATTTGTTTAAAGGCATGATTAATGTAATTATTTCACCACTGACAAAATTAATCAACTGTTGTATAAACGAGTCCATTTTCCCAAGTGTACTTAAACGAGGCTGCATCATTCCAGTTTTCAAAAAGGGGAGTAAGTCGGATATTCGGGTCGGATATTCGGATATAGATATAATAACTATAGACCAATATCCTTGCTGGGAATGGGACGTTTCATCGCCGGACCAGTTCATCGCCTGGCCAGTTCATCGCCGGGCCAGTTCATCGCCTGCCCAGTTCATCGCCTGGCCAGTTCATCGCCGGGCCAGTTCATCGCCGGGCCAGTTCATCGCCAGTTGTTTCATCGCCAGTTGTTTCATCGCCAAGCCAGTTTATCTCCAGGCCAGTTCATCGCCAGGCCAGTTCATCGCCAGGCCAATTGCGATAGGATATGTCAGGATAGGTTAGGATAGGTTTGGATGGGTCAGGATAGGTAAGGATAGGTTAGGATAGGTTAGGATATGTTAGGATAGGTTAGTATAGGTTAGGATAGGTTAGGATAGGTTAGGATAGGTTAGGATAGGTTAGGATAGGTTAGGATAGGTTAGGATAGGTTAGGATAGGTTAGGATAGGTTAGGATAGGTTAGGATAGGTTAGGATAGGTTAGGATAGGTTAGGATAGGTTAGGATAGGTTAGGATAGGTTAGGATGGGTTAGGATAGGTTAGGATAGGTTAGGATAGGTTAGGATAGGTTAGAATAGGTTAGGATAGGTTAGGATAGGTTAGGATAGGTTAGGATAGGTTAGGATAGGTTAGGATAGGTTAGGATAGGTTAGGATAGGTTAGGATAGGCTAGGATAGGTTAGGACCAGACGCCCAGACTTACTGTTTTTGTCAAAAATATACATATGTATATATGTATTTTTCTCTGTAAATAGAATTTATTCTGCTGAGAAATAAACGATTATTATTATTATTATATGTCCTCCGTGGATAAACTTTTCATTCCCTCTTTTAGTCAAAATTTATGTTTCCATACTTGCAAATAGTAAACCTTAATCTGAATTGCACTCAATGACATATATCAAAAAATTACAGCATTCTCATTCGATTTTTATTAAGTTTGAGTAACGATTACTTGGTTATAAAACCTAATATTAAATTAGTGGACAATTTCCAGAATTGGGTAATATTTGAAATTTTATTAGTAGATATGATCTTTTTTTCAAAATTTATTTTATAAAATAATTGGCGATGAACAGGCCTGGTGATGAAATGGCCGGCGATGAACAGGCCCGGCGATGAAACGGCGGCGATGAATCGGTGGCGATGAATCGGCGGCGATGAAACGTCCTTGACCGATCCTTGCTGCCTATCATCTCAAAAATAATAGAAAAAATTCTGTGCAAACAACTTTCTCTATTCCTTGATTCACAGAATACGCTCAGTGACTATCAGTACGGTTTCCGAAGAGGTATGTCAACCGAGGACGCAGTTCTTGCACTTACGGAAGAAGTTGCCCGAGGTTTCAACTCAGGTATGTCTACAGTAGCATCTTTCCTAGATCTGAGCAAAGCTTTTAACTGCGTTTCTCATGAGATTCTCCTTCGGAAGCTGTATTTTTATAATCTGCATCCACATAGTTGTAGAATGTTAGCCTCTTACTTGAGTGATAGGCGGCAGCAGGTATTGGTCAGTGGTACATTATCGGCTGAAACAAATATTGGCTTAGGTGTACCACAAGGGTCAATCCTTGGACCGTTGCTGTTTATACTTTATACCAACGACTTGCCTTTGCAAGTAAATAAATCGGAAATAGTCCAGTATGCTGATGATACCAATCTGATTAACCGATCTAGGGATGTACCTTCGGCTCTACAGAATAGTGCAGTGACAGCATTGAAGGCATCGGAATGGTTCTCATCCAATAAATTAGCACTTAACGTAAGTAAAACCGAGACATTAACATTCTCACTGCGAAACGGAAACGAGCTTAATGAGAGTGTTAAATTTCTGGGTATACATGTTGACAACAAACTAAATTGGCGTGCACATGGAGACGTTGTTTCTGGGAAGTTGTGTAAAATTATATTTTTGCTAAGATACCGACCCATTCCTTACCCCAATCAGCATTAAAAACTGCGTATTTTAGCTATTTTCATTCGAATCTTACCTATGGAATTCTTGCTCACCTATTCTTGGTGGACTGTTTGGCATTCAGCGTCGGGCCGTGAGAGTAATCTCCTCCCTTCCTTACAGGGCTGATTGCCAACCAGTCTTTACTGAAATGAATGTCCTTACACTACCTTGTGTATACATGTTAAGATGCATTGAAAAAACATTAACCAGTACACAACGCATGATGTAATCCATAACCATCTAACTAGGCGTAGGCATCTGATATATCCAGCCCAACTACGGTTAACTAAAACCAAAAATGCGATCAACTTTTATGGACCTAAACTGTACAACGCCATACCACAGGGCATAAAAGACCTGACTGATGCCAAATTCTATAATTGCCTCAAAAAATACTTTATATCTAAAGCATTTTATGCTATAGAGGATTGCTTATCCAATAGATTTACTGTGTTGATTGTAAGTTGCCCACTTTCTATTGAGCCTTGAATTATTTTTGTAATTAATTTTAACGTGTCTGTATTGTCCGTTAATTTATTTTAATTTTATTTACTTACAACCTTTGTATAGTTAGCTAATTAATTGATATGTATTAGACTTGTGTAAACTTCGTGTATTAGCACCAAATAAATGATTTGATTTGATTTGATTTGATTTGATTTGATCACAAAAAATCATAAAGCCAAAAAACTTATAATAGATAAAATAAATCCAAAAATATCAGAATTGCCGAAAAAAAAAAAAAAAATAGATGTAATAGTTAATATAATATTATAGTCAGAAAATAATGTATTAACATAGATTCACAATTCATAAGAAAAACGTCTTTCTGTGCGTTATGTTTTTAAACAATGAAGTCAATTTATGCCAATAATAAAAACATAAAACAAAAATGTCAATTTATGTTAAAAATGCCTTTCTACGTAAGATTACAGAGTAAAGATAAATTGATCTTTACTCTATGGTAATATTGTTTATATATTTTTTTTTCAGTTTTTGTAATTATTACTAATTGAGATTATTTTTTTTTGTGTAATTAAATTTAAACGTGTTGTTATGTCCGTTGAAAATGAACATGCATAAATGTCTAATTAATTAATTTAAAAAGAAAATAGTCATAATGTTAAAATATCACAACTGCCAGAGATTACATTATTGTAAGTAGATTTTCTATGATCGTTTTTGACAATTATAATATTTTTTGTCATCATGTTTGTTTTGCGACAGTTATCTGTCATAAAACAAACATGATGACAAAAATTTTACAATTGTCAAAAGCGGTCATAGAAAATTTACTCGAAAATTGAGGAAATGTCTAACCTAACCCTTAGACGTCACTTTGTCAATTTGAAGTTTGTATTGACTATATTGATAAGACTTATTACATGTTGACAATATTTTGACTGTAGCTATATTTTGATAATATTGTTTATTTTTTACGTCATTAATCTGTTACCTTTTATATAAATAAAACAATTTAAACACTTTCAAATATATATTGTATTAACGCTACAATTGTTTCGCCACACTGTGGCTTCTTCAGGCGAAGAAATGATAAATACAATTTGTCGGGTCGGGTATATATACAATGTTTATGGGGGGGGTGGGTTTTTCAAAAAAATGTAAATTTGAGAGGGGCGAATTAGTTAAATCTGTGTGATCGTTGAGAAGATGTCCTGAAAATTTTCTTTTATTGATTTCTAAACACTCCATGATGTTGAGTTTCCGACCTTTCCTTTCTAGATGTAGGACTTGGAAATTTTCATCGAAGTGGTGGTTTTCTTCGATGAGGTGGTTGGAGTATGTGGAGTTTGTTTTCTTTTGTTTGAAGCTGGTTAAATGTTCTTTTATCCTCTCTTGAAACGATCTTCCGGTTTGTCCTACATATTTCTTGGGGCAGTCTTTGCAAGTTAGTAAATAGACGCCACTATGTTGAGTTTTATTATTTTTGTCTTTATTGTTTTTAATTATTTTTCCTAAGGTGTTATTTGTCCTGTATGCTATATTAATATTCAGTTTTCCTAACATATTCCCGATTATATTACTATTGTTTCCTGTGAATGTTAATGAAGAGTAGTTTTTTATAGATTTGTTTTTGATAATTGGGTAAATGGAATGTATTAATTTATTTCTTTGTTTTTTTTTTGTACTAATTTTTCTATTATTGATTTTTTAAATCCGTTTTTGTAAGCAATTTGAAATATTATTTTTAATTCCCTATTTTAATTACTTTGTGTCATGGGGACTGCTAATAACCTATGTATCATACTATGATAAGCTGCTAACTTTTCAGACATTGGGTGATTCGATTTATAATTAATCGTCGTGTCTGTGTGTGTCGGTTTGTGATAAATCGAAAACTCGTGTTTGTTATTAGTTATTATTAGCTGTTTTCCGAAAAAGAAAAATATTTTTTGACTAACATGAACCCGCAATCCCCTAAATTATATGGATTAATCAAACTCCATAAAGAGAACAACCCAATCAGACCAGTTGTGTCATATGTTAATGCCCCATGTACCGAACTAGCTAAAAAGTTAAACAATATTATCATTGAATATACTAAATTCAAACCAAAATATTAAATTAAAAACAGCCTAGAATTAATTAATAACATCAAAGATATAGATTTACCTAATACAACAAAACTAGTTTCATTTGATGTTAAGAATTTATTCACGAACGTGCCGCCGACCGAAGTTTTCACAATAATTAAAGATATGCTACTAAAAAACAACACAAACCCCATAATAAAATCGGAAATTCTAAACCTCCTAGAAATCTGCTTGTCGCAGAATTATTTACAATTTGGTAATAAATGTTTTCGCCAGAAGGAAGGCTTAGCCATGGGAAACCCACTGAGCCCCCTGATGGCGGAGATATTTATGAATAACTTAGAAGAGGGATTATCTCAATTGCCGTTTTTACATTTAATAAAGTTACAACATAAAAAAATTCAATTTACAAAAGAAATAGAAGTAGATCATTCCATTAATTTTTTAGACCTAAAGATAAAGAGAACTAATAACAAACACGAGTTTTCGATTTTTTACAAACCGACACACACAGACACGACGATTAATTATAAATCGAATCACCCAATGTCTGAAAAGTTAGCAGCTTATCATAGTATGATACATAGGTTATTAGCAGTCCCCATGACACAAAGTAATTATAATAGGGAATTAAAAATAATATTTCAAATTGCTTACAAAAACGGATTTAAAAAATCAATAATAGAAAAATTAGTACAAAAAAAACAAAGAAATAAATTAATACATTCCATTTACCCAATTATCAAAAACAAATCTATAAAAAACTACTCTTCATTAACATTCACAGGAAACAATAGTAATAAAATCGGGAAAATGTTAGGAAAACTGAATATTAATATAGCATACAGGACAAATAACACCTTAGGAAAAATAATTAAAAACAATAAAGACAAAAATAATAAAACTCAACATAGTGGCGTCTATTTACTAACTTGCAAAGACTGCCCCAAGAAATATGTAGGACAAACCGGAAGATCGTTTCAAGAGAGGATAAAAGAACATTTAACCAGCTTCAAACAAAAGAAAACAAACTCCACATACTCCAACCACCTCATCGAAGAAAACCACCACTTCGATGAAAATTTCCAAGTCCTACATCTAGAAAGGAAAGATCGGAAACTCAACATCATGGAGTGTTTAGAAATCAATAAAAGAAAATTTGTAGGACATCTTCTCAACGATCAAACAGATTTAACTAATTCGCCCCTCTTAAATTTACATTTTTTTGAAAAACCCACCCCCCCATAAACATTGTATATATACCCGACCCGACAAATTGTATTTATCATTTCTTCGCCTGAAGAAGCCACAGTGTGGCGAAACAATTATAGCGTTAATACAATATATATTTGAAAGTGTTTAAATTGTTTTATTTATATAAAAGTGAATATGAACTTTCAACATTTATCAGCCTTATCAATCAATTTTATTAATCTGTTAAATATGACGTAACTGCCAACAGTTTGTTCGCGAAAATTTAGTATTTTGTTGTTATTTTCGTGATTTTCATACAAAATAATAATTTAGTGCGTTACTGTTTTTTATTACATTTTTGACACGTTTTCGTTGAATTTCTCAAAACTTAGACGCGCTGAAGCCTGAAATGTACACGCGTTTTTCGTATTTTTACACGTTTTACGTCACTTTTGACAGATGACGTTTATCAAGACACTAGGACATACAGAGAGTTTTATGTAACACCGAACATTTTAATAACTAGGATTTTGTAAGTATACATAAGCATACGTTGTGCATTTGCCAACGCTCGGTTTATTAATAGATTTGAAGCTTTAAACGAGTATTTTCCACTCCCAGGCAAAACATGAAGTAAAATTTCGAGTTTAGAAAAGCCTGAACATTTGGTTTGGTCGCGTAGCGCGAAGCGCGGAGCGGCCAAACCAAATGTTCAGGCTTTTTCTAAACTCGAAATTTTACTTCATGCGCCACCGGTACAAAACACTGATGCAATGTAGAGTTTATCGGTGTGTTTCAAACTTCGTAGTATGTCAGTGTTTTGTACTGGTGGCTCATGAAGTAAAATTTCGAGTTTAGAATAGCCTGAAAATTTGGTTTGGCCGCTCCGCGCTTCGCGCTACGCGACCAAACCAAATTTTCAGGATCTTCTAAACTCAAAATTTTACTTCATGCTTAGCCTGGGAGTGGAACGCACTCATTTTAAGTTTAAATTTGAACTCTATTAATAAAACAAGTATCTAAAGATTTACGGCATATACGCTGTAATTTTTACATGTAGATTTGATAGAAAAACTCCCTGTATGTATAAGTTACGGCATTAATTACGATTGATTTGCTACAATTTTTAATGGTCATATAGGCAACCCAATTTACCTATAACTTAAAAAATTAAAGGTGTCAAATTGTATTGGATGAAAATGTTCGGTGTTACATAAAACTCTCTGTAGGTCGGCGTCGATAGCCGACATTTGTTAATAGTGACAGTTGATATTTGTGACAGTTGACATTAGTAAAAGTTGACATTAATTTGCAATTACTGTATGAGACGTGATTTTTAGGTTATTTTGACTGTCAAGTTAAGCGCGCAAACTGGTTATTTGGCCCAAGGCGCAAGTTTTTCTTACTGCGGCGCTGCCTTTACTACGTAGTGTTTGATTTTAAATTATAAATAGAAAGGTTGCACTATGTTTTATACAACAATATTTTTTATTGGGCATTACTTAAGTTTCAACATTTACTATAGATTTTAGTGTAATTTTCAAGTGATTGACATTCTATGGTTCTACGATTACAGACATGATAAATTTAGGAGAATACTTTGTGAGAAAAATACTAAAAAATCAAGTGCCTCTTTAACCAACATAATGTAATTGTAATACGTTCTAATTAATCTCAGACTGCAAATAAAGTATATTATTATTCATTAAACCAACTTAGAATTGAAATAATTTCAACATGCTTTTAAGTTAATTAAAATATATTATTTTTTTATTATTAAGGTAAAGCTGAAATTTCGTGATAAAATATTTGAGTTTGGGGCAATTCTGGTACCTACTGTAAACATTTCAATAAAAAAATTACTTGTTTGAACCAAGAAAGAGAATTTGAATATTTTAATATAAGTATGTAAAGTTGTTTAAATTGAAAGCACTTGGTATTGTTTTACAAATTAAAACTTTATTCCGACTAGTTTCGGTTTCTTAAACCATTTTACATTCCTTTGAAGATGGTCTAACAAACCGAAACTAGTCGGCATAAAGTTTTAATTTGTGAAACAATACCAAGTGTTTTTAATTTATATAACTTTACATGAATCATTATTTACGAAGTGTCAGATAAGAAATTTATTTAAGAAAATTCTATTATTACAATACATTTCAATAAACCAAATTTAAAATATACATATAGTAAGTCAAATTGTTATAAAATTCATAGGACCTATTAAAATGATAACAGAAAAATATTCTTTATAATATTGTTAAATAGTATACCGGTAAGTGAATAAATAAAAGCACAAATATATCATTACATTTTTATACTTCTATAAATTATTTATTATACATTTGTAAAGACTTTTGTATCATTCTTTAAAATGTCCAATACAATCAAGTAATTCATTTCTTAATAAAAATATTTAATGATAACTTTTTATACATTACCCGTCTTCCATTCATTCGGAAAAGGAATAATTGTAGCAGTCGGGCCGCAACATATAATAAGGGATATTCCCGATAAATTTACATCAAAAAAGAATAAAGCTTCTTCTTTTTTATGCTAAAAAAAGTGAAAAGCATAAAGAGCTGGAACTCTTTTGTGAAGGGATACCGTGCGTGTACATTGAGAACATACAAAATGGGCGGTATTTAATTGTACAGCGAGTTTTTGTGGGAAAAGAATATTGTTATTATATTATTTACAAAAAACAAAATAATAAATAGTGGTTAGTCTTTTTAGTGGTATCGCTTTTTTTTAAGTAAACTTTTTTCAATATTGTCCACGTATAAAATATAAATCTAGGTACAAAATATTGTCTTTCATAGGAATAACACTTACTTTAAATAATGATCACGACATGATAACACAATTTAAATAGAACTATATTATTGGATTTTCAGTTTTATTTTCACCATGTAAGAAATAAAAATTCCTTGTCAATATATTTTGAACTTTACTTAAAATCAGTGTTTAGCACGCGTGGCGCATAAAGTAAAATTTCGAGTTTAAAAAGGCCTGAAAATTTGGTTTGGTCGCTTCGCTTCGCTACGCGACCAAATTTTCAGGCTTTTCTAAACTCGAAATTTTACTTCATGCTTATTCTGGGAGTGGAAAACACTCGTTTGAAAGTTCAATTTGAAATATTTGTGAAAACAACGAACATCTACAGATTTACAGGGTATATAAGATATTTAGATATGTATACTTAAAAGAAAAATCTCTGTATATCTGAGATAGTAATAAATAATATGCAGTCTACAAAACATGTTTTTGGGGTACCAGAAAAGTTCCAGGGCTAAAGGGGTTAAAGTGCTAACACAATACATCATTATTAATGTACAGTTAGGGCAACTTAACCGATTACACCTTTTTAATTATGGCATATACCCTGGTTAGCTGCCACTATCCATTCCCATCATCTTTTTAAACGCCTATCTGCCCTTTAAATTAAACTTATTAAACAAGACTCGAAAAAATCACTTCCACACAGGTAACCAAAGCAGATCATGAGAAAATGATTGATGAATCAGCCTGCTTGTTTTACTTTTTTAAATCTTTTTCATGTTTCCAATTTCACCGATATCCGGTGGTGAGGTGAATACAAAAAATAAAAACGGGAGCAGAGCCACAAAGGGACCGAAAATAGGAAATCGTCGCTATTGTCTAGAAAAGTCACGCGAGGAGCGAAAATTTCGGATTTCGAGTTATGTTAACGATATCCGTTGGTTTTCGGGAAATTGAATTCATTGAAAAGTCCGACGGAGGGACCACCGAGATTTTTGTTTTGATTGGCGTGCGGTTTTTGTAATTGCTTGTTTTATTCAATTGTCCAGATTGAGGGGCTATTTTCGGGTTACCGTTGCTATTGGGCCTTGTTTACGTTAATTGGTTGGTTAAGTATTGGATAATTTTTTGTTGCGACAAACATGTTTTATGGATTTTTAAGGGTCTGTCGTCAAGTCATTATATTCTTAAATATTTGGATATGAGCAGGAAATGCAATTTTTGGTATTTTTTTTATAAGGGATCTTAATAGTAATAAGGGGCATTGGAAATCATTTGTTTGCAGCGAGGGTTACCAACACTAGTTAAATGCTGGCTCGGAGCAAGAAATAACATGTAATATATTCCAAAAAATGTTCAAAAAGCGTTTTGGAAAATTGTTTAAAATATCGCAAAGCTTCTTTAAAAATGAAATGTTTACACAGACAAATTGACAAAATATTACACACATTCGCTCGGTTTACTTGGACTCCAGTTCTATGGCTAGGTTAAATTATAGTAGCAAAATATAATAATAACAACAAACTGTATTGTCTTCACTTTTACTGTCTTTATCTAGAAGTTTTTCGGATTTGAAAATTTCAAAGAAAATTTTACAAAAAATATGAAGCATTTATTCAAAACTTTTATTCATCGTTGACGAATAATAAAACGTCTACTGCAGTATTTCCCAACCTTTTTTTTACCATGCCCTATCTTATAAATTCGAATTTTCTAAACTCGAAATTTACTTCATGCTTAATCAAGGAGTGGAAGACGTTAGAATAGTGTTAAGGACTTTAATAAAAACAATGGTTCCGCTTAGTTGATTTTATTGAAAAAATTGATTTAAAGCCTGTATTCAACACATGCGATACAGGACTTAAGATGTTTCTTACGAATTTTTATTATCAATCGATTCATTATTGTTATAACATTTATTTTATCAATTATTTTTCAAGAAAAGTCAGTTCTATGATTTTTGCTCAATCTTCAAATGAATTAATTTCTTAAAGTATTGGATTTATGATTAAATAATGTTTGAGTTAATGGACAACACATTTTCTAAACGTGAATATTGTGCTCAGTGCAAGCGATTAAATTCCGATCTTCATTAGTTTTGTAACATTAGAAGTTTGAAAACTTAATGGAACATTTTTCTATTGCAGAAAAAGTAGCTAACATTATTTCCAACATATAAAGGAATAACTGATTTTAGACAAATATTTGTCTTTTGTCAGATAATCCAGTTATTCGAAAAATTCATTTTTTTTTTTTAGATCTCAAAAATTTCACTTCGATTTTCACGAATGCTGTAAATATGTGATTTATTTATTTTCCCAAAAAATAACATTCCTAAGACCTCCATTTGGAATTAAATTGTTCCAAAAAAAGTTGACTTGAAATAATTTATTGACTTTGAGTGCCTATCCTAAATGCAATTTTTGAGTCACAAAAATGTCTCAGAAAAGTCATTTTTAAATATAATATTCAAACGCTCTCTTGTCTGAAGCTTTTAACAATTTATTCCTCTCTTGAAGTATTTTATTTATTATTAAATAATCTTTGATATGATGTACAACACATTTATTAAACTTGAAAATTATGCTCAGTGCAAGCTCACACAGTTTAATTTTCATACGTTTTGTAACATCGCCGTGATTCAAAAATATGAGAAATCAATTCAATTAACTATTTTGAAATCTCACAAATTTCACAGAATTATTTTTGTTAAAATAGTTAATACTATTTTAACTTATTTATTTCTTTGTTTTATTGATAGTATTATTAGTATCAAGTTAGTATTAAGCATAAACATTAATTGCTAAATTTTTGAAATAGTTACCTTTTTCTGTAATTGTAAATAAAATTGTAAACATTTTACACGTTTATGTATTACATATTATAAAATTGATTTATATTGATTTATTTACGAAAATATCTTTTTACAAAGTATATTTACAGTGTTAACAATAAAAAATTCACCATTCACAGTTGATATTTGCAGATTAATGAAGTAATAGAAGTACATTGTTTATTTGTTTCTCTAATTTTGACACAAGATTAGTATGTTTAAATTGTGTTGAATAATCGTCCAATATATGAAAGTATTTATTTAGAAATTTTATAAAAATTCAATATCTTTTTGAATAACTATAAAATCCTTAGATTTCTATAATTAATTCAAATATTAAAAGTGCGATTCTTTTCGCAATCTACAACAAGTTAGACTATATCAAACACTCATTAAAATAACTACTTCCTGAGCTAATACCCCGACGGATATTGAATTATACAATAAGTGTTTGCTGTTACATAAAGTAACCTAGTGCAATTGTAACAATTTGGGTCAAATTATTCAGGCCATCTATAGACGCGTTTCGAGATTTATCTCTCATCAGTATGGCTTTGCCATTCCCTCTAAACAATTTGATACCTTAGAACGTTACCGTTCAAACATAAGTATAAATGAAATTGTCAATTCTTGGTGAAAAGAATCGCACTTTTAATGATTGAAGTATTCTGCAACCAAGAATTGGCAATTTCATTTATATTTATTAATTCAATTACTCTGAATTATTAGTCATAAGCAAAGGTAATATCTTGCTTGGTTTTACTGTAATTTTCAGTCAAATTTAAAACTGTGTTCGTGGCAACATGGCATTTTCATGTATTCCAACTTCATTCTAATTAAATTTGAAGTAATTTAGACGTTATGGTACACTGTCTTTGTGTGCGAAAAAGTATTTTATTTGTAAGTGTTTCCACTCCCAGATTAGGTATGAAGTAAAGTTTCGAGTTTAGAAAAGCCTGAACTACACGTTTTTAGCATACTGCTTTAGTAGACTATTTTGAACGTTACCTAAAATCAGTGTTTTATACGCGTGGCGCATGAAGGTAACATTTCGAGTTTAGAAAATCCTGAAAATTTTCTGGCTATTCTAAACTCGAAATTTTACGTCATACTTAATCTGGGAGTGGAAAACACTTGTTTAATAATTCGATTTAAACTATTTATAAGAAAAATTCCCAGTATGTTTACCAAATTTTAGTAGTGGCAAATGCCACCGTGAGGACCGAAAGGGTTAATGGCACTCAATCGTAAAAGATTTGACAATTTTGAACATGTTTTATATTAGATTACAGTTTAAAAAAGTTTACTCAAATAGATGCAAAACGTCGGCAATAAATTCGCTTTTATATATTTTATTAATATTTTACAAATAATTGGAAAATTCAATTTTACCTTATATTGTCATTTTGATTTAAAAAACATTTCAAAAATCAACGAAACCTCAAATTTGAATAAGATTTACAGAGATTGTAAAAATTTAAAATTCTTTGTTTTCACAGTGAAAAATACAAAATTCATTAGCAGAAATTAAAATTAGAGTTGCTCAAATTTAATTAAAATGCGAGTAACTGTTTTACAGTTCTTTTAAAAAAACGCTTAAAATTCAAGAAAGGCCAGATTCATTATTTAACAAATCATACAAACGTTAAGAAATTATTAAGCAATAAATGGATATTTCGGCATCCATTATATTTTAAACAAAATTATTACTTTTCGCCCCAATATATATTGGTATTGTACTGTTGTATAAAAATATAGTTGTGGTAAGTTAAATTAATATAAAGAGAGTTTTATGTAACACCGAACATGAGAATTTTTCGTTTAAGAATACATTAGCATACGTTGTACATTTGCCGACGCTCGGTTTATTGAAATAATGTAATTTGAAGCTTTAAACCAGTGTTTTCCACTCCCAGGCTAAGCATGAAATAAAATTTCGAGTTTAGAAAAGCCTGAAAATTTGGTTTGGTCGCGTAGCGCGAAGCGCTACGCGGCCAATCCAAATTTTCAGGCTTGTCTAAACTCGAAATTTTACTTCATGCGCCACCGTTACAAAACACTGATGCAATGTAAAATTCAGCGATGTGTTTTAAACTTCGTAATGTCAGTGTTTTGTACCGGTGGCGCATGAAGTAAAATTTCGAGTTTAGAAAAGCCTGAAAATTTGGTTTGGCCGCTCCGCGCTTCGCGCTACGCGACCAAACCAAATTTTCAGGCTATTCTAAACTCGAAATTTTACTTCATGCTTAGTCTGGGAGTGGAACACATTCATTTTAAGTTTAAAATTGAACTCTTTTAAAAAAACGAGTATCTAAAGATTTATGCGCTGTAATTGGGACACGTATACTTGAAAGGAGAACTCCCTGTATGTACAAGTTGAGGCATTAATTGCGATTGATTGGCTACAATATGTAATGGTCATATAGGCAACCCAATTTACACATTATTTTATTATTAAAGGTGTCAAATTGTATTGGATGAAAATGTTCGGTGTTACATGAAACTCTCTGTATATAAAACGGCATTAGTTGTCGCGAGCCGAACAAAATAGTTCCGAGGGCTGCGAGCCGCGGGTAGACCGGCGCTGAATTAAACCCTACAATTACATATTCTACTAGATATTACTTAATATTTTGAATTTGATCCTTGTGAAACCCCATTACCATCATTGTTGCCAAGTCAGCGGAAAATCCGCTAGATCTGGTTAATTTTGAACTCAAATTGCGGACTCGTCTTTGGGTTGTCGAAAAATCTAGCGTAATTTAATTATCACCATATTACAATTTAAGACTACATCGTGTCATATTGGACATTTTTGACAATTGTAATATTATTTAGATGATGAGAGGTTTTCTACAGTCATTTTCCTTGTAATTTTAGTACATTTCTATTAGTATTTTACGTGATTATTGAAATATTATGTCATCATCGACATTCGAAATTTTTATCGACATTTTATGGCATAACTAGCATTTTATTAAATTATAATATTTTTTTGGTAACACGAGTTCAAAATTTATGAATTAGTATAGACATTAACATTTTGTGTAAACAAATAGTAACAAAATACAACATTGTTGAAACGCTGTGCATATGATTAATATGATTGTCAAAATTAACCTAATATGACATTTTTGACGTAAATAATCGTTTTTTTTAAAGGTCTTTATTTATAATAAATATATTGAAATAAATTACAAATTCTAATGGATCAAATACACTTGTACACTTTTATTGCGCGAGTCGCTGTTGCTCAACTTTGTTCACAAACAATAAATTGTCAATTTACAGATCGATTTAAGTGACTTTAAACTGATATTTTGTTGTTTGCTATTAAAAAATTGCGCAATAAAAAGTGGCAGCTCCAAATGTACTAGTGTAAAAACACCATTATTACACACTATTATTAATTGATATATTTGTTCTTCTCTTCATCCTCACCTCGAGGTTTTTGGACTTTGACTTCAATATCTGGCTAACGGTACTTAGACTGATATTTCAGACGTGATTTTTTTGCGTAAAATTTTTTAGATACAGTCATATTACAAGTGGGGTTTTGAATAAATAACACATACCAAATCCACTCAGAAGGTGCACAACATATATGTTAATTCCTAAATGTGTCGTGTTGCCATTTGCAACACACTTATTTTAGTTAAAACGTTTGTAAGCTTAGCTTTAATATTAACATTTTACCATTTATCTCAAAAATGTATATACAAATTAATTTTTCAAATTTTTAGAACACTTGATACATATTTGTAGCAAACTCTAATTAGTAATACAAATTCATTTTCACATTCAACTTTTAGCCTGTTACTTAACCCTATTAACGGCCGATTAACCCTAAAAGTAGATTTTTAATAATAATAATACTTTATTACCTAACAGATACAGAATCTAGTGACAGAGTAACATCATAACTCAAGTATACAAATAACAATATAAAAATTTAAGGTTAACATAAAATATAAAAATTTAAAAATAAAAAAAGTACCATAAATTAGCACTTCGACGCGATTACAAATTAAAGCATTGGTTAATGTGTCACACTATGGTATGATTTGTACAGCTTATATAGTGGAGAATTATTATGATGAAGTGAATTAGGAGTATTGTAAGAAAAGGATCTTGCAGCACCTAGGTACATGAAAGTTAAGTAAGTCAATGGCAGTGTTATCATCAATGATGTTGTTAACTAGTTTGTACAGATACAGGCATGAGATACGCCTATGCCTATCATTTATGAAAATTGTATTAAATTCTAAGAGTAAACTGGAGTAGCTAATCGTTTTCTGTCTAGGTATGATTTATGTTTGATAAAATATAGATATTTTAAAAATTTGCGCTAAACGCTCTCTAATAGCCCAATATATTTATGAAACTGTGGTGACCATATAACAGAGCAATGCTCCAATTTACTGCAGATTTAAACATTAAATAGCGAATTTAACGTATCCACTGATGAAAATGACTTGCTATTTCTAATGATAAAACCTAGTGTACGATAACATTCCTTAACAATTTTGTCAATATGATCATTGAACGTACGTTTATTATCGTAGAGTACACCCAGATTCTTAAATCGATTAACTCTCTGTAAAGGTTCAACACATATTAAATAATTGTTAAAGATCGTATTCACTTTCCTCGAAAATGTCATAACACTACACTTATTAGTATTAAATGATAAACCATTGATATCACACCAGTCACAAATATTATTTAAATCATCCTGAAGGATACCACAGTTAATTTATTTTTCTATTTTCCTGAAAATCTTCAAATCATCAGCATAATGAGGTATGACGATCTGATTGTGTCGCAGACGTTGTTTATAAAAAGTGAAAATAGCAACGGTCCAAGATTTGAGCCCTGTTGAACCCTAGACGTGGCAACAAAGCTGAAAGATGTCAACACTGTCAAATTCTACCACTTTCAACCGACCAGACAAGTACGTTTCAATAACTATTCTTGTGTTGTCATTGATATTGAATGTTTTCAACTTATTTATGAAAACCTGATGATTCATATGGTCAAATGCTTTCAACATATCAGTATATATCACATCCGTTTGAAAGCCGGTATCTAAGTTGGTGGATACAATCTGCGTAATATTAAACAGATTGCAAGCAGTTGACCTCCGAGATAAGAATCCATACTGACATGGTGACAAACTATTTCGCACATTCCACATAATGTGTTCGCTTAAGATACTTTCAAAGACTTTTGAAAAATTGCTGAGTATTGAAATTGATCGATAGTCTTCAACATTCATTTTGTTGCCGGATTTGAAAACCGGACAAATTCTAACTGTTTTCTACGATGTTGAGAATTCTCCCAAAGAGCGTATTAGATTAAAAATAAGAGCAAGTGGTTTGGCAAGTACTACAGCACAATCTTTTAAGAGAAATTATGGTATAAGATCAATTCCAGATGTTAATTTTGCCTTTAATATTTTAGTGTGTTTAATAACAGTTTCCTTATCTCTATAAAAATTCCCAATGAAGGGTGGTCTATAAGGAGTATTTAGATCCGTATCCAATTCATGGCGAGTAGTACTATTAACAGAACTGAAATGGGTCGCAAATCCATCAACAATAGCATTAGAAGTTGTTAATACCGAATCCCTATGCTTCATAGTTCCAGGAATTATTGTTGAAGATTTCATTAAGTTAATATAACTCCAAAACTTAGTTGGATCGCCAGTCAACATCTTTTCAATCGTTTTATTATAATTATCACGTGCATGTTGTATTTTAAGTTTTACAGATTGTCGTACTTTATTTAACATTAATTTATTAGAATTTATTTTATTTTTCAAATACTTCAATCCAAGTTTATTCTTAAGTTTTAATTCAGTAATAATATCGTTATTAAACCATAGTGGATAATTATTTGTGTTTTTGTTCTTAAGGAGTTTTGGGACATGCATATCTTCTACAATACTATATAGATGAGAATATAAACAATCACAAGTGTGGTCGACATCTGTTAACGTATAAAGTGAATCCCACTCAAACAAACAAAAATCTTTATAAATCTTTAGTATTTAAGCCTCTGAATAAAAGAGGGACAGCACTAACCATAACTATTTTTTTGCAGGGTCGCTCTTCTATGATATTGTGGGTCTATTATTGACAAACCGAATACATAGATTTTTATCTCCTTTTGAATTTAGTTTTTTAATAAAATTTTTAAGCTCATTGCGTTGCAATGTTGATCAAGTTGAACATTTGTCGTTGACGGCAGTTTTTTCTTATTATTTAGAACTTTCCGACAACCTCCACGATTTTGAAACACAACTTTAACAGGCCGTGGTTTGTCCGTTCTCCGGCCTAGTCGAAATAATTTAATGAGATTAACCGAAGGTAAGATGGGTTGTAATAACGACAATAACTTTGACCGACCTTCAGACAGTTGCGTGGCAGAATCAGTTGCTAGTGATTCATTTTTATTAAAAAAATATTAGATTTTGTTCTCTTGACCTGCGATCGTCGATTTCCTTTAAAAACGAATTATCTGCAGTATAACTCGGTGTTAATGAGTCATTTTCCAATGTAGAAATTCTTTCTGTTAGATCATTGACTGCAGATTTTAGAATGATATTTTCGGCATTGATACTTTCAACATTTAGTACGAGTGATTTAACTTCGGATATCTCAGCCCTTTGCATATCCAAGCTAGATATTAATGTTGCTACAGTTCGTTGTAGGCCCTTAATAATCTGTGATAAATCATTTATTGATATATTTGAACCAGATTTCATCCCTTCGGAATCAATATTAAGACAGCAAGTGCATTCTATATCACCATCATCATTGTAGGTAAAGAATCCAGTTTTAACAAGTAAAGAACAACTGGCATGGTATGAGGCCGAACAACGAGTACAAGTAATGCGAGCTTTGACAGCTGGTTTATTGCATTAGTTACAAATTACTTTATTATTATTATCAGTCATAATAGGTAGGAAATAAACAAAACAACAGGGACACACGTTTCACTTCACAGGGTCTATTGTGAAGACTTTATACAAGACAAAACAGAGAAGACCACGGGAGGTGAAACATATGAAGTACAGAGGAATATTCAACACAAGATAAACATTGTAACAAACAGAGGATAATAATATTATATATATACACATGCACACAAGCATAAACCATAAATTTGAAAAAGTTTTATAAATAAATATTGTATCGTAAGTTTTGTATTTTAACCTGGGCACAGGCGGTGCTACAGTTTTACAGAGCAAGCACTTTACCCATAGGCCACGATGTATACTGATTTAATGTTTAGCAAATGATAAAGCACCTTTAAATTAATCAAAATCAATAACGTTGGCAATTTACTATCAAACAATTAACATTTTTAGGTTAGATTACAATTCTAACAAATAAATGAGTAAATACACACACATTGTACAAATAAATAGTTCACGAAGCAAAGGTTATACATCACATGCAGATTATACCAAATAGTGTGTATATTTAAAACGAATAACTAGATAAAACGCACTTTAGTTTAGCTGCACAACACGACGGCACTTACTCGTTCTTTTACCTATAATTCTGCACTTCTTTTTATGATTTTATAAATGACTTATTGTACGAGTATTGTATACTGGGAATTTTTCTTTTAAATATACATAATGTATATGCTGACCATTTTCAGGCATTCGTCGATTTTATAATAGAGTTCAATTTGAAGTTTTGAACGTGTGTTTTCCACTCCTAGACGAAGCATGAAGTAAAATTTCGAGTTTAGAAAAGCCTTAAATTTTGGTTTAGTTGCGTAGCGCGTAGCGCTACGCGACCAAACCAAATTTTCAGGCTTGTCTAAACTCGAAATTTTACTTCATGCGCCACGCGTATAAAATACTGACATATTGTGAAGTTACAAATACATTTTTTTTTAAAAGAATCGAAATATTTAAATAAAATATTCATATTTTTCATCACATATTCTCAGGTTAGGTCAAATGGTACAATGTATCAAAGTAAATTGTTTAGTAATTTTATAATTAATTAACAAAAAACTAATAATGTTGCTTTATTGCATAAATGGCGCTAAATTTGTCAAACAAAAGAGGGTTAAATTTAATATTTTCGTTAAAATTAACATTTTCAGTAAATGTTGTCATCATATTTTGAAAATGTCGTATTATGTCAGTATCGTGATTTTCGTAAAAATGTTTATAAAACAAAATCTTACTTTAACGTATATTTTTTAAATAAAATCTCAGAGCAACGATAAACGCGTGTTTTCTCGTGGATGATTAATCGTGAAGTAAAAACTTCGAGCATAGAAAATAATGAAAAATTGAATTGCTCGCGCGTAGCACGTGTTTTCCAAATAGATGATTAAGCATGAAGTAAATATTTCGTGTTCAGAAAAGCCTGAAAATCATTGTATAAAAAAATGCTGATTGCAATAGTTTTAATATTACAGCTGCTCAAAAAAATATTAATTCCTTCTCATGACGGACAAGTTCTATTTTTTTAAATAATCAGAAAATGTTTCAAAAAATCTCAGATTTATTTAGATTGGATTGATAGTAATCAATAAAGTAATCAATAAAAAAATAATGAACTTTGTTCAAATCTTGAAAAAAAGAATGGTTTTTACTCTCAGCGAAATGTAGGTTTATTTCATTCCTTATTTATATTCAGATATTTCTTGGCGGAATTCTACCGGAATTATACTGGCGGAAATGTCATCATTTCAGTTTCAACACTGATTACCATAGATCTCTATTATAATGCAATTATTAATAACACACTTCAGTCTGAAACTGGGGGACCAATTCATCTATGTCACATTGGTATAAATTGTCCTCGAGCAATAATCATGTTTTTGGGCAAATTTAAGCACAAAGAAAAACAATTCAACCCGAATAAAAAAATCAATACAAAACCGAATCCACATAAGTGTCCTCAAGTATGCACAGCCCCCAAAGAGAGGACAACCAAAGTACAAAGAAAGGGCACGTGACATTTCCACTCGCGGCATTGTTCTCCATCCCCGTATTTTATAAACACTAAAAAATAACCTCTCCACTCTTCGACCCAGAAGCGTTTCACCCCCCGCTGATTGATCGCCGTAATAATATATTCAATTTGTGGGGTGGAAAAGGGTTAACGTTGACTAATAGCCAGAACGGAAGGCCGGTGTATCGGTAACCAATTATCTTCTGGAATTATTAAAAAATTGACGGGCGTGGAAAATCGCGGATATTTGTTTACGAGGGTGTTTGGGGGAGATTAAGGCAGGCGCTAACTTATAAACCCTTTTTTTCTTACAATTTTCTAAAATGGAAGGGTTGCTCGTTAAGATCAAAGCTTGTTATGGGAACCGTCGTCGGCGGCGGTTTGGATGAGAGGTCGCGGGTTTTTTTTTTTAAAGTCCGGCCCGGAAGAGGGATGTAATAACCACCCCTTATAAGCCATATGTGACCCATAAAAACAAAGAGTCATCTCGTAAATTCTTAGGCACATGCTACGTGTATTTCACTTGATTTATACAATCAAAGCTGTTGTATTTAAAAAAAATGGTCATTCTCTGAATTGTAAGTGTTTCTTAACAAAAAAGAGATGAATATTATTTATGTTATAAAAAGGATGAGGTGACAATATGGTCGATTTATAAAATACTTGTTATAAATAAAATACTCAAAACAAAAAGATACGTCAAGAAAAGATCATTTAATTCAGGGGTGCTCGCTCAACCTGTTGTATTACTCGAGCTACTTTTGCATACCAAGTTGTTTGGCGATCAATAAGTTATAGGCAAAAAAAGGTATACACAGAGATTTTTTTTATTAAACACAAGCGGTATATTTCCAACTTCAGAATATATTTAGTGGTGCATGAAGTAAAATTTCGAGTTTAGAAAATCCTGAAAATTTGGTTTAAAATATTGTAAAAATGAAAATATATTGCTAGATCAGTAATAAAAACTTACTGCTAAAGCAGAATTCATAATATACTGCTAAACAATATAATATTAAATTTCACAAAATTTTGTGTTTTATATGCTTGGCGCATGAAGTTAAATTTCGAGTTTAGAAAAGCCTGAAAATTTAGTTTAGTCGCTCCGCTACGCGACTATACCAAATTTTCAGGCTATTTTTAACTCGAAATTTTACTTCATGCTTAATGTAGAAGTGAAAACATTCGTTCGATGATTCAAATTGAATACTGATTATTTTTTGTATTTTAAATATTGCGCTTAGTACAAGCATTCAAAGTTCAATATTCGTAAATTAGATACATTTATTTTGCTTTAAATTCGCGCAAAGTTCGTAATGTATTTTTTCAAGGAAAAATAAGCAGTGTTTATAATGTTTCTGAATGTACGCTTAAAATATAAAATGGTTCCTAAAAACGACTTGGCTGAAACAAATACTTCCCTGGGTGATACACCGCCAGGTTTTTTATTTCATCATGTAATCTTATATCCGTCGGGGCATTGGCGAGTAGTTGAGTCGAGTAGTTGTTTCAATGAGTGTTTGAATTAGTCTGTGTAGAAAAATGTTTAACAGATTACACCAAGTAACGCACATTAAATACATTTTGATAAATAATAATGTAATACCACCAGGGTTGTTAAAAAAAAAACGTTGTTTCTTTTTCATGTTAATTAAAACAAACAGTTTTTTTTACAAAACGTGTTATTTCACTGAAACAGTGTTTAAACATTAAGAATTAAAAACATGTTTAAAATGTGTTTAAAACATGTTTAAAACGTGTTTAAAAATAACCAGCCTTTTAAATAGACATCAGCATAAGCTTTAACACAGTTCTAAGGATGATTTTGACAATAATACATTTTTGATTTACTAAAACGTTTTAGTATTACTATTAAATTGTAAGTTTACAACTAATATTTTAATAGCCCCAGTTTATATCTTATACATAACCTCAATTGTCATAACGAAATAGGGTTATTTTGAATTCATTTAATAATGCAATAAATCATAAATGTATAAACCCTATCAGAATATTTTTAACTTCACTTGAAATCAGTGTTTGATACGCGTGGCGCATGAAGTAAAATTTCGAGGTTAGAAAAGCCTGAAAATTTGAGTTGGCCGCGTAGCGCTACGCGACTAAACCAAATTTTCAGGCTTTTCTAAGCTCGAAATTTTACTTCATGCTTAGTCTGGAAGTGGAGACACTTGTTAGAAGTAAATTTCAAACTTTATCAGAAGAAATACATTTTCACAAACATGAAAAAACAGTGTAATACACTAACTAATAGCATGTAGATTTTACTCTACTAATACGACATGTTAGTATCGTGTTTGTATGCGTTTAGTAGGGATTAACTAGCACTAAGCTTTAATGACATTAACGACAATTCTATTAATAAGGTGAAACATGTAAAAAACATATTCTAAATAACATTTATCCACACATAATTGTGATATTTTACTACAATCAAATTTTATTTTTGATAATGTTATTTAAAATATTTTCAACAAATTAACTCAAAAATATAGTTTATCTAATTTAAGATAATAAAAAAACGTTTAAAGCAAATTTAAGGTTTAAAACATATTTGAAATGAATTTGACATTTAAAACATGTTTAAAATAATACCGTTTAAAACACAACGGATATTTTTAAACATCTTTAAAACACTTTTAAAACAAAGTGTTTTAAACATAAGCACCCCAATCACCACTGAGTAGAAATACTTACTAAATGACAATACTATTACATAAGAGAAAGAAAAAAAACGAATTATCTGATTTTTAGATGTTTCGTAAGAAGAATTAAAAAAATAGAGCTAAATTAGAAATTTTGGGTAGATCGATTACAACATAGATTTGAAATGTAAAAAATAGGGAGCATGTGGTGTATTATTTGGCTATTTGGGAAAGTATCTGAAAAAACCATTAAAGTTAATGAAAGCACATAATATCTGTTCAGTTGGTATAAAACATGACTCGTGCTCAGGCTCGAAAAAGTAGAAACAGTTGTTTGAAGAAAGCGAGGGGGACAAGGCACTCAACTGGTACTAATAGAAGATGCACGCGCCTCGATCGCACCTGTCATCCGGAAACGGAACGAAATATCATATTTGAACGATTACTGACTATAATCTGATATTTGAAACGAACATCAATATTATATTTCAATATTAAAACAAAATTAAAGGTTTCAAAATTGAATAAAAACACTTGGATTGTTCACTTAATTTGTTTTATTACTTTCCGACTAGTTTCGGTCATGGACCATTATCAAGGAATGTACATTGACGGATAAAATTTTACCAATTTATACAAAATTACAAATGCGATAACCGGATTATAGAATTAACTAATAAGGGCGGTTGATATAGGGGAATTTCAAATCTCCTGTATGTTGTTGGCGAGGGTTTTATTTTTGTTAATGGCCATTTTAATCTCCAGGCCCTCTCTTAGATTCAACCGACCGCCCTTATTACCTGCGTATAATATTTTAAAATTATCTGAATTAAAAATATGGCTGATTTCTATGCAGAGTTGAACGAAGCCTGAGGGGCATTTTTTATTTAAGATTGACTTTTTGTGCTCATTTATGTAAATGAATATATATATATATATATATATATATATATATATATATATATATATATATATAAGATTCGAATCCTTATTTTTGAATCACGGTTACAAATCCTTTAAAAATAAATTTGAATCTATTATTTGCAACCAGTAATGTTTTATTCCATGAATTTCTAGTAACAAAAATGTTCATTTACCGACTAAATATCTGATTAAATAATGATTTTAATTAATAATAATATATGTGTTATTGAACTTAATTTAAATCTGTGTTTTATACGCGTGGTGCATGAAGTAAAATTTCGAGTTTAGAAAAGCCCAGAAAATTTGTTTTGGGTCGCTGCGCGACCCGAGACAAAATTTTCTACGCGGGGCTTTTGGGAGTGGACAACACTTGTTCTTAGAAGTTTCAAATTAAAGGATCACTCTAGATTACTAACCGAAGGACTACAGGGAATCGAAGCTTCTTTACAAGAAAACAACGAATATCTAAAGGTTTACAGCATGGATAGAAAAGAAAACATCCAATTTTGAAAAATAATCAAAGTTGGGTTGGTTTTCAGTGCGTTTTTAACTTCACTTTAAATTAGTGTTTTATACGCGTGGCGCATGAAGTAAAATTTCGAGTTTAGAAAAGCCCAGAAAATTTGATTTGGGTCGCTGCGCGACCCGAGACAAATTTTCTACGCGGGGCTTTTAGGAGTGGACAACACTCGTTCTTAGAAGTTTCAAATTAAAGGATCACTCTAGATTACTAACCGAAGGACTACAGGGAATCGAAGCTTCTTTACAAGAAAACAACGAATATCTAAAGGTTTACAGCATGGATAGGAAAGAAAACATCCAATTTTGAAAAATTATCAAAGTTGGGTTGGTTTTCAGTGCGTTTTTAACTTCACTTTAAATTAGTGTTTTATACGCGTGGCGCATGAAGTAAAATTTCGAGTTTAGAAAAGCCCCGTGAAAATTTGTCTCGGGTCGCTGCACGACCCTCGACAAATTTTCTACGCGGGGCTTTTCTAAACTCGAAATTTTACTTCATGCTTAGTCTGGGAGTGGACCGTCAAGATTTTCTACATGTCGAGAATTTCGATATTTCTAGATTTTTGTCGATTTATTCACAGTTTGTTATTGTATCAAATGTAACTTTAATATTAAATAAATACGGTTTTTATAAAGAATAGAATATTCACCCATTAAGAGCCGAGTAAATTATAAAGTTAACTCTAAAAGTTAATTTTAGGTAAAATTTTGCATCTTTTTCTATTTTTTGAAATAGTTAAATTTAAGTTCAAACGAGTGTTGTCCACTCCCAGACTAAGCATGAAGTAAAATTTCGAGTTTAGAAAAGCCCCGCGTAGAAAATTTGTCGAGGGTCGCGCAGCGACCCGAGACAAATTTTCACGGGGCTTTTCTGAACTCCAAATTTTACTTCATGCGCAACGCGTATAAAACACTGATTTCAAGTGAAGTTAAAAATATACTATTACGGTTGGAAATTTTTCATGGTTAAGTAACCAAATACGTATTCACAAATATTTGAATTATTAGAAAATTTAAATATTTATATTCAAATATGAATAATTTAGTGATTTAAATATTCATATTAGAATATTTAACTATTTGAATTAATCGAATTCGAATCCCAGCCTTAATAGTGATGATTCGAATTATTTGGTAGGATTTGAATCTGTGTATGAGGATTCGAATCCTTTTATAAGGATTCGATTCCTTTTATAAGGATTCGAATCCTTTTATAAGAATTTTAATCCTTTTATAAAGATTCGAATCCTTTTATAAGAATTCGACTCCTTTAATAAGGATTCGAATCATCTACGTCTAGATTCGAATATGAATCCTTTTAAAAAAACGTAACGAATCCGGATCACGAATCCGTTTTCACTAAAGTATTCGAATACCTTTTTTGAATCCTCTAAAAGGATCCGAATCCGGGAATCGAATCCTGAATGATTCGAATCCTTCCCAGCTCTGATATATATATACATTTACAATCGCTACACTATATTTCATAAATTCCGCATTTATCCCATTTATCTACCACTGGTTTACCGTTGACTAACATTTTTCATAAATTAATGGACAATATTAAATTCGTACCCTTTTTGCAAAATTTTAGCTATCTTTGTGGATAGGTTATTAACAAAATTTTATCCGTCAATGTACATTCCTTGATAATGGTCCATGACCGAAACTAGTAGGAAAGTAATAAAACAAATTAAGTGAACAAACCAAGTGTTTTTATTCAATTTTAAAACCTTTAATCCTTCAAAAATGTTTCACCAAGAGTTAAGTGAGAAAGTAATTAAATATACTAAAACAAAATAATTTAAATGTTCTTACCTCAGTGGAAGTTCGGATTTAATGTACTTTAAGATTGGGAAAATGGCCCATATTACTAAAATTTATTGACAACATATGATTTTAAACACATCACCCTGAAAGTGATATTTCAAGTACCTTATCGACAACTGGAAATCCGTATTTCTCGGTCTACTAAACCAGAAATATGGCCAAAAATCACAATAATAAATACAAATTTATGAACTTAACCTAAAGATATGCTTAATAGAGTGATAATTTTGGCGATATTTGTACTAGGGATGTTTGATATATATCGTTATAATGAAGTAGTGTATTTCCATACAAAATAATCGATATTTCTATCGATATTTTATTTTCCGATATATCGCTAGTATCGATAACAACTATGTGATTAAGAAAGACATGAGACGTTTTATAGGAAGTAGAAATCTAAGTCCCACACAAAATAAGAGTTATTGTTTGAAGGGGAATTGACCTGAGTTTCACAAAGTGCTTTCCTCGTTAAAACTTGCCGAAAAGAAAAAAGAAAAATGTAAAAAATACACAGCGATGTTCTCTTTTAAGTGTACCCACATATCTCAAAACAAATTGCTCGAGGCTATTGAATTTTGATAGATTTGGTAAGCGGCGAACTTCACTTAACATCAGTGTTTTATACGCGCAAAAATCTTGAAATCTCTTTAAAAAAAATATTAAACAAGAATACTCTCAATCATGAATTCTGTTGCTTTAATAAATCTCGAGGTATTCATATAAATAATAACATCGGAAGAAGTTACAGGGCGTCAAATCACAAGAGACCTTGCTGGACACATCACAGAACCATTTCTTGAAATAAATTTCTCACCAAACTCCTCTTGCAATAACGTTATGGTTTCCTTGGCGGTATGGCACGTAGCGCCGTCCTGTTGGAACCAGTTGGGTTTCAATAACAACTGACAAGTAATAATCGTTCAGCATTAACCAGTAACAAACTCACTTTTACGTTGACACGCAAATTCTAATAAACAATATGGACCTAAATATATCATTATTTTTAAAGTAAAATTTTAGGGCTTTATAGAACATTGTATTCAAAACCGCTACTGTTTAGGTTTAAAACTTAAATAAAAATATAATTAAACCTAATAAAACACTAACACTTTCTTCACTTTTTGGTGAAGAAAGTGTTAGTGTTTTGCTAAGTTAAAATATATTCATCTCTTCACGTAATTTAAACCCAATACATCAAATAAACAAATACAAATATATATAGACAGTACATTTATATATTTACTTAACACTTTTTGCCCTGACGATGACATTTACTATCACTAAAATTTGGTAAACATACTGGGAAATTTTCTATCAAATAAACATACATGTATGCACGAGCTGTAACTATTCCGATAAGCGATTGTTTTTAAAATTCTTTAATTTGAAGTCTTAAACGAGTGTTGTTTAAAATTTGATTTGGTCGCGTGGTGCGTAGCGCTACGCGATGAAACCACTGTATACTTTTTACACATATTTTAAATTGAACTTTCAAACGAGTGTTTTCCACTACCAGATTAAGCATGAAGTAAAATTTCGAGTTTAGAAAAGCCTGAAAATTTGGTTACACGACCAAACTAAATTTTCAGGCTTTTCTAAACTCGAAATTTTACTTCATGCGCCACGCGTACTAAACGCTAGTGTGATGGGATGTTCAGAATACACGTATTTAGCATACTGCTCTAGTAGAATATTTTGAACTCCTAAAATCAGTGTTTTATACGCGTGACGCTGTTACGTTCTTGGGCTGCTTTGTTCTAACGTAACAGTTCGTTACGGAATAATGTATCTATCCGTAACGTTGTGGGGACTACCGGAATACTCACCGCTCAGCCAAGACTAACTCAGTGTCCTCAGGGAGAAGTACGACCCAAAGATATTAACAGCGCCACCTACTCGTAAAATGAGCGACGACGATAGTCCATGATCAAGTAGGAAGTCAACTAACCACAACACATACGCAAGATATCGATATTTAATAAATACACCGTTACAAATTTGTAAGTTGCAATTAATAATGAATTTATTATTTGTATGCAATTAATTGATTTGCGACAGTTACAATAAGTTAATAAATCAGTTCAACCTGTGTAATTCTACCTAAAGCGTACAAAAAAAAAATATATATATATACCAATTAGGTGATATTTGGTGATATTAAACCGCTGATTTAACAATGGACGGTAACGTCTTTTATTCTTTTGAATACTGCAGTGTTCAATTACAAAAGCTTATACAATGAAAATATAATTAATTTATATAAAAAAAATAGCGCTTAAGGTTGTCTCGCTCGTAGCGGACGAACTTAAGGTTAGTGAACTGGTACTATTATTAGGTTAATTATTAAACAATTACAAAAAAAATACTACGAAATTATTATTTGCAACAAAATGAACCAAAGCATCAAAATTCGTTGGATTGTTTCGCGACCGTTTTTAAGAAGAGAAAACAACAATAAAACATTAAAAGTTACTCATCGAGTTGGGTTTTCTCTTGTCGTGGTTTCGAGATGATGCGACCGCTCCGGCACAGGATTTTCTCATGGTGCAGGAAGGACACAGAAGGACGGTCTCACAGCTTCCAGTACGGCAAAAGTCCGGACAAGGAAACGGCCAAATGTGATATTCCAGTCACCAAACAATCTCTCAAATTCCAATTAGAACTTATCTCAGAACGTAGCCAATGGCAATGTTAGCTAAAGTTAGCACTATGTTGGCTAAAGTTAGCTCTATGTTGGCTCTATTTAAAACATTACGAAATGCCTTAGAAAATATTCTATCCGAAACAGATTTATAATGAACTTACCCCTAGTTGTTGGCGGGAGCTATTTTCGATGCGATTGTCTTCGCAAGTCGCGTCCGTACGAAGGGTTTCAAAAGCGGCGATAGCCGATAGTGGAAATTCAGCTCCAAAAAGGAATCCAAAACTCACTCAATATAGACAGCGAATTCCACACAAGTAATTCTTCTAAATGCGAACAGCTCTTTGTGAGAAAATTAATTCTCAATAGAGAAGAAAATTACGTTTTACCGTTTTGACGGACGCTTTGCTAAACAAACCTTTTTTTTGTTTTCCTAAACGACGGCCAACGGCGGAAGTTGTTGCCGGTCACAGCCAACTGCGAACTATTAAATTACACCCTTTCGAAATAATGTAGGCAACTCAATGTACACATTTTAACTAAATTAATTTTCTAATAATAAAAAGTCCTACTGGCGTTTTCGACCCGTAACAACGCATGAAGTAAATTTTCGAGTTTAGAAAAGGCTTAAAATTTGGTTTGGTCGCGTAGCCTTTTCTAAACTAGAAATTTTACTTCATGCGTCACGCGTATAAAACACTGATTTTAGGTGTTCAAAATATTTTACTAGAGCAGTATGCTAAAAACGTGTATTCTGAACATCCCATCACATTAGCGTTTAGTACGCGTGGCGCATGAAGTAAAATTTCGAGTTTAGCAAAGCCTGAAAATTTGGTTTGGTCGTGTAACCAAATTTTCAGGCTCTTCTAAACTCGAAATGTTACTTCATGCTTAATGTGGGAGTGGAAAACACTCGTTTGAAAGTTGAATTTAAAATATGTTTAAAAATAACGAATGTCTGAAGAATTACAGAGTATACAGTATATTGAGATATGTATACTAAAAAAAAACTATCTGTATATCTGAGATAGTACTAAATAATATGCAGTGTACAAAACTTTTTTTTGGGCACCAGAAAAATCTCAGGACTACAAGGGTTAATATAATATTATAGTAGAGCAATCTTAAATTAAAACAAGATAAATTCAAATTCAAAACTATTTGAATTCGAGAAAGTAAGCTTACGCTTCTTATAGTTTTAAACGTCATAAGCAAAGCTATACTGAAGAGAGATAAGTCTCGAAACGCGTCTATAGATGGCCTAAGACATTAGTTTTAATCCAAGTCCATTCACTTCTAATTTGTTGCTATCTCTCCTTTTATTTTTGTATTGTTAGTTGGTTTGAAGAGAATTTGACCTAAACGTTACATATACTTTAATAGAGCGTTGTAACAAATCAAATTAAATAAGATTTTAAATATTTCATTGTATAATTCAATATCCGGAGGTGTATTTGCACGGGAAGTAGTTGTTTCAATGGATATGTATCGTCTTAAATTGTCTTATTAATTAAGACACTGTTTGCATTTTCACGAATAGTTTTTTCGTAAATCTTAAATTAATTCGTTCTACTCTTTATAATCTATATCAACACTGTATTAATTCATTCTCATCTCAGACATCTTTTAAATTCGGCGGCAACTGTTCCTAAAATAGCTTGTTTTTATAAAAATTGGGTTACTGAGTGATACACTTCCTTCTAATTTTAGGAAGAAAAAAATAAAAACCCTCGTGAGGGAAACCGCACACACTCTCACAACAAAAAATTCGCCGAGAGAGGAAAGGAAGTACAGGGATTAAAGCGAGGGTGGATTTATTGTGTTCCTGTGTGAAAAAAGCCACAAAGGAAGTGACAATGGAAGAATTTGTGCGAAATCTCTAATCGATTTTTCCTTCGATCGGAAACGCAGTTTTTTGTGTGTGCTGGTTTTGTTGATTTTGTATACAAAGTAATTGAATTTTTGGAAGGTTTTTGTTAATCATCATTAATACAAATTAAAGTAGAAGTATAGCTTGTTTTGGTTTTGATTTTATATAAAATATGAAGTTATCAGTCATTAAATAAAAAACAATTACTTATACATGTTACAGCAATACTGTACATTTTAATATTTTAAACTCCAGATTCAATAATTTCTGGTAATTGAAGATGATGTACAGTTGCGAGAGAGAAAACTAGTACAGCAAAATATTTGGCTATGTAAACTGGACTCAATTTGATTTTTAAAATTGTTAATCAAATTGACAAATCTGCGTAAATGTCAAACGAAATTTAATTAACGTCGACATGCCTCAACTGACTGAAACGCAAAAAGCGAGAATAACGACTCCTTTAGAGACGGTATTAGCATTAGATTCATTAGACATCTAATGAAGTGCATGTCAACAAAAGCACCGTCTTGTTGGCCAAGAAACGATATTTTAGAAGTGGCTAAATCTCCCTGCTTGCAATTAAAAATAATATATTTTATCCGCTTTATATGTTTTTTCGTAAACAAACTGATCAAATATAATAATATTTTATCAGTTTGTTTACGAAAAAACATAGAAATCGGATAAAATATATATATTTTTTTTAGTTGCAAGTGCTGACAGTTATGATATTATTAAAATTGATTCCTCCTAGTGAATACGCCCATGATTAGATTAGATTACATATTCGTAGGGGTGGCCTGTATCACCGCGACCTTTGGAGATCTATTGTGGATTCCGTTATCCTAGACGACGTGCTCGAGCTTCGCCTCTTTGATTAGCCCTATTAACCCGAATATGCCCATGACGACATTTAGTCTGTAATGTAACATTTAGTTTATTTGAATAATGTTTATTTACCTAAATTCTATTTAAAGTACATAATGCTTAATACTAACAATAAATTTAAAGTAATAAATAAGTTAAAACATAAAACCATGTAATTTAAGTCGTATTTATCTTCAAATGTCACATGACATTTAGGTTATTATGACAGTTGGCATTCGTGATATTTCTCCGTTTGAAATGCCAATATCTTCACTTTAATAAATGTTTGGTACGCGTGGCGCACGAAGTAAAATTTCGAGTTGAGAAAAGCCCGAATTTGGATTCGGATGCTGCGCGTCCAAATCCAAATTCTTAGGGCTTTTCTCAACTCGAAATTTTACTTTATGCTTAGTCCGGGAGGGTAAGACACTCGTTTAGTTTTTTGAAAATGTTGATGAATTTTCAAGATTTTAGCATTTCCAAAGTTTTAGTTAGTTTTTAACGCGTTTCGTAAATTTCTAAAATTGTCTGTAACTTTTAAAATTGTGACGGTTTTCCTGAATTTCCTAAATGTTAATTTGAAAAATGCCGATACTTTTCATAAGTTTTTGAAATGTTCTTTAATTTTCAAATTCTTGGCAATTTTCATGAATCTACTAAATATTCTTTAACTTAAAGAAATGTTGAAGTTTTTCATGAAATTCCAAGATTTCGGCTGATCTTCAAAAATCTAACGGTTTTTTGAATTTCTCAAATTTCCGGTGGTTGTTTTTTTAAAGCTTAGCAGTTTTCGCAAATTTCCTTAATTTTCGATAAATTTGAAAATATTGATACTTTTCATGAATTTTCAAGATTTTCGTCAATTTGTATTTTTTTATGGCTTTTCGTCATCTTCTTTTTTTAGATCTTAATAGTTTTCGTAATTTTAGTAAATTTTCGTTACATTTAAAAATTAATTTTTCACAATTTTAGTTAATTTTAAAAATCTATATTTCGTGAATTGCCAAAATGTTTATTAATTTTTAAAACTTTTCTTAAATTTCCCACATTATCTTTTATTTTAAAAATCTTGACAGTTTTCGTAAAATTGAATTTTTATAAATTTCACGCCTATCGCAATTTTGTTCAAGATTTTCATTTATTTTAAAAATATTGACGCTTTTCAGGAATTTCCAAGATCATGCCGACTTGCAATATGTTGCCGCCTTTCATGATTTTTTTTAAGATTTCTAATTTTAAAAGTTATGACGTTTATTCATTAATTTCCTAAATATCCGTTAATTACCAAAATATATTACTTATGCTTAACCGAGGCGTGGAAAACACTCGTTCCAATATTATTGCACACGAACATAAATACAAAGATATGAAAGTATGAAATCAAACAAAATACTTACTTGATTTTATTATATTTATTTTATTTAATTTAATATCAAATTTTAGTTGTTTTAGAAAAAAATAATAATTATGACAGAAGCGTGACGTAGTGGGGACGAGGGTGGCGGCCCGCCTTCGAGCCGCACTTTTTGGGGGCAGCAAAATTTCACAATAAATAATAATAATATCTTGTAAGCTGAACTGAATATGTTAACTATTTCATTTCATATTTTTATATACGAGGGGTGATCAGAAAAAAAGGTTACAAAGCTACCAATGCAACAGTTTGTAACCTTACTTTTTTTCACCCCTCGTAATAATGCTTTTATTAAGTGACGTTCCGAATATTTCTCACAATTGCCATAAGCATGCCTGTTGTGTGAGAAGTTTTTCAAAATTTTAGTTAATCAAAAATTATGTTCTTGCTATAGAACAAGAAGTGTATAATGCGTAGACATTGATAGTGCAATAAAATACTTTGCTTTTAAAAAAAGTAGACGAATAAAGTTTTAATTAAAGGTAGACGTTTTATTTTTAATTCTATTAATTTTTTAATAAAAGTGTAATAGTAATAGTATCACTCTAGTTATAATTGGAAGATGATTTGTGTCTTACATTCTATTCGCTGTCATTCTTTATGTGTTCTTAATTTCATGTAATAATAACTTAATTTTATCGAGTTACATCATAAATGCTGTGTATATATTAATAAGCAGGGCGGCTCTTCTATTAGCTGACCCTAGGCGACCGCCTGGGGGCGTCTAAGCTCCAAAACGTAGATAAATTAACAATAAAACTAGAAAATTGGTAAATATGTAAATTTTCCAGCCAAGCGGATTGTTAAATGTATACATTTACATTAACCAATCCGCTTGGTAAATGTAGATAGTGTCCATAAGTGACTACTTTTTTCCATTAAAAATTGAAATGATCAATTTTTATAAAATTACATAAAAAAAATCTATAAATATTTTTTGACGCGATTTCAACATGAAGATTTGGAAAATCAACGGAAATCTTGGATATTTACTAAAAAAATTACCAAGCGCGAAAACCGTCAAGAATTTGAAAGCTAACGGAAATCTATTAAATTTACGAAAAATATCAATATTTTGATGATTAACGGATATTTTGTAAATGCACGAATAATCGTCAAAAATTGAAAATCTTAAATAGATCATGAAAATCAGCAAAGTATTTAAAATCAACGACAATATCTTGGAATTCTTAAGGAACGTCAATATTTTTAAAATTAATGAAAATCTTTAAAAAAACTGTAATAGGCGTATAATTTTTGAAAATTAAATTTTACGAAAACTATCAAGGTTATTAAAATAAAAGAATATCTAAATAATTTAGGAAAAGTTTTAAAAATTTATAATAATTTTGGAAATCCACGAAATACCGTCGAGATTCTTAAAATTTACTAAAATTGTGATAAATTTTTAAAAATGAATGAAATGTAACGAACATTTAGGAAATTTACGGAAACTATTAACATTAAAAAAAGATGACGGAAAGTCATGAAAAAAATACAAATTCACGAAAATCTTGAAAATTCATAAACAGGATCAACATTTTAAAATTTAACGGACACTAAAAAAATCTAGGAGAACTGTTAAAATTTAAAAAAATCAACGAATATTCATGAAAAGTGTAAATTATTTTTATATAATAATTAACGGAAATCTTATAATTTCATGAAAGACTTCAACATCTTTTAAGTTAAAGAATATTTAGTAAATTAATATTGCCAAGAATTTGAAAATGAAACAAAAAATTAAAAACTTATAAAAAAATATTTAGAAAATTTACGAAAACCGTCAGAGTTTTGAAAACTAAAGACAATTTTATAAATGTACGAAAACCATTTAAAATTAACTAAAACTTTGGAAATTCTAAAATCTTGTATATTCATCAACATTTTTAAAAAACTAAACGGGTGTCCTACACTCCCAGACTAAGCATAAAATAAAATTTCGAATTGAGAAAAGCCCTAAGAATTTGGATTTGGACCAGCGTCCAAATCCAAATTGGGGCCTTTCTCAACTTAAAATTTTACTTCATGCGCCACTAGTACAAAACACTGATTTATAGTGAATATATTAGCATTTCAAACTGAGAAATATCACGAATACCAACTGTTATAATAACCTAAACGTCATGTGACATTATAAGATAAATCTGACATTATATATTACATGGTTTTATGATTTAACTTACTTTTTACTTTTAATTTATTGTTAGTATTAAGCATTATGTACTTAGAATTTCCGTAAATAAACGTTAAACATATGAATTAAATGTGACATTACAGACTAATTGTCGTTATGAGCGTATTCACTAGGAGGAATCAATTTTAATAATGTCATAACTGTCAGAACTTGCAACTAAAAAAGATAATTAAATTTTCAGGCTTTTCTAAACTCGAAATATTTGCTTCATGCGCCAAGCGTATTAAACAATGATTTAGTGTGGAGTTTTGGAAACACTTTACTGATCTTAAAAATAATACGAAATTCCTCAAAATGTGAAAATATTCGTCTTTTCTTCGTTAGTCATTATTTATGGCTAAAGTTCTTCATATTGAAGAAATGTCTTTAAATATGGCAACAAATCCCTAAAATTGAACTAATTTACAAAACTGGTTAAGGGTGTCTATCTTACACAAGCATTCTAGAGTTGGGAGGAGTACCTTGAATATGATTTTAACGCATTAGTATTTTAAATCGTGTGTATCGTCTGTCCATTATATTTTGGGTTTAATGCTAATTTAATTATTAAAACCCGTTTTATCGTCCCTTGACTTTTATCTTTTACTTTTATCTTTAGAGTTTTATCTTTTATTTTCATCTTTTACTTTTATCTTTTGACATGTATCTTTTACATTGTATGTTTATTGATGTTTGTAAATCCTTATTTATGAACCTATTTCAAAACAGTGTTTTTAACTTTCATATCATGTTAATTTATTTACTAAGATCCATATTTTTAACCTTTGACTTTTATCTTTTACATCGTGTGTGAAGTTTATTAATGTTTGTAAGTGTTTATTTATTAACTTATTTTAAAATAGTATTTTCAACTTTTATATCATGTTCAACGTCAATTATTCTTATAAATGAAAATTTGTTTATTTATTTTGGGGTTGGTGATTTCACATTTCTTCTCAAATTTGATAAATTTTATTTATTTATTAAAAACAGTATTAATATTCTGTCACGTTTACATGTAGCTATTTATTCTTATTAGATTATTATTACTATTATTACTAGATTATTATTATTATTATTACTATATTATATTTATTTTTGACGTGTGTGAAACAATTGTTGAAGCACTAATAAAGGGAAAAAAACAGTCGTTTGATCTCACGGTAATACATTTTAAAATTTTAATTTATTTGGCTTAAATTAAATTTTTAGTGTAATAATAGGCATAATTGTATGAGAATTGTGTTTAAAGCGCCACTGTGGTTATTTACAGGTAATATTTCCTATTGTTGATTTTTCTGAATATATTAAGGTACTTAACATTAGAATAAGAATACTTATGACCCTATGATTACACCCAGCCCTCCTGCTGAAAAAGGGACACAATAGATGTTTACAATCTCAAGACGTCAGCGGTTGCTTTGAAAAGACCCGAACGCGATAATCTTATTAGGGCGGTCCGATGCGATTTAAAACTTGTCTACAAGTTTCAAAATCTCCAGGAAGTAGCTTTTCATTGTGAAATATTGGATAGATTTCGATTGGTAGAAATTGATTTCTTTACAAATAATAGAAATAAAAACGGGAGCCATGTGCGAAATAATCGATGGTCAAAATTGAGCAGTGACCAATGGCGGGGAATCGCAATTTGGCGCAGAAGCCAATTAGGGTGAGGGCACATATGACGGGCCACCTGTGCGGCACGCGCACGGAGGGGGTAGAAGGGGGGCACAGGTGGTAGGCGAGCCACCCTCGCCACAGAACCGAAATTGACTCAAATGAACTGGGTCAATTCCGGACTTCTGTCGCCGTTTTTCTAGAAGAGAAATTCTTCCAGAGAAACCCTTTTTAACTAGATCGAAACTAAGCCGCGGAATTAATTCTTGATAATAAATAAAATGTAAGAACCCTATTGCAGTGGCGTAGATAGTTTTTTGGGATGGGGGGGGGGGATTTGACTAAGTATTTAGTTTCATACATCCATGTTTCTAAAGTTCTACAAAAACTGTACTTGTTTTTGTAGAACTTGGTTTTATTTTTTACTTAAATGCAGGCCCGCAGTGAAGGAAGGAAGGGGGGGGGGGGGTGGTCATCAAATCCAAAGATCCGAAAATTCATTAATTTAAATCATAAATTTTAAATTATGTAAGAAATTTATATTTTAAATTTCAATAATCTGTTGTTATTTAAATATAATTCTAACGAGTGTCTGCCACTTCCAGATTAACCCATTAACGGCCAAACTATTATAAAGTTAACTCTAAAAGTTAATGTTAGGTAAAATGCTGCACTTAATTTTATTATTTCAAGAATGACTTATCGTATTACATACTGTGAATTTTTCTTTCAAATATACATAATGTATACATTGTTAATTTTCAGGCATTAGTCAATTACATATAAAAACATGCAATATGAAGTTTAGAACGAGTGTTTTCACTCCCAGACTAAGCATGAAGTAAAATTTCGAGTTTAGAAAAGCCTGAAAATTTGGTTTGGTCTCTCCGCGAAGCGGAGCGGCCAAACCAAATTTTCAGGCTTTTCTAAACTCGAAATTTTACTTCATGCGCCACGCGTATAAAACACTGAAATATTGTAAACTTAAAAATACACTGATATATATATATATATATATATATATATATATATATATATATATATATATATATATATATATATATATATTAAATCAGAAATAATCGAAATATTTAAATAACAAAATATTTAAATTTTTCTTCATACATTTTCAAGTCAAGTCAAATATAATATATTAAATTAACTTGTTTACTAATTTAATTTACAAGAAATTATTAATGTTGCCTGTATGCATCAATGGCGCTTAATGGGTTAAGCATGAAGTAAAATTTCGAGTTTAGAAAAGCCAGAGTTTGGATTTAGATGTTTCGCGTCCAAATCTAAACGCTCAAGCTTTTCTATAATCAAAATATTACTTCATGCCTAATTTGGGAGGGGAAGACACTCATTAAAATTATATTTAAAAAGCAACAGATTAATGACTTTAATTCACCAACGTTTGTGAACTTTAGTTAAAAGATATTTATTATAGTGTTTTTATACGTATTGTTAATTAAAAAAAAACTGTTTGAATAAAGTTATTTTCAACTGAATGTAAATAAAGGAAGTGATAAAAATCACACTTGAGGTCAATAAAAGTCAACTTTGAAGTTAGATTGTAACAAATTGACATAATTGCATAACTTTCGAATGATAGTTGTAAATGTAATTTTGCATTTAAAAAATGGTAGTTTTTTATTTTAAACATTATTGTTTATAACGGAAATGCAAAATATGACATTAAACTAAATAGTATTACATACCAGCAAACGTGTAATTGTTATGTAAAATGTCAAACGTGTCAATTGTGACATAAAATGTCAACTGAATTGTTAAATTTTAGAATATCCGGTTAGGTTAGTCTACTAAATAATATTTTTCTTGTTTTTTTATCTGGAAAATATCAAATGTTTTTTCAAATATGTCAAAAACTGATAAAAGTCCGTCTTTTGGATTATTTTTTCATCAGCACATTTTTGGTATGAAAATACAAGTTTTGAGAATAATTTCCTATTTTTAATATAATTGGTAATTTTTCACATACATTGACAAATCTAACGTAGCTTGTCATTATCGACACACTGTTTAACATAATTAACTATGTTTGAGATAAATTCCCGTTTTAAAGTTGGTCTTTATTCATATAAGATGACATATTTAACATATGTTGTTGATATCTACACACACATTGTCATTCCGTGTTGAAAATATTAAATTATTCTAAAAAAATGAGACAATTTATGTCAATAAAATTGTTGTATTTTTTAGGATACCGCTGTATTTTGACTGTTATGATATTTTGATCAACTGCTTAACACATAATCAATGTACTGGTTTTTTGTAACTTACTTAGTAGACTGTATTAGTAGATCAACTGTTGAACTGTTTTTTGACTATGATAGTATTTTTTATACTAGTCCCTAGGTCGACTGTATTGTGACATTTTGATTGGAAGTCACTAGTTCCACTGTCTTTTGACTATTACAGTATTTTTATATTATTCACTCGATCGACTGTATGTTGACTATTGTGACATTTTTACTGTAAACCACTTGTTCAACTGTTTTTTTTTTGCTATAATAGTGTTTTCATACTAACCACTCAGTCGACTGTATTTTGACTACTAGGACATTTTGACTGTAAATCACTTGTTCGATTGTCTTGATCAACTGCTTTTTCAACAATTATGATATTTTGAATTTAAGTTACTTGATCGACTGTCTTCTAACTAAGACAGTATTTTCACAATAGATCACTCTGCTGGCTGCATTTCAACTTAATGGATATTTTTTTTACTGTAACGATATTTTTAGATTAATCACTCTGTCGATTGTATTTTGACAATTATGATATTTTAACTGTAGGTCACTTGATCGACTGTTTCTTTTTTATTATGACGATGTTTTCACACTAAATCACTCTGTCGACAGTATTTTGACAACTATGATATTTTGACTATTGTGTCTGTAAGTAACAAGTAACTTCCACTCCCAGATTAAACATGAAGTAAAATTTTGAGTTAAGAACAGCCTGAAAATTTCGCTTCGCTCGCGCGCTCCGGCAAATCAAAATTTTTAGGCTTTTCTAAACTCGAAATTTTACCTCATGCGCCATGCATCACTAATTTCAAGTGAAATTGTTAAGCAATTGATTAGAGTTAAATAAATTTAGTATGTTATTAAATAAAAGAATTGAGTCTCTTTTCTTCACAGGATTTATTTAAAAACCGCAAATGTACATTTCGGTCACGATGTGACCATTATCAATGCTTAACTATTTACAAAAACAAACGGAAAATTTATACGATGGATACAGATTCGGATTATAATTACAATGTTTCGGGTGACTGGGATTAGAGCGCTGGGATCAATTCTAGAAAAGGATTTACTAATGGGCTTAAATCAACGTTTAATAGCCTGTTTTCCACTTTTTTCATTTCTATTGCCTCCAAGGTATTAAGCCTGTAATTTCTGGAGAATTTTAATAATTTCATTTTATCTATTGAAAATTTGTGACCTGATTCGATGGCGTGCTGAGCTAACGCTTATTTATTTTTGACAATAAAAGCTACCTCTCTTTATCTGGCATTTATTCAATAGAGTGCTGCAATTGTGATAAAATTTATGTTGGACAAACTCACCGCAATTTGCAGACCGGGTTTAAAAAACATACCTTACACATCAAAAACTTTAATGCAGATAAATCAGCGTTAGCTCACCACTCCATCGAATCAGGTCACAAATTTTCAATAGATAAAATGAAATTATTAAAATTCTCCAGAAATTACAGGCTTAATACCTTGGAGGCAATAGAAATGAAAAATGTGGAAAACAGGCTATTAAACTTTGATTTAAGCCCATTAGTAAATCCTTTTCTAGAATTGATCCCAGCGCTCTAATCTCAGTCACCCGAAACATTGTAATTATAATCCGAATCTGTATCCATGGTATAAATTTTCCGTTTGTTTTTGTAAATAGTTAAGCATTGATAATGGTCACATCGTGACCGAAATGTACATTTGCGATTTTTAAATAAATCCTGTGAACAAAGGAGACTCAATTCTTTTATTTAATAACTTCGTTCACCTTCACGTAACTCAACAATAATTTAATTTAGTATGTTGTTTAAAATACGAGGAAAGTGCTATGTGATGTGTCCACAATTATTTGTTTTAATAATTGCTGTGATTTTGATCAAGTCAATAATTGCTCTGATTTTAATAAACAGTCTAATAAAAATCACAGCAATTAAATAAAAATCATTGACTTTTATAAAAAATCACAGCAGTTATTAGAAAAAAATTGTGTGATCTATCCATCATACATAGTACCGAAATCTTAAATTTCCCTGACTTTTTCTGGACTCTTCCAGAGTTATTTCCTGACCCTTAAAATGAACTTGATTTTTTTTTAAAGCCAAATATAGGGGAGAACAAAGCAGGGTTGTTATGTATAAGACAGTTTGTTTTGAAACAGTGTTTTGAACATGTTTAAAAACAGCAGTCGTGTTTTAAACGGTTTTGTTTTAAACATATTTTAAATCTTAAATTTGTTTAAAACATGTTTTAAACGTTAACTTTGTTCAATATCTTAAATTTTTCTTTCAGGTATACGTATGCATACACTGTAAATTTTACGACATTTTTTAAAAGATTTCAATTTGAATCTTTAAACTAGGGTTTTCCACTCCCATACTAAGCATGAAGTAAAATTTCGAGTTTAGAAACGCCTGAAAATTTGGATTGGTTGCGTAGCGAAGCGGAGCGGTCAATCAAAATTAGGCTTTTCTAAATCAGCGTTTTAAAGCGGGGCGCATAAAGTAAAATTTCGAGTTTAGAAAAGCCTAATTTGGATTGGCTGCTCCGCTTCGCTACGCGGCCAATCCAAATTCTTAGGCCTTTCTAAACTCGAAATTTTACTTCATGCTTAGTCTGGGAGTGGAAAATTAACCGCTTTGAAACAACGAATTCCCGTAAATTTAAAAAAACACTGTATATATTAGGCTATGTGTACTCAAAATGAAAATGCCCTGTATATTCTGTTTAAACACGTTTTAAACGTGTTTTAAATATGTTTTAAACATGTTTTAACATGTTTTAGCACGTTTTAAACATGTTTTTAATTGTTAATGTTTTAAACGCTGTGTCTATGAAAAACACGTTTTGTAAAAGAAACTGTTTGTTTTAATAAAAAAGACAAAAAAAACGTTATTTTAACAACCCTGGAACAAAGTTATTTAGTAAAGCAATTTTAAGTGCCCGCCGTTCAAATATCAGAATTATAATTATTTGAACAACAAACACTCGTAGTTGCAGATTTAAGAGGTAAAAAGAAATATATCATAAAGTACGAATTGAGAAATTACAAGATTTGATAATACTTAATACTTATTAACGCGAAATCAAACATACGCAGTATATTTTGAACTTTGCAATGTTGACCAGGTTTTATACGCGTGGCGTATAAAGTAAAATTTCGAGCTTAGAATAGCCTAATTTTCAGGCTTTTCTAAATTCGAAATTTTGCTTCATGCTTAATCTGGGAGTGAAAGACACTCGTTACAAAATTTAAATTGAACTCTTCATACAATTATCGGATGCTTGAAAAATTACACGGTGTTTATCGGGATATGTATAAATTCTTACAAGAAAAATTCCTCGATTGTCATGTCTAAATGTCAAAAATTGAGAAATATTCAAATTGTCGAGAAAATATAAAAAAGTCATAATTTTTACAAAATTTATTATATATTTTGTGTGCTGAATTATTAAATTAAACGATATCTTGTCTTTTCCTAAATGTTTTTGATTTTCATCACTTAACTAGACTTTCCACCTTTATTTAATATTTATGCCAATTATCTTAATTATTAACACATTTATGCAGCGAATTGGTGGGTGTTTTAAATTACAACGTACCCCGGGGGTCAATCAAGATATAAGGCATTATTTCGTTTAGCCTTTTATACCACTAACTATGGTATGCACGCTATGTTACATATTTCTAATTTTATCCTCTTCACATCTTCGTTTGCAGTTTTTAAACCCCATTTACTTCACGTCGATCTGTCCAGTGTCGTCGATGTAACATACTATTTCTTTCTCTTTATTTATTCTATGATTTTATATCCAGTATATGCATATTAATTGTTTAATAATTCTATACGGTTTGTTATTTACACACTATGTTCATTATAAGATAATTTGCTTTTGCCGTAGCATAGTAATATGTCATTTTATTAATTTATTTTATCTTTTATACACAGTAGTTTATATTTTTTTGTTTGTTAAATTAATAAGTATTCGTTGTTTACTATTTATGTGCCATTTATGATAATTTGCTTTTTCAAATAATACTTCGTTGTGATACCTTGTGTATACTTAGGACCGTTAATTATTTTTATATATTTTATATTTTTGTTTGTTTTATATATACAAATATCTTTATTTAGGGATTATATACATTATTCAATAATATTATAATACGATCTTGTATTTAAAATTGTCTTATAATAAGCTATCGACCCGAGGTCTTTCTGCCATGTTTGTTTTATTTTTATACATTTATTTATTTGATATAAATTCATTTTATATCTGCTTATTAATTTGTTTGTAGATTACGTGGTTCATTGATTAATGAATTGTGAATTGATTGATTGGTCAATTAATTAATGAATGTATTGTAACTTAAAGGTGGGAATGACCACGTTTCATTTTATAACGTTTTTGAAATATTTGGGAGTGAAATCTAATATATTTTTAAACATTAAAAGTGCGATTCTTTTCGCAATCTACAACAAGTTAGTCTTACAAAGACTATATATATCAAACACTCATGGAAACAACTACTTCCCGGGCTAATACCCCGACAGACATTGAATTATACAACAAGTGTTTGCCGTTACATACAGTAACCTACTGCAAATGTAACAACCAGTCTAAGGTGTCAAATTGTTTAGAGGGAATGGCAAAGCTATACTGAGGAGAGATAAATCTCGAAACGCGTCTATAGATGGCCTGAATAATATGACCCAAATTGTTACATTTGCAGTAGGTTACTGTATGTAACGGCAAACACTTGTTGTATAATTCAATGTCTGTCGGGGTATTAGCCCGGGAAGTAGTTGTTTCCATGAGTGTTTGATATAGTCTCTGTAAGACTAACTTGTTGTAGATTGCGAAAAGAATCGCACTTTTAATGTTTGAAGTGTTCTGCAACCAAGAATTGGCAATTTCATTTATACTTATGTTTGAACGGTAACGTGACCGCCAGTCTAAGGTGTCAAATTGTTTAGAGGGAATGGCAAAGCTATACTGATGAGAGATAAATCTTGAAACGCGTCTATAGATGGCCTGAATAATTTGACCCAAATTGTTACATTTGCAGTAGGTTACTGTATGTAACGGCAAACACTTGTTGTATAATTCAATGTCTGTCGGGGTATTAGCCCGGGAAGTAGTTGTTTCCATGAGTGTTTGATATAGTCTTTGTAAGACTAACTTGTTGTAGATTGCGAAAAGAATCGCACTTTTAATGTTTGAAGTGTTCTGCAACCAAGAATTGGCAATTTCATTTATACTTAATATATTTTTGATTGAAATCCAATATATTTGAAAATATTTCTGTAGTGGTATGAGTTTAAATTTTGTTATGATTTTTTTTTTGTCAATTCGATCCATTATAGAATGTAAATGTAATATTGTAATATTAAATTGGATATTCCGTTAATAAATTAAATATAATTACATTTATTGATTTTTGACGATGTATTTAAAAAAAGTATTCAAAAAAATCAATAAAATGTAAAATTTATAATTTCAATAATTTGAATAATTACTTGATTTGTAATAAATATTTTTTTAATTTGTCGTTTTTAAAGATTTTCTGAATATAAAAGTTTTACGATTTTCATGAATTATTCCGAACATTGTAAATTTTCGTTAATTAAACAATCTGTTGATTTTTATAAAATGTTTAATTTTCTCGTATATTTTTGAGCAAATTGTTGTATATCTTGGAATGTGTTGAGAATATCGAAAAATCTTTAAATAAAGAGTTGTAAGAAATAATTAAAATTGGTATGTTTTCTGGTTATTTTCTTTTTTTATAATTAACGAATAAATAAAAAATCCATAATAACAGACAAAAATGTGACAAATGTGACAAGATGCTAGAATTATCAGAATTATCAAAACTTTTCGCGCTCATCACGGCGTAAAAATCCCGAATAATAAAAGTTGAAAATAATTTGATTTTACACTACTTCAAGTAGGTAAATCTACATATTCAATAAAACTTGAATTTAAAACATTATTTTTTGTTTTATTTGTGAAAATTACAAATGATTAATATTTAGAATGTTTGTAGATTTAATCAATTTTAACTTTAGCGTTTATTTTTTTTAAGTTTTTTATTTTTAATCAACTTTTTCTTACGCGTATTTTATTGATTTGCTTTTTTCCACGAATTTTCTTGGTTTATTAAAATTTTATTTAAAATAAAAATTATTATTGCATTTTAACTTATTTGCTAATGTTTGTTAATTTTAAAGATTTAATTCAAAGCTTATGATTTTTTCCAGATTTTAAAATTACTATAATATAATATTATTGATTGTAATTTGTTCAACTATTTTATTATTATTCGATTCTTCTTGATATTTTCTTTAACATTGTACATATAAAAAAAATAATTTAAAAGTTGCAGATAATAAAAAAATAACATTGATTGTTTATTTGCTCTTATTTATTTGCTTTTTGTAACGATTTTTTTTTTGGGTTTTGAAAATTTTATTTAAAATAAAAATTGTTACATTTTAAAGTATCTGCCAACGTTTGTTAATTTTGAAGATTTAATTAAAAGTTTATGATCTTTGACAGACTTTAAAATTACCATAAAATAATATTATTAATTGTAATTTGTTTACCCATTCAATTATTATTCAATTATTCTTGATATTTTCTTAAACATTGTTCATAAAAAAATACATTTATTGTTTATACACTCTTTGTCGTAGAACTCGTAAATAGAAAAGTGCATTTTCGCTGAATTTGTTTTTTTTTTTTGTTAGAATGAAAATTACATAATTAATTAAATCTGACGGAAGTAGTCAACGTCAAAAAATAATTTGTATAAACTTACACATAACTTAATAAACTTTGACTTTGACTTTGCAATCGAAATGTAATTATCTGAACTGGATTTTCCAAAATGTCAAATCAAAATTTGAATTTCCTAAAAAGAGTGATTGTGGGATTTATTAACATTAAAATAAAAGTTGTTAAATAAATAATTTCAGAGTGTGGCTCAAGAACTGCCCCCTAGCAGTCCGTCCCGCTGCATAATTAAAACGTGTGGCCTTCACGTGGTCCACCCTATCCTTAAACATCCTTTCAACCACATCCTTTTTATTAATCCTTTTCCCAAATTCCTTTTCGTTTAACCTTTTCCTTTATAAATCCACGTGTATTTCCTATCTTTTGGCTCCGGCAGAAGGCGCAGCACTGGCTGTTTAGTTCTGTCTAGATTTTAACCTACATTTAAGACTAATATTTCAATATTCATCCTTTCAATCGATTCATTTATTTATTCATATAGTCGATAATCAGAATAGTTTTAACCAATTTTAATTATTATTTCATAATTATTGTAACTAGTCAACAAAGATTCAATAAATTTATTGTGAGTTACGTGAAGATCAAGTTAATTTGACGAATAAAGCACTAATAACCTTTCTTCACACTTTTATTTGAATTACCGAATGTACATTTCGGACACAAAGTGACCATTATCAATGGATTAACACTGTTAATCTATTGATAATGGTCGCTTTGTGTCCTAAATGTACATTTGGTAATTCAAATAAAAGTGTGAAGAAAAGTTATTAGGGCTTTATTCGTCAGAAATTCAATAGCTAAGGCCATTAATTACGCAAAGAAGAAGAAGAAGAAGAAGAAATAACTAATTTAGTAATCTGTGCGATTTTATTATTAAAATTGGTTCTTTCGTAGTTTATTTATTAACCTTAATTTTACATTATTTTGGTATAATTTCAGCGTTTGCAATTTGTTCGTCAAAGTTTACTAACACACAAATAATGTGTTTTTGTTGTAACTTTGAACTAAAAAAAATAACATTACCTCTATTTATTTTATAGCATAAATTTGACAATAAAGAAAACTGCAAAATAAGTTTCTCATTGATCGTCTGACGAAGGTTTTCACTCCCAGATTAAGCATGAAGTAAAATTACGAGTTGAGAAAAGCCTGAAAATTTGGATTTGCTGGGGCGCGCGAAAAATTACGGGGAACGTGCAATGATGGAAACGTCACAACTTTTCATGTTTTATTTAATATTAATTATTCTGTCAAACTCGTGCTCCGAACAGAACTAACAATGTGTCAATTCAATAAAATAAAACACTAACTTTGTTTGTATAACACACTGTTTTTATTTTTTTGCCAATTCTTTAATCGTATTATAGGCATATTTATTATTATTATCAATTTAAAAATTCCCTGACTAATCGCTAAATAGGGCGAATTTCCCTGACTTTTCCCGATGAATAAAATCCCCTGACTTTTCTCCAACTTTCCTGGTTTTCCCGGTTTGTCACCACCCTGATCATAGCACTTTTGCCGTCAATTAAACAATTGAGAATTGACATAATAAATTTATTTCACTTATTTTGTTCAGTTGGTTTTTTGTGATTCCTAAAATTGTATCAAGATTATTTTAATTTAAAATGTACAAATTGTTCTCCTGTAATAATAAGGAATTAATTACCAAATTAAAAAACGTATTTGCGTTTTTGTTAGGTATCCCAATTATATGGTGTTTAAACGAGATGGAAAAAAGCCCGTACGTGCCCATAGTTTCTTATTACAATTTTGATAGTGCCTAATGGGACGTAATTTCGACCATATGGCCTATCTGTCCGCGCACTTGTCCAGGAAATCGTATTACCTTCATGAAATATTGTCTCTTCGCTATCATCCCGTTGGCTACCTGTCTAAGGGCGCAGCACCGCGCCCTCCGATTGGCCGCGAAAGCCACCCCAACGGCCGAGGGTTACTTCCGAGGTGGGGGAAACCCATCCTATAAAACCCAACTCGGGGGGTTCTTTCCGGCACACACGGTCAATTCGTACCGCAAACCCAAACACACACACACGCTAGTGCCTCACAGTGAGTTGAAAACGTAAACGAAAGAATAAAAGTGCATCATGAATTTCGAAAACGCAATGGATACCATCCAAACACCCTACAGTTGTTACAACTACATGTACGTGGAGAACATCTCCACCGGTGTCGAGTGGAATATACCCAGTTCGAGATCGCCGACTAACAGTTACGACAGCAATGAAGATTGTGGCAGTTTGAGTCCTGGATTAGAAAATACACATCCTCATCAGCAAAAAACACGAGTAAGTCCGCAGATTTTAAAGAAGAGGAGGTTGGCTGCCAATGCGAGGGAGAGGAGGAGGATGCAGAATCTCAATCAGGCTTTCGATAGATTGAGGACGTATCTTCCACAATTGGGACAGGACAGGCAATTGTCGAAGTATGAAACATTGCAAATGGCCCAGACCTACATCAACGCACTCTACGATCTACTTGAAAGTCCGCCTAGTCCTACCAATTAAATAAATGGGTGTTTGTTCAATTTTGTACATATGTAAATAGATGTTTAAGTTTTTGAAAATAAAAGCATTTAGGTTATTTTATTTTAATTTAGACAATTTGATTTTAAATAATTATAAATACCTTTTATTAATCATAAAAAAATAGTTCATTGGAAAAACCATTACCATTACTCACAAAGTAAGTATAATACTATTCTTATATAAAATTACAAATGATAACATTTTTTTAAACATTTTTCTGTTTGTACAAATGTTGATTTAATAGGCAATCCCATAAGTGGTTAAAATTAAAAATTGAATGGCAAAGCAAATTCTAAATTGATTGAGAATTTGCTTCGCTGTTGAAATGTATCAATTTATACTAAGCTGAGATTCAAATACTATTAATTCAAATGGTTAAATATTCGAATATTCAAAGATGAATTGTTTAATCACAAAATTATTGACATATTTGAAAAATTAATAATTCATTATTTGTATCTAAATTTTTGAATATTTAAATATTCAAATAATTCAAATACGCGACCAAACCAATTTTTAATTATTTACAAAAAAAAACTTATTCAAATATTTGAATTTTTCGAATATTTAAATATTCGAATATTCAAATATTTAGATAATAATTAATAATAATTAAATAATTGAATACTTAAACTTGAAACTCCCAACGTTGATCGTATATTTAAAACTTCACGTAAAGTCAGTGTTTTATACACCTGGCGCATGAAGTAAAATTTCGAGTTTAGAAAAGCCTGAAAATTTGGTTTGGCCGCGTAGCGCTACGCAACCAAACCAAGTTTTCAGGCTTTTCTAAACTCATAATTTTACTTCATGCTTAACCTGGGTGTAGAAAACGCTTGTTCCACAGCTATTTTAACATTTAATGACAACGGTAAACAAACACAAAATGTAGTAAATTTTTAAATCTTTATGAGTTTCGTTAATTATCTTATTGTTTATGTATTTTTAAGAATTGGGTGTTGTCATTAAAGGTTTTGATAGTTTCCTAACAACATTTTTTCACTCCTTGATTAAGCATGAAATAAATATTTCGAGTTCAAAATAGCCTGAATATTTAGATTGGTTGCAAAGCGAAGCGGAGAGACAAATCCAAACTTTCAGGCTTTTCTAAACTCGAAATATTTACCTCTGGGGAGGCATGCAAAACACTAATTTAATATTAAGTTCGAAAACAATAGTTATAGGTAATCCACCAAAAGATTGAAATAAAATAAGGATACATGTCTTGATTAATGCCGGAAATAGATGTTTAAGTTTTTGAAAATAAAAGCTTTTAGGTTATTTTATTTGAATTTAGACAATTTCATTTAGAATAATTACTAATACCCTTTATTAATTACAAGAAAAATAGTTAATTGGAAAAACCATTACTCACAAAGTATAATACTAATCTTATATAACATCACAAGTGATAACAGTTTTTTAAACATTGTTCTGTTTGTATAAATGTTGGTTTGGTAGGCAATGTCATAAGTGGTCAATATAAAAATGTTAAAGGTAAAGCAAATTCTAAATTGATTGAGAATTTGCTTCGCGATTGCAATGTATTCAATCAATTTATAATTCGTATAGTTGAATATTCAAATATTCAAAGATAAATTATTGACATATTTCAAAAATCTTTAAATAATTATTTGTACCTAAATATTTGAATATTCGAATAATTCAAATATTTGAATGAGTTTTTCAATAAATAATTGAATACTTAAACTTGAAATTCCCAACTTTGATCGTATATTTAAAACTTCATGTGAAATCAGTGTTTTATACGTCTTTCGCTTAAAGTTAAATTTCGAGTTTAGAAAAGCCTGAAAATTTGGTTTGGCCACGAAGCGCTACGCGACCAAACTAAATTTTCAGGCTATTCTAAATACGAAATTTCACTTTATGCTTAACCTGGGAGTAGAAAACACTTGTTACACGGCTATTTAAACTTTTAATGACAATACTACTTTCTTAAAGAAAATGGGAAACAAACACAAATTGTAGTAATTTTTATAATCCGTATGAGTGTCATTAATTATCTTGTTGTTCATTTATTTTTAAGAATTGGCTGTTGTCATTGAAGGTTTCTAACAACAGTTTTTTACTCCTTGGTTAAGCATGAAATAAATATTTCTAGTTTAAAATAGTCTGAACATTTGAATTGGTTGCGAAGTGAAGCGGAGGTACAAATCCAAATTTTCAGGCTTTTCTAAACTCAATTTGCCTCAGGCATGCAAAACACTAATTTAATATGAAGTTCGTAAACATCAGGTAATCCACCAAAAACATTAAAATAAAATAAGGATACATGTCTTCATTAATGCCGGGATTTTTTAAAATATTCAATATTCAAATATTTAAACAATTAAAATATTTGAATAATTGAAATATTTAAATATGTTTTTGAATAAGTATGCCAATACTTAAATTATTTAAATTCCCAGTCTTAGTTTATACAATCAACAAACTAACAAAATGATTTTTGTGTAAGAAACAATAAATTATTCTTTCTTGAATTAAATGTAAACATGATTTATATATCTGTCAAAAATTCAATACATTTCCGCAAAAATGTTGCCCAAAATAGATTTGTTTCTAACTTTTTGTTATGAATTCATCATTTCTAAACTAACGGGCATTTTCTATAAAACGATTAAATTAAAAACAAAATTGATATGAATAATTATAAACCATAATGAAGATAACAAATAATTCCCAAAAGATAATCGTTAATTAATATTATACACAACTGATGTTTGTAAAAAATGGGGGCGACTAAGAGAAAACATAACCCGCAAAACTAGATTTCACCTTTACTAAACAATAAAAAATAATTTATTTGCATTTTATGTGGCAAAACCGTACAAGATATCAAACATTATTAAGAGACAAAATAGCTTTTCAATAAAATAATATTTTAAATGTATTTTTTTAAATGTTTATTAGGTGCGCCAACAAAAATAAATTTTAGTTTTTATGTTGTGGTACTATTGTTTTTTATACTTTTGGAAATAAGTATTTCGAGTTACCTAATAAGAATTATTCTTAAACAATTTTTTTGAGTTACACTAATTAATCAATCGATATGTACTCAAGATTTTTGTAAAATATCCCCTCAATGTGGTGGAATATTTCACAAACATATTGATTGATTAATTAGTGTGCAATATTATTAAATATGAACGGTTTTTTAAAATCCCCAAAAAATTGTTGGAGTTATTTGTATCAATCTTCATTAAAGTAATAATAATTTTGCTATTTAAACTAATGTAACCTGACAAGCAGGACGGCCCAAACATAAGCGGGGCCCGGTGCAAATTAAAGTTGCGGGGCCTTGAACAAGATCCACTGGGAGGGATTCCTCACCCCCCAAATAGTCAGACGACAAGAAATTTTAAAAAAGTGGTTATGTACTAATAATACTATTTCCTCGTTAGTAAAATGACAATAAAAGGTGTTTCAGTATATTAGTAAATAGTAAACATTTGTAGAATGTATTGACGAAAGGATCAAACATAAGGGGTAAGGTAATTTTTAAATTTACTGTAAATCAGTGTTTGATACGCGTCGCGCATGAAGTAAAATTTCGAGTTTAGAAAAGCCTAAAAATTTAGTTTGGTCAAGCTTTTCTAAACTCGAAATTTTACTTCACGCTTAATCTAAAATTTGAAACACTCGTTAGAAGCTTCAAATTGAAAGCTGTTATAAAAACAACGAATCTCTGAAAATGTACATTCAAATATCTTAATATGTGTACCTAGAAAACAAAAATCCCACGTCCCAATAGTATCTTTTCATTTTATTGATTGATAAACACTTTTTTTAAATTTGGAGTAAAATTTCGAGCTTAGAATAATCTGAAAATTTGGTTTGGTCGCGTAGCGCTATGCGCCCAAACCAAATTTTCAGGCATTTCTAAATTCGAAATTTTACTTTATTCGCCACTCGTATAAAATACTGATTTAACGTGAAGTTCACAACATGTTCATTAATTTTACAAATGCTTATATGGAATGTGTGAAAGTACACTGTCAATATTTAACAAAAATTACAAAATTTAAATAATGATTACTATTTGAAATAAAATCGTTAATACCAACCAAAAACCATACAACATAAAATTTTACAAAAACTTCAGAACTGTGAAAATTGGGATAAATTGACAAACATGTAAAAACATTTACCAAATTAACAAAAATGTAAAACTGTGAAGTGAAATTTAACGTGAATTTTAAAATTGTCTTTGAATGGTAAATTTCTTCTCAAGATAAAATCGGTTTGTCGGTTCCTTCATAATAAAATTGTTATGTTTTTATACCAGTTCTTCTATTCTTAAATTTAGATGTAACTGTAAATTCTTTAACAATTTCCATTGCGATTATTAAAGAATTATTGTTGCTCACAATATTTACTAAATTCAGTATGTCATACCAAAAATGATAAATTAAGTTAGTTTATTTTCTATTGATATTTGGATTTCGTTTTTATGCTACAGGTATGTTCATAAAAGTTGAAGTATTCAGATTAAAAAAAAAGGAAAGAAAACGAAAATAAAACCATTTTTTAAAACAGTGGCGCGGGGCTTTTAGATGCGCGGGGCCCTGTGCGGTCGCACCGTTCGCACCGCCCTCCAGTCGGCCCTGCTGGCAAGTGTAGTTAGTTTAAATCGGGATTGTTAAAAAGCTTTTTTTATGTTTATTAAAACACACAATTTTGTTAAGAAAATGTTTTTTTTTTTATTGATAAAGCTTTTTAAACATTAATAATTTAAAGCATGTTTAAAACGTGTTTAAAACAGAGGTGGGATGAATCCTCAAAAACAGGATTCGAATCACGAATCCGAATCACCTAATATGATTCGAATCACGAATACTCGAATAAAGAATTCGTAAGTGAAAAATATGATTCGAATCAAAAATTCGAATCCTCATTTTTGAATCACGGACATAAATCCTTTAAAAATAAATTTGAATCTATTATTTGCAACCAGTAATATTTTATTCCATCAGTTTCTATTAACAAAAATGTTCATTTAACGACTAAATATCTGATTATATAATGATTTTAATTAATGATGATATATGTGTTATTGAACTTCATTTTAAATCTGTGTTTTATACGCGTGGCGCATGAAGTAAAATTTCGAGTTTAGAAAAGCCCCGTGAAAATTTGTCTCGGGTCGCTGCGCGACCCTCGACAAATTTTCTACGCGGGCCTTTTCTAAACTCGAAATTTAACTTCATGCTTAGTCTGGGAGTGGACTGTCAAGATTTTCTACATGTCGAAATTTTCAATATTTCTAGATATATGTCGATTTATTCACAGTTTGTTATTGTATTAAATGCAACTTTAATATTAAATAAAAACGGTTTTTTTTAGGACTAGAATATTCACCCATTGAAAGCAGAGCAAATTATAAAGTTAACTCTAAAAGTTAATTTTAGGTAAAATTTTGCATCTTTTTCTATGATTTCAATGAATGATTTTTTATATTACATACGTCGATTTTTTAAAGGAGTTAAATTTGAAGTTCAAACGAGTGTTGTCCACTCCCAGACTAAGCATGAAGTAATATTTCGAGTTTAGAAAAGCCCCGCGTAGAAAATTTGTCGAGGGTCGCACAGCGACCCGAGACAAATTTTCACAGGGCTTTTCTAAACTCGAAATTTTACTTCATGCGCCACGCGTATAAAACACTGATTTAAATTGAAGTTAAAAATGCACTGAAAACCAACCCAACTTCGATATTTTTCAAAATTAGATGTTTTCTTTTCTATCCATGCTGTAAACCTTCAGATATTCGTTGTTTTCTTGTAAAAAGACTTCGATTCCCTGTAGTCCTTCGGTCTCCGAAGACCATGGTTGGTCCTTCGAGCTGTAGCCTTTGTAAAATGGTAATAAATTTAGTAATCTAGAGTGATCCTTCAATTTGAAACTTCTAAGAACGAGTGTTGTCCACTCCCAGACTAAGCATGAAGTAAAATTTCGAGTTTAGAAAAGCCCCGCGTAGAAAATTTGTCGAGGGTCGCGCAGCGACCCGAGACAAATTTTCACGGGGCTTTTCTAAACTCGAAATTTTACTTCATGCGCCACGCGTATAAAACACTGATTTCAAGTGAAGTTAAAAATATACTATTAACGTTGGATATTTTTTATGGTTAAGTAACCAAATATGCATTCACAAATATTTGAATTATTCGAAAATTTAAATATTTATATTCAAATATGAATAATTTAGTGATTTAAATATTTATATTAGAATATTTAACTATTTGAATTAATCGAATTCGAATCCCAGCCTTAATAGCGACGATTCGAATTATTTAGGAGGATTTGAATCCGTGTATGAGGATACGAATCCGTTTATAAGGATTCGATTCCTTTTATAAGGATTCGAATCCTTTTATAAAAATTCGAATCCTTTTATAAGGATTCGAATCCTTTTATATGAATTCGAATCCTTTTATTAGAATTCGAATCATCTACGTCTGGATTCGAATACGAATTCTATTAAAACAATGTTACGAATCCGGATCACGAATCCGTTTTCACTAAAGTATTCGAATACCTCTTTTGAATCCTCTAAAAGGATTCGAATCCGGGAATCGAATCCTGAATGATTCGAATCCTGCCCAGCTCTGGTGTAAAACATAACATGTTTAAAACACGTTTTAAATAACATTTATGTACACACATTTCTGATATTTTATTGTGATAAAACTGTATATTTAATAATGTAGTTTGAAATATCATCAACAATTTAGCAAAAATATAATATAATTTAGTATATAATATTATTTTTAGCTAATTTAAGATTATAAAAAAACGTTTTGAGCAAATGTAACGTTTAAAACGCATTTAAAATTTAAAATATATTTAAAACAAAACCGTTCAAAACACGACGGTGGTTTTTAAACATGTTTAAAACACTATTTTTTTATTGATGCATCATATGTCTTATTTCAAATACTTCGCAGCGTATTTAAATTCAATATTAAAACACGCGCGTGTTTTAAAGTTGCTAAGGACAACAACGTCAATTCAAACTTAAAGTCAAACATAAATGTCACTATCTATTAAACTTTAATAACTCGTTCATTTTATTTATAATAAATATTGAATATACAATCTGTATTATTTGAAAAATTAATATTTCCGTGCTTTAACTCGGAATCAACATTGCTCACATGAACATTGGTAACTGATTTACTTCCAGATGTGCATGCATTCGTATTTCCGCTAATAGCATTTGATATAATATTGGAAACACTGTTTTTATTGTTGATGGACTCTTCGACATATCCAGTAGCCACCGATGCCGATTTCCAACCAACTTGCCGCTGTATTTGATCTATAGTCATCCCACCGTAGGCCATAATAGTTGCAGAAGTACGCCGGAACGCATGTCCTGTGTACTTCTTTGGTTCGTCTAAGTTAAGGAAAAGTGCAATTTGAAATGGGCATAAACCAAAAGTATTAATACCCACTACTTGTTTAGTACACTTTCCCTTATCAAAGCGTAAGAAAACACGGTCAGTACTCACATTTTGAGGACGCAACAACAAATATTTCTTAATAAACCCAACGTAGGGTATACCATTACTGTCAGCGACAGTAAAACGCCGAGCCTTTTCTGTCTTAGACGGACGTATGAGAATAAGTAAGGTATTACCCTCTTCCTTAATGTCGGATAAACGCATATCGCACAATTCGCATCTGCGACAAGAACCAAAGATTCCAAAAATGGCAACAACTTTCAAAAACAAATACGTTATATCTGAAGCATCTTCAAAAAACTTTCTTAAATCTTCCTCTCTAAAGGCATAGGACTTTTTTGCGTTACAATTCTTACTAATCGCCTTCATTTGATTTGATATCCACTCCCTGTTGTAATCGTAACATACATTGTAATTTGGAATGTATGGCCCACATTGTGGACGACTTGTACTTCTCTGACAATTCCTGTAAGTACGCAAGCATAACTTGTTCTGTTACACTGGCAACTTGGCATTCTTCCATCCATTTAATCAAACGGTTGTACTCTTTTTTGTAGGCTACTTCCGACTTTTGCGGAATCAACCGATTCTCAGCTTTAGCGCTCAAGCTATCAATCTTTGATTGCATTTTCAAAGGGTAATGACAAACTGATGAGAAATTGATAATTTGTTTATTTCACACCTTGACAACCAAAGGTACATTGATTCCGTCATCTTAAACATGCTCGAAATTTCAAAATTTCGGGCCAATTTATGGTCTTTAAATGCATCAATAAAAAAAAATAGCGTAAAGTATGCGTGGATATCTGGTCTTTAAAGCACTTACTCTATTGCAAGCACTCCGGCTGGCGCCGTCGTGCTTGCAAAATCGTGCGTGCTTTAAAGACCTAAATATCCACTTATACTTTAATATACTATTTTAAAACAAAGTGTTTTAAACATAACAAACCTGGCTTAAATTACAATTCATTAAAATACGGGGTCAACCATTACATTTACAGAAACATTACAGTTCAATAAAATAATTTGAATCGGATATCATCTCATCATAAAGTCAGTTAAATTCATTTCTCGTTGCCTTCTTAGTTTTTTTTAATTTAACTGCAGTTTTTGCAGTTTTATTTACATTTTCATCTTATGGGGCCCAATCAATTTCACAAGTTATATCTAAGGTAAGATATATTTTAAAATTGACAGCTTATGTATTGGGATATCTGTACGTTTCATTATACGAATTAGTTTTTATTTTATGTTTCTTCAACTTCATAAGCATAGTATGTTTCTAATTCTTGTACAGGGGTCGAAATAAAACACAATTTGTTTGAAAGTAGGGTAGCCAGAAATGTCAACCATTTCGAGAAATACTTAATAAAGTTAGGATTGTAAAAAGATTTATTGGTTAGACTTGAGGATAATTATTAACTGTTAAGCAATTTACTGAAAATGACCAAAGTAATGTAAATATGTAATGTAAATATTAGAAACCAGATCCTGTTTTTTTTTAATTTAAGTATACTTTTACATATATAACTTCAATTTGATTAATTAGGTAATTAATTTGATAAATATCGCAATATTCATTTAACTTTTTCTGAAAAAATTTAAATATATTCGTTGTTTTTGTAAAAGCTTTCAATTTAAAGCTTCTAACGAGTGTTTCCAATCCCAGATTAAGCGTGAAGTAAAATTTCGAGTTTAGAAAAGCCTAAAAATTTGGATTGGTCGCGTAGCGAAATTTTACTTCATGAGCTATGCATATAAACACTGAAATATTGTAAAGTTCAAATTGATTAATTTTGCAAATGTTAATAATTTGAAAAATTAATCAATTTGAACTAAACAATATTTCAGTGTTTATATGCATGGCGCATGAAGTACAATTTCGCTACACGACCAATCCAAATTTTTAGGCTATTCTAAACTCGAAATTTTACTTCACGCTCAATCTGGGATTGGAAACACTCGTTAGAAGCTTTAAATTGAAAGCTTTTACAAAAACAACGAATGTATTTAAATTTTTTGAGAAAAAGTTAAATGAATATTGCGATATTTATTTTAATTACCTAATTAATCAAATTGAAGTTATTTGTATAATAGTGGAATGAGTGGAAAATTGAAACGTAAGCCATACTTCGAAAACATTGGCAAAATATTAGCAGTATTGACAACGAACAGTTGCGAGAGAAAAATACTAGTACAGCCAAATATTTAGCGATGTGAATTGGACTCACTTTGATTTTTCAAATTGACAAATCTGCGGAATTGTCAAAGAAAATTTAATTAACGTCGACATGCCTCAACTGACTGAAACGCAAAAAAGCGATAATAATGACCCTTTTAGAGACGGTATTAGCACTAGAGGCATTGCTAATGAAGTGCATGTCAACAATAGCACTGTCTTGTTGACCAAGAAAAAAATGGTTGTTAACCTGTAAATGACAAGTTTGTTTTACACAAAAAAACAATTCCAAGAAGAAATCTGTATGTAATTTGATAAAGGGATATGATGTTATCTTTGTGTCAACAAATGAGAACGATTAAAAGACTAAGCTAAAAGTTGCATATTTTTGAAAATCATGTAAATTACGCGCGCCAGTTTTGTGTTTGCATTGACTGATGCGCTGATAGAAAAAAATATATTTTCGGGGTCGGATCGATTTAAATAATATTTACCTACGCAGTAACCACATCATACCACACTGTCATCTTGATGCGTATGATTGACATTACCTACACATGCACGTAATAGCTTTGACAAGTATATTACATGCTGACAGCTGATAAATTCCCGCACAACCAAATGACAATTCTTTGATGTATATTGATCAAGTAGTCATTTAGTTTTCATCAATGTCATGTTACCATCAAAAATTATTGAATATATAAGTTGTTTTTTAAAGCTCATTTTTTATTTTGTTAGGACGTACGTAAAGTATCGTACGTTTCTCGAGTGGTATGGCAATTATATACTTGAGGAATATGCACTCGCCGCTGCGCGGCTCGTGGGCAAGATATCCGCTCATATGCAATATGCTTCATACCACTCTCGTCAATTAATATATTATTCTACATAGGGCCAAAGAGGAGACATTGGCCGATTATTTGCAGGTAGTGCTAGACTCTACATTTTAAAACAAAATTATTACGGCCCAACTAAAATTTAGTAGTGAACATTATCCGTTTTTAATTAATTCTCAAAGCGTTACTAATTATTTAAATCAATCAAACTACATGTCATTTAGTAGAATAATATAATGTTATCGTTTTGTTGAAAAATTGTGACAATAGAACGTGTTGTGATCGTAAAGTTGTGATTTTTTTAAGATAATGCTAAATTTGCACTTTCTCTTTCAGAAATGTTCCAACTTTGAGGGTGAATTGTGCCTCATGGAGTTCATCAAAAAATCTGAAACGTCATTTTTTTCAAATTTTCAGTTTTCAATTGCGGTCCAAAAACCGCCAGTGGGGCTCACGAGCTCGCGCTGACACACTGTGCATCGCACGACGTACGTTCGCGGTGCTCCTGCTAGACAGATGTAACCGAAATCCGCTGAAGTACCGTATACCTTTCATTTTCAAATTTATTTTTAATTTTTTATTGGTGTATTAGAAACATCTTTACATAGGTCAAATGAACATTCAAGTTAAATTATAATAAGTAAATAGTAATAATAATAAAATAAAACCTAAAATGTGTGTATAGTTGGGACAAATTAAACAGTACAAACTAGATTTAACGAAATTTGTCAATAAATAAAAAAGAAGCAATTGAAATTATATAGAAACATTTTTTTTATATATTCCTACTACATTACTAAACCATTCCTCTAAACGTCAAACAGTTTTCAATGCTATACGGAGACAATTTCAGCAGACATTTCTTGATTACATTTTTAAATTTACAAAAAGGTAACCTACGCGTATTTTGAACAATCTATTAAACAGTAGCGGACCGTAATAATTAGTTCCCGTTTGTGATTTTTTAAGTCTAATTTGGGGTAGTTTTATTTAATTTCATTGCCTGGTAGAATACTTGTGGTATTCATCAGTTGTGTACTTGTGTAAGTTCCGTTTGACGTGATACAAACACTCCAACATAAATATAGCTGGCAATTTAAGAATGCAAAGTTTTTTAAATTTGTCCTTGGTATCTAAGCCCGGAAATAGTGCAAATAGCTTTGCGCTGTAAACTGAAAAGCCTGTGACGAGATGCCGAGTGACCCCACACCAAAATAGCGTATTGAAGATGGCAGTGGAATTTGTAAGATTCTTTACCTACGCCCTATCTAGTAACCACATCATAATACACTGTCATCTTGACGCGTATGATTGACATTACCTACACATGCACGTAATAGCTTTGACGAGTATATTACATGCTGACAGCTGAACAGCTGATTGATTACCGCACAGCCAAATGACATTTCTTTGATGTATATTGATCAAGTAATAATTTAGTTTTCATCAATGTCATGTTACTATCAAAAAATATTGAATAAATGAATAAATACGTTCTTCTTTTATAATCATTGTTTATTTTGTTAGGGCGTAGGTAAAGTATCGTACGTTTACCTACGCCCTATCTAGTAACCGCATCATACCATACTGTCATTTTGACGCGTATAATTGACATTACCTACACATGCACGTAATAGCTTTGACAAGTATATTACATGCTGACAGCTGAACAGCTGATTGATTACTGCACGACCAAATGACATTTCTTTGATGTATATTGATCAAGTAGTAATTTAGTTTTCATCGATGACATATTACTGTCAAAAATGATTGAATAAATACGTTGTTCTTTCATGCTCATTGTTTATTTTCTTAGGGCGTAGGTAAAGTATCGTACGTTTCTCGAGTGGTATGGCAATTACATACTCGCGGAATACTGCGTTCGTCGCCGCGCGGCTCGTGCCCAACATATCCGCTCATATGTAATATGATACATACCACTCTCGTGACGTAATATATTATTAGCCGATAGATGCTCTAAAATATTCTTTTTGCTATTTCAGCACCATGCTGTTCCCATTTTAAATTGTTGCCCAATTGAATGCCTAGGAAATTTGTTTTCGCTGACTCAACTGCAACACATTTTTTTAGTGTAAAAATCATATTTACGTATTTAGTCGGATTAACCGTAAGCTTATTGTTTTTTAAACCATTGCTTTGCATTAAGTAGTGATGTTGTGTTGTTGTTTTGAACATCGATTATAGATGATGATTTATTGACAATTGTATCGCCTTTAAAAACTCAAATATCGCAATTGTCTACGTGCAAAAGAAGTAATTAATATATATCAAAAATAATAATGGCCCTAACACTGATCCTTGCGGTACGTCATGATTAATTGGTAGGAAACTCGATGACTTTCCGCCAATACATACTTTCTGTCTGCGGTTGGATAAGTAAGACTGAATTAGATTGCAGCTTACATTATCAAAGTTGTATTTGCGCAGTTTTTGAACTAATGCAGAATATAGATATGTAAGTAGTTAAATTCCTTTATCTTCACTGTTATATTTTAACTCTCTATGTATATTTCAGGCACGATGTGCCCTATTTCAATAGTTTAATAAAAATTGGAGTAACCTTCTAAATTTCAAGTTAAGTCCGCTAAATAACCCACTCTTAAAGTTACGGCCGGGTTCATAAGAAATGGGTTGAAGTGACTTTAAAGTTGACTTTAAATTAAAGTCGACTTTAAATATTAATGTGTTTCATAATCAATTCCCGATCTGATTTCAGAAAAAGTCGACTTTAAGGTAACGAATATAGGTTCGTAACGTCTTTTTATAGTTATTTTTATCAAATAATGTTGCATAACCTTCGTTTTAATTGTTTACCTTTCAATTATGGCATTAGAAATATCACAACTGAAAATAAGTACAAATAATAGAGGAATTAATTTTACAAACGAAGAGGAATTACTTTTAATTTAACCTGTTTGAAAATAACATAATTCAGTGCTTGATTGATAGACTGATAAATGTTGAAAGTTTATATTCACTCTTATATAAATAAAACAATTTAAACACTTTCAAATATATATTGTAATAACGCTATAATTGTTTCGCCACACTGTGGCTTCTTCAGGCAAAGAAGCCACAGTGTGGCGAAACAATTGTAGCGTTATTACAATATATATTTGAAAGTGTTTAAATTGTTTTATTTATATAAAAGTGATAATTCAGTGCAATAAAAAACAAATACATTTTCAATATCGAAAAAGGTAAAACGTTTTTAACAATTTGCAATAATGTATTTTGAAATTGGTTGAATGTGCTAGCTGAACGATTCAAGTGTAATCTTACTTAAATTTGGTACAACATTATCACAAGCAACGACAATCGAAAATTCGGAAAAAATCCGCAGAATGTATCAATACAATTTGCTGTTATTCTACACACTGCTTTCCTTTAAATTACTACATCTTCTTTTTCGCTTGAATATTACTATCCAAAATGTGATTTATTCTTCAGTGAAACGAATGGCCCTGGCTTCGCAGCCCTGTCGAACACGCGATTAATTCTTTTTAACATTTGAGAACATTTTTAGGTTAGCTTTAAAGCCGGCTTTATCTATTTAAATTGTCAAAAAGCCGACTTTGATTTTAAAGCCGACTTTTCCTATAAATTTGCATTATGAAATCGAAATTGACGTTAAAGTCGGCTTTAAATATTAAAAGTAGCTTTAACTTGTTTATGAAACCGGCCTTTAATCCCTTAAACTAGCCGGCCTTTATCTGATTTCAAATCAATCGCACTTGTTTGCGCAAATAATTTTTATTTGAATGATTATTTACTAATTTGTCAAATACGTTTAACTATTGAAAAAGGGCACATCGTGCTTGAAGTGTACATATAGAATTAAAAGAAAACAGCGAAGATAAAGGAATTTAACTACTTACATATTTTTAACTTAACACTTCACGTAACTCAAACAAGAATATCATTGATAATACAGAATGTTAAACACAGTCAAAAGCCTTGCTTAAGTCCAAGAAGGAAGCTAATGCATACAACAAATGCTTGAATAGTGGTGGATCGATTTTCTCAATTCGTTTGATCAATTTAAAACATATTTCCGTCATTTACAACAAATGTGTAGTATCCAGATATTAGATAATGTATTATAATTAGCAAATGAGAGTAATTAAATTCTTAAATATGTTAAACTACGGTACAGTAAGCCTCTAAACATAACTTATTTTATTCTCGCCCTTATGTACGTTGATAATACTGCCAATATTTTGATAGTTTTTAAGGTATGACTCACGTTTCAATTTTCCACTTATTTTTGACGTCATCACTTTCCGACCCTATTGTCCGAAAATGTTTATTAAAATGCACTAAATAAGTGAAATTGATTGAACATTTTATAGGTTAATGAAATCTTAGAAAATTCACGAAAATTTATAAAAATTACAGAAATTGGTTAGAATAGGAATGTTTAACTGAAATCTTCGAAAATTGATGAAAAACTAAGAATAAGTAATCCTACAAAAACGATAAATATCATTTATTATTTTTTTATTATTTGCAAAACACTTAGTTGTATTTCACTATAATTACAATCTGATCACAAATGGATCAATGAGAAATATTTAGCTAACTTAATTTACTAAAGGTTTAATAACTTAATTACACTAATTAATGTGTACACTAGCACTGGGCTCTGCTTTTGCACTAACACAATATTAAACTAACTCGAACGAATTAGTCCGCTGTAGTCTTCTGCTCAAATTCGTGTTATCGAGGAGCTGGATGGCTTCGATGTTGACGTGTTGAAGAAGTCGCTGTTCATGACTCTTGGCAAATTTGTGTATTGTCTCATTAACAGTATCCATTTCCAAGTCCCTGTGGAGGTCACTGTTTCGGAAATACCAAGGAGCATTGACAATACTCCTCAGTACTATATTTTGGTATCGCTGGATTATTTCTATATTGCTCTTTTTGGCACAACCCCACAGCTGGATGCCATATGTCCATCCGGGCTTAATAATTTGTTTATACAGCAGTAATTTATTGTAGATTGACAGGGTGGATAAATATCATGAGTCAGAAAAATGATAGAATAAAATAAATCTTTATTTTCAGCGTCAAGTTATATTAACAAATCAGTTGATCATAGGAAAAATATGAAACATTAAAGGAATCAACAAAATAGAAAAATTGAATATTTTAAGAATATTAATTATTTGTCTTTGTTGTATTTTTGTGAGTCTGTCTATTTACTATTTTTATACTTTTGTTTTATTATATTGCCTAAACGTGGGTCACCCATTAAAGTATCATTCATTACCTTTATTTAGAAATGAATACATTGTATTGTATAAAATTGGCATTCATGAAAATTGTCCTAATTTATATCACTTCTATATACATTTAAAAAATCAAATATGAAACTTTAGCAGGATTTTAATTGTTAATACAGGGAGATTTCTGTTAAGTATAAATATTAAAATTACAGCGTACATGCTGTAAATCTTTAGGTATTCGTTGTTTTCTTTAAGAGTTCAATTTAAAGCTATAAACGAGTGTTTTCCATTCTCAGATTAAGCATGAAGTAACATTTCGAGTTTAGAAAAGCCTGAAAAATTGGATTGATCGCGTAGCGAAGCGGAGTGACCAATCGAAATTAGGCTTTTCTAAACTCGAAATTTTACTTCATGCGCCCCGCGTATAAAACTTTAATTTGAAGTAACGTTCAAAGTATACTACGAAAGTAGTATGTTAAAAACGTATATTTGGAACTTTACATCAAATCAGTGTTCAATACGCGTGGCCCACGAAATATCAAGTTTTCAAGTTTAGAAAAGATTTTTCCACATTTATCGACTCTTTTCAATTTTCATATAATTTTTATAACATTAAGAATTGCAATAATTATATAAATAAATGTCTATTTGTATCGTTATTTTAAATATTTTTAAATTTTTAAGTAACACGCCCATTTGGCTGCGCTTCTCATTATTATTATTATTATATTTTGCACGCCCCCTTCCTCCCTAAGAAAAAAATCTGGGGACAACCATGGTAATATTGTGAAAATTTTAAGTATACTTATCCCATTGCATACGCTGTAAATTTTCAAACATTCGTTGTTTTTTTTAATGTATTTAATTTAAAGCCTCTGTTGAGTGTTTCCTCTGCTTGATTAAGCGAATCAAATTGAAAAAATTGAACTCTTTTCAAAAAACCATTTCCTGAAAATGTACCGTTTATATATCGGGGTTTGTAAGTACACTTAAAACTAAAATTCTCTTTATTTACTTCGAAGCAATTGATAATTGAGAAACTTAATTTTGCAAATAAGAAATATGGCATGAAGACACAAATAGTGAACATCACGACCATAATTTATTTCATGTGACCATTTTTACACAGAATAGAATTCTTTAACCATTTATTAAAAGGTGGTAATATAACTTATTTATAGGAATTTCTTTCTATTCATACCCCTTTTAGAAAAAAAAACTCAAAACTGTGTTTGTGGTATCTCTATAAACACACCCAGTAACGATACAATGTCGCACGAACCGAAAATTCAACAGTCGCGTGCATAATGAAAGAAAATCTGTACACAAAAGGTGTTGTTACAACATTGTTAACGCACACGAAATGATACACCATCACCAGAAGTAGAAGGCGAAAAAAACTCTTGACTTTTGTGCATCCCGAAACGGTATACCCACATCACAATGCGAACTCCGCCCAACCACTCGAATTGCGACCGTTTGAAAGCTATCAATTACTTAAAAGGCTTTAAACGGCCGAAAGCCCGATCACTGTTATTAACTATGTCGAACAATCGTCTTTTGCCGAACGCGTTCTAATTTTTGATACATTTCAAAGAGTTCCTTATTAGGAAATATCACTTGTCAGAAAGGGAAATATTATTAGTAGGTAGAAAAGTGTCTATTAATAATCCTTATCAATTATAAACTTGAGGGACAGCTCGCGATTTATCAGCTGAACACTTTTTTGAAAGTCCACGCCCGCTTCTGAATAAAAAAAAAAACAAGAGTGATTAATACTTGGGGTTAAATGGAGGGGCTTTGCCAAGGGTTAAATTACCAGGAATTTAATTAGAGAAAGGTTATGTAAGGGAATCGCGAGTGGAGGAGCTTCTTTAAATAATGAAGTTATCATGTTAGAGTTTGAGTAATAGGTGAGTCATGAATAATTTATAAGGTGGGATTGTTCTGGTGTGCGCGCTCATGATTGATTGCCTTTTGAGACCACCCCTTGACCACTTGAATACTCCTGAGGTTATGCCGTGTCCCAATTCTGTTTTTATTTTGTGTTTTATGAGGTAGGTCAGGATGTTGGATTAAGTTGGTCAATGCTTGTGAACTAAAACGACCATTAAAAAGTGTCATTTATTATACCGGGTGTTCCATAAAAAAAACGGCCAACGCCACAACTTTGTTATTTATTGTCCGATTGAAATAAACTAAAAAACAAAGTCAATGGCCGTTTCAATACTATAAGTTGACAGTAATTAACCTTATTGCCAAATATTAGTCAACTTAAAATGTTTAAATGGCAGCATATATTTTTATTATTTTATTATATTAGACGTTATTTTTCTGAATCCAATTATGCCCGATATGTTGATTTAAAATTAATATTAATAGACGTTATTTTTCTGAATCCAATTATGCCCGATATGTTGATTTAAAATTAATATTTATGCCAAAAAAAGTTACAAGAAATCATGTTCCCATGATTTTTAGGCAATAAATGTAGTGCGCCTTGAAAAAAAATGAATACTGTTTAAATTGTTTATTGGTTTATATTTAATTCGTGTGATCCGTTAACTAATTTATTATACATTCACAGATTGTTATAATTTATATGCAACTTTAATGTTTATTAAATACTTCTTTTCTTAGAAATAAAATATTAACCCATTAACGGCCGGACAAATTATAGAGTTAACTCTGAAAGTTGATTTTAGGTAAAATTCTGAACTTGTATTTATTATTTCTATGAATGACTTATTATATTACATACTGAGTTTTTTTTAAATACAGAGAATTATATGTAACACCGAACATTTATATAACGAGAATTTTTCTTTGAAGTATCCATATGCATAAGTTGCACATTTTCTGATGCTGGGTTTATTCAAAGAATCCAATTTAAAGCTTTAAGCGAGTGTTTCCCACTCCCAGGCTAAGCATGAAGTAAAATTTCGAGTTTAGAAAAGCCTGAAAATTTGGTTTGGTCGCGTAGCGCGAAGCGCGGAGCGGCCAAACCAAATTTTCAGGCTTTTCTAAACTCGAAATTTTACTTCATGCGCCACCGGTACAAAACACTGATTCAATGTAAAGTTTAGCGGTGTGTTTTAAACTTCGTAATATGTCAGTGTTTTGTGCCGGTGGCGCATGAAGTAAAATTTCGAGTTTAGAAAAGCCTGAAAATTTGGTTTGGCCGCTCCGCGCATCGCGACCAAACCAAATTTTCAGGCTTTTCTAAACTCGAAATTTTACTTCATTTTTAGCCTGGGAGTGGAAAACCCTCGCTTAAAACTTCAAATTAAATTCTTTTAATAAACTAAGCATCAAAAAATGTGCAACGTATGCATATGAATACTTCAAAGAAAAATTCTCGTTATGAAAATGTTCGGTGTTACATAAAACTCTCTGTATACATAATGCATACGCTGTACATTTTCAGGAATTTGTCGATTTTATAGAACAGTTTAATTCTCAGTTTGAATGAGTGTTTCCACTCCCAAAGCATGAAGTAAAATTTCGAGTTTAGAAAAGCCTTAAAATTTGGTACGCGGTACGCGTAAAAAACGCTGAAATATTGTAAGTTATAAACACACTTTAAGAATGAGCAATTATCGAAATGTTTAAACACTAAAATATTTATTTTTTTTTCACACAATTTCAAGTCAGGTGTAATAAAACAATGTAACGAATTAACTTATTTAATTAATAATTAAATAATCCTATTATTATTTAGCGTTATTGCATCATGGGTTTAATTAATACTATCATTACATATTTATTGTATTCAACATGACATTCGTTACTTTTGTTGCAAGGCACACTAATTATAATATTGAAAAAGTTAATTTTGAATAGAGAAATTATTTAATTTTTTTTTTTCGACAAAAATATTGAAAAATGGCGGGCGAACCAAGTGAAAATAGTGAGCCTACCGAAACTTATTTAAAGTGTTTTACCAATCAATTATTTAAAACATTTGTTTGTAAAAAATGTGGAAATGCATACCATCGTAGCTGTGCTAAAAAAACCAGGGGCCTAACGTTTCTTTAAGGAATATGGGTGTCCTGCTGTGGATCGGAAGATAGTGAGGTTAAGAATCTACCGCAAGAGAATGCATCGTTGAAAAGGCAAGTGGATCTTCTTACTAAACTCGTAGCTGAAATGGACGATTAAAATAAAGTCTTAAAGGACAATATCAAACTTCTAAATCAAAAAGTAGAATATTTAGAAGAAAATATCGTATACAAACCCAACAACGCTATCTCTGGTACAAAAATTCAAAAAGAAAATAAACTACTAATAACAAATATTAAAACAAGGTCTCTATCGAGTGGAAATTACAACGATAAGAAAGACAATACAGAAATCTCCAAGGAACAAAACTCCAGCAAGCGCGCGAAGAACTCAAAGCCAATGAATGATATGCACGCACCGACTCAATCTTCTCAGCCAGTCCACGAATCACCCCCCACCAACAGCCAAGATGCGGAAATAACAACCGACCGCACCGATCACACTGAGACGCCGGCCTGGATAGAAGTGACCAAAAGAAAACGAAACAGAAAACCAAACGGAATTGTCGGAGCATCTACAAAAACGAAGAATATCACAGCCATTGCGCGAAAAGCATTCTTGTACGTCTCTAGATTAGATCCATCTATAACTTCTGCAGATCTATGTGCATACTTAAAACCAGAATTTTCAGAAGCAGTCTGTGAAAACATTGAATCAAAATATCTTTGATAAAGCTATGGATCCAAATCAATGGCCTTGTGGAGCGTACGTGGATCGCTTTTTTCACAGGCAACAGAAACCCCCAGAAAAAAAGTAACAATGAAGAATTACATAAACACTAAAAATATTGTAGTTATGCATCAGAATGTATAGTCGATTGGGAATAAAGTCATTGAAATCGAAATAATGCTTTACGAACACACTGTTGATGTATTTCTAATTACTGAACATTGGGTTAAACACTCCGATAGTTTTCCCAAATTAAAAAAAAATAAAATCTTGTTTCAATATTTTCTCGCAGGACGTACGGCCACGGTGGAGCCGCAATTTTAGCTGCAGATAAATATAAAGTATACTGCAGGCCGGACATAAACAATCTTTCCCAGGAAAAAATATTAGAACTAGCATGTGCAGAATGCGTTTTTCAAACAAGTCGAAAGATTATTTTTCTAAGCGTCTATCGTCAACCAGACGGATTATTCTCTGACTTTTTATATATTCTTACAAACTCTCTTACAAACTCGTAATAGTAGAACAATTAAAAATAATAATCGGGGGTGATTTCAATCTTGATTTACACAAACAAAGTGACTACAAAGTATCTATGTTTTTAAATTTTATAAGTAGCTATAATCTAAATGCAACCATTACATCGCCAACTCGCGTTTCAAAGACAAATAGCACCTGTATAGACAACTTAATTACAAATATAAAGTATACATATGCTAATGCTCTGGATACGAATATATCCGACCACAGAGGCCAATTACTCGAGTTCGTGTGCAGTAAGAACAAAGATACAAAAACCATAACAAGAAGAGAAATAACTGAAAGTAACCTTAATAAGCTCAACAAAATGTTACACTTAAAACATTGGGAAGAAATCCAACCGTTCGGCGGGGAAGAATCATTTAACAGTTTTTATACAAATTATCTAAAAGCATTCAATACTTGCTGTCCCATTGCAATAAAGACGGTAAATAATTTCAAACCAAAAATACCGTGGCTCAACAACAAATTAAAACAATTAAAAAATAATCTAAAACTATTGAATGATATGTATAAAACAAACAAGACTGAAATAATTTACAATACATATAAAATCACTAAAAAAACAATACAAATCTTCCATTCAAACAGAAAAAAGAAGTTACAATACAAACCGAATAAAAAAAGCAACACGCTCATCAAAAGAAATGTGGAAAATTCTGAAGGAAAATAAAAATCAAGATGCGAACCCTAATAAGGATATAAAATATATTTTAGAGTCAAATTTGAAAATTACTGATCCGCAACAAATCGTCAATACGATGAATAAATATTTTAGTTCGATTTGCACTGACCCTACTACACATGTAACAAACAATTCAAGACAAATAAGTATCAGTAGCTCAGGTTCAATCTTTCTCTATCCTGTAACCGAAATCGAAGTAAGTAATATAATAAGTACCTTAAAGAATACCACCTCCACAGATTTAGATGATATATCTATCAATGTCTTAAAATTTACAAAACAAGAAATTATTAAACCACTAACATTTGCTATTAACCAGTCGCTATGCAATGGTATATTTCCGAAAGCTCTTAAAGCGGGAAAAATTGTCCCACTTTACAAAAAAGGAGATGCCTATCTCGTAAATAATTACAAGCCAATTTCAATTTTACCAGCATTCTCAAGAGTATATGAACGAGTTATATACAACAGGATAATGAACTATTTACAAAATAATAATATATTGAGTCCAAAGCAATATGGGTTTAGAGAGGGCCTAACAACAACGCATGCGATTTTCGGTTTTATTGATTTTGTTCTCAAGAACCTGGAAAACAATAAACAAGTGTACTCTATTTTTATTGACCTAACGAAAGCGTTTGACAGTGTTCCATACGATATTCTATTAAGTAAATTATTTGACTACGGAATAAGAGGAAACTGCCTGAATCTGATCAAAACTTATCTTTCTGAAAGAATACAGATAACAAAAATGCAGTTCAACAACATTCATTTCACATCATCCGCAGCCACTCCAAAGACTGGTGTTCCACAGGGAAGCGTATTAGGGCCACTTCTTTTCCTAATATTTGTAAATGACATGCCACTCAATATTAATGAACACATTACAATGTTCGCAGACGATACCACCATTAACATGGAAAGCTACCGTCTAGATGAACTTAATAAAGCAACAAATGATGTGCTTGTTGAACTACATTCTTGGCTAACCAATAACAATTTAAAGGCTAATGTTTCAAAAACTCATAATATGCACTATAAAGCACCAACAGGACACACAAATATACAATTTAATGGCGAAACACTACATGAAAGGGATGAAGTAAAATATCTTGGTATTACTATACAAAATGATCTAAAGTGGGATACACATGTTCAACAAGTGTCAATGCAAATATCAAAATATGCATACCTTATATTTGCAACACGCAAAGATGTGCACGAAGAAGCGGCTAGAATAACCTACATGGCTTACTGTCAATCGCAACTCACATATGGAATCATCTTTTGGGGCTGTACAAAAAAAAAATTGCGAAAGGTATTTGTTGCTCAAAAAAGATTAGTAAGGGCTATTGCAAATATAAAACCATATAGCAGCTGTCGAAGCTTATTTAATGATTCAGCACAATAATTATTTAAAGTATATTTGAAATAGTTTTTTAACAATATTCTCGAGACAAAATTTTTAGTTTCGAACTAGAGACTGGAAAGAGGTCGAATTGAGATTAAAAGGTGGCTAGAAAGAGGCTGAATTTATGACATATTTTTAGAAATACGTGACCGATTGTAAAAGCTTAGTAGAGGCTCTAAGGACACCAAAATGGGGTAGAAGAGGTTTAAACAGGATGAAGAGATTAAGAGAAGGCTTAATGGAGATTGAACAGGCTAAAAATTTTATCTCGGATTGTAATACATAAAAATATACCAGTGTGCGAGGTGTAGCAAATATTCAAAAAACTTTATTCGTGCGCGTAAAGGAGATGAACCATATTGGAAAATGAAATCATCTGCACCGTTAATTTTTGTTTCTGCCAAATCTATATCATTCATGTCTTTAGGTCCAGCAAGACAAATATAACACCTCTGAACAGAATAATAATGGTATTACCATTAAATTTGACCAATATTTTTGAATTATCATATAATATTACGGATGATGTTTTGTTATTGGTTAACGCATTTATTAATTTTCCATCAAGCATTGTAAGAAACAAACAATATTCAGTCGTTTCCAAGTTAACTACGGAGGGCGATAATGCTAACATTTTATTCTTCACTCGTTCATATTTAATTTGACTCCTTTTCGAAGCAAATTCTTATTGATCTGCAATATCTTTTTAAACAAGGAAATTATTGAAAACAATGTATGTTCGTAATACATAACGTTGAAGTGATATAGGGTCGGAAGTGATGACATCAAATATGAGTGGAAAATTCAAGTGTGAGTCATACTTCGAAAACATTGTCAAAATATTGGCAGTATTGAGTGAAGAGCGAGGATAGTTTTACATATTTAGAATTTCCATTGCTCTGATTTGCTAAATATAATGTATCATTTAATGTCTGGAAAATCCATTGAAACAACTACTTCCCGAGCTATTAGCTCGACGAACATTGAATTATACAACAAGTGTTTGCTGTTACATACAGTAACCTACTGCAAATGTAAATTTGGGTTAAATTGTTCAGGACGCGTTTCGAGATTTATCTCTTATCATTATAGCTTTGCCGTTCACTCTAAACAATTTGACACCTTAGACTGGCAGCCACGTTACCGTGCAGTTGTTCAAACATAAGTATAAATGAAATTGCCAATTCTTGGTTGGAGAATACTTAAAACACTAAACTTGCGATTCTGTTCGCATTCTACAACAAACTAGTCTTACAATGATTCAATGAGTGTTTTATATAGTCTTCGTAAGACTTACTTGTTGTAGAAAAAGAGAAGAAAAGAATCGCACTTTTAACTTTATTTAGCACTTTACTAAAAAAAAAAACTATGTAAAATACATAAACTCATTGATTTTCTTACAATTAAACCTAAAATTACAGAAAATTTAAGCTGGACATTAAGACTGTATTAATCTGTAATATCCGTTTAAAAAGTTTTGGCCCCTGTGCAAAAGTAGTGATTTTTGTACAGGTTAATAATTGAATAATAACATACTGACGTTTTAATGTTATTGAACAGTTTGATAAATTATTATTGTAAAAAAGTGTTTAAAAAAATAGGTATTTTAAAGTCGTTTCGCGAATACTTCAATTTTAACCTGTTGCAACATCTTTGTTTATATATAATTTAAATAGACCCTCAAACTGTAAGCAACGTTCCTTTTCTAAATGTTTTAAAAAATTATAGTAACTATTACGGCAAAAATTATTTTGATTTTTGTCAAGAAATTAATCCAATTTATGAATATCAATAACCCAGTATAAAATTTAGCGTTATGTTTTAAATATCTAAAATTATAAATTCGCAAATTTGGTAAAGAAAAACACTTGTTTTGTTCCATGATTTTAATTTCAGTTTCCTGACACTAAGTTTAACCTTTGAAAATGATCTGTCTGAAAACTGAAAATAAAATCATGGAAAAAACTAAGTTTAACCTTTGAAAATGATCTGTAAAGACCGAAACACGTATCTGGAAACTGAAAATAAAATCATGGACTGAAACAAGTGTTTTTCTTCACCAACTTTGTACATCCTGGAACCGGATGTACAAATTTGGTGAAGAAAAACACTTGTTTTTTTTCCATGAAATTTTTTTTTCAAGAGTGTGGCGCAACAAATATTAATAATATTAAATTCGCAATTAAAAATTACTTTTGACTTGTCTACTCTAGACGAGGGCTCCATTTTCGGTACTTTTAAGGGCTTTAATTTGACTTTCTGCAAAATACGACATTTGAAATAGTAAAATTACAAAGATTATGTCAGAACTAGAAAAATATATATTTATCTAATCGATTGATCACTACCCCTTTAAACGTTTCCCTTAAAAGAGTATCGTTTACATTGTTCGGTAACTTTTTATCTAAGGTGTCACTGCAAACTTGATCGAATCGCCGACGACCATTATCAAAATTTACAAGAAGGTACCGCCACTAAAGATCCGAGATACCATCAAAAAGCAGGTGCGTCATCACCCACACACCGCCAATATTTAAAACAATCCCCGAAATATCATCCAACATCTCAAATTGATACAATAGAAGATGAAAAGGGCCGCGATGGTAATTCGCAGGGCTGAATTTGTCAAAAGCTCAACTGCTCAATTGATTGGCTTGCGGTAGGTTACGGCATCCCCCTGCGATACCACAATGATACGGATTCGTCACAAATCCGCACCCTCGACTCTTCACAATGTTCTCCGCGGGTGCGCACCCCACGTCACACTGGGATTTTGGCATTTTGGTTAATTTCGACGATCAGCGGTCATTGTTGGGACCATCATTTTTATTTATATTTACAAATTTGGTTATTAAATTCGGGATGGAGAGCCTGCCTGGGTGGCGGCATGGTGATTTTTCATTCATTCCCTTTAAGTTACATAAAAAAATATGCGCGGTTTTTGAATCCTCACATGCAGAAAGGAAGTAGGGTATTAATTTTGTTTTGGATATAAATTGATATCATTTTCAACAGCGATTAATAACCCAACCCTATGTATGGGATGCAGTTTAGAGTGATGGTTAATGTTATAAAAGCTTTCTTTGTTATGAAATTCTTCCAATAAAAGTTTGTGGGTTATCTCCAGGTGGTGTATATATTTTATAAGTATCTAATTTTACTAAACATTATTTTTATTATTACAATCAAACATATAGGCAGATATCTCTATTCACTTCATAATTATCGTAATCTTGTACAGGGCTCAAAATCAAACCCATTTTTTTGTAATTAGGGTACCTAATAATTTTAACAATTTCGAGAAATGTTCAATAGTTAAGATTCTAGAAAGATTTAATATTTAGACTTGAGGAAATTTATCAATTGTTAGGCAATTTGTTAAATAAAAAAAAGTGATGTAAATAAAAACGGTAACATTCATTAACTTTATATAAATATTAATATTACGAACCATACACTGCTTTTTTTTAATGAAAATATACTTTCACGTATTCCATGTAAACATTTGCAAAATTTATCAACATGATTAAACCTAAGTAGTATATATTGAACTTTACATTATTTCAGTGTATATACGCGTGGCGTGGCGTGGCTCATGCTTAATCTGGGATTAGAAACACTCGTTAAAAGCTTAAAATTGAAAGCTTTTACAAAATAAACGAATGCCTTTAAACGTTCAGCGAAAAATCGTGATATGTATACCTAAATAAAAAAATCGCTGAGTATTGCGTTATTTGTCAAATTAATTAATTAATCAATTTGAAGATATTTAAAGCGTTCAGAGCTGAAGTGGATCAAGTCCAAAAGTATACCAAATTATGTTTATTGTAGATTAATACTTATTAATAATGTATGTTTTTAGAACTATAGTGAACCAACTAAAAAGCTATTGCTATTTTCCAAAAAATTCCAGCAATTGTCTTTAGCCCTTAAAAACTCTCATAAAATGTCCATGCTAAAGTAGATCAAGTCAAAAATCGTAGCCCGTGTTTTTTGTTTGTGTACTTGTGCACGTGTGTTGATTGATAAAACTTCAAAATTATGGATTCCGATGAATGCAGTAACTTTTTTGATTTATCCTCAGACTATGTGCTTTCACAAAACGAAATAGCTACTTCAGAATCTTCACGAAAATGTATTCAAATCTTTACTACCTAGGACTGGATTCATGTGGCCAAAAAAGCAAAGACTATTAAAGTAACAACACCTGCAATGTTATCCATTAAAAAAACTAGAAGATATGATAGTCAACAAGAAAAAAAAAAAGAATAAAAGACATCCTGTCAAGTGGTTAGAGATTATTTAGATGAGGTTTGAGCGAGAGGAACCTTGGACACTGCAGTTTAAAAATACCTAAATGCAGATATTGGCTTTTCAAAAGTAACTGTGTTCACAAAAATGTCATAATTTGTTGAAAAGCAAGAAGCAAGACCCACTGTACAAAACTTTAATAGTTGTCACATCCCTGAATAAGGAAATTGCAGAATCAGATAATGACGAAGTTAAAAATATATATCGCTTAGATGTGATGGTGATCAATAATAATTAAAATGTAGCGAAAAATGCATGAATTATTTTTTTGTGAATAGTTTTGGAATAATAATAATAATAAAAGTAGAATAAATTTAGTTTGTGCAACTTTTCCATACTGTTGATATTCAAGTCATCATATCTTAAACGGGGAAAGTGCTATGTTGGACACATCACCATTTTTTTACTTTATGTTTTGTGTGATAATCGATACTGATTATTATTATTAGAAAAGATTGACACTTATTAACACAACAATGAAGGGTTCTGTCAATATTTTATTGATTAATAGATATAACGTCATTGTTTCCAAGGCACTCGTTGCAAAAAAGAAAATAATATAGTTTTAAGTATCAAATCTAAAAATGATCATGAGTGTGATACATCACTGAGTTCATAAAATATATTCTTTTATTAAAATATGAAAATCCGAAATTGCGCCAATTAAAAACAAAAGTTGGCTATGGTCCCCTGGTAAATGTTATAGTTATCTTAGAAAAAAATATGCTACTAGATTCCTCATTAAAAAATGCCTTATATTGTTCAAGTTCTAAATGTCCGGATTCAGTAGTTTTTGAATAAAAATAAAAACGATTAAAAAAAACAGTTTTTTTGTTAATATCTCGAAAATAAAAAAAAGATATTTCAAAATTGTTTTCAGATTATTGTTAGGCCCTAGAATACACAACTTTGCCCCAAGCGACTCTCTATCTTTTCAAATAACTGAGATCCCCATACATTCTGTCGAAATACGGACACCCTGTATACATATACATTTTAATACTAAGGTATATTAAATATCCGGTGCTGACTTTCTTCCCTTCGTTTTCCTTTCGATTTGTGGGCTTTACTCCCATCTCGGGCTAACGGTATTAAGGGATTGTATTTTTGTTTATCTGTGCTCCCCACTAATTCATGTTTTTATTTATTTGATTTTGTTGTATAATATAATATTTTTTATTTTCAGTTTGTAAGCTGTATAATTTAGTTTTTTTATGTATTCTTCAAGTTTGTTGTATTTGTGTTTGGTTTGAGTTGTTAACGACATCGCATTTTTCTTTGTTGTGAATTTTTCCGGTCAAATATCTGATTTTCTTCTGGTTTGGTAGCCGTGGATGTGTTTGTTAATTGTTATTTGAATTTTCGATTTTATTAGTTTGCTTTTTATTTTATGTAGGTATTAGTAAAAAGTTGTTGAGTTTGATCATGTTGTGTATATTTAGTTCTTGGGTTCGCGTATATATCTGATGGGCGTGTGCTCTTTTGTGTAAATTATGTATTATTTTTAGTATTTTATTTTGTTGTGTTTGCAGTTTGCTTATGTTTTTTTTGTGTCGTGTCTCCCCAAATATTCTTCAATTATATGTTTTGTGATGTGAATAGTGAGTTATAATATTTGTTTCCTTTTATTGTCTAGAATATACTTCCTGATGTTTGTCAGTGCGGCTATTGTTTTTGCGTTCTTATTTATTATCTTATTTATGTGTTCATCCCAATTCAGGTTATCTTGTAATGTTAATCTTGACTTTATTTATTTGTTTGATTGTTGTTTCTTTTATTCTTGTGTTTAATTTTACTTTTTGATTGTTATTATTATCATATATTCTGTCTTTGTCTCGTTTATAGTTAATGTAGTACCATTTCTCTAATTTGTGTATGTCTAGATTTATATTTGTTTGTATTTCCTCGTATGTCATTGGCTTTTCTAAACTCTAAATTATACTTCATGCGCCACGCGTATTCAACACTGATTTGATGTTAAGTTCAGAATATACGACTGTAGCATATTGCTTTAGTAGTATATTTTGAACATCCCTTAAAATCAGAGTTTTATACGCGTGGCGCAAGAAGTAAAATTTCAAGTTTAGAAAAGCCTAATTTGGATTGGTCGCTCCGCTTCGCTACGCGACCAATCCAAATTTTTAGGCTTTTCTAAACTTAAAATGTTACTTAATGCTTAATCTAGGAGTGGAAAACACTCGTTGTAAGCTTCAAATTGAACTCAAAAAAAAAAAATAAAGATTACTAAAGATTTATAGTATATACGCTGTAATTAAAATACGTATACTTAAGAAAAACTTTCCCTGTAATATTAATTGAATTTCTGCTAAAGTTTCATGTTTGATTTTTTTAATTTTTATAGGGATTTACATTTTCATTCAATTCTTTACTCTCATGGGTGAGTCAAGTCTAGTCAACATAATTATACAAAAGTATAGCAAAGTATAGTAAATGGAGAGACTCACAAATATAAACCAATAACAAAAAAATATTCGATTTTTTATGTCTATTTCGTTGATTTCTTTATTTTCTGTAATTTTTAATGATTAATTCTAAAAATAAAGATTTATTCTACTCTTTTTTATTGTATAAGCTGTCTGATTCATGATTTTTATTGTTTTCGAAGTTTTTTATTAATTTTCATAATCATAATAGCTTCAACTGTTTTATTAATTAATTTTCAAACCTCACTTAAATATTGATTTTATCGTTTTTTTTTAAATTTTCTTAAAATCCATATCAACTGCTTGTTTTTAAAATCACGACCTCTTGTGAAAATAGGGGAAAATTTTCTATGTCTAAGCCACAAAAATTATCATATCAAAAGAGTTCATGGTATACCGAAGAACGATTTAGCACATAGGTTCCCAACCATTTTAATTCTACAGCCTTCATTTTAAAAAAATAAATTACTCTTTATTACAAAAGTATAAGAATTTAAATGTTATTTTACATCTATAACTCGAGTTTTTTTTTGAGTTTAGAAATGCTCGTTAAACTCGAAATTTTACTTCATGCGCCAGTCGTATAAATCACTAATTTAATCTGAAGTTCAAAAACACCAATTTCTTGAAGTTGAGAAAAGTTAAGTTATAATTGTCAAATAGAAGTTGAGGATGTTGATATGTGATAGATCTGTTTATTTAAATATCTGTTCACATTTTATTTTGACACTTAATAAATAAATTTAATCAAACTTCTCAGTCCTATACGCTCCCCCTAAATTTGCTTTTTACAAGAAAGGCCCCTTAGATCTCTTCAACGCCCACCGGTGCATGGGACAGCCTGTTGGGAACCACTGATTTAGCAAATAAATAATGTAGCGTACTTACATTAAATAAACTCTGCACATGATAAGTGCGATTTAGTGAGAGTTTTCGCTACATTCTCTCAAAGCAATGTCATGTTTTGGTATGAAACATTTGAATTAAATTTGTGTGTGCATACATTTTTATAAATTGGACTTCAAAATGTCATTTTTCAAATTGTCTGTTGTTATTTGACTGAATTCTGTATTATTGTTCAATTTTATATTCTTTTTCAAACAAATTTTCTATACAAACATTTGAATTAAATGAGTGTGTGCATGAATTTTTATGAATTGGACTTCAAAATGTCATTTTATTAAATTGTCTGTTGTTATTTGACTCAATTCTGTATTCTTGTTCAATTTTATTAATCGACAGATCGCATGAATCGTCTGTCGATTAATAGTTATTCTATTACAATTTTGAACTTTATTTAAAAAACAATAAATGGTGCAGTGCAAAAATAGTAGACATTTATTTATGTGTAGTGAATTGTGAATCTGAAAAGGGCACAAGTGTAAAATAAATGTGTTTTAAATGCAAACATTAAACATAACCTAAAATTTGGCACCAACAACAACAAAATTCTTAAATTAAAATAAATAATTAATCATCCTAGTAATATCAATTATAACAATACGTGTATAGGCTGATTGGTGTAGTGAGTAACCGCTCGACCCGAACATTAAACAAATCTGAAAACTCCGGTTCAAGCCCAGTGTAAATCATTTTTATAATTTTAATTTGATTTACTTATTTCAAATTGTTTCGCCTATATTAATTGAGAGGAAAATGCCAGCAGATAATATATGCGCAGGAACGTGTGGCAAGCAAGTGGGGAGAGAAAATACCTGTGAACATTGCAAAAGACCCTGTCATCAAGGATGCCTAATAAATCACTCTTGCTTCACTGATAAGGAAACGCAAGACAATCCATCATACGAGGTTCTGAAAACTGAGAATAATCTGCTAAAGGTTATTATAGAAGAAATGGAGCATAAGAACAAAATATTACTAGAAAACAGCAAATTAAATAAAGACAAAATTAATTCATTCGATTAATAAATTAAGTTCAATAAATGATGATTTTTTATTAAATCAAACTGTAAACGAGCCGCGTGTAAATAACATCGGAAATACAAATTTGAAAGTAAATTTTACTCAACAAAAAAATGAGAACGAAAATGAAATTATTCTCATAGAATCTGCAGAGGAAACGCAAGGTCAACAAGCGAAATCTAATCAAGAGCATCGGCGTGTATCAAACAACAAAAGCATTCCCAGAAAACAAAACGCAATTAGTGGATCGGCCAAAGGAAACATTAAAGGAGCAGTACGATTTGTTTTCGCGCATGCTTATTATTTTGATCCTAGTGTAACAGAAACAGAAATAACCAATTATCTAAATTACATAGGATTCAGCATCATAAAATGTGAACAATTAAACTCAAAGTATCCTGAAGAGTACTCATCTTTCAAAATTGGAGTACCAACCAACGAATTTGAAAGGTTAAAAAAACCCAGAAATCTGGCCAGAAAACGTCAAAATAAATATTTTTTTACACCGCCTTGCAAAACCTCATGTGACATCTTAAAACTACTAGTTCTTAATTCACAATCACTAAGAAATACATTTCTAGAACTTGAAGCAATTACTACTGATAAAAAATTTCATGTATCTTAATAAATGAACACTGGTTATCTAAAAATGAATGTTCCGTATCTAGAGTGAATACTTTGTCGGCAAAAGCATTTTATGCCAGGACATCGGGCAACTACGGCGGTACATTAATATATGCAATAAATGATATAACTACAAAACATTTTAATGACATCACAGACAAAGTTTCCACAGAAAAATCTTGTGAATTGTGTTCAATTTACAGCGCTCAGTACAATTTGTTAATAATTTGTATTTATAGGCCGCCCTCGGGCGATTTTAACTTATTTTTAAACACATTAATGTCATTCTTGGATAAATTTCAAAACAAAACGTATAATATAATATTAGGCGGAGATTTTAATATTCATTTCAATGCACAGGATATGCGTGAAAAATATTTAGAAGATTGTATGCGTACCTATTGTCTAAAAAAATGTGTATACGCTAACACAAGAAATCAGAACTGTCTGGATAACATTTTCACAAACATAGATACTAATTTTTTGCATATTGAAATTGTAAATACTGGAATGTCAGACCATTTAGGAATAATATTAGAAGTAAAACTGCCAGAAGCAATGTATATTAATAGCAACATTCAATTTAGACCAATAACCGAAATAGGCAAGTACTCCTTTTATAATCTTATTAGTGGCACAAACTGGGATTTTGTAAACGATAATACAATGGATGTTCATGGTAAGTGGGACATGTTTCATCGTACCTTATGCGAATATGCCAATAAATCTTGTCCAATAAAAACAGTAAAAACAAACAGGAATAATACCAAAGTTGCGAATTGGTTTAATGATGAACTCCGACAAATGCACAAGACCCAAAAATTTTTAAACGAATGGTATAAACAATGTCCCGACATAAACACCAATATCACGAGAGACGACTACAGGAAGAAATATATAAATGCAATATCTCAAAGGATCATCAATACAAATAACAACTTTATAAATTCTGCAAAAAATAAACAACGGGCAGCCTGGAAAATCCTGAACGCTCATAGACCCATAAATAAATCACAAGCCGAATGCGAAATAACATGTGATGAATTCAATAATTTCTTTGTTAATATTGCTGATGATCTCTCAAAAAATAATTATTCGATAGCCCAAAATATACGACCAACAAATATACAAGCCAACACATTTGAATTTATAGAGACAACTAATATAAAGGTGCTTGATATAATAGCAACATAAAAAAATTGCCAAAGCTCTGATGTATACGGAATAACTGTAGAAATGATAAAAACAATTAAATATTTAATAGCTACACCCTTAACATCGCTCATTAATAACATTATAAAATCAGCAATATTCCCAAATACTCTTAAGACTGCCAAAGTAATTCCCATCCATAAAAAAAGGTAATAAAAATGACAAAAATAATTATCGACCGATATGATTACTTCCTATACTGTCAAAAATAGTCGAAAAAGTACTAAAAGACCAAGTAATTGAACATATTGAATCACAAAACCTCTTTCACATGGATCAATTTGGATTTAGAACTAGTGATGCCTTGGTTTCAATAACAGACATCATAAATCAAGCATACGAGAACAAAGAGTTTTGTGTGGGATCAATCATTGATCTTACAAAGGATTGCGTATCGCACAAGATATTGCTCTCTAAATTAAAAATGTATGGCTTTAACAACCAAAGTGTACGTCTAATGAAATCATATTTAGAAGAACGTCAACAAATAGTGGCACTAAAGCAAGAGAGATCCAGTATATTAAACCTAAAAGCTGGTGTTCCGCAAGGCTCTCTGCTAGGTCCAATATTTTTTATTATGTGTATTAATGATTTACCACAATATATAAAACAATCAAAAACCATTTTATTTGCGGATGATACTACAATTTTAAACCGTGCAACGGCATAAGAAAACGCGCAGTTGCTAAACAATGAAGCGATGGCTACTGTTTCAAGGTGGTGTGAGGAAAATTCCCTTTTATTGAACGACACTAAAACAAACACAATTATATTCACTTTGAAACCACATAATGCCACATGCAGCAGAACCACACGATTTCTTGGCGTACAGTTAGACTCAAAATTACTTTATGACGAACATGGTGAAACTTTCTCAAAAACATTATCAAAAAATATATACTGTATTCGAGGGATGTCAAAGAGGGTCGGTCACACCCAGTTAATAACTGCATACCATTCGCTATTTAAGTCCAGAATTAGGTACGGTATAATAATATGGGGTCACTCATATTCCAGGCATCGCATATTTGGCCAGCAGCGTCAGGTAATGCGTATAATTGCCGGTATTCCATATACTGGTGACTATAAAGACACCTTTATATGTGAAAATATTCTAACTTTTCCGGCACTATATATTTTTGAATGCCTGGTATATTTGAGATCCCACATACATGAATATTCCACATTACAGCATACCTATACCACAAGAACTAAATCTAACCTGGCGTATAAACACCACCGGTTGGAAAAAACGAGATACGGCCCCAATTACTATGGAGTCATTTTTTTAAATAAATTGTCCGAGAAAACTAGACATCTAGAAATAAATTCATTAAAAAAATACATTAAATAATTTTGAATTAAAATGGCGCCTTACTGCATCAACGAATTCACACAATATAGTGATATAGTTTAAAGGATTGATTGTTGCTTTTAATAATTAAGTTAGGGAATTACATATGTGCTCTAAATCTTATTGATACTATAATTAGTCTAATTTGTTTATTGTTTATTTCTTTTGTATTTGTTTGTCGACGTGTGTAAAACTTTATTGTTATAAGATACAAATAAATATTATTATTTTTATTACAAAGCAATTCAATTTTAATGGAAAACCTCATTAAAATACAAATTTAAGAATTGTATAGAACATTTAATAATAATAATTAAATGTTCTATACAATTTTTTAATTTGTATTTTAATGAGGTTTTCCATTAAAATTGAATTGCTTTGTTCTACAGTTAAATGTGTTAATGTAAAATCTTTTTTTTTTATTGAAAATCCAGATCTGATGATTTTTTTTATAATGATGGATATTTGATTAGATACTCTGGTTGTAATTCTGACTTTTGCCTTCAAAATAAAGTTGGGGTTATGTTTTTCACATGGTTGCCATGTACCTAATTACCCTATCATAAAGATTAATTAAGTGGCGGAACCAAGGTTGTTATGTTTAAAACAGTGTTTTAAACATGTTTAAAAACAGCCGTAGTATTTTAAACGGTTTTACATTTAAAAAATTGTATTGCCTTAAATTAGTTAAACTATATTTTATACTACTTTATTGAATATTTTTTATTTACGTTTTAAAATTTTGGTTAAATTGTTGAACATATTGCAAATTATATTATTAACAATAAAATCTTATAATAAAATATCACAATTATGTGTGCATAAAAGTGATTTATAACATGTTTTACACATGTTCAGTCTTATTAATAGAATTGCCGTTAATATCATTACAGTTTAATGCTAATTAATCTCTACTAGACGCATACAAACACGATACTAACATTTCGTATTAATAGAGCAAAATCCACATGTTATTAGTTAGTTTTGAAATAATGATAGAATGTAGCAAGAATGTAGAACGTAGCAACAGTACATTTTTATTTATTTTTTATTGTAATCAAGTAATTTAGCAGGTATGTTACACTGTTTTTTTTTTATGTTTGTGAAAATAAATTTCATCTGATATATTATTAGATTGAATTTTTCTTCAAATGAGTGTCTCCACTTCCAGACTAAGGATGAAGTAACATTTCGAGGTTAGAAAAGCCTGAACATTTGGTTTGGTCGCGTAGCGCTACGCGGCCAAACCAAATTTTCAGGCTTTTCTAAACTTATAATGTTACTTCATGCGCCACGCGTATAAAACACTGATTTTAAGTGAAGTTCAAAACATACTGATAAGGCTTATACATTTATGATATATTGTATTATTAAATTAATTCTAAATAACCCTATTTTGTTACGACAATTGAGGTTATGTAAAAAACTTAAACTAGGGCAATTAAATTTTAAGTTGTAAACTAACAATAGTAATCTACAAAAACTTTTTATTTATCCGAAAATGTCAATATCATCCTTAGAATTTTGTAAAGCTCTATGCTAAGGTCTATAAATAAGCCTAGTTATGTTTAAAACACGTTTTAAACATATTTTAAACACGTTTTAAACATGTTTTTAATTGTTTTAAACACTGTTTCATTAAAAAAACACGTTTTGTAAAAAAACTATTTCTTTTAAATAAAATGGGGAGAAAAGGATTTTCTTAACAGTCCTTAGCAGAACATTACTTTCGACATTTTTTGACACTTTTCTGTCAAAAAGTTGATCAATTGCAACATGGCGTTCATATATCAGTGTCATTACATAACAAATCTTAGGGACACCCAATTAATCAAAAAATATAAGAAAAATAAATCCCAAATCTAGTTGGCCAATAAAAAAAAAAAACGAATATATGTTCTGCATCTAAACTGAATAATGTATTTATTTGTTTAAATTGTAATTTTAATTGATTCATACATTATTTTATCAATAAAATCTGTTGAATTCCATTAATCAAAGATTTATAGTTTATTCAGACCATCATTTATGTTTTATTATTAATAATGTTAACCCTTAGGTCGATGGCCATTTGTATGATTTTTATTGCTAAGAAATGTTGTTATTAACTCTTAAAAAATACGCATCAAAAATGTAACTTTCCAAAAACTTATTGTGAATAACTATTTTATTTCTTCATTTGCAACTTTCAAATCCAGATTGCACCGCATTCATTTATCCGATGTCCTTTCTGAGTGTTAATTTTAAATCGGTATTAATTAATATTTGTGTAGCTATTTTAATTTTTATATTGTTATTATTATTATTATTTTGTTATTTATTTGTTATTGATTATTTGGTGTCTTATACCTGTGATATATTGCTGTTGCGTTATAACTTAACTTAATCTGTGATACCATCTGTGATACCACATTATACATGGTATACATTTATTTATATACTTTTATTTATTTTCACCTATTTAAATATGTATATTTTTGTTTATTAGTATCACTAAGATTACCGTTTCTGATGTTCCTGTTTGCATTTATTGCCGCCACTTGGGTTATTTATATGTTTTACTTTTCCGTGAATATACTTGTGACTGATGAATATACTGGTGACTTATGTTTAAGAAAATGATTGTCATTATTGTATTGTATAAAGGAGATTTTCCGTAAATAAATTTAAATTGAAATTGAAATAACTATACACTGGATATTTTTGATCACTAAAATGAAATATAGAAACATAAGAAAATTATGAAATTTGAAATAATCACATGGCAAATCGTAGAGACACACAAATAATCAAAGTATCTAAAACAAAATGTCCCAAATTTGGTTGGCTAAAAATAAATAAAATGAAATATAGAAGTATAATCATGAATTTTGAAATAATCCAGGCTCTAAGTTTGCACATTTTTTGAATGAAAAATGAGTAATGAATACCTTTATAAAATCAATTATTTATTAGGGTCAACAAGAAGATGCACACAAGGCCCACAGTCGCCTATTTGATGGTTTATTTAATTCACATTATTTATGAAACATGTATATTCAGTTCCTTAAGAGATTATTAATTCAGTAAAAAAATAATATAATCCATATCAGATTACGATTACACGGCCTGTATATATTCTAGTTTAAACTGTAATAAAGCTATTATAAATCAAATTAATAAAAACATCATTTTAACACACTCTATGACATCTAGTGTTGAAAACTTGAACTGTTAAAAAACCTTAGAGTAGATTATGAATATAGGCAACCCAAACTACATACAAGTTTCATTTACACGTAAGGTCTGTTCGTTACATGACTAGTACAGCACCAGAGCTGGGCAGGATTCGAATCATTCGGGATTCGAATCCTATTAGAGGATTCAAAAGAGGTATTCGAATACTTTAGTTAAACTGGATTCGTGATCCGGATTCGTTACACTTTTTTAAAAGGATTCTTATTCGAATCCAAATGCCGGTGATTCGAATCCTCATAGAAGGATCGTAAAAGAATTCGAATCCTCATAAAAGGATTCGAATCCTCGTAAAAGTATTCGAATCCTCATAAAAGGATTTGAATCCTCATAAAAGGATTCGAATATTTATAAAAGGATTCGAATAGTTACAAAAGGATTCGAATCGTCAAAAATAATTCGAATTAATCGTAAGGATTAACATGAAAAATGTGTTTTGTATGTTTTTACATTTCTCGTTAAATTACTGTTTTATACGCGTGGCGCATGAAGTAAAATTTCGAGTTTACAAAAGCCCCGTGAAAATTTGTCTCGGGTCGCTGCGCGACCCTCGACAAATTTTCTACGCGGAGCTTTTCTAAACTCGAAATTTTACTTCATGCTTAGTCTGGGAGTGGAAGACACTCGTTCGTAAATTTTCGAATTATCATAAAGTTGTCATAAAGTTGTGTATTTATTTTCAAAAAAATCTTTCTCGGTTTATTGAACAAAAACAAAACAGCTAAGGTGTAAAGTGTTTAGGTAAAAGTGGTTTATTTTTTCGTTAGCAACAACAACTTTTGTTTGAAACATTTTTTGATTTAGACTTCGAACGCCATAATCGGTGACTAAAAAAACTGGTGGAGATCAACAAATCTTCACTAGATTTTTTAGTTTCTAATTTAAACACAAAAGAGCCGAGGTGAAAAGTTTTTAGGTAAAAGAGGTTTATTTTTTCGTTGGCTACAACTTTTGTTTTAAACATTTTTTGACTTATACGTCGAAAGCCATAGTTAAATTCGTTTAATAAAAAAACATCTAATTATTTCTGGTGATATTTAACACAAGACTTTTAGACATTTGATGGTATAATTAATATTGAATTACTGATATAAGTATTTATTTTTAATATATTGGTAAATATACGGCAAACAATGTAAAATATTTATTTAATTAAAATATTTAAAAAATAACAATATAATAAATTTTATATTATTATTACTATTATATCGGGTGTCCGTATTTCAACAGAATGTATAGGGATCTCGGTTATTTAAAAAAATAGAGAGTCGGTTAAATTGGGGCAAAGTTGCATAATTTAGGGCCCAATAATAACCCAAAAACACGTTTGAAATTTCTAATTTCCTTAATGAGATATTGTGAAAAAACGTATTCTTTGAAAATTCGTTTTTATTTTTTTAATTAAAAACTATTAAATCGAGACATTTACAACTTTGACATTATAGGCACTTGTTAACGATAAATCTAGTAACATATTTTATTTTAAGATAACTATAACATTTACCTTGGGACCATAGCTAACTTTTGTTTTTCTTATGGGCCCCATTTTGGATTTTGATATTTTTTGGAAGAATATTGTTTACTGAATTCAATGATGTACCACATTTATAGTTTATTGTACATTTTATATGTAAAATTTTAATCTTTTGGTTTTTCAAAGAGTGCCTTGGAAACAGTTGAGTAACTCACTTATTTGGCAACTCCTAGGACCCATAATTTGCTTACATATCACCCCTGAAGACGGGCATCCGACGATACATACTTTAACATATAGGTCGCGAAACAGATATACATATGTGTCTATTTAATTATTAAATATCTCGATTATTATATGCCAGTTAATAATACAGTTTTACCAGTCTGATGAGTTTATAAAGGCAGTTAATATGTAATACAACGCTCTATCATACGAGTAAGTACTGAGCCGTAGTTTATATAATCTCTTAATTAACCTTATTTTCCTTAACGTAGTGCGATGCTAAATTAAAATATTATCGGGTATCTATTTGAAGGTCATACAATTCACAATTCGTTTTTTTCCATTGTTTATATTTGTTATCTATCCGTGGCCTTCCATCCTTGTGTGTCTCTTAATCAGTCACCACGATAGGCCGCGTCGGTGTGAAGAGTGTGTCCATCGTTTTTTTTTCTCTACTGCTGTAGATTTATAAATAAAAACATACTTATTTATTGGTTATTTGAATCAATTTTGAATTTCACGTAATTATGGTTAATTTATGCGGAGTGTGTGACCGCGGAGTAACACCAAACACTCCGTACTTAAAATGCGGGGGTGAATGTGCCAAGTATATACACAATAAATGTACTAGCATCAGTGAATCTGAAATTAACATAATTCTTATTTCCGAAAAATCATGGATTTGTCCTAATTGCATAACTAAATCAAATCCCCTACCCGGCAATTTGTCAGCTACATTTGAGCCTCTATATAAGCTTATTATAGACCAATTTATTGCGTTTAAAGTTGAAATTAAAGATCTTATTGCATTACGTTTTGATAATATAGAAGCTAAGCTATCGCAATTAGATCATAAACATGCATCGTTTCAAGCCGATCTCTCGCAATTAAAATCTTCGTCAAAAGAAACGTATGAAGACATATTATCGGAACTAGAGGATAGGCATAATAGAGCTGCTAATGTAATCATTTTTAATCTCAACGAATCACCCTCAGAATCGAGCGATGATCGAATTAACCACGATAATGCTGTTATAAATAACATATTAGAATCTCGAAAATTAAACATACAGCCTATAAAAACAATACGGTTAGGTAAATCATCTATTAATAATAAGCCCAGACCGTTAAAAATCATTCTAGGCAATAAAGATCAAGCTCAGAAGATATTAAAACGTAATGCAAATGCTACAAATAAAACATTCATATTTCAAGCCGACAGAACTTGAAAACAAATCGAATACTACAAGTCTCTGATGGATGAACTAAATACAAGAAAGTCTAATGGTGATTCGAACATACGAATCACATAAATATGGGACACCTCGCATTGTAAATAACACTCGTGGACAATCGAACACTAAGCGTTTATAAAACTAAATATCTACTACCAGAATTGTGGCGGCCTTAGAACTAAAATAGTCGACTTTTCTCGCGCGGTATGTTTAAATGATTACGATATTATTATTGTTGTCGAAACCTGGCTTTACGAAAATATATCTAATTCTCATTTACAACTACCCAATTATATTATTTATAGATGTGATAGAACAGTTGACGGTGCTATAATGGGCGGAGGAATACTAATCACTGTAAAAAAATCATTCAAATCTTCATTTATCTCGTGTAATAATTCAATAGAACAATTATTTGTATTATTAAAAGTGAACAAATTGTCAATTATTTTAGGTGGAGTATATATTACCCCAAATTCTTCCATGGATAAATATCAGGATCATTGTAATACCTTAGAAGACATTGTTGAACGTTACGCTTGTAATAATTTATTAGTTTGCGGCGATTTTAACCTACCCGCTGTAAATTGGAATACTATGTCAGACCAAATGTCATATATGAACGCTAAAGCACTAGAATTAGCTAACTGCTACAATTTTTTAAACGCTAAGCAAATTAACAATATCGTAAATACACGCGGCGTTCTTCCAGATCTATGCTTTACTTCGTTGTCTGACATTTCAATTAATTCCCCACACGAGTCGCTACTCCCAATCAGTGTTCACCACTCGGCTTACATATCATCCTTTTCATTCAATTCTATAAACCAAATACGTACTTATGAGAAAACTTATTTTTATAACCGGGCAGACTACATTTCAATTAATAACTTTTTTAATTCAATCGATTGGAGTTTTATATCATCAAATAACAACATGGACAGTATTATAGATTCATTTTATGATATTCTTCACTTTGCAATCGAAAACTTTGTTCCCTTCAAGTATGTTTGTCAAGAAGATAGGAACTACCCAAGGTGGATGTCAAAAGAATTAATAGCCCTAATATAAAAAAAGAAACAAGCTCATTTGAGATTCAAGCAACACGGTCTTTATAACGATTATATCACTTTTTCCAGTTTAAGAGAGAAGTGCAATACGACTTCGAAAAAATGTTACAAAGACTACTTATCGAGAGTCGGCTCATCTTTGAAATCAAGTCCAAAATTCTTTTAGAAATACGTTAAAGATCTAAACAATGATAGTGGTTACCCAAGCGAAATGAGATACAAAGATGCTGCTGCGGATAATGGCTTAAGTATTGTCAATCTATTTTCCCAATATTTTTCTTCAGTTTACAATCCATCTAGTAAAATAAATACTACACCTCTTGATTGTCAATCGCATCAGTTACAAATCTGCAATCTCTCAATTAGTGTTCAAGAGGTCTTTAACGCAATTAGTAGCCTGAAACTTTTCTAGTGGCCCCGACTTAGTACCTAACTACTTTTTACAAAATTGTATATTCTCGCTATGTCGGCCAATTCATGACCTGTTTATAAGATCTCTAGCTGATGGTATGGTACCGTCCAAATGGAAAACAAGTTACATTATTCCACTGTATAAGAAAGGCCCTAGAGATCTTGTTGAGAATTACAGAGGAGTATGTATTCAGTCGGCTATCCCAAAGTTGTTGGATAAATTGGTTGCCGATCAATTGGCTTGGTTCTCCAGACAATTACTATCCACCAAGCAACATGGTTTCGTTAATGGCGGTTCCACTGTTACTAATTTACTAGAGTACAAGCAGTTTGTTTCAAGGGCCTTAGAAGAACGTTATCAAGTTGATACAATTTACACTGACTTCAATAAGGCCTTTGACAGAATTGATCCCAGCATTCGTCTGAGCAAGTTGCATTCTATGGGTTTCTGTGACAATACTTTAGCTTGGCTAGCTTCCTTTTTGAAAGATCGTGTCCAGTTTGTAAAAATTAAAAATTTTATTTCAAATCCTATACACATAACATCAGGTGTGCCTCAAGGGTCGCATTTAGGGCCATTTTTATTTTTATTATTTATCAATAATCTACAAGATATCTTCAAAAACTGCCAATTTTTAATGTTTGAGGATGACTTAAAGTTATTCAAAATTATTCGCTTTGAAAATGACTGCCTTGGCATGCAATCCGATCTAGACCAGCTCTACAAATGGTGCGATGATAATCGTTTATATTTAAATGTATCCAAGTACTTCGCTATGTCCACCTGTAATAACAAAAGTCAAATATTTCATACATACAACATCAATTCAATAAACTCTGAGAGAGTTGACACAATTAAGGATCTTGGAGTAACATTCAATTCGAGTTTCTCTTTTAACATCCACATCTCCAATATTATTTCGAAAGCTTTAAAAATGTGGGGATTCGTGTGGCATATAACTAAAAATCTGGACACGGAATGTCTTAAAACTTTATACTGCTCCCTCGTTAGATCTCATCTTGAATATACGTCGCCCGTCTGGAAACCATTTACTAATTACAACATGGAACGTTTGGAAGTAGTACAGAGGAAATTTTTGCGATGTATTGAGTACAAATCCGGACATCGCCATGCTCGCGGTGATTACAAACAAGTAATGGAAGACCTCAATTTGTCAACTCTCCAAAATCGTAGAGTAAATGCCGACATTTGCCTTTTATATCGGATAATCAATGGGCACATTAATTCCCCCGGCCTGTTAGATGCCTTAACTTTGCATGTGCCTACAAGGAACACCCGGACCAATACATTATTTTATTTGGACTCTCATCGCGCAGTTTCAGCATCGATGAACACGATTACCAGACTAATGAAGACCGGCAATGACTACAACCAATACCATTGGTTTGATCTCTTTGGATTGTCATTTCAACAATTTAAGGCTAGATTGAATCGTTTTTCGTAAGCGTATTACAATAATATTTATATTTTATATTCAGTCGATTTAAATTATTTAAATTAATTTTTATTTTTAGTTATCAATCATGCATGTATACACCGTTCCATTTGTTTCTGGATCTCGCCTAGCCATGCTTTCGTGTTGTTATGTTGCAGTATCAACATTTACATTTTTTATTAATTGCCACTCCTGATTCCTTATTTTAACAGTGTTGCAATAATTTATGATAACATAAGTAATCCTCTTTTTAATTTTCAAGAGGTTTATTGTTAATCTTGCAACAATTATTTCGCCACGCGGTCGCTTCTTCGAGCATTTTATTATTAAATCAAATTAATCTAGTGTTGCAATGCTAAATAATAAAAGTGGAATGAGGGCTTAAAAATTGTTTGACATGAAAATTATCAGTATCACAAGAGGGTGGGAATAAATTTGCAATTCTACAAAAAAATACTGAGGCCAACAGAAGAGAGAATGACCAAAATTAAGGTGGATGGATGGAGTTGATCAAAATGTGTTAATGGGAAGACCCAAGCGAGAAATACAAATGGATGACGAAATAAGTTTGCAGAACCGAATTCATTATATTTGTTATATACAATATTATTGCTGTGTTTGTATGTACAAAAACCAAGTAGTAAATTTGGTTAATCTTAAATCTGCATATTATTATCCTTTTATATCTGAAAATTTGTAAAACAGGCAACAGTGTAAGATCACAATAGTCAGAAATTATAACCTTAAAATCGAACATCTGACAGTGACATTTAAAAACCCTGATTTAAAACACAACCAGCCCCATTTACAATACTTAAACTGTCACTTTTCCATAGCTAGGCGAGATCCATAAACAAATGGAATATATAATATATTTTAAATTTTTTTCTGTTTCTTATATTTTTTTAAGCTTTTTGGATTTCTTTTATTGTATTATTTTGTAATAATGGCACTGCCGTAAATAAACGTTTTATTTTATTTTTATTTATTTTTTATTTAACAGTTGTGACATATTTTAAAGTAACGAGAGTCTTCCACTCCCAGACTAAGCATGAAGTCAAATTTCGAGTTTAGAAAAGCCCCGCGTAGAAAATTTGTCTCGGGTCGCGCAGCGCCACGCGTATAAACCATTGATTTGAAGTGTACTTCAAAAACAGACAAATACATCTTTAATCAGAGTAACACAGAAATTTAGTCTGTTATCGACGATGTTCAGTGTTAATAATAAATAATTAGGTTGTGAATATTTTTGTTAAAAGAACTGATAACGATATTTATATGTTAATGTTTGTAAACAATTAATAAAATCAAATTTATTCTTAAACGATTTGTATTCGTGATTCAAAAAACAGGATTCGAATCTTTGATTTGAAACATATTTATCTCTTACGAATCCTTTATTCGAGTATTCTTGATTCGAATCATATTAGGTGATTCGGATTCGTGATTCGAATCCTTTTAACGAGGATTCGTCCCAGCTCTGTGCAGCACTATGTACACTATTTGCACTGAATCTATTCTTTACATAAATTAAACGCTTGCAACTGCAAATGTGAAGTTACACTAACTTGAACTATGACGTCACAATCTTGAGCTCAGTTCAACTTAGTGCAGTACGAATGAACGAACCTGTAAATCGTTCAATAAATTATTCAATTATAAATTAATAATAATTAATTGCTTTATCTAAGATAAACTATCTATTATCAATGTATTGTATGTTTTTTTGTTCTAAAGTTGTATTACGATAATGTACGACTTTTATCAGTTATAAGTTAATATTCATTGTCTTTTAAAGAGATGTTTAGAAAGTTTTAGAGCAGCGTAGTAAATAAAATGCTAATAAATAATTTGTTAATTCTTGTAGTAATTCCTTTCTTCACTAATTAGTTTTATTTACTATACAGGGTGTCTACGCTAAACTGTTCGTTAAAAGTTTATAGAGTTGCCGTTGCACTAGAAATTTGATAAAAATCCCTGTCATACGGTTGAATCAGTTCTCTTTATGTGAAATATTTTCAACTTTATATCACTTCCGGTTCCACCGGAAGTAGCACCAAATTTGTTATTTTAAATTGAACACCCTATATATTAGTAATTTTTAGAATTCCTCGTTTAAATTGCAACATAATTTATTTGAACATATGTACACTTATCTCTTATAGTTTTCAAGAAAAAAAAAAAATATTTCTATAATTTTGACCTCTAAAAGGCATCTTGAAATCTGTTTCTAACTTCTCTTACGAATAAGATAAAAACATGATTTATATCTCTACTTGTACCTAGAGGATGCCTTTATGAGTATAATAATTGAAAACTGTCAATTTTGACAATAAGTGTTCTTAAAATGTCAATATCGAAGTGTCCTCTTCAATATCTCGTAATTCATTTTTTTTTAAATGGAATGACCCATTTTTTATAACATGGTACGATTGGGGGAAAGATTTCCCACAATAAAAGTATTAACAACTATACTCTTAAATCAAGTGGTTTTCGAATTATTTCGAAGATTCGTTTTTCGTCGCATTTATGCAGGGAATAATGCGCGCATAAGTCTCAACTGAATTTTAGTAGGCAAGTAGTAACGCTTCTGTTTTGCAAACGGCAACCTCATAAACTTTTAACGAACAGTTTAGCGTAGATACCCTGTATTTCCTGGGGATTTCATTACATTTAGAAACGACGACTGTACATTTTTAGGTATTCGTTGTTTATTTTTATAAAGTTTAATTTGAAGCTTTAAACGAGTGTTATCCACTCCCAAGTTAAGCATGAAGTAAAATTTCGAGTTTAGAAAAGCTTAAAAATTTGGTTTGGTCGCGTAGCGCGAAGCGTGAAGCGGCCAAACCAAATTTTCAGGCTTTTCTAAACTCGAAATTTTACTTCATGCGCCACGCGTATTAAACACCAATTTCAATTTAAGTTTATTTGTTTACAATATTTCAATGTTTTCAGTTTTTAATACACGTGGCGCATGAAGTAAAATTTCGAGTTTAGAAAAGCCTGAAAATTTGGTTTGGCCGCTCCGCGATTCGCTCTACGCGACCAAACCAAATTTTCAGGCTTTTCTAAACTCGAAATTTGACTTCATGTTTAGCGTAGACACCCTGTATGTACATTTCGAACACTACAATAATTAATAGAAAACACTTTACGTAACTAAAAGAAGAATATTGAAAATAATTTGTTAATTAGAGTTGTATAACTATTTACCAATTTTGAATTTATGAAACAGCGCATATTTAACTTTCTTAGTTAAAATAGTTCACATTGAAAATGATCAAAAACTGTACAGTAGCGATTAATGCTTAAATGTTAACAAACTGTTTAAACATATGATCTAGTACATAATTGTAAACATAAATTACGTACTAGATCTACTTTCTGGTTATATATAGTCTATATATAAAAAAAACCGAGTACAAACTTAGAAACACAATTTAGTATCAGATAAGTATTCAATTTATTCTTTTATTGTCTAAAATGAGTATTGTCTTAATATTTGTAGGAAATGTCCGATTTTAAAAAGCCTTAAATCGAGTATATTTGTATAAAATACTGAAGAGAAACAAAATGATTCATTATCTCGTTAAATCTAATCTAATACAATAAGTTTGATAATTAGTATATTAACAAAAGTCAGAGGAATGTTTATATTATTTAAAAAATATTATGAGTATACTGTACGTATACTCATAATATTTTTTTAAATTAATATAAAGGTAAAGTTATCGCTAAAGCCAAAGACTGTCTCAATGATATAGAATCGTGGTCACATCAAACCAAACTGTCTGCTAATAAAGATAAAACAGTGTTCTTGCAATTATGCCCCAAAAATAAATGTATTACTTCTTCTCCATTGCTAAAAATTGGCTTGTTGCCATCAGATATGTAAATTGTTTCAAATGTCTCTGTCTAAATATTGACAGAAAATTAACCTGGAAAAATAATGTCATCTCCGAACTTTCAGTTCTAAGTAGACGTCATTTTTAAATCAAGAATATTAAACACGCAATCTCGAAGAGTGTCTTAGACACCATTTATTACGCACTCATTCAATCAGTTTTCTCATATAGACTCCTATTTTGGGATTCAATGTGCTACGATATTTTCATTTTACAAAAGAAAATTGTACGAGCAATGTGCAATAAACCTTTAATGCCCCTTGTAAACAACTTTTTAAATATTTGCAACTGAAGACTATTTCTCCCTTATACATTTTAATCTAATTTCATATACATATGATTCAAAACATACTCTAAAATCACGCCAAGGTACTCATAATTATAATGTACGTAAAAAGAAGATCTTCATTTGCCTAATATCAGGTTAAGTATAAATAAAGAAAATCCCGCATATGTCGGCATTAAATGCTATAATAAATTATTAGAGACATATTAACAATTCAAAGATTGGCCAAATAGAAGTGTTTAAAAATCAACCAAAAATATTATTAACAGAAAGATGCTTTTATTTCTTATCTGAATTCTAGAGGGTGTCCGTATTTCAACAGAATGTATAAGAATCTCGGTTATTTGAAGAGATAGAGAGACGGTTAAATATAGGCAAAGTTGCCTAATTTAGGGCCCAATAATAATACAGAAATAAATTTGAAACATCTTCTTTCGGTTTTTAGATATTGTCAAAAAACCGATTTTTTGAACTTTCGTTTTTATTTTTTTATTTAAAAATTATGGAATCCAGACATTTAAAACTTTGACATTATACAGGCACTTTTTAACAAGAAATCTAGTAACATATTTTATTTTAAGATAGCTATAACATTTACCCAGAGAGCATAGCTAACTTTTTGGATTTTTATATTTTTTGGAAAAATATTCTTTACTGAATTCAGTGATGTCTCCACTAATAGTTTATTGTACATTTTATAAGTAAAATTTAAATCTTTTGGTTTTTGTAAAGAGTGCCTTGGAAACAGTTGAGTAACTCACTTATTTGGCAACTCCTAGGACCCATAATTTGCTTAAATATCACCCCAGAAGACAGGCATCCGACGATACAGATTTTTACAGGTATGATGCATTTTGAACTAACGAGTGTCTTCCACTCCTAGACTAAGCATGAAGTAAAATTTCGAGTTTAGAAAAGCCCCGCGTAGAAAATTTGACGGAGGTCGCGCAGCGCCTCGAGACAAATTTTCACGGGGCTTTTCTAAACTCGAAATTTTACTTTATGCGCCACGCGTATAAACGGGTGATTTACAGTAAAGTTAAAAATATATAATGCTTGGATGTAATGGTAATCAATATTTACCAAGATGTAGCGAGATAATGCAATAATTCCTTCTTTTGTAAACAGTTTTGGAATAATAATAATAAAACTAGAATAAAATGAGTTTGTGCAACTTTTGTGTGATAATCGATACTTATTATATTTATTACAAAAGACTGATCGTTATTAATTAATTTTGAGTGCTAACAATGATTGACTGCTGTCAAGATTTTATTGATTTACAGATATGACGTCATTGTTTTCAAAGCACTCTTTGCAAAAAAGAAAATATCATAATTTTAAATATCAACTCTTAAATAAATTCTGAGTGTAATACATCACTGTTCACAGAAAAAAATATTCTTTAAAAATATAAAAATCCAAAATGGCACCCATAGGAAAATCAAAAGTTGGCTATCGTCCCTAGACAAATGATATAGTTATTTAAAGAACAAAAGCTACTAGATTCCTCATTAAATAGTGCCTGTATATTGTCAAAGTACTAAATGTCAAGATTCAGTAGTTTTTGAATAAAGAATAAAAACTACTTTTCAAACAATCAGTTTTTTGTTGATATCTCGAAAACAAAAAAAATATATCTTAAAATTGTTTTCAGATTATTTTTAGGACCCAAATTATGCAAATTTGCCTCAATTTAACCGAGAGTCGCTCTTCAAATAACTGAGATCCCCATACATCCCCATACATTCTGTCGAAATACGGGCTGTATAATGCGGAATGATGTCTATGTATTTTCCTTTTAACATGTAAAAACTATGTTTTATTGTACCAATTACCTTTGATTAATCATGTTTTTATCTAATAATTTTATTTAACAGTTGACGAACCCATTATGTATTAATGTTCTGTGGCAATAAATTGATTTGATTTGATACTTAAAAACTAAAACCCACCGCACAACGACTGATTAACTATAGTCATCCACTAGACCTCTATAGAAATTCTAGAATTTAAAAATGTTGATTAGTAGTTTTTTGCCGTCAAGTTATCAAAAACTTCTATAAACTTTTTTGGGGAAAAGCGGCAGAATTAAAAATTTATATCTGTCTTTTTAGCCAGAAAACTGTATTTTTATTTGAGCCAATATTTTGCTAGATTTTTACCAGCTTTTTCAGGGCAAGTTAAAACTATAATAAATAAATCCAAACAATTTTTAATGAAAAGATAACATAATTAAGAAGAGAAAAAGAGAAAACAAACCAAAATGTAACAAAAAATATTTACATATTTGTAGGTTTCTTCAGATAATATTAAAAATTGACAGAATATCGACGTGTAAAATGTTTTCAAATAAATAATTGTTTGTTAATAACAATTGAACAGCTAAAGTTATTGATTTTCAAATTTCAAAATGGTATTTATTTTAATTGTAATAGTATGAATAAATGGCATGTAAGTCATTTGTGTTCCTTTTAAAATTCATACAAGGATTTTGTTTGTCACTATAGAATATTTCCAAAAATAATGTTGATTTATAATTTTTTTTTTCGAAATCTAAAATATTTGTATCATCGAAATCTATTCTGTGATTTTTTGAATTTGAGTGAATAGCTAGTGCACAAAAAATGTTGTTCAATTTAGTATTGCTTTTGTGTTTACTTAATCTTGAACGTAGGCATTGGCTGGTCTGACTCACATTAACCAAGGGATATTCTGAACAAGGCATTTTGTATATTACATTAGATTCTAGTAAAAGTGGAGTCTTATCTTTAATTTAAAAAAAAAGGTTAGCACTTCTTTTTATTGTTGTAAGTAACTATTTGTATTGAGATATTATTTAGGTATGTTTTCTCTTTTTCTCCTCTTAAATGTGTTCTCTTTTTAAAAAAAATATTTTCGTATTTATTTAATTCAGTTTTAACTTACTCCGAAGAAGCTAGGAAAAATCTAACAAAATATTGGCTTAAATACAAATAAAGTTTTTTGGCTAAAGAGACAAATATAATTGTTTCAATTCTGCCGCTTTTCCCCAAAAAAGTTTATAGAAGTTTTTATAAAAATGTAAGAAAATCTAGTGGTACAAGTTGTTGAAAAGCAACTATCTCGTATGCAATCATATGCAAATCCTTCTTTGAAATTGCTTGACAAGTACCATATGATAACTGTGTTTGTTGTGCAACCCTACGAATAGATTTTATCGGGGAACCTTCCATTCTTCGTTGCACACCTTGGATGTCTTTTGCTATTCTCTTTGTTAGACGGCCACTTCCCGTTTTACGGGTTACACTGCCCACTTCACGAAACTTATCAACACATTCATAATATATAAAATTACGAAAAAACTATTCGTGAAAATGCAAACAGTGTCTTAAATATTTCATTGTATAATTCAATATCCGGAGGTGTATTTGCACGGGAAGTAGTTGTTTCAATGGATATTTATCGCCTTAAATTGTCTTATTAATTAAGACACTGTTTGCATTTTCACGAATAGTTTTTTCGTAATTTTATATATTATGTTTAAAGTGTGCAAACTATAAGAAGCGTAAGCTTATTTTCTCGAATTCAAATAGTTTTGAATTTGAATTTATCTTGTTTGAACTGTACCGTAAGGTAAATAATAAGGTCTTACATTCTTCATACCTGCTAATGACATCATCCCCTTTTTCACCTATAAATACCGACCATCATTTTCACTCATTCCATTTCTGTGTACCTGTTTATTCCACACACAACACTTTTTCCAAGTAAGTTTGTTTTAATTTTATTCCAATTTTTTTTTTTTATACGTCATAAGCAAAGCTATACTGAACAGAGATAAATCTCGAAACGCGTCTATAGATAGCCTAAGACATTAGTTTTAATCCAAGTCCTTTCACTTCTAATTTGTTGCTATCTCTCCTTTCATTTTAAATTGTATTGTTAGTTGGTTTGAAGAGAATTTGACCTAAACGTTACATATACTTTAATAGAGCGTTGTAACAAATCAAATTAAATAAGATTTTAAATATTTCATTGTATAAATCAATATCCAGAGGTGTATTTGCACGGGAAGTAGTTGTTTCAATGGATATTTATCGTCTTAAATTGTCTTATTAATTAAGACACTGTTTGCATTTTCACGAATAGTTTTTTCTTAATTTTATATATTATGTTTAAAGTGTGCAAACTATAAGAAGCGTAAGCTTATTTTCTCGAATTCAAATATATTTGAATTTGAATTTATCTTGTTTGAACACATTCATGAATTTCTATAAACAATTTATGATAATCCACTGCAAAATCCAGAAATCTTTCAGTAAATTACTCAACACAAAGACCAACAGAATATGACCATTGTCCGTTTGCCAGTACGAGTACATAATCTTCAGGTAGTGTGATTCGTTGATTAACTTTGGATAAAAAATCTAAATAAAAAAATATTGTATTCTTCCTCGTAACATCTCACGAGGTCGTTGAAATATTAAACGTATCTCTGGAAATTAGTGTTATTTTGTATTATTTTGGAAAAAATCAATAGAAGTTACAATCAATTACACATTTGTAAAATTTAAATGACATAGGTGATAAATAAATTGGAAACATTAACAAATTAATAACTTCTTCAGAAGCATTTTTTTTAATAAAAATAGACCTGGCAACTATGTATTTTCATATGTAACCTTATTAAATTTCACTTGACTTTGACATATACTTGTCATAATTTATTTGTGTAAGTTTGTATAAGTTCATCATACTTTTTGAAGATGTACACATTCAACGAGTATGCAGATATGTACATGATATTTGGATTCTGCAATGGTAATGCAACTAGTGCCAAAGATGAGTACCAAAGAAGATATCCAAATCGCCAACAGCCCTGCGTAAATACGTTTAGAAAATTAGACCAAAGGCTACGTACTTTTGGGTCGTTCGTTTATAATAACATAGATGGAGGGAGACCTAGGGAACGTCGCACTGTTCACCTAGAAGAACAGATATTGAATGCAGTTCAAGAAGATCCCAATATTAGTACGAGACAAATAGCTCAACAGTTAAATGTCCCCAGTAAAACAACACTCCATGCAGTAGTGAAAGAAAATCGAATGCGTCCATTTCAGGCAAGAAAAGTTCAACCACTGTATGAAAATGATAACGAGCGTAGACGTATGTTTTGTGACAGGATTTTAGTTAAAATTCGGGAAGAACCAAATTTATTATTTAAAATTCTTTGGAGTGATGAATGTACATTCACTAGAGATGGGGTATTTAATTGTCATAACTATCACTTTTGGGCAGAAGAAAATCCTCGGGCGGTTAGAGAAATGGGACATCAAAGGAAATTTTCAGTTAACGTCTGGCTTGGTATTCTAAATTTACGTGTAATTGGGCCTTTTTTTATTCATCGAAGATTAAATGCCTTAAATTATGTAAATATTTTAGAAGAAGTTTTGAAGAATGTTCCACTAAATTTAGTAAACAACATGCTGTACATGTATGATGGTGCACCACCTCATACAGCAAGAATTTCAAGAGAATGGTTGGACGAACATTTTCCAAATAGATGGATTGGGCGCAATGGACCCATACTATGGCCAGCAAGGTCGCCGGATATGAATCCACTTAATTTTTTCGTTTGGGAATTTTTAAAAGAAAAGGTGTATGCAACACCTCCAGTGGACAATGTAGACGTCATGAATAGAATTCGTGTTGCAGTGGAATTAATTACTGAAAAGATGTTGCTCCGAGTAATTAATTCTATCCCACGACGGCTCCAGATCTGCTTAGAAACGGATGGTTATCAATTTGAACATTTAATCAATTTGAACATTTAATCTTTCATTTTTGAGGTATACTTCAAATATTAATTTTTGTAGATTTGTTAGATTTATGATTATTATTAAATGAAACACTTGTTTGATCCATTGTTGCCAAATTTACATTTCTTTAAATTGGCTCGTGAGGAGTTATAAGCCACAATACACTATTTTTTTACTTAAATTTTCTGCTTGAAATTAATCACTGAACCACTCTACCTGAAGATTATCACACCTTTTCTGGCCACCTTGTATTTTAAAAATCAAGATCACGATTTCCAAAATTGACAGCTTCAGTCAAAAGTCTATTTTTTAAAAAAGATGGAAGTGTCAAATATTGAAGAGTCCATAACAAAGACTGGATGGGGTTTGTACAGCAGATTTTTAATAGGATATTGTGGAATATGTCTATTTTCTCTGCGCTTAGCTACTTTGAGTATGCCACTGTATCTACCATTGATAATTTGCGATATGCCTTTGTATGAAAACGCGGCATATTTAATCAATATTGGAATACCAATAGGTATGTAAATGTCCCTATTCTTTTAAGTATAGATATCTCGATGTATACGCTGTAAATGTTCAGACATTTATTGATTTTATAATGGCGTTTAACTTAAAGCTTCTGACGAGTGTTTGCACTTCTTAGTTAAGCATGAAGTAAAATGTTTAGGCTCTTTTAAACTCGAAATTTTACTTCATGCGCTTAACGTATAAAACACTGTTTTTATATTCAAATTATACTGCTTAAGTTTGATATCACAAGAGGCTTAAAAATGCTTTTCTAAACTCGATATTTTACTTTGAACAATAAGTCAAAACACTCGTCAGAAGCTTTATAAGGGGAATACGCAATAGATGTTAATTTTTCGATTATTTACAACTTTTCTTACCAAGATTTTTTATATGATCAATATTGAAAAAAATTTCAAAAATGCTAAGAGTAAACTACCACTTCCGGTTGCCGCAATTTCACCCAAATTTGATCGGGTACTACTATTGTAATAAAAAGCTCAAGTTTATAGTGTCATCTTAACAGCTCAATCGGTTTAGACTTTATCGTGGCAACAGAAGAACATAATTACAGACAGACATTTTTCAAAAATGGTCTTAATTAACTCGGGGGACCTCAAAATGGATATATCTACTAACATTTTTGATTTGAACATTTTCGCGAAAACCAAACTTTTCCTATATTTTGCATGTGTGGGAAAGTACAAATAATAATCGTAAACATGTACCGGATGATTAGTGTTAACTGTCTAAATTTTAGGTGGAATGATTAAATAATTGGCTATCATGATTTATTCCATATCCGGTTTTAATCTGTAAAACCAAGGTTATCTTTTGATTGTTATAAACTGGATGGTACATGAATTCGTTATTTTCATGTTTCACAAGGTTCTATGAGACATAAAATATTAAACAATAGCAAGAAACAACTTCATTCTTTAAAATTACTTACTAATCCTTGCAAGCGTAGCTGTTTTCATTTAAATAAATTATGAGTCGAAGATTAGATAATCAACACAATGAACAGGTAATGTATTTTTGGTTAAATGTTTGTATTCAAATCAAAGCGATCATATTAAAATTGTGATTATCCAAATCGCAGCCAAGATCTCTTAGGGCCAGTTGTTGAATTGTGGCATAAGCTGCAGTTTTCGTAAACTGTTGTTTTAGATAAGCTGGGCTTTATTTCGTAATGTGTTTCTGAATCACATGTTAAGCCAAGCTTATTTAAGCGTAGCTTAAGTTATGTTGGTAGTAAAATACTCTGTTCCAACGTGGTACATGTAATACCAACGGACGTGTGCTGTAGATAATATTATTGTGTGTTAAAACAAAACTAATAAATAGTAAATAAAATATCCAACCCAGTGTAAGAATTTCAAAAATAACCCTATCCATTTCCATAATATCACCTTGTTATATACTATAACTTGCTTATGGTAGCTGCTTTGTCTGAGGGCAAAGGTCGGAGTTCGGAATGATTTATAAAAAATAAATAAAAAATCTGAAATAAAAAAATAAAAACTAGGCACCACTTGGTTTAAATAAAGTTATTATGATTTGTTTCTAATTGAACCAAGAAACTAGGAAAACGAAAAAGAATAAGTAAAAATATTTTACTAAACAAATGTATTTAGAAATAAAAAAAAATTATAATTAATAAAAAAATATTGTAAGGGTTAATTAAAATTGCATTTAAAGTAATCGTGATGCTAATACACTGATATTAAAAAAATTACGTCACTTTTCCCCACATTACTTTTATACATCCTGTATATTTGTATATTTCTTAAATGAAAAAAATATTTCTATTTAATTCCAAACGAATAGAAATTCAGAATTTATCTTCCACAAAAAAAAGGATTTATTTTTATTTTTAAATTCAATAGAAATAAAAAAAGCATAAAATGACTTACTAATAAATGTTTATAAACTTAAAACACATTATCCAATTCAAACTATTAAATCAATATTTTAGAAATATTCTTTCAAAAAAAATAATGTTTAACCAAGGGTAGACAATGCTTATGGGAGAACTGAATTCCGAGTTTTCGAGGATAGAAAAGGAGAGACTGTGGTAGGGAAGTGGGTCCATCTACTTATCAATAGAGTAACGGTAGAAAGAAGTATTCTAGAGAAAACTGCTCCGGTTGCGTCTACACTCACACACACACAAACCCGCTCGCTCTTATTTCGTCGTGTAATTTGATCCCGTCTACACCACTTGTACGATGATAAATTTGATGACCTTCAGAAAAAATAAACTGTTCCGAAACATTTCTTTTATTTTCAGATTTCCAGCGTGTTCAAAATTATGGACTTTGGGAATCAGATATATTTAAAAAGCTTCTAAATAAACCTAAAATTTAACTAAAACTCAAAAAATAAAATTCAATGAGTTTACATTAAAGAATTCATTTGATATTATTTTTATCTTGATTGTTTTTTTTTTCTTCATAAATTCAATTAAAACTTTGGCATATACCAAATTTGGCAAATAATTTATATTATTGATTAGTTATACAGACAGTTTTTTAAGTATAAATAACTCAATATACAGAATACACTGTACATTTTTCTGGGCTTTTCTAAACTCGAAATTTTAAAATATACTTAAATTTCACAATATTTTTGCGTTTTATACGCGTGGCGCATGAAGTAAAATTTCGAGTTTAGAAAAGCCCCGAAAATTTGTCTCGGGTCGCTGCGCGACCCTCGACAAATTTTCACGGGGCTTTTCTAAACTCGAAATTTTACTTCATGCTTAGTCTGGGAGAGGAAAACACTCGTTTAAAGCATCAAATTGAACTATTTTAAAAACACAACGAATATCTACAGATTTAAAGAAAATAAGGTGAATTTGAAATATGTACACTTTAACGGAAAACTTTCTGTATATGAACTGTGGTAGACGAATAATAAAATTTATTATCACCACAAAAAGTCTATTCGAAAATATTTCTTTTATTTTGAGATTTCAAGCGTGTTCCAAATTATGAAATTCGGGAATATATTTTATGAAAACAAATTTACAATGAAATTAACAATTCTAAAATATATTTTCAACGTTTTTAGTTATTTTATATATTTTTAATAAAAAAATTGTTAAAATTATTAGATTAATAGATTATTGTTTCAAATATTCATAATTTTTATAAATAAACAAAGTCATTTTACAATGAAAGAATGTAAAACATATTTCCAACATTTTTAGTTATATGTATGTGTTTAATAAAAACGTGTTTAAATATTAATAGATTTTTAATATATTTATGTTATTAAACATTTTTTATTTGAAAGTTAGATAAATACAAAAATCTTTTTACAATGAAAAAATCAATTTAAAAAATGTTTGATGGGTATTTTAATTGGAATTGATAATAAAATAACAGAAATTATTTCAATAAAATAGATAAATTATTTACGAATACACAAAACTAAAAACATAGCAATATAGATTCATATAAACATTCATATATACAAAAAACTAACAAACATTAAAAAACTATATTAAATATACATATAACTGTTTTCGTATTTATTAACGATATTTTAGAAGCAGTTTTTTCCTTTTTTTTATTCAGTAATAATTATACAGAATTGATCGAAGTGTAACACAAAATCAACAGAATATATTTTAAATAAAAAGCCAACAAATCAACACTTCATCATTTGCTTCTTTAATTTCATGACACTCCGGTTTTTAAAAATGCAATAAATAGCAAAGCTCGGTGTGTATATTTTTACTCTAACCATATGAATATCATAATTTTCCTGAAATAATTAGGAAAGATAATATTTTAATTTTGAGAAATTAACATTAAAAATGCTACGTTCCGTTTCATTCATTTACACTCTGAATAACGTGTATGAATACCGAATTAACTCTTTTCCTATTTTTTTTTGGACAATATTCATTATTTTAGTGGGGATAGCTTTATTGAAGGCATAAAAAATCAAATTCTTCGAAGTTATCTATCTGTTTTTACCTATTTGTGGGCATTTTTTCGACCACGTTTTTATTATGGTAATATACCCTCAAGTATTGCGCGACCAGAACAATGCCACTGCAACTTACAGATAATCCGCAACCTTCTAAAAACCATAAATATTTTGGGATTTAAAAAGATTATTTACTGTTGACACATTTAATCCGTATCCGCAGAATCCAATTCGGTAATTTCTTATCACCGATATTTTAGTTAGACACTTTTTGATCGGGTTTTCTTAAATCATTTTGAATTATTTTTACTTACCTATTTAGTCTGTAACATAATCCCATCGGTACCTTTTGTAAATGTAATCTGACTAAGAATAAAACCATTGAAATAATTGAATTAACCTGACATACAAAACATTGTAAACTGGAAATGGAGTATTCATTAATTTTTGCAATTACACTTCTCAGAGAAAATCTATTATTCTATTAAAAGACATCTTGTTGTTTTCTAAATGTTTTTGATTATCATCACTTAACGAGACTTTTCAACATATTTCAATATTTGAGCCAATTATCTCAAATATTATCGATAACACTTGTTTCTGTTTCTGGGACCCTAAAACGTATATTTCCGTACAAAAAAAGACAGCCATGAGGTCGGTAACAATTATTAAAATGTAATATTTATAATGTTATTAATGTGACTAATTACTTGATTTAACAAGTTTGTTTGTTTCGCAGTTTTTACTTAATTGTTGTTGAGTTGCGTCAAGATGGTTTTAAATTAATGAAACACTTGTATCTTTTCTTCACTTATTTATTTGGAGTACCAAATGCACATTTCGATCACGATGTGATCATTATCAATGGTTGACAAATACAAACTTAAAAGCTAAAATGCGCTTAATATATACATGCGGATTAGGAGGAATAATTACGTAATGAGCGCGGGGGTTATATAGTTAAGGGAAAACCGACAATTAGGCCGACATCTTAAATCTATTTTAAGTGTAATTGGAACAAATAATATAAAATAGAAAAACAGAAATAAGAAAAATAGAAAAACAGAAAAATAAGAAAAATACACAAGTTACAATATACATAAAAACATGAGAGCATATAACAAGAAAAATACAAAAATTATTACAACGGAACGAGTTTAAGTAATGGGTTGTATAGTGGGCTCAAATCAAAATTTAGCAGATCAGCGTTATGTTTTTTTATGTAAAAAGCTTCGTACAGGTTTAAGTGATAATTTGTGGAGAATTTTAATAGTTTGGTGTTGTTGAGGGAAAATTGATGACCTGTTTCAATAGAGTGATGGGCAACTGCAGATTTTGTAGGGTTATTGTATTTGATATGTGATGTATGTTCTTTGTATCTCGTAATGACATTTCTTTTAGTTTGGCCTACATCAATTTTACTGCAGTTACAACATTTGATGGAGTAGATTCCCTGTTTTTCCAAGTCGTCTACTGCATCAAAGGTGTTACCCAATAGTGACTTTAAATTTGTGTTGACGTAGTAAGCAGGTGTAATTTTGAATTTTTTAAATAGTTTATCAAATCGGGTTTCTGAATCAGGTACATAAATTATCCTAGCGTATGTGGTTTCTTTGCTGTTTAAATTAGTTAATCGGGTAGAACAGGTAATTTTTTGTTTAAATAAATGTCTATTAATTAATTTATTGATGGTGTTAATGTCGTACTTTAAGTTTATTGCAATTGAACGTATGAAGTCGAGTTCCTTTTTTCGGTTTGAAGGAGAGAGGGGTAGTTTAATTTCTCTGAAAATTTCTTTCTTCTTATTTTTCTGTTTTTCTATTTTATATTATTTGTTCCAATTACACTTAAAATAGATTTAAGATGTCGGCCTAATTGTCGGTTTTCCCTTAACTCCATAACCCCCACGCTCATTACGTAATTACTCCTCCTAATCCGCAGGTATATATTAAGCGCATCTTAGCTTTTAAGTTTGTATTTGTCAACCATTGATAATGATCACATCGTGATCGAAATGTGCATTTGGTACTCCAAATAAATAAGTGAAGAAAAGATACAAGTGTTTCATTAATTTAATTCGCAGTTTTTGATAATATTCTCAATTATAAAGTTTCATGATTTTTATATAATTTGCACTTTCTCTATATAACATTTCGTGTATCTCGGGAAGTATTGAGAATATCGAAAAATATTTCTGCTTATTCTTTTTTAAATTATCCCCATGCAGCCGCACGACGGATGCCATAAATTTTAATCCAAAAATTAGGTAACATTTTAGTGCCCGCTGGCACACAATAAGCGTTTATAAAATTTCAATCGGAAAAGTACAAGTTGATCATGTAACAATCGTTCAAAGTAAACGGATAATTAAAGTAGTCAGTGCAAAATCCACAAATTTCTGAAACTGTTAATATTTATTAAAAGTATGGTTCATTTAATAAAATACGCATCGTGATTAAAATATATACTGAGTCCATTTTGGGATCTGATTTTTTTATTTTGCAGTATAAACACTCATGTTGAATTGAATTATTGCTCTGTGTTTTAATAAATTTGATGCCAAACACTAACTTTTCGTAGCAGCTACTGTTTTGACGATTTTATTTTCGTATAATCATTCACTATTTTCAAGCTATATTTCAAATGAAACTGAGGAGAACTCAAAAATAATACCTCGAAAATACTGCTAGTAGGTAAAGAAATGATTTTAATTTTATTGTAATCGTTTTGGTTCAATAAGCGATACAAACTCAAATTCCAATTACATTGGAAATCTTTACATGAAACATACAATGCGCCTTGAAACGGGACACATACTATATTTAAAACTATTTTAACCCATTAACGGCCAAGCAATTTTAACTCTAAAAGTTAATTTTAATTAAAACTCTACACTTCTTTTTATGATTTCTATGAATGACTTATTGCATTACATACTGTGAACTTTTTCTTTAAATACACTTAATGTATACGTGAATTTAATAAAAAGTTAAAAATCATAAATAGTTTATTATTATAATAAAGTGATAATGGATTTTCAAAAAATTAGTGCCTCAACAATGTAATGTATACGCTGTCAATGTTCAGGCATTCGTCGATTTTATATAAAAACGTGCAATATGAAGTTAAGAACGAGTGTATCCACTCCCAGACTAAGCATGAAGTAAAATTTCGAGTTTAGAAAAGCCTGAAAATTTGGCTCGGGCGCGTAGCGAAGCGGAGCGACCGAGCCAAATTAGGCTTTTCTAAACTCGAAATTTTACTTCATGTGCCACGCGTATAAAACATTGTAATATTGTGAAGTATTTATAATACACTTTAAATAACAAAATATTTAATTTCTTCTTGGTATATTTTCAATTCAGGTCAAATAATATAATATATCAAATAAACTTATTTAGTAACTTAATTATCAAAAAATAATAATGTTGCGTGTATGCATCAGCGGCGCTTAATGGCTTAAAAACTTCAAACGGTAATAATTCAAAAACTAAAAAATAAAAATGACAACTGCATTTTGCACTGACCCCTTTAATTAAAAAAGAAACCCTTATCGATCAGTAGATTTGATCTGATCAATAGGATTGATCTGATTAGTTAATAAAATTATAAGTTGATGTATTTGTTTTACTTTTTATCAAAAGTTAAATAGTTTTATATTTTTTTTTGTACAAAATAAATAATACTTAATGAATTTTACAACGTTCACATATAATTTCATAAAATCTATTCTCTAATAACGCAGAAAATAAAATTGTAGAAGGAAACGCATGAATGATGGTAACACGCATCCTTAGCTCGTTAAAAAAAAAAAAAACGTGTTTTCAAGATTGAAAAATCAACATCTGGAATATGATACAACGAGAAGCGCGGAATAGAGGGAGAAAGAAATTGTCTCTCTCTCACTCTCTCTCTGAGACCTGATTTCGCGACATCTGGAGCAAAATAGTCGTAACCGACCGACCACAGGAAGCCAGACTGGTGTATTTAGGCAGCCATATACACCAATTTGGCATCCAGCGCTCTGCTCCCATTCGCGTGTACCCAAAAATTTATATGGGGACTGGCTAACTGGATATATATGAACTGTGGTTTAGCTAAAAACAATCATATAATGATTCACTATCTAATATCTAACACGAAAACATAACTTAATTTGAACTCTTATCCCGGTTCTTGGATCAGCAAGAGCGTTTAGTCTTATAATAAATAAAAACACTAGGATAAATAAAATAATATCAAACACAAAAATATGATTCAAGTTCAACTCTAATTCAGGTTAATAAATTAGCTACAGCATTTAGTCTCAATAAAAAAAAAAAAAAAAAACACTGAGCTCACCAACTTAGAAATTAAGTTTCACTTAATCCACTTTTGTGTCTTAAATTTATGAAAAACAATTTATAGATATTTATTGTGTAAAATCTTGGCACTTAAACTTGGCACTTAAAAAAAATTGACAAAATTCCCGCTTTATCCAGGTAGGGGGCACACAGCGAACCCCCAATTCTCCACCAGGATAATTTGAACACGAACTGCCTCCTCCCGCAGATCAAAATTTCCAAAATCCGATTCCAGAATAACTTCCCCAGACTTGGAAGTATATTTTAATATTCTCAGAATAACTCAGAGAGCGGAATTTAATCTGAGCAAAATGGCCTAAGCCACAACAAATTAGAAAAAAATCCTTACGCAGGAAATATATAAAAATTTACCTTAAGATATTAAATGGCCTCACATATAAGCAAATAAGCTTTATTTATTTTTCCGACGATAACACAGATTCAACCACACTTAAACACAAAAATCTCACAGATAACGCACCGAGCACACAGCCCGAAAGATAATGAATAGAAAAATCCACAAATTCACCTTTCTGACCTTTATAAGAATTATTGCCAATATTAATTAAATTAATCTTAAACTAATTCGATAAACATAAAAAAATCTTTTAAATCGATTGCATTAATAATAATATCCAGATGAATAAAATTGACTAATGGAATTACTTTAATTATGTTAAGAAAAAGAAAACAATAACGAAATTGGCGAAATTAATTCAAAAGAATTAATTACAAATCTGCACATATGGTTGACTATATTAAAACACTGAATTTTAACAAAATGATTGTTTCAATTGTTATGAGCGGTAAATGGAAACGTTACAATACATATTCATTATGTCAACAAATATTATAGAATATTTAATCTTCAAATTAAGGGATTTTATACAGAAAGGTAATTAAACCTAACCTTTTTCTAAACTAGAAATATTTACTCGATGCTTAATCAAGGAGTAGAACACAGTAGAAACATATCGTAGATATAACTACAAACAGATTAGTTTTATATTTTTTGCGTATAGAAAACATTGTTTTCATTTAACACTATTTTTTCATCATACCCGAATGTATTTTTTTGTGTTTTCATATAAAATAATGATTATTATTATTAATTATAAATCAAAGTTTACATTAAGTTAAAAAAATTAAGAAGATATTTCTTTTCAACATAGACAAAAAATCAATGCGTTATTGAATAATTTCGAAATCATAAGAGTTACTTGATAATTAAATTCATTATAATGAACATTTTATTAATATATAGCTTGTTTTTTGTTTTATTTTCCAGCCAAAAATTGAAACGTTGATTAATAAAAATAATATATTTTGAACTTTACTTTAAGACATCGTTTTTACGAGTGGCGTATGAGGTAAAATTTAGAGTTTATAAAAGTCTGAACATTTGGTTTGACCGCTCCGCTTCGCTAAGCGTTCAAACCAAATTTTCAGGCTTTTTTAAACTCAAAATTTTACTGTGAGTGCTTCCACTCCCAGGCTAGGCATGAAGTAAAAAAATAATGAGTTTAGAAAAGCCACCAGGCTTTTCTAAACTCGAAATTTTACTTAATCTGTGAGTAGAAACACTCGTTTTATACTTTAAATTGACGCTTATATAAAAACAGCGTATTTCTTATGTTTATTCATGTATGAAAAACTGTTATTTGAAGGCGTTTTGGTGTCAGATTACGATATTTTCATATTCACAGAGAATTGGCTTCATGATGGTATATTTGACACTGAAATGTTTCCAACAAATTTTTCTGTATCTAGAGATGACAGATCTTTAAAGAAAGGTGGTGGCTGCTTAATCGCGGTGGACCACAAATACTTACCTAGACAAATCAATAATGTTGTACCGGGAGGGCAAATAAGCGAGGTAAGCGGTTGTATCTCCGAAACTAACGATCGTAGAGAGTTACGGTAAATAAACTTATAGGTAAAGTGCGCAAAGGAAAATGTTGGAAATTATTTTCAAGTTTCCAAGATGGCTGCCAGTGGGCGTTTCCACCATCTTGAATTACATAAAGTTACGTTTCTTCAAGTATTTGCGTTTTAATGTTAACTTAAAGTGGAACATTTTTTGTAAAAAAAAAATTCTCGATCTTTCGAAATAAAGTGGTGGAGGGTATTTGAATGTGGTTTTAAATAAATGCCTGTAACTTCGAAACGGCTTAATGGATTTGGATAAATTTGGTATCATTGAAAGGAGCATTTCTTGGGCTTTTAGGTTTCTCGTAATTATGCATTTCTTGGGCTATTAGGTTTCTCGTAATTATGACAGTTGTGACCTACACGGCTGCCGATAGAGGGCGTTATTCGATATTATAACAAAAATATTGGATTTTCTCAAAAAATGTAAATGCGATGATATGATTTTTTATAGACTGGAAAATAGACAAATGACCAACCAATAAGCCTGCGCAAACCGCATCCTAATATCTAATATTAATAATAATGATCTTAATACAAAAGATATTAAGATGCGGTTTGCGCAGGCTCATTGGCTGATTATTTGTCTAGTTTCTAGTCTAAAAAAATCATATCATCGCATTTAAATTTTTTGAGAAAATCCAATATTTTGGTTATAATATCGAATAACGTCTTCTATCGGCGGCCGTGTAGGTCACAACTGTCATAATTACGAGAAACCTAAAAGCCCAAGAAATGCTCTATTCAATGATACCAAATTTACGCAAAGCCATTAAGCCGTTTCGAAGTTACAGGCATTTATTTAAAACAACATTCAAATACCATCCACCACTTTATTTCGAAAGATAGAGAAAAATTGTTTTTATAAAAAATGTTCCACTTTAAGTTAACATTAAAACGGAAATACTTTTTTGTTATGTTCATTGGGGAAAATCGCGAGAAACGTAACTTTATGTAATTCAAGATGGTGGAAACGCCCACTGGCAGTCATCTTGGAAACTTGAAAATAATTTCCAGCATTTTCCCTTGCCCACTTTACCTATAAAATTTTTTACCGTAACTTTCTACGATCGTTAGTTTCTGAGATACTGTTGTAAATTCAAGCCAGTTTTGCTTGATATCGCAACAGAAAGTAACACGATGAAAAGTAAAACGTGTATATTTTTATTACGTTTATTTTGACAATTAACATACATCTTGTTTTTTAGCCGCCTATTATCTTTTTATCACAACACCCCAACTTGCTACATCAACAATTTATTAATCAAATCAAGTTAATTGATGTTGGAGCATTAACACCCATACTGACAACACAAAACAATAATTTATCACTAGTAACTCCTTTAGTTAGGCAATCCGCAACATTCTTATTAGTGGGGACGTATTTAAGTTGAATAGTTCCATCTAGAACTCGTTCCCGGATGAAGTGATATCGTATACTGATGTGTTAACTGTTTGGACGATAAGCCTCTTCTTTTGCAATATCCAGAGCACTTTGGTTATCTCCTTGTAGTTCGATTGTGTCAACAATTCCGAATTGGTTAAAAAACTGCTGGAGCCACAGACTTTCTTGGGTTGCCGAAGACATAGCCATGTATTCAGCTTCAGCTGTAGACAATGCAACCGTCTTCTGCCTTTTACATCCCTATGATATTGCTCCCCCAGCTAGAATAAAAGTCCATCCTGTACATGACCGCTTGGAATCGACATTCGATCCCCAATCTGCATCAACAAATCCACTAATTTTAGCCTCTTTGCATGCTTAAATTTAATACGATATTCAATTGTTCCTTTGAGGTATCGCATAATGCGCTTGACAGCGATCCAGTGCGAGACTCCATGAACTTTATTAAATCGACTTACTTCGTTAACAGCAAATGCTAGATCCGGTCGTGTTCCTTGGACTAGGTAGAGCAGGCTACCCATTGCTTCTTGGTACGGTACGCTCGTTAATTCTTTGCCGGGTTTGACCATAACAGATGATAACTTATGTGACGCATCTGTTGGCGTTGTCACTGCTCTGCAATCCGTCATACCAAAACGTTCCAAGACTTCTTTGGCATATAACAATTGTCCGATTGATAAGCCATCTTCTTCGTATCCGATGTTGAAGCCTATACAATTCTTTGCCTGTCCCATGTCCTTCATATAAAATTTTTCGGTTAGTTGATGCTTCAAATTATCTCGATCGATACTTGATTTCCAAAAAATCAAAATATCATCTACATAAATTGCCACAATCAAATTCGCAGTCTTATTGTAATACACGCATGGGTCAAGTTTTGATCTGATTAGGTTAAACGATTTTAGTGCTGCGTCCAGATATATGTTCCATTGTCGTCCACTCTGCTTTAACCCGTATATTGCCTTCAACAGTTTACAGACACGACCGCTACCATCATCGAATCCGTCCGGTTGTTGTATGTAAATATCCTCATCTAGATCGCCTTGCAAGTATGCCGAAACTGCATCCATTTGGTCAATATGCAATTGACGTTGAGCCGTCAGTGCAATCAGTACACGAATTGAGGGTGAGTAAGTCTCAGTATAATCCACACCATACCTTTGTAAACAACCTTTCGCCACTAAGCGAGCCTTATAGCGAATGGGTCGTCCGTCATCCGAGCGTTTGATTTTATACACCCATTTCGTTTTTATTGCTTTTCGGCCTGCTGGCAACGCTACTAGTTTCCAAGTTTTGTTCTTTTCTAACGAAAGCAAGTCATCTGCCATGGCTTGCTTCCAACTGGACGCATTAAAACTGTCCAATGCTTCGCTAAGAGTTAATGGGTCGCTCAACTCACGATTACTCGCTAAAAATGATACATAGTCAGGACGTTCTACTGGTTTCCGTTGACGAGTTCCTCGTCGAATCCCATCGGTCAATGTGGTTGATGTAGTGTTATTCGCTGGCAAATCTGAGATCACATCCTCGAATTCATCCTGAGCAGGTTCGATTGTTGTCGGATCTTGCGCTGGAACTACCTTTTCCAATCGGATCGGTTCCTCTACTTTAACCACTGACCCAGTTAACTCATTTGCCCCAACTGAAACAGAATTCATCGGTACATCTTCGTCATCATTGTACAAATCTATCATAACATTCGAGTCGAATTTCGCCGGTTTTGGATTGAGAAAAACAACGTCACGACTAATGACAATCTTCCGTTTCTCTTGATCGAAACACCGGTAACCTGCCTGAGTATCCGCAAATCCGACGAAGATCATTTCGATTGCCTTCTTATCCCATTTCTTTCTTTGAACACTCGGAACATAAACCATAACAGGGCTCCCAAATATTTTTAACTCTTTCAAATTCGGTAGCTTACCAGACCAAATTTTCTCAGGTGTTTTATTGCCCACGGTGCTTTTGATTGAGAGGTTCACAATATGACATGCGTGGTGTACAGCCTCAGCCCAAAAATCCTTACTAAGCCCGGCATCAGCCAGTATACAGCGTGCGCGTTCTATCGCAGCAGAAAGTAACACGATGAAAAGTAAAACGTGTATATTTTTATTACGTTTATTTTGACAATTATCATACATCTTGTTTTTTAGCCGCCTATTATCTTTTTATCACAACAGATACAGCCGCTTACCTCGCTTATTTGCCCACCCGGTACATATTAATTTTGAAATGGTTAGTGTCAAATTACTTATTAACGGCACCTACACAAATATTATTTGTCATTATATTCTACCAGGTTCGGCCCCGGAATGTTATAATGATGTATTCAACTGTATTAAAAATAATGTAGGTCTTACCAGCCACACCATAATTGTTGGGGATTTCAACGTACCCCACTTCAAGGATTATGACGCAAATGCAATAACAACAATACCTTCTACACAAGAATTAGTTATTTTTATAACTTACAATAGTTTATTTCAGTCTAACGTGATCCTTTATTATACATACTAATAACATCAAATGTAAATCGTGGATGGCACCAGATCCCCTCGTATGTTGATAAATATCACTCTTCTTTAGTTATCACAGTTTCTATAATCAGTTCAGAGTCTAAGGTATTTAAACCAAATAAAGCAGTTAGACAATTTAATTATTGTTTCTAAAAACCGGTATCTAAAAACTTCAGAGACGAAGTAGAATTAAACGGCATTGTGTGCCTATTAAGACACTAAGGCGATCTATAAAAATCGAAATTGTGAAAGATTACCTGTCATATATCAACAATATAGAGCAACCAATTAAAAATGATCCCAAACACAATTTTGGTATTTTATAAATGACAAAAAATCTTCATCTCGAATACCAGGCATTACGCACTTCAATAACATAACTCTTGAAAAAAAAAAACAAGACATAGTAAACAGTTTAGCGGATTTTTTTAAAAGTGTATTTAGGCCGAAGGCACAGTCGAGCGTCACTAGTTCACTGTTTTCTTCCGACAACATTGGATTTCATGTCATTGAAATAAATGAAGAAGATGTGTTAACTGGCTCTTAGATTCAAAAACCAAAGTTTACAACAGGCCCGGACAAAATACCCTCCCTCATAGTCAGAGACTGCATGGCCTCATTTGTCACTCCGTTGACCCATATACACTGCTTAAGAGAAATAGAGGAACACTGTTTTAAAAATCTATAATTTCTTAAATAACAGCTCCAGATAAGTCAAATTAAGTATGCTCCAAAAACATATATTTTACTAGCAAAATTAACAGAACACAATTATACAATTATCAGTTACTTCTAAGTAACAATAGAAAGTTCAAAATGATAATAGCACTTAATTTAATAAAAAAGAATGACATAAAAAATTCTACTCACATTTTCTGTACTTTGGAAAAGTTTAATAATAGGTATGTCCTACACGGGCACGAATTACTTCTTTGCATCTGTTTGGCATACTTCGCACTAGTCCGCGAAGGTATTCTTGAAGTATGCTTTTCCATTCCTCAATCAGAGCTTCTGTTAGTCCTTGGGTGGTTTGTGGTGGATTAAGGTGCTTACGAACTCGAATGTCAAGCTGAACCCACGCATGTTCAATAGGATTCAGATCAGGACTTAACGGTGGCCAATCCATAACCTACAATCCACGCTCCAGTAAATAATTTCTGGTGAAAGCGGCTGTATATGCCCTTGCATTATCCTGCATCAGGATGAAATCGGGACAGATACTAACGTAATTAATTGCATTTAGGGTTTTAGAAATCACAACAAGATCAGTTCTGCTATCTATACTGATTCCTGCCAAAACCATTACAGGTCCACCACCAAATCTATTAACAAGGACGTCACAAGGACGTCTACAAACACGAACACAACCATCACAACGAGTTAACCGAAATATGAACTCATCTGGGAACAGCACAGGCATCCAGTGACGAAGTTGCCAAACTGTGATTTTAAGCAAATCTGATTTGTGCTTCTTTGTGACGCCGCGTAAGGCGTGGTGTCCGAACTGGTCTTCTAGGTATCAAATGTACTTTTATTTACCTGTTTCTAACAGTCTACACTAGAAATGTCTATTCCATGTGCTCGTTTTCGATCATCTTTTGCTGTATAAATACGCCTCCGTAGACAGGAAAAGACAAGCAATCAGTCTTGATATCGAGTAGTTTTTAGTTTTCGACCTTGCCAGGTCATCTAGTAAATTGTCCAGTCTCCCAAAAACGATTCCATAGACGGTGAATTACAGAAGGACTAACATGCAGGTTCCTGCTAACATTGCGAATAGAGCGACCGCTCTGAATAAACGCGACAGCTCGAGCGGCTTGTACTTCATTAAGATGTCTTATTTTACTTCTAATCAACAAATATTGACAACGGAATTTGTATGCTGTCTTTACACAAAGATTCAAAGCAGGCTTGAACAATTCGTTCATATTATTTATGGTATTTTTTTACGTTTATAAGTGCTATTTACTTGAAATATATAAATCTTTAATTGCTTTTGTTAATTGTGTTACTAAAATATATGTTTTTGAAACATCTTAATTTAACTTATCTAAATCTTTTATTCTTTAATTCTTTTAAGCAGTGTATACAACTTGATCCTGAATACATCAAATTTATTTGGAAATCTGTTAGGATATGTCCAATTTATAGGACAGGAGATAGGAACCAAATTGCTAACTAGAGGCCTATTGCATTAATAAACAATTTTTCTAAATTTTTTGTAGCCTTTCTATCAAAAAAAATCTACCAGCATACGCTCCACGACCACGAACTTATTCAACTTTGTACAATTCGTTTCTGAAGTTTTAGATAGAGGTGGAGAAGTTAATGCTATATATCTGGATTTCAATAAGGCCTTTGATAGTAGCATTATATTGAAAAAATGCTTAATTTCGGATTTTCCCCTTCCCTTTTTAACTTATTGGAATCATATCTATCCAACCACATTCAACACGTGGTACTTAAAAGTTTTAAATCCCCGAGTTTCACTTCTACAAGTGATGTACCTCAGGATTCTAACTTAGGTCCCTTCATATTTATCTGCTTTATTAATGATATCGTATTGGGTATTAAGTCACACATATATATGCTGATAATATCAAGCTTTATTGGGAGGTAAAATCATTGGCTGATTGTGATATCTTATCAAGGGATATCAATTGAATTCGTGATTGGTGTATTACGAATGACCTTCCCTAAACCTGAGTAAATGTAATTGTGTTAGTTTTAATAGGAAAACAAATCCCATAGGTTTTAATTATTCTATTTGCAACGAAATCATAGCAAGCTGTTGTACAATTAAAGATCTAGGAGTACTACTTGACTCATTGAACATATTGGAAATATATGTAAATCTAATTACAGAATGTTAGGTATTATTGCACGTAATTCAAAGGATCTTAAAAACACCGACACTAACTAAAATGTACAATACATTTGTACGGTGCAAACTTGAGTACTGCTCTATTATCTGGTCACCGCATCTCGCTTACTCTACTAACCAACTAAAGGATATTTAACGCAACACCGAGTGTATCCTATTCAAAATTACAATGATAATCTTCTCTATTATTTTTGCACAAATTACTACACAATGAAATCGATGATATCCATTTACTGTCAAAACTTAATTTCTTCGTGCCAAGATTGAATTCAAGAAGCATTTACGTAGTCTGTGCCAAAAACTAACATTCTCCACTATTCTTCCTTAAACTGCATGATACGACACTGTAATAATATTCCAGACGGATATATTTAATTTAACCTCCCTTCACATCAGAACCTTACTGAAGCCGTCGATATTTGTATATTACTTGATCAGTCAGACTTGGTGCACGTGATGAATAATGTTTATTTTTCAAAATAATTATTGTTTTTAATTATTATATCATTTATTTTTAATTATTATATTATAACATATTTTAAGTTTACTGTACATTTCTCTGTAAATAGAATGTATTCTGCTGAGAAATAAAGTATTATCATTATTATTATAAATGAAAAATTACCAGTATGCATTACAATCAGTCATTCATAAAAATCATTAAAAAAAGTACAGAATTTTACCTAAAATCAAAATCAAGAGTTAACTCTATAATTGCCGTTAATGTCGTTATTATTATAAAACATAATTATTATACTTTTTCCTATGACCGCTCCCGAAAACAGACATTTCGTCGCTGTACTTGTGCATTGAAAGGTGTCAATTGTATATTTGTATTTTGACAAGTAATGTCACGCTTGAAAATTGAATTTTCAAAACTAGTTTTGAAAGTAAATGCCTTAAGCGTCGGTGACAAAATTTTAAAATAAAATGAGTAGTGACGAAGTACAATTAACGCCGCTGCTTTGGTCGTAGGAAAAGCAGAGTGTTAAACACGTTTTGAAAGATGCATTGCATACTTATACCTTGCATTTACTCGCCCTGTGGGCTCGTAAATGCAATTTGGTATTCGCATGCAATACGAAGCTTTCAAAACTTGTCAAACAATCTACTGTTATAAATTTAATTGAACTTATAATTTGATTCTTTGTTTTAATAGCGAAGATATTTTATATTTTGGGAAAGCTATAAACTATTCAAATTTGATGTATATTTGAATACCTTTAATTAATTTATGATGCAAAGGATTTTTATGTTGATTTAATTTTTAATTTTTAGGTGGTATACTTGGTGGTATATTATGCTCGACTTCAGATGCAGTCGGTAGAAAATCTTCTATAACAGTCGCCTTGCTTATGTGTTTCGTCAGCGAACTGTCCGTCAGTTTTTCTTACAACACTTTAGGGTTGATTGTGGCACAAGTCATTTTTGGACTTGGGTAAGTTTTCCCAGAAAATATTGCATTTTGTATTTCAGCTCCAATTTTAGTTTAACAATAGGAGAATCTGTGATACGAATCCAAATAGCAGAATGTTTACCGATATCCAGAAGAGCGAAAAGTTTGATACTAGTGGAGATATTTGGAACGTTTGGATACTGTTCAGCTGTTGGTAAGTAAAGTTTGAATTAGATACTTTGAAGAAAAACGAGTTTTTAAAAAGGGAGAAAGAAATTGTAAAAGCTAAAAGTAGATCTATAACTACGAGTGTATTGAGATAACACGAGTAAATGTTGAGTCGTTGCAAATATAAAATAATTCTGAGGGTGCTTTATAACATATCACCACTACCATTTAAATTTGAGATGTGACATTATTTTCAAATCGAATTTTCTGCTCTATACAAATCCAATATGGCTACCATAAGAAAAAATAACCTTTGGTGTCGTATCTTAAAAATAGAACGCCCTGTATAAAATTTGTCAATTTTCTTATGTTTCTTGTGATACAATTTAAATTTCAGCTCGTTATTCTTATAACTAAGAAAGCTATAGCAAAAAGAAAACATTGTTGAAATTCACTTCTTTGGCCATATTTTGAAAACAAATGGCGCAAGATAAAATTTGATAACGATCCTTTATTTTGTGTTGAAAATGTAAACTTTTGTTTCATTTACCCGTCTTCTTATCTCTAATAGTTTACGAAATACCAATGGTGAGCAGGAAAACAAATAAACGGTGTATGAAAAAAACATGAATGTTAAAAATACTGGAAAATGACAGAAAAAATAGTCATGTTTTGTGTCTCTAAATTTTATCATTCATGTTATCTCATAATATAATGTATAGGGTTTTTAAAAAGAAAGTCCTATTTTAAACGACTCGTATTGTGGCTGATTTTTATGCATTTTTGAAAATAATAACAGTATCAGGTCTCAGGGAAAGCGGGATTTTTGTTTTACACCTTTCGGTCGTCATAGCAACAAACTTGTTTACAACAGTTGCGTGAAGAATAAAGTGTCTTCACAGGTTTTTCAAATACCTTTTATTTGTGAAATGACATGGTTTTGCCTCTGCAAACTCGCATTGGACTTGTCCAATGTTATTACGAAAGTGCAGCAGGACGTCTGGGGATGAGTGGCACCACAGTCTGGCGCTTTCTTCGAAGGCAACTTAAAATGTATCCATACAAAATGCAAGTTCTGTTCGAACTGAAGGAAGCTGATAAATTTATAAGAAGTGATTTTGCCCTGCAAACAATAGCGGAAATTCAAGTGAATCCACAGTGGCTTGATAATGTTTTATGGACTGACGAGGCACACTTTCAACTTAATGGTGGTGTGAACACACATAATTGTCGAATTTGGTCATTAAATAATCCGCATTCGGTCATTTAACAAGGACTTCACGATTCAAAAGTTACCGTTTGGTGTGGCTTTACTTAACGATTTATCATAGGTCCATATTTTTTTGAACAGATTGTGGATAGACGAACAAACACAGTTACAGTAAATGGACAACGTTATTTGAATATGCTTCGTGATTATGCAATACCATTATTACAAGAGCACGACATTGAAAATATCGTATTTATGCAGGATGGCGCACCTCCGCACATCTTTAACCCAGTAAAACAGTTTTTAAGGAACACTTTTGGAAACCGCATTATCAGTAGACAATTTCCTGTAATTTGGCCCGCAAGATCGCCAGATCTTAACCTTGTTGATTTTTGTTATGGGGATATCTAAAGGAAAGAGTTTATTTAATGAAACCTAATTCAATTGATGAATTGAAAGAGACCATTACTCAGAACATAGCAGCTATTCCACCAGACCTACTCAGAGCTGCGGTTTACAGCATTGAAGAAAGGCTACTTCTTGTTGTAGAAGAAGATGGCGGCCACATTCAACATTTACGATAATTGTAATATTTTTATTAAATCCCATTTCTTTTGGCACATAGAGACATTTTTCATTTTCAAATTGCTCAATTATTGATGAAGATATCAATTTTTAAAAATAGAACTTATTTTTGAAAAACCCTATACAACCCCATCATTTTTATTTAGTTTTCCAAAAAATTGTGCTAAACAAATACAAAGAAATAATATCAAGGCACATTAGCAAAACAAAATTACTTTTTTCAAACTTGATATAAAATTACTCTTTAATTAGACAAAGTCTTTGTCTAATTATAGTGTCATTTTCTATAAAGTTTAAAAAAGTGTATGTAGCAATTGAGTAAAAAATATTCATCGTGGTTTGTTTCACAACATTTTAAAAGATAATGTTTGCTATGACTAGTTTCGCTATTTAAAATATTGTTAAAATAATGAATATAAAATTGAAAATTATTTCAAAAATCTAAGTGATGAGAATATAAATCCTTTAATTCTTTCATAAGACAAAGTACGGTATTTTTTTAAGTAGTTGTTTTATCAAGTGTTTATTTTTAGTCTTTCCAGCGGATTTCTGTTTATGTATATGTGTTTACATTAGTATAAGTAATATACAGTTTATACTTAACAATTTTAAATTTAAACTGTGTTTTTTTAATACAACCAAACTTAGGGTGTATTTACTGCGAACAGTTGCAGTCCTGCTTTAACAGTAGAGTATATTAAACATTACATTTTGAGATGTTGGTAAATGATTATAAATATAACAAATAAATCATAATTTGTCAACTAAATTGTCACGATGCAAAGAGTTGCAAAAAAGAGAAGGCTACATCTTGCAATTTTACAACACATACTAGAATTTTTTTTCTGTTAAGTATACTTTCACATATTTTATATAAACATTTGTCAATGAACATGTGATCAAAACTAAGCAGTATATTTAAAACTTCATTCTAAATCAGTGTTTTACACTCGGGGAGCATGAAGTAAAATTTCGAGTTTAGAAAAGCCTAATTTGGCTCGGTCGCTCTGTTGCGATACACGACTAAGCCAACATTTCAGGCTTTTCTAAACTCGAAATTTTACTTCATGCTTAATCTGGGATTGGAAACACTAGTTAGAGTCTTCAAAATAAAAGTTTTTAATAAGATAACGAATGTCTGAAAATTTACATTAAGAAATTGTAACATGACTGTTTGTGCTCCTCAGTATTTCTGTGTTTTCCTGTGCTTATATTGAGTTACTTAAGGTAAAACTTGGACCATTGCATTATATTCAGAGATTACAACTATCAGTGAAATGATATTTCAAGTGCTGTATTTCATTCTCCAGGAATCTGCAGTTGAATGAATGAATTACTGATTTTCCCGTTAATTGATAGCCCGACTCAATTATCTTTGAGTGCATTTCGTCTTTTTGTGTCTCGATAACCCCTCTTCAATGACAACTTTGGGGGTTGTAGGTGTGTGGTGGAGAAGCTTCTCCAACCACTTCTATGCGAGAATTAAAAAGAGATATTGAACGTATCAGTGTTCTTTTATTTACAATTATTTACAGGTATCGGTATTATTTATTTGCGATGACGTTGACGTGGATAGTTTGTCGGTATGCGCTTCTGACGTGGTACCGGCGTGGGTCGCAGGAAAGGATACGGAAGGGGTCCACACCGCGATACCGTGGTGGACTGGCCGGTAACGTTGTCGCTCGGAATCCTTTTCTCGGTGTCCTCGGCAGGGGTGTGACCGGGCGGCTGCAGGCGCCCTGTAGTTCCGTTTCGTCCGGGAGAGCGCACCAGGTGTGGTTGGTCCAGGGAGTGACGTCTTCATGCGTCGGGCACTGTCGCCTCTCCTGAATTCGTCGCGGTTTCCTCGGTGTCGGTGGCAGCGGGGATATCGGCCTCGGTATCGCGGGCTGTCGATGTACCTTTCGTCGGAGGTTCCGTGCGTGACGGCTCCTGCTCTTTGATGCGGATTCGGGTCTTCCGTTTGCCATGTAACTTGCGATTTACTTGATGAAAAGAAACAACGGTTCTAGCGGCTATGAGTGAACACGCTAGGCTGTCTGGCTTTTAGCGGCTGTAAGTGAACACGTTAGGTGGCTGATTTATCGCGGCTATGAGTGAACACGCTATAAATCATAGAAAACTAATATCTATAGAAGGCCCACTCCCATATAGTCGCCGAGACTGCGTTCAGCGCCACTGGTGGTCCTTTCTCCGTACTAAATGCCGAGCCAGCGGACCAGGCGGGAATCTCGTATATTTAAAATAAACTGTGCGCTTTGAAATATATTATATGTTTATTTATTATGACATTTTTTTTTAAATTACACAATCATTATTTTCAAACTGAAAATTTGAAATTATAATTGTATAATAAATATTGTCAGAATAAAAAAACAAAAATGATATAAAAGAATTTACACAGATTCTTAAAAATATTGTAGCAATAAGCAAGTCCTTCTATTAATTGAGGTGTACAGTATTTTAATTTCTCGGGAATACTATCAGTGAATTCTTTTTTCTTCGCGAAATTGTGCCATTCGTTTCGTTGATTTTTATCTTTGCATAGAATACAATCCCTGCATGTTTCGCATTTATAATAATCCCCTATCTTTTTTGTAACAAATCCACCAATATATCCTACAGACATTTTATCCACCGGTGAATATCTTTTCATTGTTTCTACTGCGTATTCATTGCACTGGGCAAGTTCAGTTTTGTTATTGCTTTGTTGTGTGATAAATTCTTCGACTCTTATAATTAGGTTAACACTGTTATCATCTTTACAATTTGCTCCAATGGAATGAACTGTTACTAAATTATTTACTAGCAGAGTTCGGTAAGAATTGACGAAAGAATTTGCTCCAGGATTTTCATTTGGTCCACAATGTTGACGGATTTGACCAAAAAAGTTCTCTAAAGAATCTTGATTAAAAGTCCTTGGCGTAAAGAATGACATATTATCCCCTTGCAGCAAATCTTTCACCAATAATTCCATACCTTTGAGAGTAATAATCCAGTTTTTTAATGACGGCGGAATAAATCTTTCTGTAGTACCTTCCTTCTGAAAATACATTTTTGATAAATTCTTCCTTGCTTCCTTCCAAAATTGCAGGTGAGGTGAGGTTTAAGAAACTGCACATCTTAGTGTTTTTCCGTTCTTCGGATGTAATGTTTGCCCATTACAGCTGTCAAATAATTGATCCCAAAAATGTATGACTTGAGAAGTTTCTTTTGCTCGCTTTTCCAAGAATGTTCCATCTTCAGCTAGAAGTGACGGTCTTGCAAAAAGTCCAATTGCTGAAGCTACTGTGTGACTAAGCACTTGGGTTGCATGTGCCACCTTCATTTTAGACATTTTATGCTGATACATATGTTAATCGTTCAGTTTTGGCATGACTCGGAGTTCTCCGCTGTGGTTGTCTATATTGTATGCCTGCTGTATCTCTTTCCACTTGCACGTAAACTTTTCATAATTTCCTTCTTCTTGTGTTTAGAGGTTGTTGCGAATTCCTTTAAATAAATGCGGAGTATCGTAGAGCGGTATAATCTTCTTTCCATTTACGTTGAAGGTGAAATCTTCTTATGCTTCTCCCTTTCTGAGAGCTACTTCTGCTGATCGTTTGTGTAAATAATTAATAGCAGCCACATTTGACGGTCCTTGATCACAAATTGTTGATACTACACGTAATCCACATTCTTGACATTTGACAATGACGTCTTTTATGGTCCGTACCAAATCAATTGTTTTCATGCCGGTTGTAGAAAATCCATAAAATACAGGTTGCTTCCATTTTTTAGTTATACCTTTTATCATGAAGACAGTAACACTGCTAGCGATTAAGTTTGACGTTTTTTCTCCAATGTGTTGAAAACCCATTACATTGCCTGTATGAATATTCATTTGTAAATGTGGTTGTTTTGACATTTCATCAAATAACAATACACAATTTTTCTCGTGGTCTTGTACTTTTTCAACACTTTCTTTTAAATTATTAAATATGACATCATTGAATCCTGGCATTACCGGTACTTGCTTTAACATTCTCATTACTGTATTCGTTGTTGGCATACTAAAAATTTTAGAAAGCAACCTGTACATTTTGGGACTTTGCTTGTAAAATGTTACACCTAACACTTTATCTTTAAGAGAAAATCTTCTTCCGTTAGGGTGTTGTCCCTCCAAATTTAGTTGGCCTGTTACAAATTGTTTCATCATAGGATTTATGTCTAATGTGGCCATATTAATTATTTCACTCCTAGACATACTTTCGTATGTATCCAGCCGTTTTCTTAGGGTGCGCTGCTTCCTTCTAAGTATCCAATTAGTCCTTTTTAGACGAGTAGCTCTCTTGTATATTTTCTTTGCTTTTGGTGTTAGGTTTCCACTTTGACCAATTCCCTGTAATAATGGTGGTGGCGTAACTGACAGCATCTCTTCGTTTTCATTTTCTTTAGTCATGGCGTTTGTTTTTTCTGCAAGAAATAAGGGAACATCGTCCAGTAGTGCACCGGGCTCGTCAATTAAAAACTTTTCGTTTTCATCAACTGTTTCTTGTACAGTCTCCTGACGTTTTGGTAAAAATTATGTCGGAATAGCGTTTAACAATATGAAGTTGTTACTTCCACAATACTTCTTCGCAAAATGAACGTGGTAGATTTTTTTCGTTGCATAAATCCTATCCGGACCTAAATTCCTTAATTCTTCATTATCACAAGCATCAACCCATATTTGGAATCTTGCCATATCCTTTTGTGGATTTGGAAATTGATGCCTGGGTGAAGTTTTATACACGATTCCATTTGTTTCTGGATCTCGCCTAGCTATGGAAAAGTGACAGTTTAAGTATTGTAAATGGGGCTGGTTGTGTTTTAAATCAGGGTTTTTAAATGTCACTGTCAGATGTTCGATTTTAAGGTTATAATTTCTGACTATTGTGATCTTACACTGTTGCCTGTTTTACAAATTTTCAGATATAAAAGGATAATAATATGCAGTTTTAAGATTAACAAAATTTACTACTTGGTTTTTGTACATACAAACACAGCAATAATATTGTATATAACAAATATAATGAATTCGGCTCTGCAAACTTATTTCGTCATCCATTTGTATTTCTCGCTTGGGTCTTCCCGTTAACACATTTTGATCAACTCCATCCATCCACCTTAATTTTAGCCATTCTCTCTTCTGTTGGCCGTTAGTATTTTTTTTGTAGAATTGCAAATTTATTCCCACCCTCTTGTGATACTGATAATTTTCATGTCGAACAATTTTTAAGCCCTCATTCCACTTTTATTATTTAGTCAAGAGAACCTGCATCTGAATCTTCTGATGTTTGTTCTGAGCCAGATTCCCCAAGCGAAATAATAAAAGGAGGAATGGTTTCAAAAGAAAGGTTCCCCATGTGTTTTGTCCAGTCATCCGAAATAAGTTTTTCACAATGATCACAGAAATGTTGCCACATATCGGATGTACATTTTGAGAGAGACTCAAGCCATAAATTCTGAACACGATCCTTAGATGGTTGCTTAGAATTTATGTGTTTATTGTAGGAAGTCTTACAAAACCCCCATGCCATTTCAATTGGATTGTATTGACAATGGTATGGCGGTAATCTAAGAACTTCGTGCCCGTTCTTTCTCAAAATGTCATCAACTACGTAAATTTTGTCATTTGATCGAAAAGGTATAAATAAAGCCCATAGTTCCTTTTTGGTTAATTTTGGATTGAATTTTACATTGTGTTTAACCAACCACTCCTGCATTTCGCATTTCTTACAAGAAAATGAAGGAGTTTTGTCTAATGGCACAGAATGGTATGCAGCATTATCCATAATAACTACACATTTCCCTGAAAGCTTAGCCAAAGCAGGAATAAGTTGATTAACCACCCAATTTTGAAAAGTATTACCATCCATTGTGGCATGGTAATCTCGGTCATTGTTTTTCGAATGTAATAAAAAATCGCACCCATCCAAAAACCCACCCCTATACCCAGCATGTAGAATGGTGAAGCGTTTGTCTTCATTTTTGAATTTAGTTGGATTACTTTTTATATCCGTTTCATGTACCCAGCGTCGAACCACGGATCCATTCTGATATATCCATGTTTCATCCAGGTATACGAATTGGATATCTTCACTGGAATTTTGATACTGTAAAAATTTTCTAAGGAAAATAATTTTAGCTGCAACAACATGTTTTTGTTCACAGAGAATTTTGCGCCCATTATTTAATTCAAATTTATACCCCATACTTTTAACAACCCTATAAAGTGTTGTTCCACTCCCATGGAACTCATAATTTTCTTTCATATCATTCAAAAGATCTCTCAAAGTAAAATACTGATTTCTAGAGTTATATTGCCAAATTAGTTGTTGCAGATCTTTTCTAGCTAGGTGATTCCAAAAATGGCTGTTTTTAGATCGTTTGCCAGAAGTAGTAGATTTCAATTCGTCAGGTCTTTGTCGTAAAATTAATTGTAATGAAGATCTCCCTACCTGAAACGTAATTATCTTTAATTAAATATATATGATAATTAAAATACTAGACATACCCCAAAAATATCTATTAAAACCGTAATAATATTGTGATGCTGTAGATTTGGATTACTTTGCCTAAAATGTTTGTAGGATTTCAGAATTTGTAACCTTTATGATTCAGAGATAATCTTTGGCATGTTAATATTTAATATGTGCCTGAAATTATTTTTCACTTTGACATTGACACAGCATTGCAACACTAGATAAATTTGATTTAATAATAAAATGCTCGAAGAAGCGACCGCGTGGCGGAATAATTGTTGCAAGATTAACAATAAACCTCTTGAAAATTAAAAAGAGGATTACTTATGATTTCATAAATTATTGCAACCCTGTTAAAATAAGGAATCAGGAGTGGCAACTAATAATAAATGTAAATGTTGATACTGCAACATAACAACACGAAAGCATGGCTAGGCGAGATCCAGAAACAAATGGAATATATTATATTTTTATTAATTTCACACACTCACACAATAAATATAACACAAAAACACAAACTATACTAGCACTAAGGACTTAATACTGTGTATTAATAATATAAAACAAGACTACAAACAAACCTTATGTAATAAAGAAAATTAAAAAATGACTAACCTTTATTGACTTACACCACCGCTGATATTTGGGAAATCGCAATGAAGACACAAATAAACGTTTGAGAATACTTTCAATCGAATAATTTGCTAATAATCGCAAAATAATGCTATTGCAGTGATTATAACCTACAAAATGCAAATATAATCTCTCTCAACAACAACAAAGAATGAGCCGAATCATAGAAAACTAATATCCGAACGAGCGGGAATATCTAGATGTTACATTTTCTATGGAGCATATGGCGGGACATTCAAATCCTTCAAATCTAGTACTGGATGCGCCACCTGCTGGTCCTTTCCTCAACTATTTTTATAATATAAACAAGTCCGTAAGAGTGAACCGACCCTGCTATAAATGAGCCAGGCAGACTGACTTCTTATCGCCAGGGCGAGCGTTTTTATATGGTTCGGGTTTCCATCCTGGTAGCTGGTTCGAGCGGTGGGGTTGTATTTTTGAGTGCGCGCGCTGTCGTGGGGGTGTACGCGGGTCGCCTCGTGTACTTGCGTATGTTGGTGAGTCACCCTACTCACGACGCCGGTTCTCTGCACGGTGTATTAACCCCACAACAACAATGAATGATAATTTCACACTGATGTTGGATTAATATAAATTAATTATATTATAAACAACTTTATACACACTTCCTTGATTACCTATTGTTTCTAGCCCCTTTTGTAACCTACATTTTTTACCGAGGTCTACTTTCCTATTTGTTTTTTGTTTGTTTTGTTAGTCACTACGATCGACACCGTAGTGTGAAGCGTGTAACCCTTGTTCATTCCTTATAATTCATTGAATTCTTGTTACATTATTTTACATTTACAATGGTTAATAAATGTGGATTATGTGATCAGGCTATTACACCGAATTACATCGCTTCCATCAAATGCTCAGGAAAATGTCGTAAATGTATACACTTAAGATGTACAGATTTAAAGGATGCTGATTTGTCAATTATTAATAAGAACATGAATTTGAAATGGTTTTGTGCTAAATGTATTAAACTTGAAGCCTTCACTACTTCAGAATTGTATAATGATTTAACTTTGGATATATTTAATTAAACCTTAGAAGAGCACTTTGCTAAATTTAGAGATGAGATTCTTCTAATGATAAATTCTAAATACAGTGATTTGGACCAGCGTATTTCGAGTCTAGAAAAAATGCTAAATCAATTTCCGTAAATATGAATTTCAGTCAGGAAGATGTTATACAGGAAGTTGAGGAACGTCGTCGCAGATCCATGAATGTAATGGTTTTTAATCTTCCGGAATCAACTGGGCCAGCTAGTACAAAAATACAAAAAGATAAAGATGCCTTGCGTGTGTTCTTTGAGCCTGCAGTTTTGTTTGCACCTAAAACATTATTTAGGATAGGCAAAGTATCTTATAACCCTAGAGCCCTGAAATTATGTTTTAATGATCGTCAATCTGCGGTGGATTTATTAAACGCCTCCCGTTTACTGCCGAAGAAAGCATTTTATTTTAAGACGGATCCAACACAAAACCAGCGTGATCACTTAAAATCCTGAAATCTTGAATTAAGCAGGCGTAAATTAAATGGTGAACCTGACCTAATCATCAAGTACGTTCGTGGTAATCCAGTGATCGTTTCTGCAGGTGGTTCTAGAAATGTTAATGATGATTCGAATGTTAATGGTGAAGTGATTCAAAGGAATACAAAAAACTGAATGTATTTTTTTAAAATGTTGGTGGTCTAAAGTCAAAACTTAATTTGTTGCATAATTTAGTGAATTGTTCTGTATTTGATGCAATTGTAACAGAGCTGGGCAGGATTCGAATCATTCAGGATTCGAATCCTGGATTCGAATCCTTTTAGAGGATTCAAAAGAGACATTCGAATACTTTAGTGCAACTGGATTCGTGATCCGGATTCGTTACGTATTTTTAAGAGGATTCGTATTCGAATCCAAATGTGGGTTATTCGAATCCTTATAAAAGGATTCGAATATTTATAAAAGGATTCGAATATTTATAAAAGAATTCGAATATTTATAAAAGGATTCGAATACTTACAAAAGGATTTGAATCGTCAAAAATAATTCGAATTAATTGTGAGGATTAACATGAAAAATGTCTTTTGTGTGTTTTTAAATTTCTCGTTAAATCACTGTTTTATACGCGTGGTGCATGAAGTAAAATTTCGAGTTTAGAAAAGCCCAGAAAATTTGTCCCGGCTCGCTGCGCGACCCTCGACAAATTTTCACGGGGCTTTTCTAAACTCGAAATTTTACTTCATGCTTAGTCTGGGAGTGGAAAACACTCGTTTAAAGCTTCGAATTGAACTTAAAAAAAAAACAAGAAATATCTAAAGATTTACAAAAAATAAGCTGTTTTGCGGAAAACACTATTTCTACTAGCAGAAACAACTAGCACTATTACCAGCCAGAACTTCTAGTTCAGATGGTTGTAGCTTCAAATATCTTGCTACCAGTAGACGAGGCCTGTACTAGTACTGCTAAGTACTATTAGCTGAAAGAACCACTACTACAAACTGTAACGTTTACTTTTTTCAGTTAAAAACGATTTGTCCACTAGCAGAAAGAACTGCCGCTATTAGCAGACAGAGCTTCTAGTACCGTAGACTGAGCCTGTACTAGTACTACTACTAGTAGAAGAAAAAACTAGTGGTAGTAGAATAAAAAACTACTATTAAGCTGAAAAAACGATCAAGGCCGCAGCCAGAAAAAAAATTCGGGGGTTATACAAATTTCGTGGGGGGATTAGGAGAAAATATTGTTTTTGCTCTTACAGTTCCGCTTTTACATACAAAAATTTATCATTTTGAAAACTTCAGGGAGGGTTTGAACCTCACATCCCCCCCCCCCCCCTCCCCTGGCTACGGTCTTGAGAAAAACTGCTACTAGATAAAAGAATTACTACAGCAGAAAGAACTACCGCTATTAACGGAGCTTCTAGTTCAGATGGTTCTAACTTCAGATGTCTTGCCTTCAGCAGACGGAACCCTGTACCACAGGTTCCGTCTGCTGAAGGCAAGACCGTCCGTACTAGTAGTAGAAAGACCTACCTGTAGTAGAAGGAACAAAATAGTAGTTGTTCTTTCTACTACTGAAAGGACGAACGCTACTAGCACAAAGAAATTGTACTACTAGCTGAAATAACTACTACTACTGATAGAAACGTTTACTTTTTAGCAGAACACGCTATTTCTACTCGAAGAAACAACTACCGCTATTGGCAGACAGGGCTTCGGTTCAGATGGTTCTAGCTTCAAATCTTGCCACCGGCAGATGGAGCCTGTACTACTATTAGTAGCAGAAAGACCTAGAATAGTAGTTGTTGCATCTACTACTAAAAGGACAATTGCTGCTAGCAGAAAGAACTACTACTAGCTAAAAGATGGATAATTTACTTCTTTTAACATAAAACACATTTCTACTAGAAGATTAAAAATACATGTTTTTTCTTTGTCGCCGCCATTGTTCAACAAACGTCATTTTTGTATAATATTAATTAACGAGTGTTTTTTGAGAATGAATTGTTATTTTCATTATGGTTTATAATTATTCATATTTCTTCGGAGTAAACAGATACAGGGAGTTTTTCTTTTAAGTATACGTATTCCAAATTTATCCTATTTTCTGTAAATCTTTAGATATTCCTTGTTTTTTTTTTTTAAGTTCGATTTGAAGGTTTAATGAGTGTTTTCCACTCCCAGGCTAAGCATGAAGTAAAATTTCGAGTTTAGAAAAGCCCCGTGAAAATTTGTCGAGGGTCGCGCAGCAACCCGAGACAAATTTTCGGGCGTTTCTAAACTCGAAATATTACTTCATGCGCCACGCGTACAAAACACTGATTTAAAGTGAAGTTCAGAAACACACAAATACATCTTTAATCAGAGAGTTGAAGGATTTGGATTCATGATTCGAAAGAACAGGATTCGAATCTTTGATTCGAATCATATTTATCTCTTACGAATCCTTTATTCGAGTATTCGTGATTCAAATCATATTTATCTCTTACGAATCCTTTATTCGAGTATTCGTGATTCAAATCATATTAGGTGATTCGGATTCGTGATTCGAATCGTTTTTACGAGGATTCGTCCCAGCTCTGAATTGTAATTATTGAAACTTGGTTTGACAATTTGATTGATGATGCTGAGCTAATACTTAACAACTTTAATATATTCAGAATTAACAGATCAGCTTTAACAAGTAGTAAATCTAGAGGTGGGGGTGTTCCCGTAGCTGTTAAATCATCTTTAAATTGTTGTAAATTAGAACCCGCGTGTAATAATATTGAGCAAGTTTTTGTTAAAATTTGTAATAAGTTTGTGATTGGTGCTACTTACATACCACCCAATTCTCATGTTTCATTATATGAATCGCATACTATTTCGTTAGATCAAATATGTTTGGAAAACCCTAATTTAAAATATGTATTCTGCGGTGATTATAATATTCGGAGTTCACTTTCTGACGTATATGAAGAAAATGTGAATATATCGAGTTGTGAGCAGTGTTTGCGTGACTGCCTGGCATTTAATAGTTTATAACAGATGAATTTCATCCCAAATCCTCGTGATATATTTTTAGATTTAGTTCTGACAAATATTAATGATTTAAATATCTCCAAGTCCTTGGATGCATTATTTGGTGATAGTTATCATCACATTTCGTATTCTTTTGTAATTAACATTTCTCCAGATGATGAACGTCTATACAATAATGAATTTTATTATGACTTTAAATTAGCTGATTACAACTCCTTAAACATATTTTTGCATCCATAGATTGGCAATTTATTTTATCTAATTCTGATATAAATACTTATGAATACAGGGTTAAACTTACATGTCCCTGTAAAACGCAGAAAAACCTCCTCGTTTCCTAGGTGGTTTAATACTGAATTAATACAGTTGGTGTTTTCTAAAAAGAAGGCACATGCTGCATATAAAGCTAGTGGTAGGTTATGTGATTATGATATGTTTAAAATACTGAGAACTCAATGTGCTACTTTAAGTCAGTCACTTTATAAAGAGTATATAATATATACTGAAGATCGTATTGGATATAATCCGAAACATTTTTGGAGTTATGTAAATGAATGTACAAAAATACGTGGTTTTCCAAAGCAAATGTTATATGAAAATAATATTAGTGATAATGGTGATGATTGTGTAAACCTATTTGCACGTAATTTTTCTACTGTTTATTGTAGTGATGATACGCCTTCATTTAAGAACATTTGTAATAATAATAATGCTATTTCCCTTAACTCAATAGTTGTTAATATTGCTGACATTTTTAATTATTTATCTACCCTGCATGATTCTTGTACAGCTGAACCTGATGGTTTGCCTCTATATTTCTTGAAAAGATGTGTGTTCACTCTAACTTCACCTATCCACATTCTCTTTAGTAGGTCGTTGGATACTGGAACAGTTCCCGACTTGTGGAAAGATTCATTTATTAATCCACTCCATAAGGACGGTGATAGAGCAAACATAAAAAATTACAGAGGTATAACCATACAGTCTACTTTATCAAAAATATTGGATTACTTCGTATCAAAGCAAGTAATGTGGGCTTGTAGGCATACTATTTGTGATGAACAACATGGTTTTTTGGAGGGAAAATCTATGATTAGTAATTTATTGTCATACCAATGCTATTTGTTAAACTCGTTAGAGAAAGGATACCAAGTAGACGCTATTTATACTGATTTTTTTAAGGCCTTCGATCGTGTTAACCATAAGTTATTACTAAACAAATTATCGGGGATTGGCTTTAGCGAAATAGTAGTTCAATAGTTTAAAAGCTTTCTTTCATCTCGTAGGCAGTATGTGAAAATTGACAACTTCTTATCTAATGTGATTTATGTAACGTCAGGGGTACCTCAAGGTTCCCACTGCGGGCCCATTTTGTTTTTACTTTTTATTAATGATGATGTATCCGCTTTTCTAAATTTCTTATATTTGCTGATGATTTGAAATTGTTCTCAATAATACGGAGTGTTAATGATAGTATTGCACTTCAAAATGACATTAACAACATTACAACTTGGTGTAGTGTAAATAAACTTAATTTAAATATTAAAAAATGTTTATCAATTTCGTTCAGTCGTTGCAAATTGTTGAAATTTACCTACACCATTCATAACTCTGAACTTAGATGTGTTGATGAAGTTCGACATTTAGGGATTATTTTTGACTGTAGACTGACCTTTTCATCTCATATCATTTCAATTTCGAACAGAGCTTTTAAAACACTTGGTGCAATAAGTAGATATTCTTTTAATTTTTCAATTCAAACTGTTAAACTTTTATATATCACATTAGTAAGATGGCAACTTGAATATGGCTCGATAATTTGGAATCCGTTCTACGCTATACACTCTAACAAGATAGAAGCTGTGCAAAGTAAATTTTTGAGAATGATTTCATTTAAGTTAGGAATATCTTACGTCAATTTTAGTCATTCAAATATGTTACAAACTTTAAATTTGACATCTTTAAAGTATAGGCGGATTATATATGATGTATCATATGGCTTTAAATTAATTAATGGTTTTGTTGATTGTAGTGTGTTGTTATCTAATTTAAACTTTAACTTTTGTTCCACGAAGATTACACGATCCAAAACATTATTTCGCCTAATGCCGCATACCACTAATTATGCAATGCATAGTCCTATAAATAGAATTATGAAGTATTGTAACATTTTAAATTCAAATCCTAATTTTGATATATTTGATGACTCGATTATTAGATTTAAGAATTGTTTGCGGCTTATTGATTTAAATATTTGTTTGTAATACTGATTCTTTATACTTTATTATCGTTATATTATTTCTTTTATTTTATTTTTATTATATTATTACTAACTCTATTTTTCTCATTTTTTCTATTTTTTCTATTTAAATTACAACTTTTACTTATATAATTTTTCTTATAATTATTGTTAAATATTATTAAGTTTAAATGTGCATTCTTAAGATTACATGAATTTAGTTTCTATGTATATATATACTTTTTGTATATTGTTTACTGATACTCTTTCTTTTGTGTATATGTTTGTAATAGGAGATTATCCGTCAATAAACTAAACTAAACTAAACTACGCTAAGTCGTTCGTTAAGAGTTTATGGGGTTGCTGTTGCACTAAAAATCTGAAAAAAATCCTCGTTACACGGATGAATCAGTTATCTTCATGTGATATATTTTCAACTTTCTATCACTTCCGGTTCCACCGGAAGTAGCACCAAATTTGTTATTTTAAATAGAACACCGTATATATTAATAATTTTTTGGATTCCTTGTTTAAATTGCAACATATTTTATTAGAACATATTTACACTTATCTCTTATAGTTTTCAAGAAGAAAAAATATTTCTAAAATTTTGACCTCTAAAAAGCATCTTGAAATGTGTCTATAACTTTTCTTAAGAATAAGATAAAATATGATTTATATCTCGTCTTGTACCCAAAGAATGCCTCTATGAGTAAAATAATTGGAAACTGTCAATTTTGCCAATAAGTGTTCTTAAAATGTCAATATATAAGTGCCCTCTTCAATATCTCGTAATTCAATTTTTTGAATGGAATGACCCATATTTTATCACATTGTATGATTAAGGGGAAATTTGCTACCAAAAAGTATTATAAACCTCTTAAAGCACGTAGTTTTCGAATTATTTTGAAGATTTGTTTTCAGTCGTATTTATGCAGGGTATAATGCGCGCATAAGTCGCAATTGAATTTAGTAGGCAAGTAGTATGCTTTTGTTTTGTCGCGATTTTATTGCACAATGTCAAGTATTAAAATGAATTAGTTTTTAAAACAACAACTAAAAGAGCTACGACATAAAGTGAATATGCATTAAAAGCTAATATTTTGATTATGTACAACTTAACACCATTTTTTTATATGATCAGTATTTAAAAATACTCCAAAGAATGCTAAAAGTAAACTACCACTTCCGATTTCCGCATTTTCACTAAAAGTTGATCAGATACTACTATTGTAATAAAAAGCTTAAGTTTATAGTGTCATCTTAACAGCTCAATCGGCTTAGACTTTATCGTGGCGACAGAATTACAGATAATTTTCAAAAATGCCCCTAATCAACTCGGAGGACCTTAGAAAGGAAATATCCACTAACATTTTTAATTTGAAAATTTACGCAAAATCAATACTTTTTCTTTGTTTTGCATATGGGGGAAAGTAAAAAAAAGCATGAAAAATGAAAATAAAAGTGTACTGTTACATTCGTTTTTTTTTTATTTTGTATCCAATTGAAAAACTAATTGAATTAAAGTTATTTAACTTCTTTCACCTAAAATAACGTGTCTTATTGCAAATCTGATCTTTATATGGGCCATTTTAAGTGATCTCTTTGATGAAAAACTTTTCTAATTTTCGAATCTTTAAACCTTGATAAAATCCTTAAATTACCTAATATCGCAAAAAACAGTTAGATGTATGTACTTTTTCTTTCAGACAAATTCCTAATTTTTTTTCAGATTTCAATTCAAAAAATAAGTTTGAATTTTTCGCACTGTGTAATTTATACAAAAGGTGATTACCGTAAAATACATGATTTTTATTATTAAATGTTAAGAGAGATATTAATTTAACAGTCTATATTTAATTGAAATGAAAATATTTTTGTGTAAATATTAAAACACTTTTAAAATCCAAAACCTATTTATGAGTATAAGTATGTTATAAAAATTTAAGATTTAGATATAAATAATGTTTTGTAATATATGTCGGCCATTCTATAAATAAGTAAATACTTTTTGGGGGTACATCAGGGATTTTAGCGAATTTCACTTATATTATAAAGGCTATCATGGCATTTAGTTGTTACTAGAGGTTAATCAAATCACTATCATTTGATTAACCTCTAGTAACAACTAAATGCCATGATAGCAATATAAACTTTTAGTACACTTTTATTTTGAACTCAAAATTATCTTAAACCGTTACCTATACAAAAAAGTTATTCTGCACTTTTTTGCGCTTAAATGTTCAAAGTTTAAAATAATTTGTTTCCCAGAAGATGAAAGCTTCATTTATAGCCGGAATTATAAAATGTTTTATTACCTAAATAAAATTTACTTTAGGAATAAATTAATTTATTCCAAAGATTTCGGTATTATAAACACAAAATAACTTTATTTAGCTAATAAATCTCTCCAGTAAATTATTTGTTGGTTTGTCTACCAAGTAAATTTTATTCTCTAAATAATTTGACAGTTAAAAGTCAAAAGTGTATTGTATTATTATAATTACTTTAGATTCTACTACTTGTATTTATTAATATCATTACGGTTATCATGTCTACCATATCATCCGTGTCAGATTTAAGTTTGCTCATAGTATCTTCCCTGGCAGTGATTAATTCGAACCACAAGACATTCTAAGGAGTCGAAGACCTAGAGTTTTTCAAAACAGACATAACCAGGGATTTTTATACTTATGCATACGCGTTTTTAAAATTAGTTCCATTTAAAGTTTTAAACGAGTGTTTTTCACTCCCAGACTAAGCATAAAGTGTAATTTCGAGTTTAGATAGGCCAAACCAAATTTTCAGGCTGTATTAAACTCGACATTTTACTTCATGCGCCACGTGTATTTAACACTGAAAGCACTGAAATATTGTAAACAAGTGAACTTCATTTAAAATCAGTGTCTTGTACGCGTGGCGCGACCAAAACAATTTTTCAGGCTTTTCTAAACTCGAAATTGTACTTCATGCTTAGCCTGGGAGTGTAAAACACTCGTTTAAGTCTTTTATAATTTCTAATAAGCTTTCTTTTACTTGTTCTGTGTAATTCTGTCATATTCCACGGCAATTTTCCATAATTATAAGGAATTATACTAAATTTCCAATTGGATTCACAATTTAATTTGAAATATTGACAATTCAATTTAACAAATTGGTGGTTCCAGCTATTGCCACAATGAAAATGTATAATTTCAGTCTGTAATCTATTAAATAAATTATTTATTTCTAGAAGTCGAAGACCTAGAGTTTTTCAAATCAGATAACCAGGGATTTTTATACTTATGCATACGCGTTTTTGGGGCAGGTGGTGGCCGAGCGGTAACGTCGCCGGACAGTAAATCGCTCGGCGAGCCACAGACTGGGTTCGATTCCCATGCACGGGGAATTGTTATTTAAAAATAATAACTCGTCGTGTCCCTGGGTGTGGTGTGAATGTGCTGTGACGTCCAATATATGTTAATACAACTTATGAAATAAGTTATAAATTAAATAATATAGGTTAAAAATAAAATAATTGATGTTGGCTAATAGTCAAAGCAACTAAGGCCAGGCAAAAGCCAAAAAAAATACGCGTTTTTAAAATAAGTTCCATTCACAGTTTTAATCGAGTGTTTTCCACTCCCAGACTAAACATGAAGTAAAATTTAGAGTTTACAAAAGCCTGAAAATTTGGTTTGATCGCGTAGCGCGAAGCGGTTTTTAGTTTAAACCATCGACTAGCATCGGAGCGGCGAGAAACCCGAACCAATGCGATGATAATATTCAGAACGCCGAATTAAATTAAATAAATTAGAATTAACGACCTGCTTATAAGTACCAAATAAGAAATTTATTTATTTTAATTCGGCGTTCTGAATATTATCATCGCATTGGTTCGGGTTTCTCGCCGCTCCGATGCTAATCGATGGTTTAAACTAAAAACCGACACTAACTGTAGAATCAAAATGAGATCAATGCCCTTATCAATGCAGTAGCATTTATAAATACTGACGTCAATACCGGCTTATGGTTAGCGAAGTCAGAATATGCAACTTCTAAATATCAAGTGAGTGTGTATGGAATGATGGATGTGGCGGCCTGAGGAGCTCATAAAAAGAGCGAAACGATCGTCGTCGTCTTCTGTCCTCCTTGCACACTCACTTGATAAAAAAGTAACTTTTACATCATGACCTAATGCGCTGTTATTTCTTATTTGGTACTTATAAGCAGGTCGTTAATTCTAATTTATATATATATATATATATATATATATATATATATATATATATATATATATATATATATATATATATATATATATATTATACCGTGATCCTTCCTAAGAATTTTTCTGTTTTCAAAAGTATAGGCACTTTAAAACTTTTTGAGATATGATTTTTTTACCCGAGCGCCAGGCGCCAGGGGAGAGCGGCGCCGCGACACGCTACGATGAAAACGTTTGTAGATCGTTTTCGGTGGCTTGATTTTTTTGCTTTATCTGTTCGATGTTTCAATTGCTCTATTATTGAGCTCGATCTTTGACATACTCAATCTTGACCATCACTTATTTTGTTTGCTTTATCGTACAGACAGATTTTTCAATAATAGTCTAAATCGACGCAGTGCGGTCTCTTCAGTCGATTTAAACCAAGATTTCTCATTAGGCTAAAGCGATAAAAAAAATAAGTGCATGTTTTTATCGCTTTAGCCCAATGAGAAATCTCGGGTATAAACAAAAACACATTTTTAACCATAGTAAGAGTCGCAGTAAGTCGACATTTTGCCCACAGAGTGACATTTTACTTAACCTAACTGACAATAAAACCACTAATCTAACTTAACTTTTGACATTTTATTACTTTCGACACGTACCTATTATCGACGTTTCTAATGTTTGAAATTTATAACTGTTTTTAGATATCTTTGACAATTTTTACTAAATTATGGTCAAAATAGTCAATGTAATCGTAGTTCACATAGTGAAATAATACTTAATTGTAAGGTGTTTTTTTTTTCAAATTTCGAAAATTGTCAATATCACATTACTGAAAGATTTAACAGAGAGAACAAGTTACGAGTAAGATACGTCTAATTATGGGACATACTAAATAATGACAGTTAAAGAGCATACCTTGGTTGTTTTCGAGATTAGAACACTTTCGTCAAAGTAGGTTAAAATTTGCCAAGAGATCGGTTGCGATTGTCAAAACTGACAACACGTAACAAATTAATACAGTTGAGGAGCATAACTAGGTTATTTTCTAGGATAGAGCAGTTTGCGGATTCGTGATCTACGGCGAATTCTAACCTAATTTCATGCAGCACACAGTAAAGTAACATCAATAATGACGGAGTTTTCGAAGCATTTATTTATTCAATTTAAAAAAAAAACGCAGAAAATAGCAGTTCTCTGATTTTGACAATACAACAGCGCGTCATCTGTATTATAGTCAAAAGTGACGTATAGTGTCAAATAGTAACAGATACTGTCTATTGTTATTGCGACATAAAATCACTTTATCGACTGTCTTTTCTTAATATTTTTACTACTTAATATTTCTGACTATCTTATTTATTTCATTTATCTGGATATTATTGTCGATAAAATAACTATGTCGACAGTTTTTTGTCAGTTTTTGATTCTTGTCGATATTAGTGTTAATATTGTCGTTTTTACATTATTTTTTGAATTGTGGAGGCTTCTACTTCGTTATACATGTTAATTCAACACAATAAAACACTTTTAACTTTGTTTGTATAACACAATTTATTTTTAATACTAGACTAAAGGAGAATAACCGGGCTTTTCGGTTGCGACAATGTGATAAGTCATCTTTTGCAAAACATCTCTTAGATGAAAACCATACTTTTGGAAAAGATGCACTTACTATTATTCATTGTGCCAAAAAAGGTCGGAAGATGAATCTTCTTGAATCCCTAGAAACACATAAAGCTAGCGCTAATCCGGGAATCCCCCTAATTAACGACCAGGTTGACCTACTGTATACCCCCATTTTTAAAGCCGTTTTGTAATCCGATTTCATGTAATCTTTTTTTGTATATATACCCGTATTGTTTCCAGTTTTAGACATTTCATGTTTGATAATAGCAAGCTGAATTTGCCGAAACTGCAGTCATATAAAAATAAATTGTGTTATACAAACAAAGTTGAAAGTGTTTTATTGTGTTACATTATTTTTTGTTTATTTTTTAAACTTTTACGTTTCACTTAATATGTGTTAATAGCTCACATAAAAAAGTGACTGTAGAGACGATCGGAGTGTACGCTGGATAAACAAACAAAAAAACACATACACACAAAGGACAAATAAGAAATATGTAAATCGACAGAATCTAATAATGTAAAGTTAGGTAAGAAATTATTCGATTGAGTTATACGACGAAGGTGTAATCTAATCTAACTTAAGATCAGTGACCGTCGTCTAAATCCAATTGAAAAAACTTTTTAGAAAAAGTACTTTAATGCCAGACACTCGATTAAATGATTTCATAATGACAAAAGACAATCGAGAAATCAACTTTACAACAAGCGAATCGAAATATCTAAAAAATATCACAACGTAAAAAAATAATAAATGGCAGTTAATATAATAAATAAATGTCTTAAATTGGTTCGACGATTTTCATTATTTTTCGCATTTCTCCTTTTTTGGGAGTATTGACATTTATGAAACTTATTTTGCGTAAAATAATCTGACACAACTTGTCACTGCTGATATTTTAACACAATTTTCGTATTTTTGACGTGAATTTTGACATTTAGATTGTCACTTTTGGCTTTTATCGAGAAATTCGGACATAGGTCTGTGTCAGCCGACATTGACATCAGTTGACAATCATTACATTAGTCGATTTGAAACTACGATATTAATTTTCTGTATCACCATAACTTTTGACCAAACGTAGTCCTAGGTGTCCCACACGGAATAGGCTATAGCATATAGCCTTGAAAAATCTGTTATTTTTTTAAATTTAGTTTCAAAGTTTCGACCTTCTATTAATTTTGGCGGCAAAACGAAAAGAGATAAAAATATGCTGATTTCGGCGTTCCGTAGTAAATGTTACGCCCGACCTGCTCGCCCAACCTGGGCGCATGCGCAGTGGCTTACGGGCCCCCGTTTCGCTTATAGTTTACGGAAAAACTTCGAATTTTCGACGGTCACTTCCATACGTCGAGGGCTCAGCGGCGAATAGTCGGAGGTTAGTGGCGTGAATAAGTTTTCCGAGGGGGCGAGGGGGGGGGGGGGCAACTTTTTTCGAAATTATCCGATTTGAAGTTTTTTTTTTTTGCCAGCCCCCATATAGACTAAGTAAACAGCTGTTCGCGCCGTGGCACCCGCCACCTAGCGGATTTCTGTATAAGCAGCATCGGTGTCGGTTGCGTATGAGTTGCATGGTGTCAGTTGGTTTTTTATTGTGTAACGTCATAATTTAATGCTATTCGTAGTATTTGTTCGTTCAAAACCGATGTAAATATGCATGTCATAATAAGTTGCGGCTTTGAAACGGTTGACACAACCATTTTCCGACGGAATAGCCTGTCGAAAGGTAGGAAGCTTTGTGAAAGTTCGCACGTAACCGACGTATACGAAGAAATAAGAGGAGACGAGAATAATATCTTGCGCGGGGTTGTTTTACGAGAAACACCCGGGGCATTGAACTCCAAAGCAGACACTCTGTACTACAAACCGTCGGTAGAGGTAACCTATACAAAATTGTAATGTTTCTGGGTCATAATGAGATTTCATTTTCAACAAGTTTATTGTAGCACGTAGAATTGTTTGGAAATGTTGTTAAATTATTAATTTACTTATTATTTACAATTACAAATAGAACGCATAATAAGAAATAAACGCATTTCATTTAAGCTTTTTAAGTTTCTGCTTATACAATTTGATACAATTTGATATACAATTTCAAACAATGTTATTTTCCTTACTCGTAACAGAAGTGCCACTTTCTCCTACTGTTTCAGTTAGTGAGGGTGAAATTCATCAACTTGTAAGACGAAATGTTGTATTTAACGGAGGTGGAAATAGTAATTTTACAGTCGTGTGAAAACTCGCTAAAAATTACTTTTCCCCCCTCGTTAAGTATTAGGGTATTTCAGATTAACGAGAAGCGGGTTGTTATTGACTCGCTTTGCACCTGTAAAGGTGGCAAAGGCTTCTGTGAGCATGCGGCTGCTGTGTGCTTATTTATAAACGAAGAGAATCTACAATCTAAGACTGAACTCATACTTCTGCTCAGAACTCCCGTATGACGAAATGACAACCGGCACCGATGCTGCTTAGGCTTAAAACCGCGTGGCGGCGCTGCAATCGCCGCTTACTTAGCCTATAGAAACTACGGTGAATACGAAAATCGTAACGGCGGTCCAGTAGCATACTTAGGGGGCGCACACGGCGGTTCAACATTTTATTTTTCCTCTACGCAAATGATCGCCACCCCCCTAATTGTTCATCAAGTGGGACGGCCTGTATAATCCAGAAAAGGGATCAGTATCACACCGACCAGTTTTGCTGCAGGGGTCAACTTTTTTCAAAATTTACCGATCGAAAAAATTTGTTTCTTTAAACCCCATATAGATGCGCCGTAGAGTACGATACAACAGATGCTACTCCATTGGCGTACCGGGAAAAGGGCAAACGAGGTCCCAACTTTTTTATTTGAGGCGCTAGAGCAAATCGACTAAACCTTCAACGCCCTTCTTGATAGTTGTTGGAAAGAACCTTTGAACTACGTTTGTAGACAATCAGTGGCGTTTTTCTGCTGAGGGGGCTCGGAAAATCGAAAAAAATAATCCGATACCGGAGTCGGCGCCACAATGACGTCGAAATTACGGGAAAAATAGTCAAAAAATCACCGGGGGCGCAGAAGCGGCCAGGTGGCATGCGCAGTACGACATCGTTGAAAATTTAAAATTATTTCTCCGTAGCCTTTATATAAATGCAAAACGCTTTCTATTTGCAATTTTTAAGAAAACAATACTCATCTTTTGTATTGCTTACGATGAAAATGAACAGAAAACAAAAAGGCGCTATCTAAAAATATGGAACCAGGCGCCAAACTAGCTTGCTACGGCACTGTTTACAAGTAACCTTCTATCTTAACATTTATCGAATACTATCATTATGAAAATGCGTTACTTTGTATCAGAGCTGGGCAGGATTCGAATCATTCAGGATTCGATTCCCGGATTCGAATCCTTTTAGAGGATTCAAAAGAGGTATTCGAATACTTAAGTGAAAACGGATTCGTGATCCGGATTCGTTACATTTTTTTAAAAGGATCCAGACGTGGATGATTCGAATCCTTATAAAAGGATTCGAATTTTTATAAAAGGATTCGAATCCTTATTAAAGGATTCGAATCCTTATAAAAGGATTCGAATTCTTATAAAATGATTCGAATCCTTATAAAAGGAATCGAATCTTTATAAAAGGTTTCGAATCCTCATACACAGATTAAAATCCTCCTAAATAATGCGAATCGTCGCTACTAATGCTAGGATTCGAATTCGATTAATTAAAATAGTTAAATATTCTAATATAAATATTTAAATCACTAAATTATTCGTATTTGAATATAAATATTTACATTTTCGAATAATTCAAATATTTGTGAATGCATATTTGGTTACTTAACCATGAAAAATATCCAACGTTAATTGTATATTTTTAACTTCACTTGAAATCAGTGTTTTATACGCGTGGCGCATGAAGTAAAATTTCGAGTTTAGAAAAGCCCCGTGAAAATTTGTCTCGGGTCGCTGCGCGACCCTCGACAAATTTTCTACGCGGGGCTTTTCTAAACTCGAAATTTTACTTTATGCTTAGTCTGGGAGTGGACAACACTCATTTGAATTTTAAATTTAACTCTTTTAAAAAATCGACGTATGTAATATAATAAATCATTTATTGAAATTATAGAAACATATGCAAAATTTTACCTAATATTAACTTTTAGAGTTAACTTTATAATTTCCTCGGCTCTTAATTAGTGAATATTCTATTCCTAAAAAAAATCGTTTTTATTTAATATTAAAGTTGCATTTAATACAAAAACAAACTGTAAATAAATCGACATAAATCTAGAAACATCGAAAATCTCGACATATAGAATATCTTGACGGTCCACTCCCAGACTAAGCATGAAGTAAAATTTCGAGTTTAGAAAAGCCCCGCGTAGAAAATTTGTCGAGGGTCGCGCAGCGACCCGAGACAAATTTTCACGGGGCTTTTCTAAACTCGAAATTTTATTTCATGCGCCACGCGTATGAAACACTGATTTAAAGTGAAGTTGAAAACGCACTGAAACTCAACCCAAATTCGATATTTTTTCAAAATTGTATGTTTTCTTTCCTATCCATGCTGTAAACCTTAGATATTCGTTGTTTTCTTGTAAATAAACTTCGATTCCTTGTAGTCCGGTCTCCGAAGACCATGATTGGTCCTTCAAGCTGTATCCTTTGTAAAATGGTAATAAATTTAGTAATCTAAAGTGATTCTTTAATTTGAAACTTCTAAGAACGAGTGTTGTCCACTCCCAGACTAAGCATGAAGTAAAATTTCAAGTTTAGAAAAGCCCCGCTTAGAAAATTTGTCGAGGGTCGCGCAGCGACCCGAGACAAATTTTCACGGGGCTTTTCTAAACTCGAAATTTTACTTCATGCGCCACGCGTATAAAACACTGATTTAAAATGAAGTTCAATAACACATATATCATCATTAATTAAAATCATTATATAATCAGAAATTAAGTCGGTAAATGAACTTTTTTATTAATAGAAACTGATGGAATAAAATATTACTGGTTGCAAAAAATAAATTCAAATTTTTTTTTAAACTAAAAATTTTAACTTACTTTAAAGGATTTGTATCCGTGATTCAAAAATGAGGATTCGAATCTTTGATTCGAATCATATTTTTCACTTACGAATCCTTTATTCGAGTATTCGTGATTCGAATCATATTAGGTGATTCGGATTCGTGATTCGAATCCTGTTTTTGAGGATTCATCCCAGCTCTGCTTTGTATATTAATAGTAGATTGTATGACAAGTTTTGAAAGCTTCGAATTGCATGCGAATACCAAATTGCAAGGTATGAGCATGCAATGCAGCTTTCAAAACGTGTTTAACACTGTGCTTTTCCTACGACCAAACAGCGGCGGCGCACAGTATAACCGTTGCACTAAAAACTGGACAAACATAATAATAAATAAAGTTGATTAATTGGCAATGTTTATGTTCTAAAGACTTCAAATAATAGAAATAGCAGCTTTTTTAGCTCAAAGATGTAATAATATAAAAATAACGTTAAATTTCTTGTACAGATTATGCGTTTATAAATAAGTTTAATTCTATAATAAACTCATAATTTCAAATCCAAATAGACACTTATTATAAAATATAATTCTATTACTGGTTATTTAAGTTGATACTTCACATAGTCCGTATTTCAACAGAATAGATGGGGATCTCGGTTATTTTAAGAGATAGAAAGTCGGCTAAATTGGGGCAAATTCGCTTAATTTAGGGCCCAATATTAATCTAAAACAAATTTGAAATATCTTCTTTTATTTTGAGATATTGTCAAAAAACGGATTTTTTGAAATTTCGTTTTTATTTTTTTATTGAAATCTCGAAAACAAAACAAAAATATTTTAAAATTGTTATCAGATTATTGTTAGGCCCTAAAATACGCAACTTTGCTCCAATTTAACCGATTCTCTATCTCTTTAAATAACCGAGATCCCTATATATTCTGTTGAACTACGGACACCCTGTATAGACCACGACAGTATGCGCTATTTATACGTTTTTTTACAGAATTGTCTTCTTGAAAGTATAATAACTTACCAAGTTGACTATAAATCTTACCAAAAAGCCCATGCATTTTATTCGAAGTATGCAGAAGTGATTATAAAATATAATTTTAAATAAATAAATAAATTCTTTATTTTCCAATGACTAAATTTGGTACATAGTATAGGAATCGTCAGAAATTATAGGTATAGAACTATAAGTAAAAATATTTGGCATATCAGTAATCATGTTAACATGTTAATGTTGCAGATAAAGCAAAATTAAGGTTAAATTTAAAGAAATATCACTCTCTGTCAAAGTATTCTCCATATGAATAAAATGCAGCCTTCTCAAGAAATTTTATCACCGATTTTTTAAATTGTTTGAAACTGCTTAATTCTTTAATTTCTTTTGGTAACTTGTTGTACATTCTTATTGCTATTGTTAATGGACCATTGCCCACTTGAAATATCCTATATGGTGGTACATACAGATCATTGGCGTTTCTTGTGGGGTACTTATTAATATCACAGACTCGATTTAATTTTGATTTATTTTTCTTTACGTATATGACACATTGAAGTATATATAAGGAATGCACGGTTAAAATGTTATATTTTACAAAGTAAGGACGACACGACACTCTAAAATTTAATTTAAAAATACTTCTAATAATTCTCTTTTGGCTTATCAGCACACTGTTTATGTGTTTAGAATTACCCCAGCACATGATGCCATAAGCCAAGATAGAATGAACTCATCCATAATAATACGATAATAAGGTTTTCGAGTTAACGAACTCTCCTAGTTGCCTTATGCAATAATTTCTTGTTCCCAAAGTGTTTTTTAATTGTCTGATATGGGATTCCCAATTTAAGTTACTGTCTATAGTTATTCCTAAAAAAATTACTGAGTCACTCTGAATTATTGACGTGTTATTCGATTTTATTAATAGGCTGTAGTTATTTCGAATTCCCTTAGGGTTGAACACTATTTGAGTGGTTTTCCGAGCATTTAATACAAGGCCATTGCTGTTACACCATGATGAAACAAGTTGAACAGTATTATTTGCTTCTACTCTAAGCTGATCAGCTGACTTGGATGTTATGATTGCAGATGTATCATCAGCAAACAAAGTTACGGAACAGTTGTCTACGCTGGAAACGATATCATTCACGTGTATGATGAACAACAATGGTCCCAAAATGCTTCCCTGAGGAATGCCAGTAGTTATATCGGCTGGTTCAGATAATAGTTGTTGCTCTCCATCATTCAGCCGGACGCGCTGCCGCCTCCCCGACAAATAAGACCTCACCCAGTTCCGGGGTGTTCCGCGCAAACCATATGTATAACGTTTATCTAGTAGTAATGCGTGGTTTATTGTATCAAAAGCCCTCGATAAATCAAAAAATATTCCAAGTGATTTGTGCTGGTTGTTAAAATTCTCGATAAGTTTTTGATAAAAAATTAAAATGGCATCCTGTGTAGATTTTCCCTTGGTAAAGCCAAACTGGCGCGGAGACAGCAGCCCAAACCTGCCCATGAATGAAGAGAGTCTTACAAAAAACGCCTTTTCTAGGATCTTAGAGAAAACTGACAATAGTGCAACTGGTCTATAGTTTTCTATATTGCTATGATCGCCCTTTTTAAATATTGGAACAACTATTGAAGTCTTCAGCTGTTCTGGGAAGTAGCCTGTATCAAAAGAAAGATTTATTAGTGTGGTTAGTGGTATTGTAATAAATTCAGCAATATGTTTAATTATCGTACACGGTATGCCATCAGACCCACTGGAACTTTTCTTGCTTGATGCAATTATTATGTTTAAAGTTTCTTGAGAAGTAATTGGATTTAAAAACATTGACTGTTGATTAAAATTTATGTGGTTAATATTTAAGTCAAATTTAGAGTTAGATACTATTTGTTTAATAGAGTTTATAAAAAAGTTATTAAAAATATTTGGCATATCACGGATGTTTTCCACAGTATTATTTGAAATTTTCAGTTTCATTGGGACAGAGTTTTTTGGCTTAGAATTTTGTAAGTTTTCTTTTATGATCTTCCATAAAGATTTCGACTTATTGTCCGAGATTTCTTTTTTGTTTTCAAAAAAATCGTTTTTTGGTATTGTTAATATTTTTCTGATGTTCTCTTTTTAATATATTATATTGTTTTTTAAGGTTTGGGTCATTATTAATTTTAACTATATTATATAAATTTCGAAGTGAGTTACCTTCTTTAATTATACTATGTGTAATCCAAGTTTTCTTGGGTTTGTAGGGGATATTCATCGGCTTTAAAGGAAAAGCTGTATTAAAATAGTAATTAAATACTTCAAAACACATTTTAAATTTATCTTAGACTGTTTGATTTAATGATAGAAAATCCCAGGTTTCATTATATAAACAATCTTTAAAATTATGTTTATTATAATCGCAGTAGTTTCGTTGATAAGCTACCTTGATTGGATATTTACATTCTTGAATAGAAAATGAGATTAATTGAGCATTGTGATCTGATGTCGTTGTGCTGATTGTGGTTGTTTTTATATCATCAATGGGATAATTTGTGAAGATGTTATCAATTAACGTTTGAGATTTACCTTGTGTTCTAGAGAATTCGTAAAAACACTAGTATTTATTTGTTTATGGTAGACGTTTAATTTTGATACCTTTATGGTATTTTTGGCCATTTTCGGAGTTACGGTTACACTGTGCGACGTTAATTGTTCTTCGTCACTATTCATTTTATTTTGATGCTTTTGACACTGACGTTCTGAAACGTCTACTTTCAAAACTAGTTTTAAAAACTCAATTTTCAAAACTATCATTACTTGTCAAAATACAAATATACAATTGACACCTTTCAATGCACAGGTATAGCGTCGATATGTCTGTTTTTGGCAGCGGTCGTAGGAAAAAAAATATTGTCAATTAGTAGCTAAAATTAGTAGCTATAAGATTTATTTAAAACTTTTTTTGACCAGTCTTCTTTTAATATCATAGATTAATATGTTTTACCGCGTGAAAGATGATAAACTTATTTAAGCTATAAAACGGGAGATAAAATAAAATCGAATGCAATATTATTTTTGAAAATAAATGTTTATAATAAGGCTTTCTCAAATAAACAATTCGAATTCATTAATTTTGATTTTGCATATCCAATCATTTTTGGGCGTGAAGGAAATTCTTTCTGTTGCAGTTACGTCAATGTTTTTCCTGCCGATACTTCGAGAATTCCAAAACCACAATACAAGGATCATTACTTGGCGAATGCTGTTCTGCCTGCCAGGACTTTTCGTAATAATTATGGCCTGCGTGTCGTCTTTAGTCCTGGAAAGTCCTCGATATCTTATTTACGAAAGAAGGACAAACGTCGCATTGGGTATTCTCAGAGAAATCTTCGCAATCAATAATTCCAAACTATTCTTTCAATACACTGTAAGTGATATATTTTGTTTTTTTATAATTTTCAGCCTGGTGTTTCTTACGTGGGAAGTGATGAACCCCACCGATTGAAAACATGTACAACTTAGAGAAAATTGATGTTTCTTGTAGATCTATAATAAAGTAAAAGTTGTTTTTTAACACTGTAGTCAAGGTTGTAAAATAACAGCCAAAATGTAAATATTTTTTCAATACGCAAATTAAATAAATCAGTGGAAAATTATCAAATTATGACATTTAAAAAAATGATGACTGTAAACCTATTATTATTGCCCGGGTTTAATTCCAAGTTTTAAAAGCTGTAAAGCAAACGATTACGTTTTTACACATTTTTGAACATAATTCTATAAAAAAATTATATAATATTACTTAATATCAGGGCTTCGAATCGGAACTGAACCTTAAACCGAAAACCGGAAACCGGAAAAAACGTAGTCACAATGATAAATAATCAATGTTGTTAAATGACATATCGCTGCTTTGCTTTGATAATGACACAAGTGAATTTTGTTAATTTTTCAGGAGGTGCCTGCAAAAGTTTACAAGATATTGAAGTCTCTATCTTCACTCGATTTGTCTTATTTTTGGCACGTATTTTTAATTGTGCCTCTTAAAGCTGTATTTAGTAAATAACTGTGATGAAAAAAAAACATTTTTTTTATTTGTGCCACTATCAAAGCGACATGCTCAATAATCAATATGTAGTCAAATGGTAATTAGTTAAGTTATTCCTTTATTCCTTTTACTTCACTTTTTATTTTAATTCTATATGTACATTTCGGGTACAATGTACCCTTTATCAATAGAAAAAACTAATTGACATATAGAATTAAAATAAAAAGTGAAGTAAAAGGAATAAAGGAATAACTTAACTAATTACCATTAAACTAACCTTCACGTAACTCAAACAAGAATATCTTATGTAGTCAAATGTTGTAGTCAAATATCAATCAACATAGTAAAGACTTTCAATATAATCACCATGTTATCTATAAAATTAAATAACACTATCTATATCTATTTGACTATCACGACATTTTGACTATAATCATTGGTCGTTTGTTCTTTCTGCCGCTATAAAATGTTAACTTAAAATTGCTAGGTCAGGTGTCGATTGATTGTATTATGATTATGTCACTGTGTTGACTGTTTTTTTTTACTATGATGTATCGTATGTGCAATAAAAAAAAAATCTCGAGCGCTATCAAAAATATTGTAGGTTGATTTTATATAATAAATTAATTCCAGCCAATTTAAATTAACAAAGAGATTAAAGTATGGCACTTTAGAGGTTTTTTATTATTGAACATACGATTTAGTATTTACATTTCTTTATCGACTGTATATTGACTATTGCAGTATTGACCATTAGTCTCTAAGTATGATTTCTTTATTGAATCGCTGTGTTGACATTTGTGGCATTTTGATTGTAAGCAAATTGTTTGGCTGACTTTAAGCTATCATAGGATTCTGTCATATTATATCTTTATCGAATGAATTTTGAGTATTGTGACGTTATGACTGTAAGTCACTTCATTGACTGTCTTTTGACTATGATTGGATTTTATATTATAAGTGTAAACGCAAGTGTATTTCGCTCCGTATTAATCTACGTTTTTTTGGTGGTTTAAAGTCGAAGTTAATTTCTGCTTTTGTTGTAAGTACATGCATTACAGTTTCTTTATATATTCGGCGCAATCGAATTTAGAAACAGTCACTGCATTGCAAGATATTTTGATTATTTATTCCCGAAGTGGATGTGAGAGAATTAGCCCACAATTTTTTAATCCGTTTTTTTTTTCGATTTTTTTGGGTGATCTCTCGTGCGCTCGAGGCGCATGGTATATTTGTTCACCATCCTTCTCTGACCTTTGTCTCTCTCGTGTGACCCCTTCCGTGGCCTAATCTCAATCCTCTGTTTGTGCTAAATCTGTCAGGCACTACGACGGGCCGCGTAGTGTGAAGAATTTGTGTTTGTTGTTAATTATCACTATCCAGATCGAATCCCCCTCATCAACAATTAATAATGTTTCCTATTTGTATGATATGTAACGTAGGCATCCATCCTAAAGCTGTAAACACTGCCTTAAAATGTAGTGGACACTGTTCACAATGGTTCCACGGGAGCTGTATTAAAATGAGCGATAAAGAATTAAAGTCTTATCGAGATGAGGAGAACAAAAGATGGTTTTGCAGTGTGAAATGCAACTTTGGAGAACAAGGAACCGCTAGGCCGGCTGATATTAGTATAACTAATGATACGGTTGATCTAAAAACATTAATCGATCCTTAATTTAACGAACTTAAGAAAGACATGCAAATTTTCCTCCTGGATCTAACTGTAAAATTTGATTCACTAAGTAATAAGGTGCTAGCCTTAGAAAAGCAAAATATCAGCTTACGTAATGATCTTAATCAATTAAATGCTGATAAATTCACAGTACCTGGAAATAAAGCTGATATGAAACTTATAACTAATGAAATTATTGAACGAAATAAGAGAGCAAGCAATATTATTTTATTTAACGTTGCAGAAGATGAAAATAATATTGATGAGCTCATAAAAACATCATGATGTCAATATCAAATGAATTTAAACCTCCAATACAAATAATTCGTCTTGGTAAAAAAAAGAAAATAAACGCAGACCAATTAAAGTCATTTTGAACTCGATTCATGAAGCGAATAATTTATTGCAAGGCTCAGGGCGTCTAAAACGAAATAAAAATTACAAAAATATAGTGATAAAAAACGACCAAACTCCGTTGCAACTAGAAGAGGAAACTGCAATTAAAAATGAATTTAACCAGCGTTGCACCGCGGGAGAATCGAACATCAAGCTGAAGTATGTGCGGGGTGTTTTGAAAATAGTGACGGAAAACTGAATAGTTCCCAATAGATTACAAACCAAATAGATGCCTATTATCAAAATGTTCGCGGTCTCTTAACTAAAACAAATATATTCTATAATAATGTTCTTGCAAGCAGCTACGATATATTTATGTTTAGTGAAACATGGTTACGGGATGATGTTTGCGACTCGGAATTATTCCCTAATGATTTTAATGTTTTCAGATGTGATAGAATTAATAAACGAGGCGGTGGGGTAATGATAGCAGTCAGAAATAAATTCGCAAGTTCCGTTGAGGATATCTCTGTGGATGTTAACATTGAAATAGTTGCTGTTAAGGTATTAATTAAAGGCAACATTATTTGCTTAGTTTGTTTATATATAGCTCCTTCAGAATCCATCGATGCATATAATATTGTTTTTAACTCACTAGATCGATTATTAAGCCAATACAAAACTGTCCTAATATGCGGCGATTTTAATATTCCCAATTATCACAAATCTCTTGAAGTTGAAATCAGCGATCGGAAATTATATGAACTCAATAATTTAATAAATCTTAATGATATTATACAACACAATACAAAATTAAATATTAATAATAGAATCCTTGACCTTATATTATCAACAAAAAATATTGAATGCAATTTCTATGAGGATTTGCCTATAATTAAAATTGACAACTATCATCCACAACTCAGTTTTTCATTTATACTTACCACAGATCATCAAAAAAATATATACAATAATCTTGATTCAAAGAAGTATGATTTTCGTAAAGCCGATTTCAACTCATTATACCAACAAATTTCTGATTGCGACTGGTCTGATCTACTAAAAATCAATAATGTTGAGGAATGTTGTAGCGTGCTTTACCGCGGACTTTACGATATTTTTGATAAGTGTGTACCGCGAAAATTAGTGAAAAGTCATCACCATAAATATCCATGTTGGTTTACACGTGCGTCAATACAATTACTTAAAAAGAAAGAACACTATAGAAGATTATTCAAAAAGCATAAACTCGGTATTTATAAAACAAAATTGTCGCAGCTCCGCCGTGAGGCACGTATTATAATAAAAAAAGACCAAGATACATTCATTCAAAATGCAGGTGCGGAATGATCCAAAAAAACGTATGGAATTATATTAATTCAAAGAAAAATCAGTCGCGTATTCCAGGATTAGTGACATTTGAAGATGCAGTAATTAATGACCCATTCGCAATAGTAAATAGCTTTCAAAAATATTTTTCATCTGTTTATGTTAGGACAACATCAGCCGTTGATATGGATATCGTAAATTCTGAGTTTAATGAGTGTTTTAACATTTCCACTATCACAGAAATAGACATATTTAATGCTGCAAAACAGCTCAGTACAAAATTCACATCCGGCACCGACAATATCCCATCATTTATTGTGGTTGATACTATCCAAAGCCTTGCTGAACCACTGGTCCACATATTTAATTGTATAATTAATCATTCACATTTTCCGATTATCTGGAAAACCGCGAGAGTCACACCAGTACATAAATCTGGATGTAAAAAAGCTATCGAAAATTATCGACCAATATCGATTCTAAACAATTTTGCTAAAATGTTGGAGGTGGTCATAGCTGACAAGTTATACCTTCATGTGGAGGAATATTTAATAACTAGACAACATGGATTCATAAAGAAACGATCAACTCAAACAAATCTTTTAAATATTACTGAATTTATTGCTTGTCAGCTAGATCAACGTCTTCAAGTCGATGTAATCCATACCGATTTCAGCAAGGCTTTTGATACTATCGATCACAATATTCTGCTTTGTAAATTAAAACAATGGGGTTTTAGTATTAATATGATATCTTTAATGCGCTCATATTTGTCTAATAGACTACAATACGTAGAATACAAACAGTACAAATCTCACTCGTACTGCCCCTTAAGTGGTGTTCCTCAAGGATCAAACCTTGGGCCCTTATTATTCATTTTATTTATTAATGATATAGTTAAAGATATCAATTCTAAAATCCTAATATACGCAGATGATGTCAATATTTTTAGCTGTATTAAATCTGTAGATGATTGCCAATCATTACAAAACGACTTGGATAACATCATAGAATGGAGCCTCATTCATAAACTGAATCTTAACATATCCAAGTGCAAGACTATATCATTTATTAGAACTCATATAGCATTTGATTACAACATGAACAATGTTTCACTAGAACATCGTCATGCGAAACTATGCGCGTTTCGCATGACGTAAAATTTCGAGTTAAGAAAAGCCCAGAAAACTTTCACGGGGTTTTCCTAAACTCGAAATTTTACTTCATGCTTAGTCTGGGAGTGGAAACGCTCGTTCGAAACTTCAAAGTGAATGCTTTGATAAGAACATTAAATGATTGAAAATGTTTTTAAAGAAAATAATCTAGTTTTCAAAATTTTGTTTAATATTGTTTAAAGTAAAACTGACATGGTAGCAACAAGATGAAATGTTAAATTTTTCCGACATTTCCCTGACTAAAGATTTTTACCAGTGATTTAACGAGAAATTTAAAAACACACAAAAAAACATTTTTAATGTTATTCCTCACAATTAATTCGAATTATTTTTGACGATTCAAATCCTTTTGTAAGTATTCGAATCCTTTTACAAGGATTCGAATCCTTTTACAAGGATTCGAATCACCCACATTTAGACTCGAATACGAATCCTCTTAAAAAACGAATCCGGATCACGAATCCAGTTGAACTAAAGTATTCGAATGCCTCTTTTGAATAGTCTAAAAGAATTCGAGTCCTGAATGATTTAAATCCTACCCAGCTCTGGTCACTATCTTACTTAAAATTGATTTGTTTCATAAAACTATACAAGGTAGAACGACTCATCTTCGACATGCCTGCATGATCGTTTACTTCTTTTAAAACTTTATTCAAACGGGGCAGTTTATTTTTATAGAAGAAACTATGCATGGATCTCCTCACTACGTCATCGAAACTTGTAATTATGTCATCCAAGCGGTTTAGGGCTACAAATCTCTCCGGATTTCTTATATTCGCTAATGGTACGATAGACAGTGGAATTTACAACTCCTAAAAATTAATCATTTTATTATTTGATACATATTCTTATCCTCTTTGATATCTAACCTACTGCATCAACAATGTCTGATTCAGCAGCAGTCATTTTCATATATTATTATGCACTGTTTTTCAGACAGATATAAATGACCCAAATCCAACTTCTTACGCTTTTTGGAGGTGAAGGTGATATTATCACCGAGCTTGTACTGGGTCCATAATCCATCACAACAATATAAACAAAACTAACTTTTAACTATGCTAAAGAAACACAGCACAAAAGGTTATTACGAAACAGACAAAGTTGCAACTCGGTAACGTTTCGAATTAAGGTTATGTCAGCTGTTGCTTCTAATAATTACGTAATTAGCATAGTGTAAAATGGGCGCGCTCTCCGCCAATCAGAGTTGTAGGTTTTAGCGCGTGAAATTTAAAACGCTCCTCCTAGTTATTAAACAGATTATAGGTTGTCTGTATTTCAACTCATTCGGATTTTCTCATTAATTCACTTTATTTTCAGTATTGCGATATTAGGACTGTACGTCACTTGGTTTACTATCTTTTGAATATGATATGATTTTGTCATTAAATCACTATATCGACTGGAGTTTCCCTATTGTGACTTTATGAGTGTAAGTCACTATATTGACTGACATTAGTCTATCGTGTCAACTTGACTCAAAACGACGATAGTCGGCGTTTAGTCTATTGTGTCATGACATGAGTCGCCGTTAGCCGACATTAGTTAACTTGAAATGACATTTAGCCCAATGTATCAAATTTAACAAAAATTGGCGTCAGCCGACTATTGTCAATTTAAGACAACTATTATTTGAAATATATTATTAGGTAGTAGCGTTATTGTTTTATGACACTTGCAACACACATTTTGATAGTTGTGACATATTTCAAACTAACGAGTGTCTTCCACTCCCAGACTAAGCATGAAGTAAAATTTCGAGTTTAGAAAAGCCCCGCGTAGAAAATTTGTCGAGGGTCGCGCAGCGACCTGAAACAAATTTTCACGGGGCTTTTCTAAACTCGAAATTTTGCTTCATGCGCCGCGCACATAAACCACTGATTTAAAGTAAAGTTGAAAATATATACTGCTGAAATGTGATAGATAATTACTAAGATATAGCGAAAACATACAAGAAATATTTATTTTCTGAATATTTTGTAAACGTGATAATAATAATCAGAGTCCGTCATACATTTACTTGTAACAACAGACCAATAATTTAAATAAAAATAAAAGTAGAACAAATTTAGTATGAGACACTTTTCTATATTCTTAATATTTGAATGATCATATCTGTAACGGGGACAGTGCTATGATGACAGATCAACATTTTTTAATATGAAATGAAAACATTTCAAAAATTAAAACAATCACTTGGAGCAGAACCGAAAACTAAAACCCGCAAAAAATGTTATTTTTTATTAATATATATATATATATATATTTTATTAATTGAACCGGAACGAAAACCGGAACGCAAAAAATAACGGTTCGAAGCCCTGCTTAAAATCTTCATGTGAAGAATTCTACGCTTGATTCCAACTTTTCAAAGCTCTAAAGCAAAAACTTATTTTTTGCCCGTTTTCAGAAATAAATTTAACAAAACATTTAATTATACTATTGAAAATGTTAATGTAAGGTACGATTTACAAGAGGTGTCCCAGATTGAATTACCAAATGTACATTTCTGACACGAAGTGACCATTATAAATTGATTAATACTCTAGTATTTATCCATTGATAATGATCACTTTGTGTCCGAAATGTACACTTGGTAATTTAAATAAAAGTGTGAAGAAAGGTTATTAGTGCTTTATTTATTAATTAAATCATAACTTTTTTTTGTACAGTAGAAATTTGAAGAAAGGTTATTAGTGCTTTATTTATCAATTAAATTTGATCTTATCGTAATTCAATCAATAAAGTTATGATTGTTTTCATCAAAATTGCTTTTTAAGGTAAGTGAAAGAGAACTGCAAGGCAAAATCGCCGATTTCGGAATAAATCCTGAAAGAGATCTCCCCAATAATATCAATACGAAAAAGTGCGTCTTTATCGTGAAGAGAGTGGTAAAGTCGACTCTTGCTGTTTTGAAGTATTTTTCGGAAATCACTTTTATAATATCTTTCTGTAGGCTGTGTTGCATGTTTGGGTAAGTTAGAATAATTTTAAAAATCTACTTTGAAGAATTTCGTTAGTATATTGTTTAAATTATGCTTTTGTGAAAAAAAATAATATTGATTTGCTTTTTTAATATCAGTAAAAATGATATAAAGAAAACACTTAATTTTTGGTACCAGTTTTATTTTACAGTTTTAATTAGAAACTTAGTTTGATAATGATTACCTTGTAATTGAAACTAGTCACAGCAGTAACATAGAAGAGGTATACAAAAGTTAAGTATTTTCTTTATACCAAAATTGAAAATGTACCACGAAGTGAATGCTCGAAAATTAAGGAATTAATTAAAAAGTTTAATCAGGTGATCAATAAAGACCAATGTAAAGTTATTTCTTATTCGTTATAGCCAATTTCCACTATCGATGTTCCTCGTAAAAACACTCGATATTCAACAAGATTACAGCATCCAAAGTTTGGATCTATTGCATTTTGAACAGCCCACGAATAATACCTGCGACATCAACTCCTTCGAATACACCTATTTTTGGGAGTTTCTGGTTTTACAATTTGCTTACATGACGGGTTTGGTGTTGTCTGTGTGCTTTACTTCGCTAGTAGAAAGGAAATACTTAATGCGTATGATCAATTATACAATATATATTACATTACAGTGCATATATTGTTTATTTATACTTTTTTTAAATTAATTATTTTAATAGTTTTAGGATTATTAGCATCGGGAATATCGTCAGGATTTCTTGGGTTTATTTATAGAAATTATTGTGTAAGATTTGCGATTTCCGGCTTCGTCATGGCCGCTTTTGGAATGTGCCAAGCTTTTTTGAATGTGATTACCGTTGAAGTTTTTCCTACAGCAATAAGGTTAGTTTATCATCATAGTCACCGAAAGAATGGAGATGCATTCTGTTGTACTGTTGCGAAAGAAAAAACTAGTACAGCAGGGAGCATTAGCCACTTCAAAAATATCGTTCTTCATTAGCAATATCTCTAATGCTAATACCGTCTCTAAACGGGTCCTTATTATCGCTTTTTGCGTTTCAATCAGTTGAGGCATGTCGACGGTAATTAAATTTCGTTTGACATTCCCGCAGATTTGTCAATTTGATTGACAATTTAAAAAATCAAAGTGAGTCCAGTTTACATAGCCAAATATTTTGCTGTACTAATTTTTTGCTTTCGCAACTGTACATCAGAGTGGGCCAACACAAATTGCTTCGAGGGCCAAAATAAATATCTAGAATTTTTCAAGGGCCGCTATTTGTTTTAATTTCGCAGAATCAAGTTTCCTTATATTAGAATTCTGGAGTATGAAATTCCATTTAAATATATTACTTTTAGACGTCAATACTGTAGAATAATATTATTTTTTACAATTACACTTATTTATTTAAGTAAAGTCAAATTTAACTTGAATCAAAATAATCAGCAAAAAAAAAACAGTTTTTAGAAATGAAAAAAATTACAAAACCTAATTATTTATTATGAACACTGAAAGTCGTCGATAAGGAACCAAACATTTGTTTTCGTGTTATTCTAATTAAAAATTATGATGATTTGTGTTTTTGAACTTCACTTCAAATCACTGTTTTATACGCGTGGCGCATGAAGTAAAATTTCGAGTTTTGAAAAGCCTGAAAATTTGGATTTTCAGGTATTTCTAAACTTGAAATTTTACTTCATGCTTAATCAAGGACTGGAAATACTCGTTAGAATGACATTAAACGTTTTGATTAACATAAAGCGCTGTAAGAAGAAATTCGAAGAAAATATTTAATTTTATTTTAAATTTATTTGAATAATCGATTTGATTGATTTTATTTTGTAAAAGAAAGGAATAAGTAAGAAGAATATTTTGATTAGTTATTTATCACATTTTTTAGTTTACATATAATTCTGATAAATCTGCAGATTTTGATTACATTTCACTTTGTTCTTCTAAATATTTTTCTAAACAATAAATTCCCATAAATTAATATAAATTTTAACTGTGATAATATTAAATTATTGAAAATATATATTTTTTTAGTTAATTTTTTAGTTAATTTACATCTGAGAAATTGAGGTAAATTTTATATTAAAATTCTTCCCATACATTAATACATTAACAATTTTCTAAATAAGTAATAGTAGTATATTTTGTAGGTTGACTTTAAATTTGACTCTAAACTAATTGTTTTTAAACTTTTCTACAAAATTTAAAAATAGCGCTACAACACTATACAGGTTGTCTACGCTAAACCGTTCGTTAAAAGTTTATGGGGTTGCCGTTGCACTAAAAATTTGAAAAAAATCCTTGTGATATGGTTGAATTAGCACTCCTCACGTGAAACGTTTTCAACTTTATATCACTTTCGGTTCCACCGGAAGTAGCACCAAGTTTGTTATTTTAAATAGAACTCCCTTTATTTTAGTAATTTTTTGGGTGTCTCGTTTGAATTGCAACATATTTTATTTGAACATATGTACACTTATCTCATATAGTTTTCAAGCAAAAAATATATTTCTAAAATTCTGACCTCTAAAATGCATCTTGAAATCTGTCTGTAACTTTTCTTAAGAATAAGATAAAAATATGATTTATATCTCTACTTGTACCTAGAGGATGCCTCCATGAGTGAATTAATTGGAAACTGTCAATTTTCACAATAAGTGTTCTTAAAATGTCAATATCTAAGTGTCCTCTTCAATATCTAGTAATTCAATTTTTTTAAGTGAAATGATCCAATTTTTATCACATGGTACGGTTGGGGGGAACATTTCCTACAAAAAAGTATTATAAAACTATACTCCTAAAGCAAGTAGTTTTCGAATTATTTCGAAAATTCGTTTTTTGTCGCATTTAAGTAGGGAATAATGCGCGCATAAGTCGCAATTGAATTTTAGTAGGCCAGTAGTATGCTTTTGTTTTGTCGCGATTGTATTGCGAAATATAAAATAATAAAAAGAATTAGTACAAAGTTTTACAGAAATCAACAAAATGAATAATTACACAAATCAACAAAGTATCAATTTATTCTTTATACATGGTAACTGCCAATTGAACAAAATTTGATTCCAATCTTCTAAACCTTGTTTTATTCATCGGCGGCAAATGTGGATAAGTTTAATTAAATATTCTACATGTTCGAGTACCAATTCTATTGCAGTTGCCAAGTATAAAGAATAAATTAATAATTTCTTGATGGGTGTATTTATTCATTTTGTTGATTTCTGTATAACTTTGTACTAATTGTTTTTATTATTTGACATTTCGCATTACATAAGCCACAAAACAAAAGCATTACTACTTGCCTACTAAAATTCAGTTGCGACTTATACGCGCATTATTCCCTGCATAAATGCGACGAAAAACGAATCTTCGAAATAATTCGAAAACCACTTGCTTTAGGAGTATAGTTGTTAATACTTGTTTGTAGGAAATCTTCCCCCTAATAGTACCACGTGATAAAAAATAGGTCATTCCATTTAAAAAAGTCTTCGATATTGACATATTAAGAACACTTGTCAAAATTGACAGTTTCGAATTCATACACTCATAGAGGCTTCCTCTACGTACAAGTAGAGATATAAATCATATTTATATCTTATTCTTAAGAAAAGTTAGAGGTCAGAATTTTAGAAATATTTTTTTTGCTTGAGAACTATAAGAGATAAGTGTACCTATGTTCCAATAAAATATGTTGCAATTCAAACGAGAAATCCAAAAAGTTACTAATATATAGGGTGTTCTATTTAAAATAACAAATTTGGTGCTACTTCCGGTGGAACTGAAAGTGATATAAAGTTGAAAATATTTCACATGAGGAGAACTGATTCAACCGTATGACAAGGATTTTTTTCAAATTTTTAGTGCAACGGCAACCCTATAAACTTTTGACGAACGGTTTAGCGTAGACACCCTGTATACACTGCTCAAAAAATTAGAGGAACACTTTTTTGAAAATCTGTAATTTCTTAAATAAAAGCTTTAGATAAGTCAAATTAAGTATGCTTCAAAAACATAAATTTTAGAAACGAAATTGACCAAAACAATTAAAGATTTGTATATTTTAGCTAAATTACACTTATAAATACGAATACGAAATACCAAAAATAATATGAACAAATTGTTCAAGCGTGCTTTGAGTCTTTGTTTAAAGATCGCATAAAAATTCTGTTGTCAATATTTGTTGATTAGAAGTAAAATAAGACATCTTAGGCACAGTTATTGAATCGTAGCTTAAGCTGAGTTTAGATTTAAACTAGACTTAAAAACATTTTGGTGTTTTTCAATCATGGTTTATCGTTAAGCTGTGGTTTAAACTCGTATTTTCGTAAGCGGCAGACTACCACCGCTTAACGCATTAAACTCGAATTCATGACCTCAAACATAAAAAATAGTTGACGTTTTAATATTGTGTGGACAATAAAGTGATTATTAGTATTCTCTATAGTTGAATAGACTTAATAATAAGATTTCCCTATTCTTCCGCATAGGGTACCCTACTAATTGTATGTATTTTCATCTATTCTTCAGAAAGAGCGAATGATACAGCAATAGTGTTAATATTATCTCCTTAAATTAATTTTACGATCTTATACTTTTGAACCCATTCATTTAATATTCATTTTCTTTACATTGCTTTGTTGCTTTCGAGTGTAATGTAATGATGCAGTAATTGTCAATAACTAAAATCACAAAATATGCAAACAAGCTAGAGATGGATAACTGACATATACGAGTAGTCAACATGTTTGTGTCAAATGATGACGTTTGTTGCAACAGGGTACATGTGATAGTAACGAACAGTCGCGCTTGGTGCTGTAGAATGTGCATTTAATTCATAACGCTACTATGACACGTACTCTTATGGAACATTACATATTTACTGCCAACATAACTTAAGCTACGCTTAAATAAGCTTGGCTTAACGTATGATTCAGAAACACATTTCAAAGTAAAGCCCTGCTTATCTAAAACTACAGCTTATGAAAACTACAGCCTAAGCCACGATTAAACTAGTCCTTAGTGAATTACAAGCCGGTCGTGCTGTAGCGTTTATTCAGAGTGGTTGCTTTATTCGTAATGTTAACAGAGACCTGCATGTTAGTCCTTCTGTTATTCAACGTCTATGGAATCGTTTTCGGGAGACTGGACAATTTGCTAGACGAGCGGGGGGCAAGGTCGAAAACGAAAACTACTCTAAATCAAGACCGGCTGCTTGCCCTTTTCTGTCTACGTTGGCGTACTTGTACAGCAAGAGACTTGCTAAATGATCTAAGACAAGCACATAGAAATGTCTGATCAGACTGTTAGAATCAGGTAAAAAGAAGCACGTTTGATACCTAAAAGATTTGTTCGGGTACCACGCCCTATGCGGCATCACAAAGAAGCACGAATAAGATTTGCTCGTGATCACAGAGTTTCGCAACTTCGTCACTGGATGCCTGTGCTGTTTACAGATGAGTCCTAATTTTGATTAACTCATTGTGGTGGTCGTATATGTGTTTATAGATGACCTGGTGAACGATACCTAGCCAATAATATTCGGAAAGTGGATAGATTTAGTGGTAGATCTGTGATGGTTTAGGCAGGTTTAGGCAGTGTAGGTAACAGAACTAATCTTGTTGTAATTTCTAAAACCCTAAGTGCAATTAATTACGTTGAAAATGTTTTGGGGGAGCATGTAGTAGTACCTGCCGCATATGGTATCGGTCCCAATTTCATCCTAACATAATACAGCCGCTATCGCCGCTATCACCAGAAATTATTTACTAGAGCGTGGATTGCAGGTTATGGATTAACCACCGTTAAGTTCTGATCTTAATCCTATTGAACATGCGTGGGATCAGTTTGACTGTCGCGTTTGTGAGAGTCTTAATCCGCCACAAACCATTCAAGAACTAATAGAAGCTCTGATTTAGAAATGGGAAAGCATGCCTTAAGAATACCTTCGCGGACTAGTGCAACGTATGCCAAAATGATGCGAAGAAGTAATTTGTACCCGTGGAGAACATACCCATTATTGAACTTTACCAAACCTAAAAAAATTCGACTCGCAATTTTTTCATGTCAGTCGTTTTTATTTAATTTGGTGCTATCATTTTGAATTTTCCATTGTAGTTTAGAAGTAACTAATAATTGCATAATTGTTTTCATCTATTGAGTTACTAAAATATATGTTTTGGAGCATACTTAATTTGTCTTATCTAGAGCTCATATTATAAAACAAATGAAAAATAGGGTAAATCATGTACACTTCTTATCTTTGAAGTTTCGCTCTGTCAAAACCAAACCAAATCTCGCACTCTGTTCTTCTTACTGTTAACACAGAGGAACTACGGGCAATAATTCCGTAAACGTGATATCGTATGTTCAATTAAAGATGAAAGCTCTACAGTGCCATGTTTACATCTTTTCTTAAATTTAAGTTGGCTACACGCTTTAGGAATTGTCATGTGAAACGTCAGACATAATAATTCTAATGTAAAATTTCAGAGTTGCCAACCTATACTATTTTCCACTCCAGAGATTTTTTTTGTATTGAACATACGACAATTGTGTCGATTCTGTCAAAACAAAGTAAATCACGCACTTGTTATAATTAAAGTTTCGCTCTAACTGCCGAACCCACAAGGTATGGGCGATTAATACTTTACATTAACAGCCATGTCAATTTTGTCAAAACAAATGAAAACTATACCAAATCCCGCACATTTTCATTTTTCAAATATAGCTACATTTGTCAAAACAAACGAACTGCGATCAATGATTTTTCAACGGTGATAATTCTGTAAATTCTTTCAAAACAAGTAAAAACCAGAGCAAATCCCGCAAACTTTTAATTATTAAGGTTTCGCTCTGACTGCCTTCAAACCGCATTTATGGTCCGGGACCGCACAGAAACGTTCCGAGGGCAGCGGGTTGGCCTGTCCTGTTGTACATTAAAGCATTAAAGCAAACACATGTTTTTTGTTCAAAATTAACAGCTTTTATAAAATCAATATCTAAACAATATCTAATCGATTTTAGAAAAGCTGTCAATTTGAAATTTCGAACGAGTGTTTAGAAAAGCCTGAAATTTTCAGGCTTTTCTAAACACGAAACTTTACTTTATGCGCCACGCGTATAGGACACTGATTTAAAGTGATGTTTAGGATATACTATTTAAGTTTAATCTGATGTTACAACATTCTACTAACATTCATTTCATCTGCGTAACAAATGTAACGCGGTCAAAATTCGTTCAATTTTTTTTTGGAATATGTAAGTATATTTAGAAGAAATTAACCCGAAAGCAAATGACTCTAGGCGCTTGAATGTTGCAAGATTTGGTTACAAGAAATAAACAATTGTAATATTTATTAACGTGTAATCAAACTTGTGCAGTATATTTTAATCTTTACTTTAAATTAGAGTTCTATATGCGTTGCTTATGAAATAACATTTAGAGTATAGATATGCCTGAAAATTTGGATCAGTGGCTCCGCTTTGCAACGCGGCAATGCCAATTTTTTAGGCTTTTCTAAACTCATGCTTAGCAAAGAGTGGAAATACTCGTATTTTTTTGTTAGCAAAATACATATCGTCGTTGTTTTGAAGAAACCTCCTTTGCACTATATGGGTTCATCAAAATGTTTAACATTCAACACGTTTGGATTTGTTTGTGATCTATGTTGGTATCTAATGAACATTACTCCAACTGGTCTATTTTATACGATTAAAAATATCCCAAACACGTTCACGATTAACAATCCAGTCATCAGAGAATTTCCCAACAGTTGGCAGTAAACTCCCAACTGTTTTTTTCTGATGAACGGCCCCAGTAACATTTTTTTTAGAAAATAGTATTTTGGTATCAAGAGACTATGTTATCAGCCCGATGAGTTAAAACCTCCTATGTAGTAAAGCTAACTTTTTAATCACTTTTGCTTCAAATATATTCTTCTGTGTGAGAAGAACTACTAAAATAAATTTAAACAGTTTATTGTGTTGTCTGAACATTTTTGTTTAACTCACATAGGAGGTTTCATTAAAACAACGACGATATATCAACTTTAGTGGTATGTTATATTTATTTTCTTTTCTGATTATGATAGTTTTTAAATTATTGAGCGATTTTTCAACATTTCAGTTTTGGCTGTAACTCGAAGAAAAAATTTCGAAATAATAAAACTTGGATAACTAATTATTTCAAGGAATTAAGTTAATTATTTTTTAGCAAAATCTAAAGACGTTAAACATATTCAGTTAAATTTAAAAAAAATTGACCAAATACATATTTACATGGGTGTAGCCAGAATCAATATCAGAGAGGGACAAACGACGAAATATGGTTTCAATGTCAATTGTTTTTACATAAAACATGAAAAATGTTCGATTCTTCTATGTCTAGCGATACAAGAGTCAAAATAGATGTCAAAATTAGTTAAAAACTTATCATATGTCAATTATGTTCACGGGAAACGTCAAAAATCTAAGATTTATTGGTGTCCCCCCCCCCCCTTCCCTCCTTGGCTATGAGCGAGATATTTATATTTTCTATACCACATGCATGCACTTTTAAGTAAAATATGTCTTTCTAAATAATTTAAATAACGCATTTCTTAAATCAAATGTCTCCTTAAATCGGATCATTTTTAGCAAAAGCTTTAAAATTTACTTAAAGTTACAGGAGACTTAATTTAGTTACTCGAATAATCTTTGTAAATATTAAAATTCTTTTAAAATGTTAACATCTATTTAATTTCAGCATAGAATTGATTTATTATAATATGTTGTTTTGACCTGCAATTCTAAATGTTTAGGAAAATGTAAAATTCCAAATAGCTGTCATTTATATATATCTGTCAAATTGGAATATTTTCATAAAATTCTATTGATACCTAACCTAGTTTCAACGTGGTCTATGCTACCCTGACCTAATCTACGTGCAACCTAATCTAACCTAGCTTCAATGTGGTCTAACGAAATTGTTTACAAAATTATTTGAATTCGTTAGAAATAATGGAATATGACTGAAATTATGAAAATCTACTAAACTGGTCATTATTTTTGTCACATTCTGCAAAGTGTAGGTTAATTTAAAAAGTTTTGTAATCACATTTTAAACTTGATTTAATTTATATAATACCCCGACGGACATTGAATTATACAACCAGTGTTTGCTGTTACATACAGTAACCTACTGCAAATGTAACAATTTGGGTCAAATTATTCAGGCCATCTATAGACACGTTTCGAGATTTATCTCTCCTCAGTATAGCTTTGCCATTCCCTCTAAACAAATTTGACACCTTAGACTGGCGGTCACGTTACCGTTCAAACATTAGTATAAATGAAATTGCCAATTCTTGGTTGCAGAATACTTCAAACATTAAAAGTGCGATTCTTTTCGCAATCTACAACAAGTTAGTCTTACAAAGACTATATCAAACACTCATTGAAACAACTACTTCCCGGGCTAATACCCCAACGGACATTGAATTATACAACCAGTGTTTGCTGTTACATACAGTAACCTACTGCAAATGTAACAATTTGGGTCAAATTATTCAGGCCATCTATAGACGCGTTTCGAGATTTATCTCTCCTCAGTATAGCTTTGCCATTCCCTCTAAACAAATTTGACACCTTAGACTGGCGGTCACGTTACCGTTCAAACATTAGTATAAATGAAATTGCCAATTCTTGGTTGCAGAATACTTCAAACATTAAAAGTGTATAATTCAATGTCCGTCGGGATATTAGCCCGGGAAGTAGTTGTTTCAATGAGTGTTTGATATAGTCTTTGTAAGACTAACTTGTTGTAGATTGCGAAAAGAATCGCACTTTTAATGTTTGAAGTATTCTGCAACCAAGAATTGGCAATTTCATTTATACTAATGTTTGAACGGTAACGTGACCGCCAGTCTAAGGTGTCAAATTTGTTTAGAGGGAATGGCAAAGCTATACTGAGGAGAGATAAATCTCGAAACGCGTCTATAGATGGCCTGAATAATTTGACCCAAATTGTTACATTTGCAGTAGGTTACTGTATGTAACAGCAAACACTGGTTGTATAATTCAATGTCCGTCGGGGTATTAGCCCGGGAAGTAGTTGTTTCAATGAGTGTTTGATATAGTCTTTGTAAGACTAACTTGTTGTAGATTGCGAAAAGAATCGCACTTTTAATGTTTGAAGTATTCTGCAACCAAGAATTGGCAATTTCATTTATACTAATTGTTTTTATTATTTGACATTTCGTATTACATAAGCTACAAAACAAAAGCATTACTACTTGCCTACTAAAAGTCAGTTGCGACTTATGCGCGCATTATTCCCTGCACAAATGCAACGAAAAACGAATCTTCGAAATAATTCGAAAACCACTTGAGTATAGTTGTTAATACTTTTTTGTAGAACATCTTCCCCCCAATCGTACCACGTGATAAAAAATGGGTCATTCTATTTAAAAAATTGAATTAAGAGATATTGAAGAGGGCACTTCGATATTGACATTTTAAGAACACTTATTGTCAAAATTGACAGTTTCCAATTAATACACTCATAGAGGCATCCTCTAGGTACAAGTAGAGATATAAATCATATTTTTATCTTATTCTTAAGAAAAGTTACAGACAGATTTCAAGATGCCTTTTAGAGGTCAGAATTTTAGAAATATTTTTTTTGCTTTAAAACTATAAGAGATAAGTGTACACATGTTCGAATAAAATATGTTGCAATTTTAACGAGGAATACAAAAAATTACTAATATATAGGGTGTTCTATTTAAAATAACAAATTTGGTGCTACTTCCGGTGGAACCGGAAGTGACATAAAGTTGAAAATATTTCACATGAGGAGAACTGATTGAACCGTATGACAAGAATTTTTTCAAATTGTTAGTGCAACGGCAACCCCATAAACTTTTAACGAACGGTTTAGCGTAGACACCCTGTATATGCGAAAGAAGTGGATTTGGTGTAGGATAACAAAAACGAAACGTCCTTGAAATAAAACACGTACGTCATTTTAATAGGCGTAAAAAGTTGCAAGGTGTTTACAGTTTGGTTATAAGTTTAAAAACAAATGATTTACAGCAACCTCATAACAATAACATTTTATCAACTTCCTGTTAGAGAGCGGAAACGTTTTCTTTTTGCCATTGATTAAAACACAAAAAAGTGAAAAAAAAAAACGATTTTTCAATATCTCTTTAAATAAAAATGTTTTCTATGTGTGGTACCTCCAAAATGTACCACTCTGTACAGTTCTATTCAATAATAAAGCGTACAAAAACCAAACCCAATTTCGACCGTATTTCGCTAATGTGATTCTGGCCTTTTTTTAACTGTGTCACTAGATTATCAAATTTACAACATTTACCATAGCAATTACTTGAATTGAAATCCACACTTACAATGTTAAGCAGTCAGTGTACACTTTTTTATTGAATAGAACTGTACCTTTGGAATACCTTGTATTTAAAAAAGTCTTAATTGAAATAATTTATTTGTATATACCATTGGTTTAAATATTCAGCATCGCTTAGCCAATAATTTAAGAACACTTGATATCTATCAAACTAAACAAGTTGGTCATAATTTGTTAATGCAATTGTCATTTTTAAAGAAAATCTGATCATGCTGTGTATATGAATACTTTCGATTAATTCTATATATTTTTAGTGATTTTTACTAAATGTTGTAATCACACACGAGTCAAATTTTAAAGTTAATTTGAAATTAAAAATAAACGTGAAATTAAATAGTATTAACTTTTTTAGAGCAACGGCATCTGGAAACACTCTAATTATGTCAAAGTCTTTGGAAATAATTTTATGGCTGTATCTGGATATGCCTTGCAGCTGGTTGTTTGTTACTTTAAGCTTCATGATGGAAGGTAGGTAGACACTTTGCAGCACTAATTAAAAAGACATTTTAAACCCAAAAGAAAAGCTTCCCTTTATAGATCACACTTACTTGAGAATATGGACGTTTCTTATTTTTTAAAATAGAATACAATTCAACTCGATTTGTTTACATGCAAACAACATATTACAATTATGCATACAAGAAATTTTTCATTTAAATATAAATACACATCACGATGTGTACTGTTTACATTTGTAGGCATTCCTTGTTTTTAAAACGCGTTCAGTTTGAAACTTTTAACAAGCGTTTCTACTCCCTGATTAAGCATGAAGTAACATTTTTAGTTTAGATAAGCCTGATTTTTTTTTGTTCGCGTGACGAAGCGTAGCAAAGCGGAGAGACCAAAGTAAATTTTCAGGTTTTAAAAATGTTTCCTTATGCGCCACGTGTATAAAACACTAAAATATTGTAAAACTTAAAATATATTGCCAAAGCAGAATCTCAAAGCAGTATATTTGTAACTTCACGTTATATCAGTGTTTTATACGCCTGGCGCATAAAGCAAAATTTCGAGTTTAGAAAAGCCTGTAAATTTGGTTTGGTCGCTCCGCTTCGCTACGCGACCAAACCCAATTTTCAGGCTTTTCTAAACTCGAAATTTTACTTTATACTTATTTAAGGAGTGGTAACACTCGTTAGAAGTTTTAAATTAAAACCATTTATGAACACCGTGAATGACTGAATATTTACAGAGTATGCATCGGGTTATGTATACTTAAAAGAAACATTTTCTAAATAAATCTACATAACATAGAAAAAAAAAATATACGCACTGTAAGCTGCTAGAATAAGAATATCGTCTGCAAATGATTGTATGTGTTGGTTTGTTTTATTTTATTAGAGCGAACTTCAAATTATAATATAAATCTTAACTAGTTAGAAAATATGCAAATTTGAATTTTCAAGGTTCAATAAAACAATCAATGATATTCGGCATATTATAATTTTATGAAGACACAAATTGCAACTTTACCTAATATAAAAAAATCATATTCTTGACCTATTGGATCTAATGTAATTGGACAATTTATCGTTCTAAATCAAATTAATATTTTTTTTATCTTTATTCGTAGCGCCAATTAAGTTGAATCTAGCATATTCGGTCTTACAGACAGCCCAGCAAAAAATCGGTACGGCTCTAAAATTTAATAATTTGAAATCATTAATTCAAATGATTTAGAAAGAATTCTTGAAATTTAATCGAACATTAACAAAAAATAAAATTGAAGTCATTACATTATAAAAGATTGCAAGAAACGCCAATATTCATCAGCTGAGACGAGAAAAGGAGAAACAAAACGCTATACTATGATATATACTTAGTGACTTTTGCCATTAAACCGTCTAATTGATTTTCTCGCAATCCTTGGCTATAAGTAGATCAAACCGATTAAAATATTATAAACATGCATTTTGTAAAACAGAATGTAACATAAAAACCGTACGTTACCGTCCTCTCACTTAAGCCTAAAAGCTTGTTCATCAATTTGACGGGGATACACGTTTGCAAATGCACTCTGTGTCCGAAGCTTTTTGGCAGTTCGAACCGGGGGCCCTATTTTTACACACGATTACTGTGAAAATACCGCGAAATTTCATAACCGCGTCAAAATCATTACTAAAATTACAATAATAGGGAAAAGTAACAATATAAATGAGTGAGTACATCTTAAACAGCAAAACAATAAAATGAACGTAACAAAAATACTGCAAAATTAATTAATAAATCTTTATTTAAGTATTACTGGGACGAGAATATCTGCAAGAAAGCGTATGAATCCTGCCAAATAAGTGTACAATTGAAGCGCCAATCCCAAACAGGCGGAGAAACGCAGAAGCTATCATCCTACAACAACGAACTTCCATTTTTAGATTTAATAGTAATTAGAAACAAAAATAAACTAAATTTCAACATTTTCCGAAAACCCACACACACCTTCAATTATATTCACTCAAGTTCACACAACCCATTTAAACATAAATTAGCTTCTTTTAATAACATGATCCACAGAGCAGTAAAACTATCAATTTCAAAAGAAAATAGGAAAAAAGAATTTAAATTCATATTTAAAATTGCATAATATTTAAACTATAGTAACAGAACAATTCAAAAATTAATCAACAGACACATTAGACATCATAACATCCAATCCACAACCACTTTATAACCAATTTTAGAATCAGACAACAATAAGAAATATATAAAAAGAATTCATGAGCCAAAAACCAACCAACATTCAAATAAAATATTCAAAAAATACAATTTCAATCCTGCACATTACACCAATACCAAACTTAAAATGTTATTCGGTAATACTTTTGAAAAACAAGACCAGTTTCAGGGATTTACTCAGTCAATTGCAATAATTGTACAGTGTGATCAAGAATGATTGTAGACAGGTTAAATTTCCCGCCAAAAAATGTTGGTACAACTGATTATATGAAAAAAAATCCCCTAGATTGCTTTTCCATTGGCGTAGCAAACATTTTTTTCCAAAATAAATTAAATATTCAATCATAACCATATACAATTTTTTTACAATTTTAATTAAATATGCAAAGTAAATTGAAGTAAGTTAAGGTTTTGTGTATTTTTAATAGACGTAATGTTAACATCCCTAATTTTATAATAAATGTTGAAAATGATGGCCTTCATTTTCTAAGCAAATGTTAACTCTACGTTTTTTATTTTGAGATACTCGTTGAAGCTCCTCCTTCAATTGCTGCTTTAAGCTCGTTTAGGGTATGCATTCGATTTTTAAAAACCTTATTTTTTAAATGCCTGAATAAATAAAAATCGCACGGAGTGAGGTCTGGCGAACGTGGTGGCCATAATCCGTCGCTTACCAAGCGATCATCGTAAAATTCCCTCAAGTAATTTAATGTCGCCAACGCAGTATGAAGAGTGGCTCCATCTTGCTGAAAATAACCCATTATCTGTTCGTCATCATGCAATTGATTCAAAAATTCATCTAAAATGAGTGTTCGGTAGCGCTCCGCATTGATTATTTCGTTGAAAAATATTGGGCCAATTATCCGACGTCTCGAAATTGCTACCCAAACACCTTTTTTTTTGTGGATGTAAATCCGTTTTAATAAAAGTATGGGGATTTTCTGTAGCCCACGTACGATAGTTTTGGCTGTTCACATATCCTGACAAGTGAAACCACGCCTCGTCAGTAAAAAAGGTCTTGTCCAACATACCATTATCATTTAAATTCTGATTAAACCAATTGCAATAATCAATTCTTTTTTGGAAATCAAGTAGCTAAAGTTGTTGAACTACCGATACCTTATACGGGTGCAAATGCAGAATTTTTTTGCGGCTTTTATGCAACTCCCATACGATACTCCTGTAAAAGGATTAAACATTAAAATTTGTGCGCACTTTAAAATTAAGAACATACCCGTTTGAGCTGAAAGTTTTCTTAGAGATTTTGTTGGGCTTTGTTCAAGTCGTTGTTGAATGTCGCCAACCCCTTCTGTTAAGATAGGCAGTCTTCCAGCTGACTTGCCCTTACAGATACAATTCTTTCCTTCAAAACGGTCAACAATGCGGGTTTTATGCGAGGAAAATGTTTTGTAAGGAATGTGGACATCAAGGAAGGCTTGAATAAATTGATTCAGACACGATTGTAATGAGTAACTCCATGTGCCATCTTCATTCATAGTTCCACTTCGATAATGAGCCTTCAGGATGAAAGCATCATGCTGTGGTTCAAACATCACGGTAAACACAAGCGAATTCTCTTAAAATCTGTAAATTTAGGATTAAACTTAAATTTTCTAATTTTCTAACCTTAAAAACAGCAAATCACTCACCACAAAACAAAGACTTATACAAAGTAGTCCTGATAAGAACTGATGTCTATGAAACAGAATGAAAAATAACTTAATTCGAAGAATGAATTAACACAATGGCAAAATACGACGCACGACGCTGCTAATGTCAAATCGAGTTACTGTTTATTAATTTTTCCTTGGCATGAACTTGGAGCCATCAAATTCCCCAGATTTTTCGGCAGGAAATTTAACTTGTCTACAATCATTGTTGATCACCCGTTACTAAATTGTATATTGGACCAACAAAATGGAACGTGCACATCAGATTCAAAGAACATATGTACCACATCAAAAGCCAAAACCCTAACAAATCAGCAATTGCTCATCATACTTTGACAACAGGCCACAAATTCAACATATATAAAGTCAAATTATTAAAAGAATCTAGCAGTTATCAATTAAACATGTTGGAAGCGATAGAAATGATGAAAAATAAGACAGAACTACTCAATTTCGATTTAAGCCCAATAACAAACCCCTTATTAAATTTATTACGCAACAGATAATCTTCATTAACACCCTTGTGAACCCTCCCAAGTCCGAAGCCGAATAATCCCCAACACCCCCATTTACAAGATACCGCATTCGTTTCAAAATTCAAATGAATTTTTTGGTTTTTCCGCCTAATCCGACTAGGTATATATTGTAAACATTTATTGTTTTATATTCAGTTAGCTATTAATAATGGGTACTTCGTACCCGAAATGTACATCTAGCAAGAAAAATAAAAGTGAAGAAAGGAATATATCTGTGTTTAATTAAGTGACTTAAAACCTTCACGTAACTCATACAACTACATTAATCCTACATATAGTTATCTATGAAATGTTTGTCCCATTTTTTGTGTAGCATGATAGTTTCTACGTTTCTCCGCCTGTTTGGGATTGACCCTTTATTTATATATTGTATGTTAATTGTAATATTTTGAACTGACTTGTACATTCATTTATGTAATGGCGTAGTATGAATAAAGATTATTATTATTATTATACATTTATTAAGCAGGATTTGGACGCTTTCTTGCACATATTCTTCTTTCATTAATACTTAAATATTTAAATAAAGTATTATCAATTAAGTAAGCCCATAGGCTTATTAATAAACTTGTATAAGCGTCTTACTGAAATAGTAACCAATAGACTAACAAAAAAGTTGGACTTCTGTCGACCAACCGAACAAGCTGGATTTCGAAAGGGATTCAGTACCACGGACTACCTTTAAACAGTACGATCCTTCATTGAGAAAAGCAACAAATACAATGTACCCATACACGCCGCCATTGCCGATTACCAAGAGACGTTTGACTCCTTTGAAATATGGTTAGTTGTGAGTACATTAGATAAAACAAGAATCAACTCAAGATATTTAAGTCTCATAAGAAACATCTATGACAACGCGTTTATGCAAGTTCGAATAGACAAAGGCACCAAAACAGACAAAATTCCGATTAAGAGAAGAGTCCGGCAAGGAGATACTATCATCCCAAAATTATTCACAGCTGCAATGAATGAAGCCTTTGAAGATTTAGACTGGGAACAAAATGGTATTACAATTGACGGCGTATATCTTAACCCTTTCGGCCCTGGCGGTGGCATTTGCCACCACTAAAATTTGGTAAACATACTGGACATTTTAAATTTTTCTTTTAAATAAACATACATGTATGCATGAGCTGTAACTTTTTCGATAATAGTTTGTTTTTTTAAATAGTTTAATTTGAAGTCTTAAACGAATGTTTTCCACTCCCAGATTAAGCATGAAGTTCAATTTCGAGGTTAGAAAATCCTGAAAGTTTGGTTTGGTCGTGTAGCGCGTTGCGCTACACGACCAAACCAAATGTTCAGGCGTTTCTAAACTCAAAATTTTACTTCATGGGCTACGCGTATAAAACACTGATTTTATTTGAAGTTCAAAAAATTCTACTAAAGCAGTATGCTAAAATCGTGTATTCTAAACATGACATCACATCAATGTTCAGTACGCGTGGCGCATGAAGTAACATTTCGAGTTTAGAAAAACCTGAAAGTTTGGTTTGGTCGCTCCGCTTCGTTACGCGACCAAACCAAGTTTTCAGGCTATTCTAAACTCGAAATGTTACTTCATGCTTAATCTGGGAGTAGAAAACACTCGTTGGAAAGTTCAATTTTAAATATTTGTAAGAACAACGAATATCTGAAGAGTTACAGCGTATACAGTATATTGATATGGATACTTAAAAAAAACTCTCTGTGTATCTGAGATAGTAATCAATAATATGCAGTGTACAATTCATTTTTTTGGGCACCAGAAAAATTCCAGTGCTGAGAGGGTTAGTAATCTAAGATTGGCAGACGATATCGCCCTTATCAGCACAAATATAGGTGAACTACAGACCATGCTAGAACAACTGCATCAAGCATCGAAAAATATTGGATTACATGATCCTAAATAAAACTAAATAAATGACTTCTGAAAATTCCCAGATAACACTGATTTACAACAATATGGTTAAGTGGATTTTCATTGTTGTTCTTTACTAATTTAGGTACGCTGAATTCTAATCCGATGCTCATTTGGGCCCAAAGTCGCCAGATTTTGAGATATTCCATCTTGAAGTGGTCAATGTGGGCTATTTGTGGAATTTTGGGGCCCTTAGTAACTAAACCTCCCGTTACTTCTGGTCGGCGAGTAATGGCGCATTTTAAAGGAACAATTCTATAGTTTTAGAACAAATAGAAAGAATACTATTAACCTGCTTAGTTTTTAAGCACTCTGAAAAACCGCGAACCATATTTTTGTTTATTTCGCGCTCAAAATTAAAAAAACAAACGGTCCTTCTAAAGTCAATATAGGCCGCCGATAGACCGTCGGCGACGGTTGTTAGTCGTTTCGCTGGGTAATTTAAAATTCTCAATCGCAATTCGCGATAATACAAGCAAATTCATCATCGTTGCAGCGATCGTCTTTCATGATCATCATACAAACAAATTACAAATACAAAATGCAGTATATAAACTGCATAATATAAATAAGGTGGGAACGACTAAAATGTCCTCCTCTTCGAGACTGTACTCTTTCAAACAAAAACAAAACCAAACAATAACATGGCTCGCGGTTTTTTAAGCAAATTAAATATATCCTATTTTTTAAGATTTTTTTTTATAGATCTGTGCCTTTAAAATGCACCATTACTCGCCGGTCAGACGTCACGAGAAGTTTAGTTACTGGGGGGCCAAAAAGGCTACAAAAGGCCCATTTTGATCACTTGGAGAAAGGATATCTCAAAATCTGGCTACTTTAGGCCCAAACGGGCTTTGGAATTGGATTCAGCATTCTCAAATTAGTATATAACAACAACGAAAATCCAATTTACCAAGGGCTGTTTTGCAATCTGTTTATCAGTGTAATCATTGACAATAAGATACTAGAAAACTTTACGTCTATCTGGGACACAAAATACAAACAGGCAAGGAAAACTAAACTTGCGAACTACAAAGGAGAATAGAACTACGTTGGGCAGCCTTCGGTAAACTAGATTTCATACTGAAGGCAAATAATATCCCTATAAACTTGAAAAAGAAAACGTATACGAATCATATATACTACCACTTTTCACTAGATGGGCTAGCCACATAGCAAGGCAAGAACATGCAGAATAAACAAATCGTCTGATATGGTGGCGATCTAAAACCTCTAAAAGGAGCGCTGAAGAACCCTAAACAAGGTGAGGAGACGATACCAAAAAACCAGCAGAGAAATACTGGATTTAAGTTGCCCAAAATTGGAACACATAGAAAGAACTGAAAAAGACCTACATTCAGCACTGGATTCATACAGGCTAAAGAAGAAGAAGAAAAAGAAGGTGAAACAAGGTGAAGACGGATTATCAAGATGTTCAATTGTTCAACCAATTAATTAATATTAGGTTATTAGGCTTACACAAGTGTTTACAGGCAAATTAGATTTTGCCGTTCTATCATAATTTTTTTTCAACATAATTTGGTTGTTTTTATTTTAATAAAAAATTTTGGTGGATATATCCATTTTAAAGTCCTCTGAGTTGATTAGGATCTTTTTTGAAAAACTGTCTGTCCTTCTGTCGCCACGATAAAGTCTAAATCGATTGAGCTGTTAAGATGACACTATAAACTTAAGGTTTTTATTACAATAATAATATTCGTTCAACTTTTGGTGAAAATGCGGAAACCGGAAGTGGTAGTTTACTCTTAGCATTTTTTTTATGTTTCTTTAATATTGATGCGATGAAACCGGTGGTCCCATATCTATACGCACTAACTTATAATCTATGTAAATATTTCACTAAAATATTGAAGGGATTCATTAATTTTTCCTTACCATACTCTATCAAAAATTTAATAGAAATAGTAAAGAAATTAAAGAGTGTGAATGTCCTGACAAATGCAAAACTTTTCTTATTTGACGTAAAAAGTCTGTATACGTCTATACCAGAGCTGGGAAGAATCCTCAAAAACAGGATTCGAATCACGAATCCGAATCACCTAATATGGTTCGAATCACGAATGCTCGAATAAAGGATTCGTAAGTGAAAAATATGATTCGAATCAAAGATTCGAATCCTTATTTTTGAATCACGGATACAAATCCTTTAAAAATAAATTTGAATCTATTATTTGCAACCAGTAACATTTTATTCCATCAGTTTCAATTAACAAAAATGTTAATTTACCGACTAAATATCTGATTAAATAATGATTTTAATTAATAATGATATATGTGTTATTAAACTTTATTTTAAATCAGTGTTTTATACGCGTGGCGCATGAAGTAAAATTTCGAGTTTAGGAAAGCCCCGCGAAAATTTGTCTCGGGTCGCTGCGCGACCCTCGACAAATTTTCTACGCGGGGCTTTTCTAAACTCGAAATTTTACTTCATGCTTAATCTGGGAGTGGACAACACTCGTTCCTAGAAGTTTCAAATTAAAGTATCACTCTAGATTACTAAGTTTATTACTATTTTAAACAGGCTACAGCTCGAAGGACCAATCAATGTCTTCGGAGACCGAAGGACTACAGGGAATCGAAGTTTCTTTACAAGAAAACAACAAATATCTGAAGGTTTACAGCATGGATAGGAAAGAAAACATCCAAGTTTGAAAAAATATCGAAGTTGGGTTGGTTTTCAGTGCGTTCTTAACTTCACCTTAAATCAGTGTTTTATACGCGTGGCGCATGAAGTAAAATTTCGAGTTTAGATAAGCCCCGCGTAGAACATTTGTCGAGGGTCGCGCAGTGCGTTTTTAACTTCACCTTAAATCAGTGTTTTATACACGTGGCGCATGAAGTAAAATTTCGAGTTTAGAAAAGCCCCGTGAAAATTTGTCTCGGGTCGCTGCGCGACCCTCGACAAATTTTCTACGCGGGGCTTTTCTAAACTCGAAATTTTACTTCATGCTTTGTCTGGGAGTGGACCGTCAAGATTTTCTACATGTCGAGATTTTCGATATTCCTAGATTTTTGTCGGTTTATTCACACTTTGTTATTATTTTAAATGCTACTTTAATATTAAATAAATACGGTTTTTCTTAGGAATACAATATTCATCCATTAAGAGCCGAGCAAATTATAAAGTTAACTCTAAAAGTGAATTTTAGGTAAAATTTTGCATCTTTTTCTATGATTTCAATGAATGATTTATTATATTACATACGTCGATTTTATAGAAGAGTTAAATTTAAAGTTCAAACGAGTGTTGTCCACTCCCAGACTAAGCATGAAGTAAAATTTCGAGTTTAGAAAAGCCCCGCGTAGAAAAATTGTGAGGGTCGCGCAGCGACCCGAGACAAATTTTCGCAGGGCTTTTCTAAACTCGAAATTTTACTTCATGCGCCACGCGTATAAAACACTGATTTAAAGTGAAGTTGAAAATGCACTGAAAACCAACCCAACTTCGATATATTTTTCAAAATTGGATGATTTCTTTAATATCTATGCTGTAAACCTTCAGATATTCGTTGTTTTCTTGTAAAAAAACTTCGATTCCCTGTAGTCCTTCGGAATCCGAAGACCACGATTGGTCCTTCGAGCTGTAGCTTTTGTAAAATGGTAATAATCTTAGTAATCTAGAGTGATCCTTCACTTTGAAACTTCTAAGAACGAGTGTTGTCCACTCCCAGAGTAAGCATGAAGTAAAATTTCGAGTTTAGAAAAGCCCCGCGTAGAAAAATTGTCGAGGGTCGCGCAGCGACCCGAGACAAATTTTCGCGGGGCTTTTCTAAACTCGAAATTTTACTTCATGCGACACGCGTATTAAACACTGATTTCAAGTGAAGTTAAAAATATACTATTAAGGTTGGACATTTTTCTTGGTTAAGTAATCAAATATGTATTCACAAATATTTGAATTATTCGAAAATTTAAATATTTATATTCAAATATGAATAATTTGGTGATTTAGATATTCATATTAGAATATTTAAGTATTTGAATTAATTGAATTTGAAGCCTTAATAGCGATGATTCGAATTATTTGGGAGGATTTGAATCCGTGTATGAGGATTCGAATCCTTTTATAAGGATTCGAATCCTTGTATAAGAATTCGAATCCTTTTTTATAAGGATTCGAATCATCTACATCTGGATTCGAATACGAATCCTTTTAGAAAAATGTAACGAATCAGGATATCGAATCCGTTTTTACTAAAGTATTCGAATACCTCTTTTGAATCCTCTAAAAGGATTCGAATCCGGGAATCGAATCCTGAATGATTCGAATTTTGCCCAGCTCTGGTCTATACCAACTAAACAATTAAAAACAATATTAGTCGAATTAATGTATAATACAAACCACCTTGACATACACAAATTAGACATGAAAACTCTTGTCAATATTTGTATAAACCAAAATTATTTTGAATTTATCAACAAAATATTTTGCTAAACAGACGGTCTACCAATGGGCTTACCTTTATCGCCTCTATTGACGGAAATGTTCATGTCTAAATTTGAAGAACACTTATTTAATGATAACAGGTGTAATATTGTTTTTGGGAGAGATACGTTAATGATGTGCTTTGGGACGGGACAACACGAGAAAGTAATGCTTTTCCAAATTTTATAAATACCATTAATAATAATAATGTATTGACTACACAAATAGAACTCAACAATAGCTTACATTTTCTAGATTTATCCATTTTTAAAACAATAAATAATACTTTAGAGCCTGGGTCTCCAAACTTTCTAGCCTTAGGGCCATACTGATTACTCCAGTAAGTTCCGAGGGCCAAAACCATAACAATAACCTTTAAAATTAGAATACTTCAGTAAACTAGATTTAATTTGCTATAAAAAATATGTTCTCTAAAAGGAGTTTTCAAGTATGCTAGCTCTCCGCGGGCCGGACAAAATCTGTCCGCGGGCCGGAAGTGGCCCTCGGGCCGTAGTTTGGAGACCCCTGCTTTAGAGGATAAAATTTACCGAAAAGACAACTTTACTGATATAATTATCCCTAGTAGTTCCAATACTCACTACAAAATGAAAAAAAAAAACAGTACTTTCCACTATTTGATTCACCGGCTTATACATATTCCACTTAATAAAAATAACTTTAATATAGAATTAAATACAATGAAAACTATAGCTACTAATAATGGCTATAATGAGCAACTAATTAATAACTTAGTAAAAAATAAAAACAACTCAAAAAATATTTTTATTGTGAAACAAAATCAGTTTAAACAATTTGGCATAGATATTTTGTTATTATTCTTTCGGAAAAAATCACACCAAATTTTAAAGGGCTTGATTTTACTATCATAATGACTAACCCAATAAACCTACAAAGACCTAATAACAATTCTGTGGCCAATAAACTTGACAAGTGCGGCATTTATGTAATTAAGTGCGGTGATTGTGATAGCGACTGAAAGAAATTTTAGAACACGCTTAAAAGAACCTAAAAAATCAATAATTAATAAAACATGTTTAACCGAACTTGCACAGCATTGAATAGGAGAAAATCATATTTTTAACACAACAGATTGTAAACATTTATACTCAAGCAACAGAGCTGGGATGAATCCTCAAAAACAGGATTCGAATCACGAATCCGAATCACCTAATATGATTCGAATAACGAATAATCTAATGAAGGATTCGTAAGTGAAAAATATGATTCGAATCAAAGATTCGAATCCTCATTTTTGAATCACGGATACAAATCCTTTAAAAATAAATTTTAATCTATCATTTGCAACCAGTAACATTTTATCCATCAGTTTCTATTAACAAAAATGTTCATTTACCGACCAAATATCTGATTAAATAATGATTTTAATTAATGATGATATATGTGTTATTGAACTTCATTCTAAATCAGTGTTTTATACGCGTGGTGCATGAAGTAAAATTTCGAGTTTAGAAAAGCCCCTTGAAAATTTGTCTCGGGTCGCTGCGCGACCCTCGACAAATTTTCTACGCGGGGCTTTTCTAAACTCGAAATTTTACTTCATACTTAGTCTGCAAGTAGACAACACTCGTTCTTAGAAGTTTCAAATTGAGTAATCACTCTAGATTACTAAGTTTATTGCCATTTTACAAAGGCTACAGCTAGAAGGACATCATGGTCTTCGGAGACCGAAGGACTACAGTAAATCGAAGTTTCTTTACAAAAAAACAACAAATATCTGAAGGTTAATAGCATGGATAAGAAAGAAAACATCCAGTTTTGAAAAAATATCAAAGTTGGGTTGGTTTTCAGTGAGTTTTTAACTTCACTTTAAGTCAGTGTTTTATACGCGTGGCGCATGAAGTAAAATTTCGAGTTTAGAAAAGCCCCGTGAAAATTTGTCATTTACCGACTAAATATCTGATTAAATAATGATTTTAATTAATGATGATATATGTGTTATTGAACTTCATTCTAAATCAGTGTTTTATACGCGTGGTGCATGAAGTAAAATTTCGAGTTTAGTAAAGCCCCGTGAAAATTTGTCTCGGGTCGCTGCGCGACCCTCGACAAATTATCTACGTGTCGAGATTTTCGATATTTCTAGATTTTTGTCGATTTATTCACAGTTTGTTATTATATTTAATGCAACTTTAATATTAAATAAAAACGGTTTTTCTTAGGAATAAAATATTCACCCATTAAGAGCCGAGCAAATTATAAAGTTAACTCTAAAAGTTCTTTTTAGGTAAAATTTTGCATCTTTTTCTATGATTTCAATGAATGATTTATTATATAACATACGTCAATTTTATAAAAGAGTTAAATTTAAAGTTCAAACGAGTGTTATCCACTCCCAGACTAAGCATGAAGTAAAATTTCGAGTTTAGAAAAGCCCCGCGTAGAAAATTTGTCTCGGGTCGCGCAGCGACCCGAGACAAATTTTCGCGGGGCTTTTCTACACTCGAAATTTTTCTTCATGCGCCACGCGTATAAAACACTGATTTAAAGTGAAGTTAAAAATGCACTGAAAACCAACCTTCGATATTTTTTCAAAATTGGATGTTTTCTTTCCTATCCATGCTGTAAACCTTCAGATATTCGTTGTTTTCTTGTAAAAAACTTCGATTCCCTGTAGTCCTTCGGTCTCCGAAGACCATGATTGGTCCTTTGAGCTGTAGCCTCTGTAAAATGATAATAAATTTAGTAATCTAGAGTGATCACTCAATTTGAAACTTCTTAGAACGAGTGTTGTCCACTCCCAGACTAAGCATGAAGTAAAATTTCGAGTTTAGAAAAGCCCCGCGTAGAAAATTTGTCGAGGGTCGCGCAGCGACCCGAGACAAATTTTCACGGGGCTTTTCTAAACTCGAAATTTTACTTCATGCGCCACGCGTATAAAACACTGATTTCAAGTGAAGTTAAAAATATACTATTAAGGTTGGAAATTATGTATGGTTAAGTAACCAAATATGTACTCACAAATATTTGAATTAGTCGAAAATGTAAATATTTATATTCAAATATGAATAATTTAGTGATTTAAATATTCATATTAGAATATTTAACAATTTGAATTAATCGAATTCGAATCCCAGCCTTAATAGCAATGATTCGAATTATTTGGGAGGATTTGAATCCGTGTATGAGGATTCGAATCCGTTTATAATGATTCGAATCCTTTTATAAGGATTCGAATCATCTACGTCTGGATTCGAATACGAATCCTTTTAAAAAAAAGTAACGAATCCAAATCACGAATCCGTTTTCACTAAAGTATTCGAATACCTCTTTTGAATCCTCTAAAAGGATTCGAATCCAGGAATCGAATCCTGAATGATTCGAATCCTGCCCAGCTCTGTCGGGCAATATGGGTAGATACCTAAACTTCCGTAATTGATTGGAAATTGGGAAGGCTCTAAAGCGGGAAAAACTGATTGTACGAGTAAAATGGAAGAGATTTAGAACTCTCCTATAACGTCTGACCTTATTACCTGAGGTTTTATAATAGTTTGTATTTGTAAAAATGTTCATTTACCGACTAAATATCTGATTAAATAATGATTTTAATTAATGATGATATATGTGTTATTGAACTTCATTCTAAATCAGTGTTTTATGCGCGACCCGAGACAAATTTTCTACGCGGGGCTTTTCTAAACTCGAAATTTTACTTCATGCTTAGTTGCTTAGATATTTTTTGTATATTCCTCCTTGAAGATGACCATTGATCAAGACTAGTCGGAGAAAATATAAATCAGTGGAACAAACTGTTTTAATTAAATATCAATTTATTTTATGTTGATGACATGGAAAATGTCTATTTTAATCGGCAAATAAATGTAATCGTTGAATAAGATTTAAGTAAAGTTCAAGAAACGAGACATTAATAATTTATAAATCTAAGCGATAATTACTAAAATGATCAAAAATCACGAGATTAATTGAACATTTTTAAACTAGAAGAAAATCAACAACATTTACAAAAACTAGTAAATATCAAATAAGCAGTCGATTGCTTATGGAAAGATTAGTTCTGTTCTCGTCATTTTCTAAATTTGGACGATTTGTGTATCTCTTTTCAAGATTTTCTACTACTGTTTAATAATTTTGTCAATGATCTCATTTATTTCAACATTTTATGCTTTTTGCAATGTCTGCTTTTCAGACATGTCTGTGAATATTATTAAAATATTTAATATTCGGCGTCAGCCGACGTTATTTGAAATATATTATTAGATGGTCATGTTATTGTTTTTTTTATGACACGTTATTAGTTGTGACATATTTTAAACTAATGAGTGGCTTCCACTCCCAGACTAAGCATAAAGTAAAATTTCGAGTTTAGAAAATCCCCGCGTAAAAAATTTGTCGAGGGTCGCGCAGCGAGCTGAGACAAATTTGCACGGGGCTTTTCTGAACTCTAAATTTTACTTCTTGCGCCACGCGTATAAACCACTGATTTAAAGTAAAGTTGAAAATATATACTGCTGAGATGTGGTAGATATTTACTAAGATATAGCGAAAAACCAAACCCGAACCAAACATATTTTATTATTTGATCCGAAACGAAAACCTGTACGTAAAAATAACGGTTCAAAGCCCTTCAAATAATTTGACTTCTAAAATCAACAAAAATCTATAAAATATGGTCCTATAATAAATAGGGATTGGATTACTGATATACCTTTTAATTGCCAAAAATTCTCTTCAAAATTTACCGGCATTTTGCCAATATTTTACTGGTATTTTGATAATATATGATTATGTGGGAATATGAACTGAACGTTTTGGAAGGGAGGATATAGAAAAAATCTAGATTATTGCAGATTTATTTTAAATGTGTCTAAAATTATGATAATAAGTCAACAGGACTTTGATTTCTAGGCCATTAAATTGCCAAAAGATGATAGCTAAATAGCAATAAATAAAACAAATAATCAAAAACGAATTCGTGACTTTTACCAGGTAAAAAAAATAACAATACATTTTTGATACTTGTAATCTTGTATCACATAAATTAAATGATTGTGATTTTTAACATCACATTGAGTTAGTGTTGTATAAAACACATAAAGTGGCGCATGAAGTAAAATTTCGAATTTAGAAAAGTCTGAAATTTTACTTCATGCTGAACCAACGAGTGAAACACACCAGTTAAACAAATATTAAAATCATTTTGACACATTTTCTTTACAGCACAATTAAATTGATGATTCATCTTTCCCGTTTTCAAACAACAAATGCCTTTTTATTATCAAATGTTTTTTCGTTGAAAAGATTTTTGAAATCGATCTGCGGATTTCTAAATTATCCAATAAATGTTTGTTGAAGTCGGGATTTAAGTTCTTTAAGTAAATTCTTGTAGCTTCTGCAATTATTTGTAGATTTTTGATACAACAATAAATGACATTGATTGTGAATTGACAACATTAAAATTATTTATTTAATTTAATAATTACCAAGGAAAAACATGATAATTATAAATTTTATAGATTTTCACTTTTTCGTCATACCTTAAAATCAATTTACGCTTCATGAAATTTCACGTGCATTTATTTTGTATTAAAACTTAAAACTTTTCTCTAATATAACGGTCTTTTTATCTCTAATAGATTACGAAATCCCAATAGTGAGGACGATATAACGAACGAACGAATTTAAAATAAATCAGAAAACTTGAATGATGTTATAATTTTTAACAGCCACTTAAATTTTGATATGATCCACCTGAAAATCATTAAAAATTCAACATTAACCCAAAAAACCGCTTCTCCACTGACGAAACCAGGAACCGATAGATCAAATGACCTACTTAACAAACGGAAAGTTGTGCAAAACGAAATAAATCTCTCGCAGTTTATATTTACTTGTTTTAGCGTGCTAATTAATGAAGGCCCCGCAGGCGCGGGTAAAAACACCAAAAACTAACATTAATTTATGGATTTTAATAGAGCGCGTAATTAATCGCCGCCCCCGCGCACCGCAAATCCTGCTGGAAGCGAGCCAACCGTATCAAACAGATTAGATTTTAATGCCGACCGAAAACTTAACAATGAGCAATAATTCTGCGGGATTTACAGTTTTCGATTTGTTTCGACAGACCGACTTCAAAAGGGGTCGTTATTTATGCGCGATCGCATAAATCACGGAAAATATTGACACGTTTTTAAATGGACGATATGCTTGGATTGGAATGGCGTTCCGTTTAAATATCACGGTGTTTATTGGTTATTGTAGAATGTTGTTTTGGGAAATGTAAGTTACGTCCAAAGCTTGGTAGAAATAAACATAAAACATCAAGTGGCGTTTAGATGTTATGTAATCTTTTAAGATCATTGACCGAGCCAAAATTGTACATTGTATACCATCAGGTTAATGCGTATTTTTACTTTTTTACTAGATACTTTAGGGTTTCAATATTCAACAGCAATATGACAAAACCTTTTTAAATAACCGACTATTATTTGTTTATTAATTTGTACAGAAGGTTTGCATTTTGACAATTCAAACGAGACCAAATATCAAGCATTAATAATCTGATTCAATCCCGAGAGCTTTAGCTCGAAAGCTTTATTCTTTGATAAAAATGCAAGACCAAGATAAATTATTTAAAATAATAATAGTCGCTATTTCAATAGGTCGTGTTATATTTAAGGTACGTTTTACAAGAGGTATCCCATGGTTTCCTTGATTTGTAGTGCTTTCTGCACCAATACATGTAATACCAAAATAGTTTGATGTTATCAGATAGCGTGTGTGAAAAGAGACACAAAACTTTGAAATACGTCTACTATGGTTTTTAGATGGAACATGCGAAAACGTATGTTCCGGTATGCAGATTTAAAATTTTAAGGTTGAACGTCACATTTTGACAATGTCTTTGTAAAAATAAATCTGCAAAAACCCTGCCACAAATTATTTCAATTATTGTGCACAATCATTTTAAAAGTGAGTTTAAGTAGTGTAATTCTAATTTCCACATCTACTAAATAGTTCAGGTATTTACAGAGATAAATAATGCATTTATGTTGATTTTGTGTAACCTCAAACGAAAATGTTGGTTGAATCGAATGCGCATTCAGTAGATATGGCAAATAGTCATCGGATTAATCTGTTAATACAGGGATTTTTTCTTTTAAGTATACATACAGAGAATTTTCTATTAGGTATACATATGCATACGCTATTTTTTAAGAGTTCAATTGGAAGCTTAAAACGAGTGTTTTTCACTCCCAGACTAAGCACATTACATTAACATTTCGAGCTTAAAAAAAGAAACACTGAAAGCACTGAAATATTGTGAACAAGTAAACTTCGCTTGAAAACAGTGTTTTATAATTATAAGCGTGGCCCATGAAGTAAAATTTCGAGCTTAGAAAAGCCTGAGAATTCGGTTTGGTCGCTCCGCGCTTCGCGCTACGAGACCAAACCGAATTTTCAGGCTTTTCTAAACTCGAAATTTTACTTCATGCTTAACCTAGGAGTGGAATGCACTTGTTTAAACTTCAAATTGACCTATTTTAAAAAAACAACGAATATTTAAAAATCTACAACACATAATTGGGATATGTATATATATAAAGAAAAACTCCATGTACAACATGTAAAATTACCGTTTTACCATTGGGTTTAAGATTGGCCCTCATCCACCTTAGGTGTACAGGATAATTTTTAAAATGAAAATTAGACAAATATTGACAAATTTATCCTAGTTTATATCCATTACAAGCCCTCCATAGAAGACACTATCCTGACAAAAGCTTCCTTACATAAGCACGTTATTGTGATTGGTGAATTTAACATAAATAAAACTAAGTCTAGACAACTCTCCTCCTTTATGTCTAATTCCAACTTTATTCGTATACACGCCCCTCCTACATTTATTATGTCCCAGAATCAATCCACAATCAATATCCAACACCTCATAAATAATGTCACGTTGATTCCTCAACTGTGCTCATTTTTCCATTATGTTTTGAATCAATTAAGATCCATCTATCCCCACTCTCCCAAAAACAATCTTTAGATACAAAAACTGTAACACAGTCAAAGTAACATAAGACATGACAACCCTCATTTATACTAACGAGACAATAAATTCAAATACAATAACTGTGTTTCTTAACATACTTTCCGAATCTATCAAACAACATACCCCTACATTTACTAGAAAACTTTACAAATATCCTCTCCCTAAATTCATTTTACGTCTTAACAAATACAAACGACAATTATACAGAGACATACGACAGACAGACGACAGTTCATTAAAACAAAAATTTAACAAACTTAATAAGGGCATACATAATCGAATTTAGGAGTACAAAACAGATTTGTGGATATCAGCATGCGATAACATTATCGCTATGCAGCGTAAAACATACCGGGAAGAAATAAAGAAACTCTCGAAATACCGCAAGACATATTATATAAATAAAATTAAAGACCCAACCACAAAGACAATAGTAACACAAGGTTAACACGTTTTAGACATTTTTGCAGAATATTTTAAACAAACATACACTATGACAGAGAATGAAACACACGACAATGACTTTTTAAATTTAGTAAATTTCTATTATGAATCCTTTAAGAACAACTCTCTTCCTTGTAGTCCTAATGATGACATAAATGAGGAAGAATACTATGAAATATTACATAGAGGCAAAAACACTGCCCCCGGTCAAGATAACGTCCCTAGATGTATTCTTAAGTCCTTGCCGAATAATATACACCAATACATCCTCTAGATATTCAATTATATATATATACGTTCCTCTTAATATTTCCCAATCCAATGGAAACAGGGTATAATTACCTGCATACCTAAACCAAACAACGACCCTTTATCCGTTAGCAACTATAATCCTCTAACCCTTCTGCCAGTCCTAGGCAAGCTGTTTGAATCTATCATCAAAACCAAACTCCTAAAACCCATCTCTGACTCAATACCAACATACCAGTTCGGTTTCATTGAACACCGCTGCACCTCCCTTCTCTTAACTATTTTAATTTCTAACTGCTAGACAGCTCACTTCGAAGGCAAAAAATCCGCCATTGTTTTCCCAGACATACAGAAAGCATTTCATTTTGTGTGGCGTCGAGGACTGTTGTACAAATGTTGCTTCTTAAATATTCCTTTACATTTCATCTACTTTTTGACAACTATCTAGTAAACGAATCCCTTCAGATCAGAATCCGCACCACTTTTTCCCAATCATTTATCCCACAGCAAGGCCTACCTCAAGGATCTCTCTTCTCTCCGCTTCTTTATAATATTTTCGTCCATGATATTTACAACCCTAATCCAAAGTACGTTGACAAATCCTCATATCCTCTCCTATATGCCGACGATACAGCTCTAATATTACGAGGACCTACACTCCCCAAAGCTTTAAGTACTCTGCAGGATTTGATAGATAGAATTGAACTATGGTTCGCAAAATGGAGAATTTTCATAAACCCCAACAAATCACAATTCCTAATCCCATTTCACCACCCTAATAACTCCCAATTTAGAATCAATTTAAATAACCATTCTATTTAGCACTTATAAATAATTAAGAATAACTCTATATTCAAGACTCATATTTAAAATTCACTCCCAAATCATAAAAAAAAAGTTAAAAGCAGGGCTAGGCATTTCAGATCACTAACTTATAAGTAACAAGGTATTTTTACTGATACAACTGTGCATATATATATAAATCGATTTGCCGACCCCTGCTGGAATATACTTCTATCCTTTTCCACAATCCCACACCCATTGTGTTAAAAAATCTCCAAGTAGCAGAACGATCAGCCCTCAGAGTACTTACAAAAATCAGGCACCCTCTTAATCCTCTTTATAATCCATCCAATACACTCCTTTACAAACAAACTAAAATCACCCCTATCGAAGAATGTCTCCAACAACTAGCACATAAATTCGCCTCTTATCCCGACTCCCTAGATAATATGAACCTTTTATGTATTCCTCGTAACATCAATAAAATTCCATAAGTTAAATATCCACCATACACGTTAACAGTAACAGTGACAAAGGCAATCACAATGACTTACAAAGACAGTGACATTTAGAATATACCATATTATTAATACCGAAATCGAATCGACAAAGACAGGCTAAAAGACCGCAGGGTCGATTTTCAATTTACAGAATTTAAATTTATATATTGTAATTACTTATTATAAACTATTGTGTTTTACTATGTATTCTGTAAATAAATATGTTATATATATATACAGGGTGTCTCCTAAAAAACGCCGCAGGCCATAATTTTTTTATTTATTGACCGAATTTAAAAATAAAAAAACAATTAGAATGGCTCCACAAGATCTACAAACAAGAACTAATTTTACTTCTTTACCAAATCAAGTTTCATGTAAGCGATAGTCAACTTTTTTTTTTCAAATAGCCACGTATATTATTATAAATTGATTCTAATAGAGGTTACTTTTCTAAATCCAAACGTATACAAGTTGGCTTTGGTGCAATATTCATTAGTAAAAAAAATGTTTATTAACATAAAGTCGGAGTCTTATAGATTTTTTTAAGTGTGCCATGGAAAAATAAAACTGAACACATGAAACAATAACTGTTATCTAAGTGACAGTGTCTTAGATTCGATTATTTTGTCAACCATATTTATTATTATTGGTGAAATAACTCAAGTGATGGCTAACAATATTAACAGTTTATTGACCGATATGTTACAAGTGTTTTTCGAATGCAATAAAAATCGCGATCAAGCAGTGCTCCTGTGCATGGACCGCTTTCCGAACGGAGAGGTCCCAGAGCCTCAAAAATTTGGAATACTTGAAAACAACTTAAGAAAGTATGGTGCTTTTAAGAAACCCAAGAAAGAGGAACGTGTATTTCGCGAAAATGTAGAATTAGATGTTCTTCCTAGTCAATTCGGGAAATATGAAATAACATTGGCACTTCAAAGAGAACTGTAAATTCTGAATAAACACAAAGTGAAACCATACATAACTTAAAAAGTACATGGGTTGGAGGAAAATGATCCGGGCCGACGAAAGCAATTTTACCATTTTTATCGATCTTACACCACTCGACTTTTGGCTTTATGCTTATCTTAAAGATAATGTTTGGAACCAAACCAGACAACGACGAAATTCTGAGGCAGAGAATTATAAAATCTTGTCGCGAAATATCCCGTAAATGTATTGAGTACAACCTACTCAGTAACGAGAAGATGCCAGTTATGTATTCAACAACGTGGTCATCAGTTTGAGCAGTTCTTGTAGATATGTTTGTAATTTTGTGTGATGCATATTTTATATTATTTTAATAAAGTATTCCACATTGTTTTTATGGCACACCTAAAATATTTATAATAAAACAACCCTCTGTTAACATTGATGCATCATTTTGCTTATTTAAAACACACTGGACCGTGTATAAATAGACTATTAAAAAATGCGTGTTTTAAAGTTGCTATGAGCAACGTCAACAAATTGAAATAAAGCCAGGCATAAATGAAAACATACATCTTTATGATGTCCACTTATACTTTGATATACTATTTTTTTTTACTTATGAACATTACACAAAATTCAACTTGTTGTATATGTTTGAATTTACAAAAATTTCCTCTATCAGAATAAATTTAAACAAAATATACGTAGCTATTTGAAAAAAAAAGTTGACTATCGCTGATATGAAAGTTGATTTGGTAAAAATCTCAAATCAAGGCTTCTTTGTAGATCTGGTGGAGCCATTTTAATTGTTTTCTGTGTTTTGAAAATCGCTCAATAAATAAAGAAATTATAGCCTGCTGCGTTTTAAGGAGACACACTGCATATATATATATATATATATATATATATATATATATATATATATATATATATATATATATATATATATATATATATAAAATATAACTCCTATGGCATTTCTACAGATTTTGACAATTTGAAAAATCAAAGTAAATACAGTTCACATAGCCAAATATTTTGCTGTAATATTTTTTTCTCTCGCAACTGTACATGCTAAGAGGCTCAGAAGATCAATCTCTCAATTTAGCGGCTTAGTTCCTGAATGAATAAAGATCGATGTCTACTAAAATACATACACTTTAAGTTGGTTTTAATCACAGTGTACTATTATCGCAAGTACGTGTAGACATTCTCTGAATATTCACAAGAAATTATGATTTAAAGCTGTTCTAAAAGAAACAACACTAATATACTCGCGACCTAAACAGTATGACATTGTCATGTAACATCAAAATTTGACAAAACTAGGAAAATCGTTGCAGATACATACTCTCTAAAAAATTGAATTACACATTCCACATCAATGAGTCATAGTCTTTATATAGTGGAATTCGCAAGAGATGTCTCTCTCGAATTCCACTAATGTAACAGCAACAACTTTTATAAACAATATTTCTTTTAATTATAATACACTTGAGTTGCGATTTTCTGTATTTATTGGTACGCATTTTTTAACAATTTCTGCCGTTAATGTTTCTCCGAACCGTGTCATGTTTATGACTTTATAACAATCAATCAAAGCGAAAGCACAGACTACTAATTGTAATTTTATGTCGTAGAAAGAAAGAAGTGCAGGAATATTCGACTTTTTTTCTGGCTATTTCAGATATTGATTTCAATATGACATATCAACAATGAATTTTAACAGATAAAATATACAAGGTGGCCAGAAAAGGTGTGATAATCTTCAGGTAGAGTGGTTCATTGATTAAATTCAAGCAGAAAATTTAAGTAAAAAAATATTGTATTGTGGCTTATAACTCCTCACGAGCCAATTTAAAGAAATGTAAATTTGGCAACAATGGATCAAACAAGTGTTTAATTTAATAATAATCATAAATTAACCAAATCTACAAAAATTAATATTTGAAGTATACATCAAAAATGAAAGATTAAAGTAAATGTAAAAAAAAATTCTAATACCAACGAATATTTTTTCCAGTTGCCGGCAAAAACAGTTAAATGCCAGAATTAAAATGTACAAAATTAAAATTTATAAACGCACTGTAAACATTTTAAATAGCACACCCTGCCTTTCTTGTAATTGTAAAATTTTGTTTAAAATTCCCTATTTAATTATGGATTGCAAGTTGATATTAGTTCAAGACTTGACCGTATTAGAGTTTTTGAAAGTATGACATAAGTAAGCTTTATAATAATAGCTAAAAAAATAATGATAAATAATGTTCTTAGATAAAACAAAGACGTGGAATGGACTTGTATAGACATTTGACGGCCAATGATGTTTCATCGTAGTTTTAGTTTCACGGCCTATTAAGTCAATTTTGAAAAATAATAATTTTAAAATTAGTTTTGACGTAAATATCAAATTGGTATACATCAAAGGAAAGTTAGAGAGGAAAATTACAGGTTAGAACAAAGTTGTGGTCGTAATTCAATATAAGAAAAATGATATCACTTCAGATAAAACCGGAAGTAGTATTCCTAGTTATTACTATGCAAAAATCAAGCGATAGTTAATTTATATATACATTCGGCAACTCAAATGTCTACTATTTATATTGCCTGAGTCTCATAAGTAAGATAAAATTTTGTTTTTAGTTTTTATACACGATTCCAATTGTTTCTGGATCTCGCCTAGCTATGGAAAAGTGACAGTTTAAGTATTTTAAATGGGGCTGGTTGTGTTTTAAATCAGGGTTTTTAAATGTCACTGTCAGATGTTCGATTTTAAGGTTATAATTTCTGACTATTGTGATCTTACACTGTTGCCTGTTTTACAAATTTTTAGATATAAAAGGATAATAATATGCAGTTTCAAGATTAACATAATTTACTACTTGGTTTTTGTACATACAAACACAGCAATAATATTGTATATAACAAATATAATGAATTCGGCTCTGCAAACTTATTTCGTCATCCATTTGTATTTCTCGCTTGGGTCTTGCCGTTAACACATTTTGATCAACTCCATCCATCCACCTTAATTTTGGTCATTCTCTCTTCTGTTGGCCCTCAGTATTTTTTTGTAGAATTGCAAATTTATTCCCACCCTCTTGTGATACTGATAATTTTCATGTCAAACAATTTTGAAGCCCTCATTCCACTTTTATTATTTAGTCAAGAGAACCTGCATCTGAATCTTCTGATGTTTGTTCTGAGCCAGATTCCCCAAGCGAAATAATAAAAGGAGGAATGGTTTCAAAAGAAAGGTTCCCCATGTGTTTTGTCCAGTCATCCGAAATAAGTTTTTCACAATGATCACAGAAATTTTGCCACATATCGGATGTACATTTTGAGAGAGACTCAAGCCATAAATTCTGAACACGATCCTTAGATGGTTGCTTAGAATTTATGTGCTTATTGTAGTAAGTCTTACAAAACCCCCATGCAATTTCAATTGGATTGTATTGACAATGGTATGGCGGTAATCTAAGAACTTCGTGCCCGTTCTTTCTCAAAATGTCATCAACTACGTAAATTTTGTCATTTGATCGAAAAGGTATAAATAAAGCCCATAGTTCCTTTTTGGTTAATTTTGGATTGAATTTTACATTGTGTTGAACCAACCACTCCTGCATTTCGCATTTCTTACAAGAAAATGAAGGAGTTTTGTCTAATTAACTACACATTTCCCTGAAAGCTTAGCCAAAGCAGGAATAAGTTGATTAACCACCCAATTTTGAAAAGTATTACCATCCATTGTGGCATGGTAATCTCGGTCATTGTTTTTCGAATGTAATAAAAAATCGCACCCATCCAAAAACCCACCCCTATACCCAGCATGTAGAATGGTGAAGCGTTTGCCTTCATTTTTGAATTTAGTTGGATTACTTTTTATATCCGTTTCATGTACCCAGCATCGAACCACGGATCCATTCTGATATATCCATGTTTCATCCAGGTATACGAATTGGATATCTTTACTGGAATTTTGATACTGTAAAAATTTTCTAAGGAAAATAATTTTAGCTGCAGCAACATGTTTTTGTTCACAGAGAATTTTGCGCCCATTAATTAATTTGAATTTATACCCCATACATTTAACAACCCTATAACGTGTTGTTCTACTCCCATGGAACTCATAATTTTCTTTCATATCATTCAAAAGATCTCTCAAAGTAAAATACTGATTTCTAGAGTTATATTGCCAAATTAGTTGTTGCAGATCTTTTCTAGCTAGGTGATTCCAAAAATGGCTATTTTTAGATCGTTTGCCAGAAGTTGTAGATTTCAATTCGTCAGGTCTTTGTCGTAAAATTAATTGTAATGAAGATCTCCCTACCTGAAACGTAATTATCTTTAATTAAATATATATGATAATTAAAATACTAGACATACCCCAAAAATATCTATTAAAATCGTAATAATATTGTGATGCTGTAGATTTGGATTACTTTGCCTAAAATGTTTGTAGGATTTCAGAATTTGTAACCTTTTTGATTCAGAGATAATCTTTGGCATGTTAATATTTAATATGTGCCTGAAATTATTTTTCACTTTGACATTGACACAGCATTGTAACACTAGATTAATTTGATTTAATAATAAAATGCTCGAAGAAGCGACCGCGTGGCGAAATAATTGTTGCAAGATTAACAATAAACCTCTTGAAAATTAAAAAGAGGATTACTTATGATATCATAAATTATTGTAACACTGTTAAAATAAGGAATCAGGAGTGGCAACTAATAATAAATGTAAATGTTGATACTGCAACATAACAACACGAAAGCATGGCTAGACGAGATCCAGAAACAAATGGAATTTTGTATACATACAACAATTAATTTTAGAACTCGAAAGTGAGGTTTTGAACACCGTTTTGGCAACTCGAAAGTCGCGTTTCCAGTATATTACTTACGACACGCGGTTAGGAAAATTAAATCCACGCACGCAAAATTTGACAGCTTAACTGTCATTTGATTATGGAATGTAGAAGTTGTGGATTTTAAAGAATAACAAAAAATAATGTATTAGAAAAAGTTTGCGAAAATGGTTGGTTTGAAAATAACAAGTAAAGTATACTACGTGCTGAATAAGTTTGTCGTAAGTGAGCTACAGATTTAAGCTACGATACAGAGAGACACCTGTAACGGATTGGAAGAATATTTTCCCGAAGGTGTCTACGTAGGGAAGTGTGCCTGAGAAGAGAGAACATAATTAAAGGTATGATAGATAGGTAATTAGAATTTAATTCCGCATCAATTGGCGTATTTTTAAGCAAATCTGTTTTTCAAATTTAAAAATGAGCATCGTTGTGTTGGCCGTGTCTCAGAACGTTGGAATTGGCCCATCAAAAGGCCCCATTTGGCCTCTGGTGAGCAACCCCAGTATACAAAGTTTCGTCATTGGGGGTTAGAATCGCTCACCAAAAATCGAATTCTGCACGGATTTCATTGGGATTTTCTGCAATGCGTAGCCCAAAGTGTCACGCTCGCAATTCAGCCGCTCCACTAACGACCCGATGCCTTGCTTGAACACAATAAACTAAACAAAGGTACCTGGCCAAAAAGGGGCACGTAAAAATAACTCTTGTTGTCAACTTTTTTATTCGGCCGATTTGGGGGGTCAGGAGTGGTCGCATTGTACCGGGCGGGGGTGATTTATTTCGAAATGAACCCATTTGCGACGAGCAGGAGAAGCTGGAGACGCAAGGCGAGCATTTGAAAATGTGGAATTTCCTGACGTTTGTCAGATTCGGTCAGCCATAATGAAAACTGTATTTCGTCGTTACTTTGATAAAACCTCCTATGTGAGTTAAGCAAACATTTTCAGCAATCACAAAAACTGTTAAGTGGTTCTTTTCAAACAATTTTTTGAATGAATCATTGTACAAGATTTAGGAGATAACATTACTGCATAGGAGGTTTTATAACATCGCGTCAAAATTGCGACTGCAAGATGTAAATTGACACAAAAACGCATCAAAATCGTTCTAAAAATGGATTTTTGGCGATTCTTTTAAGATTTCGAAAAACGAAAGAATAAATCGTCGTTGATTTGATAAAACCTCCAATGCGATTTTATTTTATAAAATAGGGTTTTATTATCAATGGACTCTGCGTTATCAGCCCGATGAGTTTATGAAATTTCGAGGTAAATCACCCCCACCGATACAATGCGACCAGTCCTGACCCCCCAAATCGGCCGAATAAAAAAGTTGGCAACAAGAGTTATTTTTACGTGCCCCTTTTTGGATGGGTCCCTTTGTTTAGTTTATTGTATCTAAACCAGGCATCGAGTCGTTGGTGAATTGCGAGCGTGACACTTTGGGCTACGCATTCCAGAAAATCCCAACGAAATCCGTGCAGAATTCGATTTTTGGTGAGCGTTTGAAAAATCCAACACTCAAATTCTAACCCTCAATGACGAAACTTTGTACACTGGGGTTGCTCACCAGAGGTCGAATGGGGCCTTTTGATGGGTCAATTCCGACGTTCCGAGAGGGCCGACACAACGAGATCTTTCCCGATGCTATTTTTAAACTTAAAAAATAGATTTTCTAAAAAATAGGCCTAATTGATGCCAAAATTTAATTCTAAGAAATACCTATCTATCATACCCCTAAGTATGTTCTCTCTTCTCAGGCACACTTGCCTACGTAGACACCTTCGGGCAAATATTATTTCAACCCGTTACAGTTGGTTCTCTGTATTGTAGCTTACACCTCACGACAAACTTATTTAGCACGTAGTATATTTTACTTTTACATTCCATAATCAAATGATAATTCAACTGAAATGACAGTTCAGCTATCAAATTTTGCGTGCGTGGGTGTGTTATCCTGACCTCATGCCGTAAGTAAAATACTGGAAATGCGACTTTCGAATTGTCAAAACGGTGTTCAAAACCTCACTTTAGAGGCGACGAGTTCAAGAATAACTTTTCGTTATATATATATATATATATATATATATATATATATATATATATGTATCACTGTTTCTTCGGGTTTGGTCCCGCGTATTTTCTTGGCTCTGGTCCATTATATTTTTAATTCGACGTTTCAATGACGTCGCAGTCATCATCATCGAAACGTCGAATTAAAAATATAATGGACCAGAGCCAAGAAAATACGCGGGACCAAACCCGAAGAAACAGTGATACATGTTACGCCCGCGAAAATCTACGTTCTAACATATATATATATATATATATATATATATATATATAGAAAAGGTGTGATAATCTACAGGTAGTGTGATTCGTTGATTAATTTTGGATAAAAAATCTAAATAAAAAAATATTGTATTCTTCCTCGTAACATCTCACGAGGTCGTTAAAATATTAAATGTATCTCTGGAAATTAGTGTTATTTTCTATTATTTTGGAAAAAATCAATAGAACTTACAATCAATTACACATTTGTAAAATTTAAATGACATAGGTGATAAATAAATTGGAAACTTTAACAAATTAATAACTTGTGTAAGTTTGTATAAGGTCATCATCCTTTTTGAAGATGTACACATTCAACGAGTATTCAGATATGTACATGATATTTTGATTCTGCAATGGTAATGCAACTAGTGCCAAAGATGAGTACCAAAGAAGATATCCAAATCGCCAACAGCCCCGCGTAAATACGTTTAGAAAATTAGACCAAAGGCTACGTACTTTTGGGTCGTTCGTTTATAATAACATAGATGGAGGGAGACCTAGGGAACGTCGCACTGTTCACCTAGAAGAACAGATATTGAATGCAGTTCAAGAAGATCCCAATTATAGTACGAGACAAATAGCTCAACAGTAAAATGTCCCCAGTAAAACAACAGTTCATGCAGTATTGAAAGAAAATCGAATTCGTCCATTTCATGCAAGAAAAGCTCAACCACTTTAGGAAAATGATAACGAGCGTAGACGTATGTTTTGTGACAGGATTTTAGATCAAATTCGGGAAGAACCAAATTTTTTATTTAAAATTCTTTGGAGTGATGAATGTACCTACATTCACTAGATATGGGGTATTTAATTGTCATAAATATCACTTTTGGGCAGAAGAAAATCCTCGGGCGGTTAGAGAAATGGGACATCAAAGGAAATTTTCAGTTAACGTCTGGCTTGGTATTCTAAATTTACGTGTAATTGGGCCTTTTTTTATTCATCAAAGATTAAATGCCTTAAATTATGTAAATATTTTAGAAGAAGTTTTGGAGAATGTTCCACTAAATTTAGTAAACAACATGCTGTACATGCATGATGGTGTACCACCTCATACAGCAAGAATTTCAAGAGAATGGTTGGACGAACATTTTCCAAATAGATGGATTGGGCGCAATGGACCCATACTATGGCCAGCAAGGTCGCCGGATATGAATGCACTTGATTTTTTCGTTTGGGGATTTTTAAAAGAAAAGGTGTATGCAACGCCTCCAGTGGACAATGTAGACGTCATGAATAGAATTCGTGTTGCAGTGGAATTAATTACTGAAGAGATGTTGCTCCGAGTAATTAATTCTATCCCACGACGGCTCCAGATCTGCTTAGAAACGGATGGTTATCAATTTGAACATTTACTTTAATCTTTCATTTTTGATGTATACTTTAAATATAAATTTTTGTAGATTTGTTAAATTTATGATTTATATTGAATTAAACACTTGTTTGATCCATTGTTGCCAAATTTAAATTTCTTTAAATTGGCTCGTGAGGAGTTATAAGCCACAATACAATATTTTACTTAAATTTTCTACTTGAAATTAAGCAATGAACCACTCTACCTGAAGATTATCACACCTTTTCTGGCCACCTTGTATATACTATAACAGGGTGGCGACGAACTACATAATACGATTAAAGAATTGACAAAAAAACTAGTGTGTTGTACAAAGTTAAAGTGTTTTATTTTATTGAATTGATAAATTTTAGTTCTCCTTGGAGCACGAATTTGACAGAATAATTAATATTAAATAAAATATAAAAATTGGGATGTTTCCATCATTGCACTTTCCCCGTAATTTGCATACTTAACTATAACATTACGAATTATATTTTGAACAATGATTCTTTATAAGTACGACATATTTAAATCGCCGAGTTTTTATTTTTAATCCACAATGTGAAAATAATGTTTTTCACAAATTTGCGCTATTTTATTTTGTAATAGATACATTTTTACGTATTTTCAGGCATACATTTTGTTGAATGTTAAAAAAAGTATTGAATATGAAGATAGTGATAATACACAGTTTCATTCGGTTTATTAGTTTGTATGAAATTACTTAAATTAACTAAAATTATCGTTTTTCATAAAACGGTTTACCCATGCAGTTAGTTTACAGTGAAGCGCAGCAATAATTCATGGTGATTTTAAATAAAATAGTCCGCTTTCATCGGGCATGTTGGTGTTGCTAGTGGGAAATGAGTAATTGCACTTATAATCGAGCCTCGGCGTATCTCAAAAATGAAAAACAGCTCGCCGAGTATATTTTGACATAGATTAAATCTATTCTCAGGTTATAATTATAATTTCCCGTATCTATTTCGGGCGGCGTTCACCTAAAATAAATACTACACAACTAAAACGCGATGTGATGTAAGAAACCATTTTCAGTCCGCGCTATCCTTCCTACAGTCTTTACCAGAGATATATTGTAATTGGTATAGTTATTCAAAATTATCACAACATCAAATAGAAAAAATATTATTTTCACATTGCGGATAAAGCTTTATCTTTAAACATAAAAGTTCAGTAATTCTAATGAACAAAAGGTCTCTTCGTTACATGAAATAGTGCGGCACTTTTTTCACTTTTACATTGAATCTGTTCGTTACATGAACTAGACACTTCCAATTGTAAATGTATTATGTTTCTTTCAGCAATAGAGGGATATAAGCAAGGCATTCGGGTACCTGTTTTGGCAAATGAAGAATTGAAAACATGTCCTAATTAGAAGAATCTATATCATGCGATAATTTAAGTATCAAAAACAAAGCAAAAGACAAATACAATGTGTCAGAAACTACTGCAGATTTTGATATATCTAATTAAAATTGTTAGCCTGTACCCTATAATCTGTAAATATTTAGCATTCGTTGATTTTATAATAGTGTTCAATTTGATACGTGAATTTCTACTTCTTTATTATGCATGAAGTAAAATTTCGAGTTTGAAGCTTTAACATTTGGTTAGGTGTATAAACCTAATAATGGTGTTTATTAAAACCTGTGCAAATGCTTATGTAATGTTCGAGCGGGAAGCGGATGATAATTATTTTATTAAAATATTGTTTAACACTTTTAAATTTGATTAATTCAACACGATGGTTTCTATAGTCACAGTTACAAAATTTAGATTAGAAAAAATTATGATAATAGTTTGGTTATTTAAGAGTAAGCCCGAACAAATTATTAATTGGATTAACGAAAATACTCTTGACAATAATATTTATTAGAAATTGTTCCGAATCGTTGTCTGAATTAAGCCTACTTTAGAAAATAGAAAATGTTCTTCTCCAGAGAAAAACCCTTACTTTTCTAGATAAAAATAATCAATTAGAAACACGCATAACTTGGAAAACAAAGTCTAGTTTCTAGACTGCAAAATATTTACTTAATGATCACGCGGATCCAAACGCACCTAAACGATGTTTACTAAATGATATAAGAATAATGCTTTATGGACTATTTGCTGTTTCCAATGTTATCTGTGCTAAGCCATTATCAATAATCAATTTTAGAAAATACAATACATTGTGATTACAAATGAATACATAAACATATAATGTAAAATGTGTAACAAATACATATCAAATGTGTGACAAATACATAATACATAATATAATTTTGAACAAATTCTGTATTGCCCGAAATGCTAATATCACGTCCAAATACAAATTCCCAACAGAAACATTTCACCAATTCATTAGTTCGTTTCATCCAGATAGTTTAACAACCTACTGATCATTAATTTTTAAACAACAAATAGTAGATTCAGACAGGGCAGAAAGACCGTTGGTCGATAGCCCAGACAGACTAACAAATTATTTATATGTATATGATAATGTTATAAAACTAATTGAATTTATCGTCTGAATAAAGATGAACTATATATATGTGTAACAAATACATAATAATAATAATGCTTATTATTATACATCCAACATTTGACACAATAATTTCTCAACACCTTAAAAATATAAAAATGTCTCAAGAATTAAATATGCATGTAAAAGTTAAGGATCCGGATAGAATTGACAATCACTAATAAAAAATTGATCAAATTTAAACATACATTTTGTTGAACTGCAAAGAAAATTAAAATATGACATTTGATATTTTTTTAAATAATCTCAAAATGAAACTTGAATAAAAATTTCAAGTATATTTTATTTCAGAAATTAATAACAATAAAATTGATATGTCTATCAGAGTCCTTTCCTTCGTGATATTTGAGCTTTCGCCTACCTTATTTTTTAACATATGTTTCTTATTCCTGCTAACCTTTGTTCGAAAGCATCACTTATATGAATTTTGACGTGGTCAAAAATGACGTTTATAGCAATAGCTCACTTGTGTGCCTCATTCACTTTTGGTTGTGCTAAGTCTTTTTGTGCTCCTCTGCTAACTTGCGTCGGATTATTACCTTTCGGGTTTCAAGAGGTATTCCGAAAGCGGGTTCAGGTCCTATAAATTCCCCTGATGACCCTTGTTTAGCCAGCAAGTCGGCCCCCAAGTCTCCAATAATTCTTTGGTCCTTGGGTATCCATACTAGCTGTGTTTTTACTAATGTAGACAGCCTCCATAACGGCAACTGGTCCTTTGTTGTGTCCCGATTCAATTATGTGATGAGCACACCAGTCAATGGCGGTTATTTCAGCCTAGAAGATGGAAGCATGTTTTCCCAGAGCAACCGCAAATTGTTTGCTCCGGTTTCAACCTCTATAGATTCCAGCGTCGGTTCCTTTTGTATTTTTGGCCCCGTCTGTATACCAGATAGTTCCTTCAGAAGTTACCGAGTATATTCCACTTACCCAATCACTCCGCTGTGATATGGTTACTTTGAACCGGCAGGATAGGTGTACGATTTTAGTGAAATTGGACCTCATTTTTAAGGTTTCTTCTTCTTGTAGCACTTTGAATGTTGCTGGTCTTGATGCTCCTACATTTAAAGTGTGTTCATTTATGTGCAGCCTCTAGGCTGCCTATCTAGCTTCCATCATAAGGCATAGATATAGTGGTGGAAGCGATAGTATTTGTTCCATGGTGCTGTGGGCGTTGTTCTCATCGCTCCAGTTATCAGCAAATACGCCTGTCTTTAAACTCTCTCAAGTTTTATGGCTGCGCTCTTGGTTTGGATCTTTTCTCCCCATGCGAGCGCGGCGTACGTCACTATGGGTCTTACGACCACGGTGTATAGCCATTTGGTCATACTGGGTCTCAGTCCCAATGTGCGTCTTACCATTTTTAGGGTCGCAAAATGTCCTCTCCTGGCCGTTTTTGGTGATGTTTTCTAGGTGGAAGAGTAAGTTCAATCTAGTATCAAGTATGACCCTTAGATATTTTACTTCATTTTTGATAGGGACTTCCATTCGCTCCTAGTGAAGGGGACGATCGCTGTTTTGGCCGGGTTTACAGCTAACCCTTCGTCTTTGCACCATATTTCTACGGTACTTAGTGCCCTCTGCATCAAGTTAGATACAGTGGTCCCAAACTCCTCGCTTACTAGAATGGACAGTTAATCAGATTCTTCCTAGATGATCCGGCAGCACATTGACGCTCTCAGGACTAAGTAGAATGAAACTACGAAGAATCACAAGACTAGTCACTGGACACTGTGACCTAAATAAGCACAAATATATGATGGGAATTAAGAAAAGCCCCCTATGTCGTGGGTGTTTGGAAGAGGATGAAACTCCCCAACATCTACTGTGTACATGTGAAGCCTATAAAAGGCAACGCACGGAGCAATTGGGGAAGCAGGAGAACGGAGGGAGTAAACGATCCAGAGATTTTTGACAAAAAAATAGCTCACTTATTTAAAGTTAGTAATTCATAAAATTCACATTTTAAAACAATATTAATAAAATAACTAAAAGAGCTACGACATAAAGTAAATATGCATTAAATGCTATTTTTTCGATAATCTACAATTTTTCTTAGCAAGATCAACAACGCACGGTAACGTGGTTGCCAGTCTAAGGTGTCAAATTGTTTAGAGTGAACGGCAAAGCTATATTGATGAGAGATAAATCTCGAAACGCGTCTATAGATGGCTTGAATAGTTTGACCCAAATTGTTACATCTATGTAGGTTACTGTATGTAACAGCAAACACTTGTTGTATAATTCAATGTCCGTCGGGGCATTAGCTAGGGAAGTAGTTGTTTAAATTAGTGTTTGATATAGTCTTTGTAAGACTAATCGCATTTTTAATGTTTGAAGTATTCTGCAACCAAGTATTAACCATTTCATTTATACTTATGTTTACAACTAAAACGCGATGTGATGTAAAAAAAATTAAAGTACGTACTCGTATGTACTAAGTTAAAGATATTCAAATACGTGTTAATATTTTGCAGTTTCTTTATTATAAAATCCAATTTAAATTAAAGTGAGTGTGCTTATTGTTATGTGAACTGTTAGAACTTTATTTGAAACCTATTGTGTCGGTTTTATTTTTAAATACTTACTATGCTAAAACAAAAAATCTTCTTTGTGCAAGAAATGTCCGCTCCTTAAAATTTCATACTTGGGCATTCTTCACAGAAACTATATCCATTATTGTCAAATAATGTTTTGGTCGGGTCCTAAATTTAATACTCAAGAAAATTATAAAAACTGCAACTCTTTATCTTATTTACTTTGGGAGATACGAGTATATTAAGTTTATAAAACCATTACTAAAGTCATTTTTATCCATTATTGTCAAATAACTCTGAAACGGTACGACTTACATTAATTTTTTTCAATAAAGTAGAACTCAATTTTTCTAAGGTATTCCAGAATAAATAAAAAATATACAGGATGATCTATTTAAAATAAGCAATATGCATCTACTTCAGTCAACACATTACCCATTTACCCTGACGTCACAAAAAACAAAATACATCATGTCAACCTTTTTGCTTGGTTTCATTACTTTATTTATTTGACAAAGCTATCAATATGTAATTAAATTATCTGTATACAGGCAATTTTTCTTTTAAGTATACATATGCATACGTGTTAATTTTTCGAAATGTGATTTTTTTTTTAAGTTCAGTATAAACCTTTAAACGAGTGTTTTCCACTCCCAGGTTAAGCATGAAGAAACATTTCGAGTTTAAAAAAGCCTCAAAATGTTGAGGCTTTTCTAAACTCAAAATTTTACTTTATGCGCCACGCATATAAAACACTTATTCAGAGTACAATTTGTAATATACTGCTTAAGCTTGATTAGTATTTTATACGCGTGGCGCATGAAGTAAAATATCGAGTTTAGGAAAGCCACAAAATTTGGTTTAGTCGCTCCGCTTCGCTAGGTGACCAAACCAAATTTTCTGGCTTTTCTAAACTCTAAATTTTACTTCATGCTTAATCTGGGAGTAGAAAACACTCGTTTAAAGCTTGAAATTTAACACAAAAACAAGCAATATCTGCAAATTTAAAACATAAATGCTATAATTGGGATATGTGTACTTAAAAGAAAAACTCGCCGTAGAAGGAACGACAAACAAGAATGAACGGAAATCCCTAGAACAGAAACATCAGTTAAATTGAACATTAACACATTGGATTAGTCAGATTGTTTAAGAAAATATGTGTTTTAAATGAAAATAATTTCCTTTTGGTTCTGTGATAAGTTGTAAGTGATTAAGAATAATTGAAATATTAGAAATAAAGAGGATCCAAATAGAATCCTCTTTATTTCTAACATTTCAATTATTCTTTCACTTACTTTTAATCCCCCCTATTGAAAATCCGATATGTTTCTTCCTTAAATAGTTTCACCACAGTTCCAATAAGATTTTGAGCATTTTTGTAAAACTGTTGCATTTAAAGTATTTTGACAGGCTTCATGAATATCATGGTGATAGAAACGCAAACTTAACATCCGACGTGCCAAACAATTGAAGATGTTCTGTTTTAACCATAATCCATTGATTGAAAACAGATAGAAGTTAATGACGTTAGGACATTAATTTTTATCCAAGATTTTTTATTTCTAATTTCTTGAAATTTCTCCTTTCATTTTTCATGTTTATTTGTTAGTTGGTTTAAAAAGAATTTGACCTAAATGTTACATAACATATACTTTAATAGAGTACTTGTTTAAAAAGGTATTTACTGTCTTAAGTAGTCTTATTAATTAAGACATAATGTTTGCATTTTATAAGAACATTGTCATAATTTTATATATTATGTTTAAAATGTGCAAACTAAACTCATGTGCATAGAAAACGGCCCACATATTCTTTTTTATTATTTAAAATAAAATCACTGATGCATGGTATCGTATGTTCAATTTAAAATAAACCTCAAGAGTGCCATGATTTATTATTTAAAAAAATAAGTTGGCATACATGTTAAGAATTAACTTACAAAAGGTTAGATCTTTATAAAAGTCACAATGGTTTATAGCGCCCTGCAAAAAATGTTTTAAGTTGGAAGTTATTTCCAAAAAGAGACTAAAGTAGACGGGAGTTGGGCATATTCATTGGACGCAGCTTTGACAGTATTTCAGGAAGAATTTCCCAACGTTCCGACTATTTATAAAGAATTTAAAAATCCCTTATCACGATCAATTACAATATTTAGTGAAACGGGTAGTATTCTCCGTAAATGAGGAGGAAGTGGTAGACCAGCTAAACGTACTCAGGATGCTATTAACACAGCCTAAGAAATTTTGGACGATGAACCTACGACTTCTCTGTGTCGTTTATCACAGCAAATGAATTTACCCTTATCGCATAACTTTGGTGCAAGAGTTATTACCCATTGATTACCCCAGACGACTGGAATTTTGTCAGTGGTTTTTACAAAATGTAAACGAGGATGTTTTACAAGTTAGCTTTTTTTACCAATGAAGCATGGTTTTACAAGGATAGGTACATTAATTCCCAAACTATGAGAATTTGGTCGGATAATAATCCTCGTACATTTCGAGAGAAACCATTACATGCAGAGAAAGTTGGCGTTTGGGTGGCGATTAGTGCGAGAAGATTAGTTGGACCGATATTCTTTGAAGGTAAAATTATATTTTAATTATAAATAAACAAAATTATAGAACAGCGCGTACATCTTCGGTAGAATAAATGCAGACCGTTACCGTACATAAATGTTATTGCCGTTTATAATTGAACTTTATGATGACGAACTGCAAAGTGGTTATTTTCATCAGGATAGAACAACTTCTCATTGTACACTGAACAACTTGGCCATTTTTAAGGAATTTTTTGAGGACCGAATCATAAGTCGAAATGCAAGTATTCCCGGGCAGTCGCGTTCATGCGATTATTTTTTGTGGCTATACCTACAAAATTGCATTTATGCGCAACCAGTACGCAATTTACAAGACATACGGCAACGAATTCGAAATAAATCTGAAGAAATTAACAATAATCCACTGTTGTTGCGGAACGTAATGGAAGGTGTACGACAAAGAGTTTAGACTTGTGTTCAAATAGAAGGAATGCACATACAACATTTACTATAATTTGAAAGTGAAAAATTAAACGTAATTATCTATAAATTGACTTTAATTTAATGTTTTACGTTTGACAAGTAACATAACCAAAGAGCTATGTCTGATGTATGTATGTCGATGCTTAATAAGTGTACCAACTTAAATTTCTTAAAATAATAAATCATGGCACTCTTGAGGTTTTTTTAAATTAAACATACGATATAATAACATGTATTCCAAAACCAAATCTAGATCCTGCTTTAACTTCCAGCTACCGCTCAATTACACTTCTCTCTGTTCTTGGTAAGCTCTTTGAATCCCTTATTAAACGTAAAGGCAACTATTAGCCAATGTATCCCAACATACCAATTTGGCTTCTTACCCAATCGTTTCACAACCCTCCCCCCTCACAATGCTTACATCAAACTGCGAGACAACCCACCTGGAGGGTATAAAGTCATCTATGCTTTACTCCGTATGATATCTGGTATCTGGTATAAGGGGAGTGCGCATTACTGCACTGCACTTAGACCTCATTAGGCCCATTGTGCTGCCTCCCACTACGGGTCACCCATTTTAAGTTCAACCATCCCACCTTGTCTAGGTAGTCTAGTATTACTGAGGTGGGCAAATCCCTGAGAATGTCTATCGTCGGCCATCTTTCACCCAGTATGGATCCTCTCGTAGACGAGAGTGCCGGGCAATCGCTAAGGATGTGCCTCATAGTCTCGTCTTCCATTTCGCAACCTCTACAAGGTAGGGAGTCAACTATTCCCATCTTGTATAAGTGCCCACTGAGCCTGCAGTGTCCAGTTAGAACAGCAGTTATCTGTCTGAGGTTCCTTCTAGTCATCTGCAGGTACCATTTAGCTGAAATCTTGTTGGGGTACAGTAATGTCTCCTTAGAGAGTTTGCAGCTTTCCGTATCATCCCAACGCTTCCTGAATTTATCAAGTGTGTTGGAATGTAACATGTTACATAGTGACAGGGGTGTCAATCGCACTAGCGGTTCCGGTGAAATGACGTTGATCCCAGCCGCTCCTCTGGCCAGTGCATCAGCCGTCCTGTTAACTATGTTTATATCGTGCCCCTTCACCCAGCAGATTTCAATATTGTTATGCATTGCTGCCTGCCGTAGTTTTTTTATGGCACTCTAGTGTTGTCTGTGAAGTAGTGTATAACTTCTTCAGAGTCATCAAGGCTTGCCTACTGACTGTTAGGATCAATACAGCTTCGTTTGACACTTTACGGCTTAAAATGATGTCAGCCGCAAGTATTATACCCATCGTCTCCAGTTAAGCGACGGTCGCATACTTACCCATGAGGATTTTTATATGGATACTCAAGGTTCTAGAGAAAACTCCAATCCTTGACGTATTCTTCCTTTTTGAGCCATCGGTGTAGATTCTTATAGCCGACTCTCTCATATGTTTCGTGGGTTGGATATTAACAGTGCAGGGTGCATTCCGTATTGAATCGGTACGCAGTAGTCAGTGCAAGCCTCTAATAGAGGTATATCGTTGCAGAACATCCTCTAGAGGTGACCTTTGACTTTCCCACAGTTGTTGCTGTTTCAAATCCAGCTACTTTGAAGGCGAAGTATGGTCGCAATAGCCTCCCTTTCCACGTGAATGTCAAGTGGTGGAAGGCATAGCATGACCTCCAGCGCCATTGTCGGAGTTGTGTGCATGGCGCCTGTTACGCTTAAACAGACTGTCCGCTGCACTTGCGCTAGTCTCTTAATAGTCGTTACTTGTTTGGTCCTGGGAGACCAAATTGACGCTTTATATGTTAGTATAGGCATTATGACAACTGTGTACAGCCACATCGTCGTGCGCGGTTTCAACCTTCAGGTTTTCCCCACTGCCCGACGACATTGCCAAAAGGCTCTTATAGCTTTGTCCGTTTTAATTTCGATGTGCGTTTTCCAGCTCAGTTTTCTGTCGAGTGTAATGCCCAGGCATTTCACCTCGTTGCTGTACTGCAGCATCGTATTCGTATGGCATTGAACACTTTTATATAAATGCTTCATTCTTAATCTGCCCAAACACCTTATTATCCTAATACCCAACCTTCTATAAAAATAGATCTCTTCAAATTAGAATCAATAGCAATCTTTCCACTACCTTTACTCCAAAGCAAGGTGTCCCTAAAGGATCCCCACTTTCCCCCATTCTATATAACTTATACTGCCATGACATCTAAAACCAAAACCCTGACTACGTCAATCCTTTTGCATACCCTCTACAATTTGCAATTTGATAATGTTCTCATAGTCCATTCTTAAAATATACAAAATTCAATATCCTTCCTCCAGCAATTTTCCAACAAAACTGAATCGTTGTTTAACTAATGAAGAATTAAAATAAATTCATTAAAATCCAAACGACTAATACATTTCCACCGCATTCCACCTACTCCTTATTCAATTACCATCAATAATACCCGCATCACCTCATCCCCAACCTGCAAATATCTCGGAGTATTATTTAATCAAAAATTTAGTTTTAAATAGCACACACTGGCCATTAAAAACAAATTTCGCACTAGAGCGAAACACTTTAGATGCCCCACTTATAGAGATAAAGGTATAAATATAAACACTGCCACACATATTTATAAAATGATATGTAGACCAATGCTGGACTATGGAGCCGTTCTTTTGTCCTAATCCCGCCCCTCCGTGTTAAAACATATCCAAATTTCTGAACGATCATCCCTCCGCATTTTAACTAACATACAACATCCTCATAACCCCTTATATAATCCATCAAACGTCCTACTCTACAGTAACACCAGAATTACACCTATCCAAGACCGCCTTTTAACCCTTTCCCAAAAATACTTCACTAACCCTAAAAATCTGGAGCTCCTAAATATACTATGTATTCCCAGAAATCCCGAAATCACCCATGACGGACTAAAGAAATGACAAACCTGGGTAGAAAGTCGATAACCCTTTGGTTAAATTTTAACTTCAAGAATATATGTTATGTTATATTTGTATTGTATACAACCAAAAAAGATTTTATTTATTTATTTATTATATTGCTGTTGCAATACTACAAATAAAACGTTTGGTATTTTACGATAAAATAGATTATCAAATAGGCATTTGACGGTAGAACGGCTGACATTATGCACTCTGGCCATATACCACAAGCTTCGCCAATCTTCCAAAAGAGCTACAGCTTTTGCACAATCTACAGCACTTAAAACGATAAACACACCAACCGTCAGTGGGTTAATTCGCACATCCAGTGGACAGCATATCTTTAAATTTCATTTGTGATGATTATTCTTCATTAAATAAATTGATATGTACCATATGTTGTTTTTTTCCATGCCTTGATAGTCTATTTTATCCTAAAATACCAAACGTTTTATTTGTAGTATTGCAACAGTAATATAATAAATAAATAAATAAAATCTTTTTTGGTTTTATTCGCAATACTTCAAGAGTAATGCTTTTATAAAAAAATAAATAATTGGTGGGCCGGTTTCCTCGCAGTTAAGTGTATAAGAAGCGTAACCTTATTTTCTTAAATTAAAATAGTTTACAACTTGAATTATTTATGTTTGAACTGTTCCGTAAGGTTAATAATCAGGTCTTATATTCTTCTTACATGCTAATGACATAATCCATTTCTACCTTTAAATACCGACCATATTTTTCACTCAATCCATTTCTGTGTATCTGTTTATACCACACACAACACTTGTTCTAAGTAAGTTTATTTCATTTTTATTTCTAAATATCTATTTTAAAAAAGTCTTAGGCAAAGCTTTACTGAAAAGAAATAAATCTCGAAACGTGTCTATAGATGGCCTAAGACATTATTTTAAATCCAAGTCCTTTTTATTTCTAATTTCTTGTAATTTATCCTTTTATTTTTCATGTTTACCTGTTAGTTGGTTTGAAGAGAATTGGACCTAAATGTACATATACTTTGATAGAGCGTTGTAAAAAATCAAATAAGATTTTAAATATTTCATTGTATTCTTCAATATCCGGCGGTGTACTTGCACTGGAAGTAATTATTTCAATGGATATTTATTGTCTTAAGTAATCTTATTAATTAAGACGCATTATTTGCATTTTATACGGACATTGTCGTAATATATTATGTTTAAAGTATGCAAACTATAAGAAGCGTAAGTTTATTTTCTCGTTAGTTTTGAATTGAAATTATTCTTGTTGAAACTATAAGTTCTATATTATTTAATATTATTATTACCTAAACAAATATCTGTTATTCGTAAAATTAACAAAAAATATTCTATGAAACGTTTTCCAACTATTCTTAATATAAGTTCAAACTAACTATTAATTAAGCTATTCTGAAAATATAGACGTATTTTTGACTACATTGGATTTTACTCATGTATCAAAACGTGTTTACATCGCCAACAACACGATTCCACTAACAAATAATTTGAAATCACTAGTTAAAAAAATTAAACAACAACAAACACACGTATAAAAACACATTTTCTGGGATTTAGCTCCGGCAAATATTATTGTGTTGACATATTGCCGCTGGCCGGAAATGAAATATTTTGCCTCTATAATTGTCGACTTATTTATTTTCTCTGAAACAGCCGAGCCAATAATTTTATTTTGGAATGTTGTGAGGCAAGAATGTATTTAACTATCGTTAAAAAAAGCTAGAAGACGACGAAATATAATTCGAATTCATTACTTGATTTAAAAAGAGGTCGATTTCTCTTGAATTTTAATTGAATAAATATCGTCGCCTTGATTAGGCATAATTTATTTCATGCTTAATCAAGGAGTGGACATTACATATCCCAATTATAAGCTAAAAATCTTTAGATATTCGTTATTTTTTTAAGGGTTCATTTTAAAGCTGTAAATAAGTGGCTTACACTCCCAGTTTAAGCATGAGGTAAAATTTTGAGTTTAGAAAATCCGGAAAATTTACAAAATTTTCAGGTTTTTCTAACTCGAAACATTACTTCACGCGTAATGTGGAAGTGGAAATCACTCGTTTAAGAGCGCGCTCTACCGTATGGAAACTAGGAATACTGATTTTTCTGTTATCATTTTGAATTTTTTAATTCTTTATTTACACATCTGTCTAAAATTCAATTGCAGAGGGCACGATGATTTGATTCAATTTTTTTTATTTTATTATAGTAAAAGATTAAACCAAAAAACTAAAAAAACTCTACAATGTGACATTATCATGCATGCCCTTCGAAATTATTTTAGGATTAAATAATTTTAATATCATTTTTTCATAAAATGTATGGTTATCAAAAAATCCCCATTTTCCTTTGAAAAATAATCGTTCATAATATCATAATTATAATAATTATTTGATAATTACATTTTTTTGCAGCAAGAGTGCACAATTACGTACCAAAATATATATTTTTGAACCACATCTTCATAAGCCTTCATATTATTAAACGATTGGAAATTGATACGACAGTACGGGTTTAGCGTAGCCTTAAAGCTTCAAATAAATTTTAAAAACAGCGTAGCATACTTAAAAGAAAAACCAAAATCAATATAACTATTGATGCTTTGATAAATATAAATTTTTCATGCAGTCTAAAGAGAAAACTGTAAACCTTGGCTTAGTTTATTTTTAATGTAACCAACATATGCACGTGCTATGTCCGCATGTACACGCGTTACACGGACACATACACGTACACATGGTTCAAGAATAACTTAAATGTTTTCTTTCCGTATTTACAAACTTCGGGATTATTTTTGACAGGATTCGTGCGTGCATTACGATAATTTGTTTTGGTTTTCAGTGGGCGCGGTGTTGTCTTTCGGTCTGCCGAAGATGAAGGATCGCCCGATGGTGGATTAATTCCGCAGGTGGATGATAATGGACGACTTCGCGCCCGGTCCAAGAGGCGCGTCGAAGCAAAACAAATACGAGCTAATGTAATGTTTAACAGATGGCTCCGGATTAAAAATGGACGCGCGCGCCTGATTTGTTTATCATATTTCATGTTTTATATATTTTTAATAGCGCCGAATAAATGTATTTTTAACTGAAATTCTTTCGATTACTACAAAGGAGGTAGAGTAGAGTGGGGCAGGTTGGGACATGGGGTACCTCTGGTCACTTCAAATTTGTGTCTTTCTGAAGGGCTGCACATTTGGTATTTTGAAGGATGACAATTAGTAAGTAAGTTTTATTTGTGCTATCATAATAGTTTACACTCGCCAGGTATAAAAGTATATGTGAACAAACTTAATTAAGTTTAAAATTACTATAAAATCAAATATGCAATTAAGGCAGTAAAGTACATTTAAAACTATCACAAACATGTTAAAATGTGAAAATGGGACACGTAAATTGTTGTACGTAGTTAATAAAAATTCTACAAAATAGCAAAATATATATAAAAAATGAAGTTTATTTCAAATATATTAATTTTATAACTGACTTATTTTTAAAGAATTTTGTGATAAATCACTAAGTTCACAGACCCCTTTAATATTAATAAATAATACTAACATCTCTGTAATTATAAGTGGATCTAAATGTCAAATATATTTTTGGAAGATTCACAATTTTTCAATCAAAAAATGCGACTTACTTATAATAGTATGTATTATCGAACATATTTCTAAAAGTTTCAGAGTAAGTAGCACAATTGTGCTATAAAAACGAAACTCAATTGTTTTAAAAATACATAGGTAAAAATGTTATATAACAGAGATTTATGTTTTGAAATTAATGTATTTTTTAAAAGTAACTATAGTTAAAACATTACCTTTTTACGCTGACGTTATAAAAACAAAACACAGCATCACAAACGTATGTCTACCTTTTTTGTTTGATTTTATTACTTCATTTATTTGACAAACCTATCAATAGGCAATCAAATTATCTTTATACAGATATGTTTTTTTAAGTATACATACAGAGAGTTTTATGTAACACCGAACATGCTAGAATGTACGCAATGTAATTTCCTATGTTCGATGTGTACTGGGACGCATCAAAGCAGCATTGAGTACGATGTGATTGGCTACGATTTCTAATGGTAATATAGTCAACCCAATGTACACTCTTCCTGTCAAAAATAAATTTAATTTGTCAATTATTATATCATCCACAATATATTGTATTTTGAATATTTTAGTTCAACGGAATGCTTATCAACTTTTGTTATATTTTTAATCAGTAAAATACTAATTAAAGAAGGTAAACGCTTCATAGGTAAACACAATCTTTCGTAACATTTCGTTGTTTAATTTAACATATTAAATATAATTTTACAAACATTTTATCGCTTAATTTTATCATATGGCAACTAATAATGTTGAAATTTGTAAGACCTAAACTTAAATTCTTGTAGAACTCTTATGTACAGGCAATTTTTAAATATTAAATGATTTCGCAATAGTAAGGATATTATTGGACACTCTTCGACATAACATAGATTGTTCAATTTCATCTCTTCCAATAATATCAACGGACTTCTAACTCCTCGCTTATGAAATTTAACCAAACAAACTGTTTTATAAAGTTCGAAATGGTTGAAATAAATAGTATTAGTCAATCAGAAAATTTTACAGTAAATGATTTATGGGAATTTCTTGAATTGTTTTCTCCATGGTATAAGTTTACCAGAAAAATCTTTTCCTTCTTTGTAAATATTATTGATATGTTTGTGGCGTACCCTCGAGGAATGTACAGGCGAGAGCGTGGCAAACAAGGAGCTCCGGGCATCAGTGAGGCGGATGAAAAATCGAGGGCAACCAAAAAAAAAAAAAATATTTTAAACATATAGAGAATTTTGCAAGTAAAACGTTAGTTTAGATTCTTTGCATTAGAATAAAGAAATAATCTCTATTTTGACAATTTCCTGAGTAATTAACAACAAACCTCACGCATCAGTACATGAGTAGAAGTTTGTTAAAACAAACCCAAACTCAACATTATCCGCGATACAAATTCTGGCACTAAATTTCTTATCGACACTGGCGCCCAGGTCAGCATTTTGGCGGTGAATCAACTTTATGCCAATACTCACCCCCCTACAAAATTTACATTGCAAGCCGTAAGTGGAAATTTAATTTCAACTTTCGGATTATCTAAACTAACAGTTATCATCGGCTTAGATGTAACATTTCAGTGGCATTCTATACTTCCTTTATCTAAAGGGGGGGTAGTGTGGCGTACCCTCGAGGAATGTACAGGCGAGAGCGTGACAAACAAGGAGCTCCAGGCATCACTGAGGCGGATGAAAAATCCAGGGCAACCAAAAAAAATAAATATTTTAGACATATAGAGAATTTTGCATGTAAAACGTTAGTTTACATTCTCTGCATTAGAATAAAGAAATAATCTCTATTTTGACAATTTCCTGAGTAATTAATAACAAACCTCACGCATCAGTACATGAGTAGAAGTTTGTTAAAACAAACCCAAACTCAACATGTTCAACTCTCTGTTCTTCGTCTACGTCTGCTTCAAGTGCTAGAACAGCAAATATCATTTGCTTGCGATAACTGACAGGGTACATTTATTTTTGAAGGGAAGGTGTAAATTGGGTTTACTATATTACAATTAGAAATCGTAGCCAATCACATCGCACTCAATGCGTACACATCCAACATAGGAAAATTAACATTGAGTACATTTTAGCATGTTCGGTGTTAAATAAAACTCTCCGTATGCATACGATGTTAATTTTCCGATATGCGCTGTTTTTTATAAGAGTTCAATTTGAAGATTTAAACGAGTATTATCCAATCCCAGGTTAAACATGAAGTAAAATTTAGAGTTTAGAAAAGCCTTAAAATTTGGGTTGGTCGCTCTACCAAATTTTTAAGCTCTTCTAAACTCGAAACGCCGCGCATATAAAATACTAATTCAGAGTGAAGTTCATAATACACTGCTTAAGTTTGATCAGTATTTTATACGCACGGAGCATGAAGTAACATTTTGAGTATAGAAAAGCGCAAAAATTTGGTTTGGTCGCGTAGCGAAGCGGTACGACCAAACCAATTTTTTTCCACCTTTTCTGGCTTTTCTTCTGGCTTTTCTAAACTCAAAATGTTACTACATGCTTAACCTGGGAGTGGAAAACACTTGCTTAAAGCTTTAAATTTAACACTTAAACAAGCAATATCTGCAAATGTAAAACATAAATTCTGTAATTGGGATATGTATACTTTAAAGAAAATCTCCGTAGAAGGAACGATAAACAAGAACGAACGGAAATCCCTAGAACACAAACCTCAGTTAAATTGGACATTAGCACATTAGATTAGTGACATTATTCAAGAAAATATACGTTTTCAATGATAATAGTTTCCTTTTGGTTTTGCAACAAATTGTAAGTGATCAGTCTACATGGATCCTCTTTATTTCCAACATTCCAATTATTTCTTTTACTTACTTTTAATGCAAACCTTTTGCGCACTATTAAAAATCCGATATGTTTCTTTCTTAAATAGTTTCACGACAGTTGGAATGAGATTTTGAGCATTTTTGTAAAACTGGCGCATTTGAAGTACCGTAAGATCGAAAAAAAAAATCATAGCAGACCTTGACTACTTCAATACGATTGGCAAGCCTGCTTTCAAAATGCGGCAGTAGATTACAGGTTATCTAATTGTTTAAATACAAGAATTGTCAAATAAATTAAAACAAATCAGTATTTATATTTAGGGAACAAACTGAAAACTAGGATGAATACAAGTTAGTGTAAGTGTTCAAAATGTGATCCTTCAGCTTCAATTATAACTATAATCTGTTTAATGACTAGGAGGAGCTTTTTAAATTTCACGCGCCAAAACCTACAACTCTGATTGGCCGAGAAAGCGCCCATTTTACTCAATACTAATTACGTCATTATTAGACACAACAGCTGACATAACTTAATTCGAAGCGTTACCGAGTTGCAACTTTGTCTGTTTCGTAATAACCTTTTGTGCGGTGTTTCTTTAGCATAGTTAAAAGTTAGTTTTGTTTATATTGTTGTGATGGATTATGGACCCAGTACAAGCTAGGTAATAATATCACCTTCACCTCCAAAAAAGCTTAAGAAGTTGGATTTGTGTCATTTATATCTGTCTGAAAAACAGTGCATAATAAATATGTATAAGCAGATGATAACAGATGATCCACATATGAAAATGACTGCTGTTGTATCAGACATTGTTGGTGCAGTAGGTGAGATATCAAATAGCATAAGAATGTGTATCAAATAATAAAATGTTTAATTTTTAGGAGTTGTAAATTCTACTGTCTATCGTACCTTTAGCAAATATAAGAAATCCTAAAATCCGGAGAGATAATTACAAGTTTTGATGTAGTAGTGAAGAGATCCGTGCATAGTTTCTTCTATAAAAATGAACTGCCAACTTTGAATACAGTTTTAAAAGAAGTAAACGATCATGCAGGCATGCCGAAGATGAGTCGTTCTACCTTGTATAATTTTATGAAACAAATAAATTTTAGGTAAGATAGAGACCAGAGCTGGGCAGGATTCGAATCATTCAGGATTCGAATCCTGGATTCGAATGCTTTTAGAGGATTCAAAAGAGGCATTCGAATACTTTAGTTCAACTGGATTCGTGATCCGGATTCGTTAAATTTTTTTAAGAGGATTCGTATTCGAGTCTAAATGTGGTTGATTCGAATCTTTGTAAAAGGATTCGAATCCTTGTAAATGGATTCGAATACGTATAAAAGGATTTGAATTGTCAAAAATAATTCGAATTAATTGTGAGGAATAACATGAAAAATGTTGCTTGTGTGTTTTTAAATTTCACGTTAAATTACTGTTTTATGCGCGTGGCGCATGACGTAAAATTTTGAGTTTAGAAAAGCCCAGAAAATTTGTCTCGGGTCGCTGCGCGACCCTTGACAAATTTTCACGGGGCTTTTCTAAACTCGAAATTTTACTTCATGCATAATCTGGGAGTGGAAACGCTCGTTCGAAACTTTAAACTGAATGCTTTAATAAGAACATTAAATGATTAAAAATGTTTTTATAGATAATAATCTAGTTTTCAAAATTTTGTTTAATATTGTTTGAAGTAAAATTGACATGGTAGCTACAATCTGAAATGTTAAATTTTTCCGGCATTTCCCTGACTAAAGATTTTTTCCCTGGCCTTTTAATATAACTTCCATTTTGTTTAATAGTTTTAATTGTTTTTGCCAATATTTATGTTAATTTTATAAATTTTTACGTGTTTTGTAATTTGCCTGCTGATTTTGACAAATTTAATAATATCATATGGCTTTTTTGTTAGTGTTTTGGTCAATTTGAATATAATTCTATGACTTTTCTCTGACTTTTCCGGTTTTAATGCTTTTCAGTAAATTTTTTATTTACGTAAATTTCAGGCATTTGTAGATTTTATAATAGTTGTGTTGAAGTTTTTGAAGTTTTGAACGAGTGTTTCCACTCCCAGGCTAAGCATGAAGTAAAATTTCGAGTTTAGAAAAGCCCCGTGAAAATTTGTCGAGGGTCGCGCAGCGACCCGAGACAAATTTTCGGGCTTTTCTAAACTCGAAATTTTACTTCATGCGCCACGCGTACAAAACACTGATTTGACGTGGAGTTCAGAAACACACAAATACATCCTTAACCAGCGTAACAGGGAGTCAGATATTTAGTCTGTTATCAACGATGTTCAGTGGTAATTACAAATAATTAGGTTTTGAATATTTTTGTTGAAACAATTGGCAACGATATTTACATATTAATGGTTGCAAAAATATAATAAAATTAAATTTAATCTTAGAGAATTTGAATTCGTGATCCGAAAAAACAGGATTCGAATCTTTGATTTCAATCATATTTATCTGTTACGAATCCTTTATTCGAGTATTCGTGATTTGAATCATGTTAGGTGATTCGGATTTGTGATTCGAATCCTTTTTACGAGGATTCGTCTTAGCTCTGATAGAGACACATTATTATATAAATTCCATATTATATTATGAACATAATGTTAATATGTTTTATTTCACAGATATATGGCGAGATACCGTATAAGCATTTTAATTGAACTGGCGATATCGTACGATAGAAAAGAAAATACTTAACCACAATTAAGAAGTACAAAATGGATATTTGATTTTATTTAATGAGTAATTATGAAATTATTTAAAATTGCCGCCAAATTTATTTAGTGATATTTCTGGTAACTTTTTATAGTGTAAATTGGGCTTTGGCACTTACTCCTTCTAGTTTTTAGACAGACTATAATAACTATTCATTTCATTTTATCAAATGCGTTTTCCAATGATCGAGGAATGATTGAATTACATTCATTGGTAATTGCATCCATAGGTTCATGTATGAAATGTCTGTCTGTAAATTGTGTTTTTAAGAAAAGGGAAAACATAATAGTCCATAAATCAGGAGAACGCGGAGGAATAGATACAATTCGGTTATCAAACAATTCGCGCAAATACCTTATTGTTTCACGACTTGTGTGCGCAGTAGCGTTATCTTGCTGAAAATTAAGAGCTCATCATCATTCAGGTGTTTAATGAAAGGTCGTGTGCAATTATTGCAATATCTTTCTGCATTAACTGTGTCATGAAAAAATATAGGGCCAATAAAGCCTCTTCGTGACATCGCCATCCAAACGCCAACCTTTTGAGGGCGCAAAGGACTCTCTACCAACTCGTGGGGATTTTCAGCAGACTGCAATCGCATATTTTGTTTATTAACATATCCTAACAAAGAGTTAACCATGCTTTATCTTTTAAATGTTCAAGGCCCAGCTAAGGCATATTGAATGACTTTATTTGTTATTTATTATTTTCCTCCATCTATTTGTCTATAGTATAGTTATTTGTTTTATATTGTGTTATTATATCTACTTGTATATCTTGTAAATGCAGTTAGCGTTAATAAAGTATAATTATTATCTGAGAAAAAGCTCTTGTCTAGGATATCATCATTATTTAATGATTTAGAAACCATTGACAGTACTCGGTTCTTCTACGAATTTCTGGTGGTAAAAGTTGTTGAACTGCAGTTACCTTGTATGCGGTCATTTGCAAATTCTTCTTTAAAATTGTTTAACAAGTACCATATGATAACTCTGTGGTGCAAGCCTACGAATAGATTTTGTCGGGGAACCTTCCATTCTTCGTTGCACATCTTGGATGTTCTCTGCTGTTCTCTTTGTTGACGGCCACTTTCGGTTATACGGGTTACACTGCCCACTTCACGGAACTTATGAACACATTTATAAATTTCTATAAACGATTTATGACAATCCACTGCAAAATCCTGAAATCTTTCCCTAAATTCCTCAACACAGAAACCAACAGAATATGACCATTGTCCGTTTGCCAGTTTCTAGTAATTTCTAAAATATATATGTTTTATATTGTGTTATTATATCTACTTGTATATCTTGTAAATGCAGTTAGCGTTAATAAAGTATAATTATTATCTGAGAAAAAGCTCTTGTCTAGGATATCATCATTATTTAATGATTTAGAAACCATTGACAGTACTCGGTTCTTCTACGAATTTCTGGTGGTAAAAGTTGTTGAACTGCAGTTACCTTGTATGCGGTCATTTGCAAATTCTTCTTTAAAATTGTTTAACAAGTACCATATGATAACTCTGTGGTGCAAGCCTACGAATAGATTTTGTCGGGGAACCTTCCATTCTTCGTTGCACATCTTGGATGTTCTCTGCTGTTCTCTTTGTTGACGGCCACTTTCGGTTATACGGGTTACACTGCCCACTTCACGGAACTTATGAACACATTTATAAATTTCTATAAACGATTTATGACAATCCACTGCAAAATCCTGAAATCTTTCCCTAAATTCCTCAACACAGAAACCAACAGAATATGACCATTGTCCGTTTGCCAGTTTCTAGTAATTTCTAAAATAACTTTCTAGGATAAAGGTTTTGTGCTGCAGCGCACATTTTGAAAGAATTACACCAGTATTACAACGGCAAATAAAATAAATCTGGGAACAAGATTGCCAAACTCACTTACATTTCGTCGCTGTTACTTCAATAGGTCGTATGTCAAAAAAACTTGTTTTTCAGAAAGTAAAAAAAAAAACTGTTTAACTTTTATGCCGTAACTTCTTTTGATAAACTAAAATCGGCAAAAAATAAAACTTTAAACACGTTTTGGAGCACACTATTATAAAAATTTAATATTAATAAGCTAGCAGAGATACTTTCACATACGACATATTAATACTATCATTTGGTTGTAATTATTGACATACGACTTATTGTCAATAATACTAAAACTACAGGAGTAGGAAAAAGAATCAAGATAAGATAGTACATTAATTTTTCTTTATTAGATACCTACTTAGAACATAGATTTAGAACATTTAGAACATAGATTTACAAACAAAAAGTTTTTGTTATATGAAAAGTTAATTCACAACTAGACTAGTTGTGAATTAAGTTTTCATAGAACAATCGGCAGTCACGTGGAATTAGTTCCTTTAATTCCTGTAGATGGTTATATTTTGACCCCTCAATGGGCAGAGTCCCGTTATATAAAGGAGGCCTAACTTGATCAGGTACCATCCGCTTTTGACGATGTGGCAGGTCTTTCCACTCATCAGAAAATTTTAGCTTGAATTGAATCACACCTTCTGAAGTGTACTGTAGCGCACAAAGGTCGGTTACGACAGGATCACCAGTTTTTTTCCCAGGCCGTATGCTGCTATAATAAGTAGCTTCAAATTGGTTGAAGTCAAAAAATGACAATGCTACAGCTTCGTATGGCGATGGACTCTGCCTTGCTCCTGATATTATGTGTAAATAGTCGCTTGGCAGGTACACTTCCCTCCTTCGTCCCAGTTTTCTTTCGATGCAACTGTGGACCGAGTCCACCTCCATTTGTGTGTGCCCTACTTCCAGATATTTTTGTTGTATTGTGATAGAGTATTTTATTGATAAATCCAGTAGGGCATTCGACAACTTTACATTTCTGTTTTGGTAGCTGCAGCCATCGCTCCAAATAACAATTTTTGAGGGGTTGTACGCAATTATTTCTTTATTTAGAAATTTTGTAGCTATGGAGGAAAACACGTCACTTTCGAGACCTCCATTTGTCTCATTCCACACGTAACAAATTACCTGCTTAATATCCATATTAAAGAACGTCCAATTATGGACCTTCAATTTGGTTTTGTAGTAATTGGCCGATGCATTTAACCTTGGTGCAAGCAATACTGCTTAGAGATCCACCGCGTAACATAAGATATTTTTATCACTCTTATCTGCTTCCTTCTCATCACGCGCTTGCTGTTTTCTATCTATGTGTGATTGATAATTTTCTGCAGTTTCTGACCCATTTTTAAATAATGAGCAAGTATTGCATTGGTCTTTTTTTGGGCACCAAGTGTTTAAGTTGTTCTTTTTAAAAACTTTAAAAAATGTTGTCCACGAAGCAGCTGTTTTATGTTCTTCGCCACATTTTTCTTGATATACCCTGTATACATGCCTGTAACTGTCCCATACAGGTTCCAAATATAACTTTGATGTTGACTTCCTAGCATAGTGGGACTCTACTTTGGATAAACCAGTAAAAAAATCTTCTATTGCTTTGACATGTGCAGTTTCTTCTTTTAAAACCTCTTCATGTTCCTGCGGCGTACAAACCCAATTTTGCACCGTCTTTTCGCCAATGCCAAGTGTAGCCAAAAACATTTTCTTACATATAGATTTATTGACTTCTGTTTCTTGAAGTAATTCCTCCTCTATATCACTAACTATTAAAAAATATCTGAAAGTAACTTTTTTCTTACTTGTTTGTGCAAAATCCCTTCTATGTTTTGGAACAGTTGGTAAAACTTGTCCTCTAACAAATTCTTTTTTAGCATCCCAAGATGCCAAGTTCCAGAAAGAAGTAAATATATATTTTCTCTGATCTTCTGTTATTTCTGAACATTTAACATTTTGACGTGGTCCACCCTTCCCTTGTTTCACTGTATGACCAGGACATTTTATTCCTATAGATCGCTCTTGCTTAGTTGCTGTTTGGCAGTATTTTCTATCTACATTTTTTTTGAATCCAATGTAGAATTTGCCATGCAGTCTTAAATCCGCATTTTTAGTTCTCTTCCACATTTTTGGATTAGCTTGTCCCTTCTTCTTTTTTCACTTTGACGACCATCAGTTGCAGATGTTGAAAAATCTTGTATGCTCTCATTATCTGATGTATTACTTTCATTCGCTCTTAGATTCCCTGGTGGTTCATACTCAGAACCACTATCCTGAAAAAATTCTTTACCTGAAGGTTCTTCAAAATCTAATTCTTGGTGTTTGTTTAATGATTCGGCAGGAGTAGCTACTTTTTTTTTTTTTTTAAAGAAGTAGTGTCATTGGTAACAGGAACAATATTGTCATTGGTAGCAGGAACAATGCTCTCACTTCCCAATTGTTCCCACTCTAATATTTCATTGCTTTCTTCTATGTCTGCAGTCGTAGAAGTAGTTTCAGGTGCCATCTCTACTGTCACCTCTGTCAAATTGCTACTATTTTGCTGATTAATCGCTTGTAGCAATATATCGTATGTCAACATCAAATTTAGTATGAAGCCCTAGGAAGCTAAGTTTTTTAGAAATTATGTTATGTTAATAACAAAATGTGCACTTATTATAATAAAAATTAGTTTAGAAAGCAAAAGTGAAGAGCAGGTCATCTTTGCGGAATTTTTATTTTGTATTTTTAGGTTAGTTTTAATGTATTTATGAAGATATTCTAGTACCTTTTTACACGCAAAATTAGTATTTAAAACAAACTGCAACTTACCTATAACAACGATGAATTTGTTATATTGAAACCTTAATTAAAACCCACATAAACACGAGGTAAACACTTGTAAACAAACCAGCGCTTGACATACGAGTAATTGCATCAACCAAATGAAGAGAGATGGCGCTATAGGAAATATTGCAAGTACGCATTTTATTTTATATTCTATTTCTCTCTAGCTTTTGACTTGAGAGGTTTTGCTAGTATATAGATACGATAATTTTGGTCACTTTGGCCGTCGTAACTCGTCGTATCTATTGAAGTAACAGCGACGATTTGGGCTGGATTGTACTTTGTGTTAACTGTGATTATTCGCAGAAAAGAAAGTTAAATTGATATTTGGTGGGTTTAGGTGTATTATTTACGTTTTAAATACACCCCGAAGAAGTGTTTATTACGAAATCGGACTTACCGTTTGGTCAAAATTTCTTGTTGAAAATTAAGAAATGTTAAATTAATGAATATAATACCTACACCCATATTTAATTCAAATTACAAATAAAAATAGCAATATCTACTAAGTTGATCCCGTTTGTATTGACAAAACTATTTTTACGATAATTACACTTACATTTCGCCCACAAATTGTATTCAATATTAACGCCTTTCTAGAGGGTTATATCCGCTGTTGCTGGTCTAATTCTTTATTTATTATGTAATATCTTCTTAATTTTACTACTGCTTACTTATTTTGAGAATATGCTTTGAATTTCATATAAAATAAGCTTACAAAAGGACACCAATACACAACTTACATTTAAAGGTTATTTCTAAATAAACAATGATTAGTACTCTTCGTTAATCTATGTTTGCCATGATATAAATTCAAATATCTAACACCAGTGGGCGCTAATGTAAACATGGTGGGAAATTCAAAAAATGTATTTTTGATAACAAAGAAGTTTGATAAAAATGTTAAATTACTCAAAAAACAAAAGTAATTGTGTGCGTGTTATTTAAACTTAAAATATACACCGGAAAAGTGTTTCTTACGAAATTGGACTTACCGTTCGCTCAAAATTTATTGTTGAAACACAATTATACAGGCGCCATGCACACTACTCCGACGATGGCGATGGAAGTCATGCTATGCCTTCCACCACTGGATATCCACGTGGAGAAGGAGGCCATGGCGACTATACCTCGCCTTCAGTGCAGTGGGATTTGGAACAGTAACAGCTGTGGGGAAGTTAGAGGACACCTCTGGAGGAATGTCTGTAGAGATATACCTCTTTTAGAGGCTGTTAATGACTGCTGTGTACCAACACTAATACAGAACACACCCTACAACGTTACTGTTCAACCCACTAAGCGGATGCTATAAGGATCTACACAGATGGATCTAAAAGGAGAGAAGGATCGGGCCTTGGAGTTTTCTCTAAAACCCTAAAAATCCAAGCAAAGGTTCCGATGGGAATTCATGGAACCATCACGCAACTGGAGCTGATGGGAATAACACTTGCGGCTGAGTACATCATAAACCGCAAGGTGACAAATGTAGCCATACTAATCTTAACGGATAGCAGGCAAGCGATTCTGTCTCTGCAGAAAGGCTATGCTTCATCAGAGACCAAAATAGAGTGCCACGGGAAACTCAGACAGGCAGCAATGCACAACAACATTGAAGTCTGCTGGGTGAAAGGGCATGATACAGACACAGGTAACGGGAGAGCTGACGCGCTGGCAAGAGCTGCGGCTGGGATGAATCTACTCTCACCGGAGCCGCTAATGTGGTTAGCTCCTCTCTCCCTGTGTAACATGTTACAAACCAATGCCCTGGAGAAATTCAGGTTGCGTTGGGATGATATCGCGGGCTGCAAGCTCTCTAAGGAAACACTTGTGTGTCCCAATGAGAGATCAGCGAAACGGTACCTGCAGCTGGCTAGAGGGAATCTCAGGCGCTTAACTGCCATCCTTATTGGTCACTGTGGACTAAACGGGCACCTCTATAGGATGGGGATAGTTGACTCCCCATCTTGTAGAGATTGCAGCATGGAAGACGAGACTTCATGGCATTTTCTTTGTGAATGCCCGGCACTATCGTCAATCAGGGAATCCATATTGGGTGATAGATGGCCTACAATGGCCTACATAAGAGATCTACCCACCTCAGCTATGCTAGAATATGTAAACAAGGTGCGCTGGCTAAACTGAGGATGGGTGATCTACGGGAGGTGGCACAATGGGCCTAATGAGGCCTAAGTGCAGTGCAGAACTGCACACTCCCCTTTGAACCAGAACCAACCAGAATATACAACTTACATTTTAAGGTTATTTATAAATAAACAATAATTTATTCTATTGAAAACCTTTCTACCAATCTAACCTAACTTAGAAAAAATCGCTAACGTGTGCAAAGATACTGCTGCTTTGTTTCTCTCACCTGATTAGCGTTAGTATTGCAAAGAGATAAGTAGTTTCTTCTATTAAAAACCTTCCTCTTAACCTAACCACACCTAACCTAGAAGTTTGTGAAGTAGACATCGTGTGCAAAGAGACTTACGCAATTTATTCTATTGCAAACCTTTCTCCTAACCTAACCTAACCTAGAAACGATATAGGCACTGGGTGCAAAAAGACTTACGCAATGTATTCTATCACAAACCTTTCTCCTAACCTAACCTAACCTAGAAGTATATGGTCAGAGTATCGTGTTGTATTCAAAAAATATTAAATCTATACATTTACAAATTTGACATTATACAGGCACTTTTTGACGAGAAATCCAGTACCATATTATATTTTAAGATAACTATAACATTTACCCAGAGACTATAGCCAATGTTTGTTTTTATTATGGGCGCCATTTTGGATTTTTACATTTTTTGGAAGAATATGTTTTTCTGAATTCAATGTTTATTGTACATTTAATCTTTTGTTTTTTGTAAAAAGTGTCTTGGAAACAGTTGAGTAACTCACTCATTTGACAACTCCTAGGACTCATAATTTGCTTACATATCATCCCTGGAGACGGGCATTCATCTGATTAATTACTGTACTGATAGAAAATCTTGAATCTTAATAAATTACTTGACTGTCTTTGGACTATTATATAATTTTGTCATATTATAGCTTTATTGACCGTGTCTTTACTCTTGTGTTTGTAAGTGGCTTGATTGACTGTCGTTTGACTATACTTGGATTTTGTCTGATTATGTCTCTCTGTGAACTGTATTTCGGCTATTGTGATGTTATGATTGTAAGTCACCTGAATCACTATATCAAATACAGTGAAACAAATGATTTACTAATACGATACATATTTTAACAGTTGTGATGTATTTTAAACCAACTAGTGTATTCCACTTCCAGACTAAGAATGACGTAAAATTTCGAGTTTAGAAAAGCCCCGAGTAGAAAATGTTCACGGGGCTTTTCTAAACTCGAAATTTTACTTCATGCGCCACGCGTATAAACCACTGATTTACAGTAAAGTTCAAATTATATAACTCTTAGATGGTGACCAATATTTATTGACATGTAGCGAAAAATGCGATAATTACTTTTTTTGTGAATCGTTTTCGAATAATAATAATAAAAGTAGAATAAATTCAGTTTGTGCAACTTTTCCATACTGTGATATTTAAGTGATTATATCTTCAACGGATAAAGTGCTATGATGGACACATCACTATATTTTTTACTTTGTGTTTTGTGTGATAATCGATACCACAGTTCATATATATCCAGTTAGCCAGTCCCCATATAAATTTTGGGAACACGCGAATGGGAGCAGAGCGCTGGATGCCAAATTAGTGTATATGGCTGCCTATATATACCAGTCTGGCTTCCTGCGGTCGGTCGGATACGACTATTTTACTCCAGATGTCGCGAAATCAAGTCTCAGAGAGAGAGAGTGAGAGAGAGAGAATTTCTTTCTCCCTCTATTCCGCGCTTCTCGTTGTATCATATTCCAGATGTTGATTTTTCAATCTTGAAAACACGTTTTTTTTTTTTTTAACGAGCTAAGGATGCGTGTTACATTCATTCATGCGTTTCCTTCTACAATTTTATTTTCTGCGTTATTAGAGAATAGATTTTATGAAATTATATGTGAACGTTGTAAAATTCATTAAGTATTATTTATTTTGTACAAGAAACTTAAAATACAAAACTATTTAACTTTTGATAAAAAGTAAAACAAATACATCAACTTATCATTTTATTAACTAATCAGATCAATCCTATTAATCAGATCAAATCTACTGATCGATAAGGGTTTCTTTTTTAATTGAAGGGGTCAGTGCAAAATGCAGTTGTCATTTTTTTTAGTTTTTGAATTATTACCGTTTGAAGTTTTTAACCCATTAAGCGCCGTTGATGCATACACGCAACATTATTATTTTTTGATAATTAAGTTACTAAATAAGTTTATTTGATATATTATATTATTTGACCTGAATTGAAAATGTACCAAGAAAAATTTAAATATTTTGTAATTTAAAGTGTATTATAAATACTTCACAATATTACAATGTTTTATACGCGTGGCGCATGAAGTAAAATTTCGAGTTTAGAAAAGCCTAATTTGGCTCGGTCGCTCCGCTTCGCTACGCGCCCGAGCCAAATTTTCAGGCTTTTCTAAACTCGAAATTTTACTTCATGCTTAGTCTGGGAGTGGATACACTCGTTCTTAACTTCATATTGCACGTTTTTATATAAAATCGACGACTGCCTGAACATTGACAGCGTATACATTACATTGTTGAGGCACTAATTTTTTGAAAATCCATTATCACTTTAATATAATAATATTAATCAACTATTTATGATTTTTAACTTTTTATTAAATTCACGTATACATTATGTGTATTTAAAGAAAAAATTTACAGTATGTAATGCAATAAGTCATAAAGTCATAAGAAATCATAAAAAGAAGTGTAGAATTTTAATTAAAATTAACTTTTAGAGTTAAAATTGCTTGGCCGTTAATGGGTTAAAATAGTTTTAAATATACTATGTGTCCCGTTTCAAGGCGCATTGTATGTTTCATGTAAAGATTTCCAATGTAATTGGAATTTGAGTTTGTATCGCTTATTGATCCAAAACGATTACAGTAAAATTAAAATCATTTCTTTACCTACTAGCAGTATTTTCAAGGTATTTTTTTTAAGTTCTCCTAAGTGTCATTTGAAATATAGTTAAAAATAGTGAACGATTATACGAAAATCAAATCGTCAAAACAGTAGTTGCTACGAAAAGTGTTTGGTGTTTGGCATCCAATTTATTAATACACAAAGCAATAATTCAATTCAACATGAGTGTTTATTCTGAAATAGAAAAAAATCAGATCCCAAAATGGACTCAGTATATATTTTAATCACGATGCGTATTTTATTAAATGAACCATACTTTTAATAAATATTAACAGTTTTAGAAATGTTTGGTTTTTGCACTGACTACTTTAATTATCCGTTTACTTTGAACGATTGTTACATGATCAACTTGTATTTTTCCGATTGAAATTTTATAAACGCTTATTGTGTGCCATTTGACCAACACCGAAAACACTCAGCGGGCACTAAAATGTTACCTAATTTTTGGATTAAAATTTATGGCATCCGTCATGCGGCTGCATGGGGATAATTTAAAAAAGAATAAGCAGAAATATTCTTCGATATTCTCAATACTTCCCGAGATACACGAAATGTTATATAATGATAGTACAAATTACAGAAAAATCATAAAACTTTATATTTGAGAATATTATCAAAAACTGCGAAACAAACAAACTTGTTAAATCAAGTAATTAGTCACATTAATAACATTATAAATTTTACATTTTAATAATTGTTACCGACCTCATGGCTATCTTGTTTTGTACGGAAATATACGTTTTAGGGTCCCAGGAATCAGAAACAAGTGTTATCGATAATATTTGAGATTATTGGCTCAAATATTGAAATATGTTGAAAAGTCTCGTTAAGTGATGATAATCAAAAACATTTAGAAAACAACAAGATGTCTTTTAATAGAATAAGTATAATAGAATTTCTCTGAGAAGTGTAATTGCAAAAATTATTGAATACTCTATTTACAGTTTACAATGTTTTGTATGTCAGGTTAATTCAATTATTTCAATGGTTTTATTCTTAGTCAGATTACATTTACAATAGTACCGATGGGATTATGTTACAGACTAAATAGGTAAGTAAAAATAATTTAAAATGATTTAAGATAACCGGATAAAAAAGTGTCTAACTAAAATATCGGCTGCGGATACGGATTAAATGTGTCAACAGTAAATAATCTTTTTAAATCCCAAAATATTTATGGTTTTTAGAAGGTTGCGGATTATCTGTAAGTTGCAGTGGTATTGTTCTGGTCACGCAATACTTGAGGGTATACACCATAATAAAAATGTGGTCAAAAAAAAGCCCACAAATAGGTAAAAACAGATAGATCACTTCGAAGAATTTGATTTTTCATCCCTTCTATAAAGCCATCCCCACTAAAATAATGAATATTGTCCAAAAAGAAAATAGTCAAGGAAAAGAGTTAATTCGATATTCATACACGTTATTCAGAGTGTAAATGGATGAAACGGAACGTAGCATTTTTAATGTTAATTTCTCAAAATTAAAATATTATCTTCCCTAATTATTTTAGGGAAATTATGATATTTATTTCGTTAGAGTAAAAATATACACACTGAGCTTTGCTATTTATTGCATTTTTAAAAACCGGAGTGTCATGAAATTAAACAAGCAAATGATGAGGTGTTGATTTGTTGGCTTTTTATTTAAAATATATAGTCTGTTGATTTTGTGTTACACTTCGATCAATTCTGTATGATTATTACTGAATAAAAAAAAAAGAAAAAACTGCTTCTAAAATATCGTTAATAATTAAGAAAACAGTTATATGTATATTTAATATAGTTTTTTAATGTTTGTTAGTTTTTTGTATATATGAATGTTAATATGAATCTATATTGCTATGTTTTTAGTTTTGTGTATTCTTAAATAATTTATCTATTTTATTGAAATAATTTATGATATTTATTTCGTTAGAGTAAAAATATACACACCGAGCTTTGCTATTTATTGCATTTTTAAAAACCGGAGTGTCATGAAATTAAACAAGCAAATGATGAGGTGTTGATTTGTTGGCTTTTTATTTAAAATATATAGTCTGTTGATTTTGTGTTACACTTCGATCAATTCTGTATGATTATTACTGAATAAAAAAAAAAAGAAAAAACTGCTTCTAAAATATCGTTAATAATTAAGAAAACAGTTATATGTATATTTAATATAGTTTTTTAATGTTTGTTAGTTTTTTGTATATATGAATGTTAATATGAATCTATATTGCTATGTTTTTAGTTTTGTGTATTCTTAAATAATTTATCTATTTTATTGAAATAATTTATGTTTTTTTTATTATCAATTCCAATTAAAATACCTATCAAACATTTTTAAAATTGATTTTTTCATTGTAAAAAGATTTTTGTATTTATCTAACTTTTAAATAGAAAATGTTTAATAACATAAATATATTAAAAATCTATTAATTTTGAAACACGTTTTTATTAAAAATATATATAATAACTAAAAATGTTGGAAATATATTTTACATTTTTTCATTGTAAAATGACTTTGTTTATTTATACAAATTATGAATATTTGAAACAATAATCTATTAATCTAATAATTTTAACAATTTTTTTATTAAAAATATATAAATTAACTAAAAACGTTGAAAATATATTTTAGTATTGTTAATTTCATTGTAAATTTGTTTTTATAAAATATATTCCCGAATTTCATAATTTGGAACACGCTTGAAATCTCAAAATAAAAGAAATATTTTTGAAGAGACTTTTTGTGGTGATAATAAATTTTATTATTCATCTACCACAGTTCATATACAGGAAGTTTTCCGTTAAAGTATACATATTTCAAATTCACTTTATTTTCTTTAAATCTGTAGATATTCGTTGTGTTTTTAAAAGAGTTCAATTTGATGCTTTAAACGAGTGTTTTCCTCTCCCAGACTAAGCATGAAGTAAAATTTCGAGTTTAGAAAAGCCCCGTGAAAATTTTCGGGGCTTTTCTAAACTCGAAATTTTACTTCATGCGCCACGCGTATAAAACACTAAAATATTGTGAAATTTAAGTATATTTGAACTTCACGTAAAATCAGTGTTTTGTGCGCGGGGCGCATGAAGTAAAATTTCGAGTTTAGAAAAGCCCAGAAAAATGTACAGTGTATTCTGTATATTAAGTTATTTATATTTCAAAAACTGTCTGTATAACTAATCAATAATATAAATTATTTGCCAAATTTGGTACATACCAAAGTTTTCATTGAATTTATGAAGAAAGAAAAAAACAATCAAGATAAAAATAATATCAAATGAATTCTTTAATGTAAACTCATTGAATTTTATTTTTTGATTTTTAGTTAAATTTTAGGTTTATTTAGGAGCTTTTTAAATATATCTGATTCCCAAAGTCCATAATTTTGAACACGCTGGAAATCTGAAAATAAAAGAAATGTTTCGGAACAGTTTATTTTTTCTTAAGGTCATCAAATTTCTCATCGTACAAGTGGTGTAGACGGGATCAAATTACACGACCAAATAAGAGCGAGCGCGTTTGTGTGTGTGTGTGTGTGTGTAGACGCAACCGGAGCAGTTTTCTCTAGAATACCTCTACCTTTACTCTATTCATAAGTAGATGGACCCACTTCCCTACCACAGTCTCTCCTTTTCTATCCTCGAAAACTCGGAATCAAGTTCTTCCATAAGCATTGTCTACCCTTGTCGATACTTATTAGTATTATTACAAAAGATTGACAGTTATTAATTAATTTTGACTGCTAACTATGATTGACTGCTGTGAATATTTTCTTGATAAATAGATATAACGTCATTGTTTCCAAGGCACTCTTTGAAAAAATAAAATATTATAATTTTAGATATCAAATCTAAAATAAATTATAAGTGTGGTACATCACTAAGTGATGTATGTCAAAAAATTCAAAATGGCGGCCATAAGAAAAACAAAAGTTAGCTATGGTCCCCGGATAAATGTTATAGTTATCTTAACAAAATATGCTACTAGATTCCTCATTAAAAAGTGCCATATTGTTAAAGTTCTAAATGTCCAGATTCAGTAGTTTTTGAATTAAAATTAAAAACGTGTTGTAAAACAATCGGTTTTTTGTTGATATCTCGAAAAGAAAAAAGATATTTCAAAACTGTTTTCAGATTATTGTTAGGCCGTAAAACACGCAACTTGGCCCAACCGACTCGTTATCTCTTTAAATAACTGAGATCCCCATACATTCTGTCGAAATACGGATACCCTGTATTACAATTTTAATTGCATAGAACCTACAATTGTTTAAACGGTATTAAAATAAAATAGTATGTATTTTAAAGTTACCCCCGTAAAACGTGACACTTCGCGGGATTATTGCTTACCATACGTTCTGTATTATCTATAAGAAAAACAACCACAAAAATAACGCACGAAAATAAGAAACATAACTCTTCGGAACCCATCTAAAACATACTTTTCAACAGGTAATTTGGACCAAACAGTAAGCTAGATTTCTTTGCCGTGGGATATTTTGAGCATAAATAATACACCTCAAACTAATAGATATCCATTAAACCTTTTTTTCGGCAAAATATCGCCGTTGACACAAACTAGAATTCAGCTTTCATTTGAAATGTCACTGTCACATTATAATTTATAGGGATTCTAGAACCAGTGTAGCCAATCGGGTTGTTCTAGTCTAGGCCTGCTCTGAATCTTTTATTCGATCTCACGGTACTTATACTCTGTTCACATTTTATTCTCACTGCAGTAGGCTTTATTAGGGTACGGTTTACACAAAACGTTGAATTAAAATTCTTAATAATCTCAAGTAAAACTAAGACAATGTATATACTTATCTTTAAATATTAGCATACGTTAGTAACAGGAATCTGTTTTTTTTAAATTATATTGACGTTTAAGCAAAATCTGTTCTTCTCTTTCTTATTCTTCTTTGCTGTTTAATTTTAACATTTTATTAGTGGTGTTGGCGATTGATAAATGACACATTTCATTTGGCATTAAATGTAAATTGCGTTAAAACTACTAAAATCGTAGCCAATGAAATCATGCTCAATGTTTTGATGCATCCCAGAACAAATCGAACACAGGAAAATTTACATTGAAAACTTTTTGGCATGTTTAGTGTTACATAAATTATCCTTACGTATTACGTATTATTCTTAAGAGAAGTTACAGACAGATTTCAAGATGCCTTTTAGAGGTCAACATTTTAGAAATATTTTTTTTTCTTGAAAACTATAAGAGATAAGTGTACATATGTTCGAATAAAATATGTCGCAATTTAAATGAGGAATCCAAAAAATTACTAATATATAGGGTGTGCCATTTAAAATAACAAATTTGGTGCTACTTTCGCTGGAACCGGAAGTGATATAAAGTTGAAAATATTTCACATGAAGAGAACTGATTCAACCGTATGACAACGGCAACCCTATAAACTTTTAACGAACGGTTTAGCGTAGACATCCTGAATACTCAAGCTGTTAGGCTCACTAAAACCTTGGATACATTGTTAGTGGAGAACGTTGAATTGTGTCTCTCATTAACGATAAAACGTACGTGAAAATAAACTAAGCTCGTCCTGTAAAATAAAATTGGGTCAAAACAAAAATGTAACTCAGAAAAACATACAAGCGTTCGACTTTTTTTAAATATTTAAAAGATCATGGTGTATAATTAACAAATATAGGTTTTGATGATAAGCTTATTAAAAATCGGTAATAAGAGCCGACAAATCTATTCATTTTAAATAAAACTTAAATTTATATATGTAATAGCGCATCAAATAATATGAAATATGGTTAATGGAGTAGTACCTGGTATAGTTTGTACGATAAAAATCCTCGTTAAATATGATATAAATAGATATGTCTTGTTTTAGACGGAATATTAAACTTTAACATATCCAATAACTCGCTACAACATATAAAACCGTGTAAAATTTTGTACAGTACACACATATTGACATATATACGCCTCTCACGCAATGAGATCAATTGTAGCGAACACAACATGTAACTACGAATATAGTCAACTCTTCTAATACCATTTTTGAATAATATTGACAGAAGGAACTTGTTTTGGACTCTTTCAATTTGATTAATTTTAACATTATAACACGGGGATAAAATACAATAACCATATTCCAGCTGTGATCTCACCAACGTAGTTGTAGAAGTTATGGTGTATTCACAGAAAAGTTCTTAGAAAAACGTGCAATGAAACCAAGTGTTTGCAATGACTTGCAACATATAGTATCAATATGCTTATAAAAGGTTAGTTTACAGTCAACTATTACTCCAAGATCTTTAATGTGTTCGACTGAAGGTAGGTCGTTCTCGTTGATGGAGTAAATATTCTTAGAAATTTCACTTACCGAGAAACAAATCATTACTGATCATATTAAATCATTGCTACTCACAATAAATAGTGATGTTAGCATTATTGCTGCAGTGCGTCTCGGGTCTAAACGTGGATCACCACGTCCATTAAAGGTGATCTTAGATAATCCAGTCCATGTAAACGACGTTATAAAGAACTCAAATAAACTACCACCGCAATTAAAAGTACAGCCAGATCGAACGCCCTTACAAAGAAAAGAACTAAGTGAAGTACTTAAGCAACTGAAACAAAGAAAAGACAATGGAGAAAATGATTTGATACTAAAATATATTAATTCCCAACCAACAATCGTCAAGAAACAGAGCCCAAAAAACATGTAAACAGCCAACGGATTAATACAAGTGAATTCTTAAACTGATATTACAAAAATACCCGTAGCATACGTAATAAATTAGCGGACCTACATGATAATATATTTTGCAACACCTATGATTTCATATTTTTTACTGAGACCTGGCTGGATGATTCGTTTAATGGTACTGAAATAATGCCTATTGATTATAATTTATACCGCCGTGATCGGATTAATAAAAGAGGTGGTGGGGTACTTATAGGAGTTAAAACCAAATTTATTTCAAAGCGACACAATCTTGAATTTTCTAATGATAATCCTGTTGAATGTGTTGCTGTTGAAGTTATAAACAATACCAAGACTTTAAATCTTATTTGTATATATACTCAATGACATTAGAAGCGTAACACCCAGAAGGAGTTATTATTTTAACTTGATTTTTTGCCAGTATGGTAGTCTTACATCAAGAATAAGATTATTACATTTTCAAGAAATTTTATTAAAAAGCAATCTAAAAAGAATTAATAATGTGTTTGGCGACCCCTTTGCTGTATACACTCCTGTAGACGTCTGGGCATCGACAAAATGAGATGGTCGATGTCTTCTTGAGGCATCTCGTTCCAAGCAACTTGAATTTCATCGATCAACTGTGCTAGAGTCTGTGGAGGATGGTGCAAAGAGAATATTCTTCTTCCCATGATATCCCACACATGTTCAATGGGATTTAAATCCGGCGAACGGGGCGGCCACGCCAAAATATTAACACCAGCTTCATTAAGAAAGTTCATAGTTCGACGAGCAATATGGGGACGTGCGTTATCTTGTTGAAAATGTACGTCTTTGTGGCCATCTAAATAAGGCAACAAAGTCGGTCGTATGACGTCTTCAACATAACGCGCAGCTGTCATACTGCCTCGAATGAATACAAGAGGTGATCGACTACCATAAGCAATAGCCCCCCAAACCATTACTCCAGCAGTCCTGTGTACATGCCTCTCAATAGCAAACCTAAGATCAGGTCGTTCTCCACGGTAACGTCGTACCCTTTTACGGCCATCATGCGTGCCTAGACAAAATCGTGATTCATCGCTGAATACGACATCGTGCCATTCTGCCTCCCAATGCTGCCGTTCTCTGCACCAGTCCAACCTTTGGCGACAGTGTCTCGCTGTTAAAGGAAGCACTAATCTTGGACGGTACGAAAGAAGCCCAAAGGATTGAATGCGGCGATATAAGGTTCGCATACTAACGGGCCTACCTTCTTCTCCAATCCATTGATCACCGATTTGACGCGTAGTAGCGAAACGGTCTCGCAGGGCTATTTGTCTTGAGCGCCGATCTTGACGTTCTGTGGTACGCCTTGGTTGACTAATTGGTCTTCTTCTTGCTCCTCTACCTTCTTCTGTCCATACCAAATACACACGGATTACAGTTGCTGCAGTGGAATCAATACGGCGGGCAATTTCGCGATAGGACATACCGACATCTCGATAAACAACAACTCGACCCCGGTCAAAATCGCTCAAATGGTGATATTGTGGACGTCTTCGGACTCGAGGCATTTTATTTAAGCTTAACACACTCAATGGAAACACGAAAACTAAAAACATCTGTACTAAACAGCTCATATAAATAGTTTTATCAAAAAAGAAAAAGTGAAATATATTTTTTCACAATAAATATAAAAGGCACAAGGTTGAAATTGTTATCAATGTATGTTTTAAATATAGTCACTCTGTTGCTAAAATATGAATTCAAAAAAATCATTCCTTCTTGGTGTTACTCTTCTAATGTCATTGAGTATATACCCCCTAATCTCAATGCTGATATATATGATGAAACGCTTGATGATCTAATAAAACATATTGATACTTCAAACATAACTATACTAATTGGCGATTTTAATATACCTGAATACTATAAAGCAATACTCAACAACTTTATTAATTATTGCGATTTCTGTCAACACAATTACGTCCTAAATCATAACGGGGTTATTCTTGACTTAATTTTGACCTCTAATAATATTGAATGTACCGTACGAAAATCAAATGACGCATTAGTTAATCAAGATGTACATCATCCAGCGATATCATTTGATATTGTACTATCGGAAATTGTAACATGTAAGTTCGATGGTGACATTTCTGGCAATTATAATTTTAAAAAAGCAAATTATCCCGCCCTCTACTCACACATTGCGAATATAAACTGGGATTCACTGCTGCAAAACAACAATGTAGATGATGCTTGCAATGTTTTATATACAAATGTGTACGAAGCTCTGGATCTGTATGTACCGAAATTTAGAATCAAAACTAAAACTACAAAGTATTCCCCATACTTCAATAAGTAAATAATTTATACGTTAAAAAAAAAAACAACTTGCGTCTTATTTATAACAGATCCAGGTTGATTAATGATAAAAACAATTTTAATTCCGTAAGAAACGAGCTAAAAAAGTTAATTAAAAAAGCCAAAATAAAACATATCGAAGAAGCAGAGATGAGAGTAAATTCAGGTCCATCTAAATTTTGGTCTTATATAAATTCGTCAAGAGGAAACTCAAGAATCCCTGGGATTATAACCTATAAAAGCACGGAATACACTACTGCGTCAGACATAGTAGACTGCTTTGCCGATCACTTTAATTCGGATCATATCAGTGAGGGCAGTAACATCAACATCCCGGAAAATTTTACTCATATGGGAGATCTACAAATTTCAGAAGGCTTAGTTATTAAACACCTAAAGAAATTAAGCTCTAAAATAACAATGGGCCTTGATAAAATTCCGTCGTTTTTGCTGAAAGACTGTGCGAATGCTCTCGGACCTGCAGTCACTCACATATATAATTTAATCCTTAGATATGGCTGCTTCCCGGACATCTGGAAGAAAGTGCGCGTATGCCCGATTTTTAAATCTGGAAACAAGAGCGACGCTGAAAACTATCGACCTATTGCCATCGTAAGCAATTTTTCTAAAACTTTGGAGTCAATTCTCAGCGAGCATATAAGTTTCTTAGTGCGAAGTGAAATTGTTAGTGAACAACATGGTTTTCTGTGGCGTAGATCAACTACTACCAATTTATTTAATTTCTCACAATTTGTTTCGTCATCATTGGATAATAAATCTCAGATTGATGTGATTTACACTGACTTCAGTAAAGCATTTGACACGGTGTCACGCCGCATTCTCATTGAAAAGTTAACAACGTTTAATATAAACGCAAATGAAGTCAGTGTGATTCATTCATATCTGTCAAATCGGCAACACTTTGTTTACTATCAAGGATCTATATCAAAACAGTATACACCAACTAGTGGTATTCCACAGGGCTCGAGTCTTGGACCCTTGATATATACTTTATTTATTAACGATCTAGTTGGTTCTATCAAATCACATTGTCTACTTTATGCAGACGACCTCAAGATCTTTAACTCCATAACTGATTTAAATGACTGTATCAACCTACAGAAAGATCTGGATAGTCTGTGCGTATGGTGTATAAATAATAAACTGAACTTAAACTATAAGAAGTGTTCTGTTATGACATTCGCTCGTAAATCAATTGTAACAAATTTCCCCTACGTGCTGGGTGACCATGTGCTGGAAAGAATAAACGAATCAAAGGACCTAGGTATAATTTTTGACAATAAACTTACATTTAATTCACATATTGATAATCTAGTTAAAAAGTGTTATCAGATGTTGGGATTTATTATAAGGAACAGCAAACATTTCAATAACATGGATACTATTATTAAACTCTTCGTATCATTTATAATGAGCAAATTAAATTATTGTGCTCCGATTTGGTCGCCAATGTATGATACATACGTGAACTATTTAGAGACGATCTAAAAAAAATTCTTAAAATGCTTGTTCTTTTCAGCGCATGGCACATATCCCGATAGAGGGAGTTACCCTACTTTAATTAAGCATTTCAACTTCATTTCGGTTCATTCTAATCATAAAATTTGCTCCATACTTTACCTATATAAATTGCTAAATAATTACGTAGATGACTCATCTACTGTAAACAGTATCCACTTTAATGTACCCAGATCGTCTATGAGAAACTGCCATACCTTTAGGTACACTGTTCCTAACACGCGCCATCACACAAATTCTCCACTCATTAAAATGTGTACAATATACAATGAACTCCAAAGAGATTGCGATATTTTTGGTCAGTCATTGGATGATTTTAAACAAAGTGTTGTGCAATATTTTTTAGTTTAATTTACATTTATTATTATTATATTATTTTTTTTATTGAGGTTTTTAATTTTTTCTTGTTTTTGTGCATTTGTATTTATGTTTATATATATATATATGTATATATATATATATATATATATATATATATATATATATATATATATATATATATATATTATGTATGATATGGTATTTTAAGTTTGTAATTTAGATTTAGTATTTTGCTCTGTTATTGGACTGTACTTAGTCTGTTGGGCAATAAAGCATTATTATTATTATTATTATTATCACTACACCATTTATAAATGTTATTTACGTCATCTTGTAACGCTGTGATATTCAAGTTTTTTTTTTTTTTTTTTTTCTTGAAAAATCTCCAAATTGTCTGCGAGTAGAAGAAAATTGCAATTTTTTATGTATTCATTTATATCGTTAATAAATAACAGGAACAGTATTGAGCCACAGTAAGAGCCTTGTGGAACCCCCGAAGTCACGTTTATAGCTCTGGAGGTGAAGTTATTAATTTTTAGAAATTGTATCCTACTATCTAGAAAGCTACAAATCCATTTAGTTGTCAATGATCCAAAGCCCATACGTTCCAATTTATTTATTAAGATAGTATGAGAAACACGGTCGAACGCTTTGGAGAAGTCGGTGTATACAGCATCAATCAGACAATTATTTTTAAAGGAATTAATAATGTACGCATAGTATACTAGCAAGTTATATACCGTAGACCTCGCATAGCAGAAACCGTGTTGCTTATTTGATATCACATTCCTACAAGAAAACATCATTTGATCAGCAATGAATTTATCGAACAGTTTTGGTTTTACAGACTAAATTGAAACCCCTCTATAGTTTGCAATATTCTCTCTGGCGCTACTCTTATAAATTGGTCGTATTAAACTTTGCTTCCAGATGGCAAGGAAACCGAGGTTTTTAGCAAAGAATTAAATAAAATATGCAGTTGTATATACACAATAAGTATATACAACTTTTTACGAATAGAGATGGTATTCCATCGGGGCCTGGAGTACATGTATCAGACAAACATAATATCGGTAATAAAGGGTTATCCATTAAGAGGTCCTATTTTAAATTCCCTGGCATTTCTCCACTCCTGAACCGCAACTCCTTTTTTGCGAACCGGTTCAGGAGTATTCTTTTTAATGAACCGGTTCAATTGAGTGCTTTGGGAGCGGATTTTCAATCTTTAGTTTAAATAGCTTTAAATTGAACGATTGTCAAATCAACGAATGCCTGAACCATAACTGCGCATATATAAAATAATATATTTATTCGTGCAATTACTAATAATTCATAGTTTACACTAGTCATGGGTATACCTAATAATAGATATAGAATACTGAATTCGATAATAAACAATAAAGTTAAAATAAGTGTAGAAATAAAATCAAAACAATGAATAAATTAGGCAATAAAATGTAAAAAACAGAGTAATCTTATCAATATATATAACAAAGATAAACTTACAAATACGGACAAACAACTTGAAAACTAAAAATCAAATCTATAGAGTAATATAATGATCATCACACATCAAAATTAAGTATTAAAAAATCATCAAAACTCTAAATAACATTAGAAAGCAAGATACTTTTAACTTCTTTTTTGAACTTTTGAAATCAAATTGTCGCAAAGTTGTGTGTAGGTTTATAAAAAAATTGACCCCAAAATAACTTGTTCCAGTTTGACTTCACGATAATCTGATTTTATGCTTATACAAATTCTCCTTGTTTCTTGTATTGTAAGCATAAATGTCATCGTGTAACATGAAATTATGCATTTCCTCTTCACATACAGCAGGCATTCAAGAATAAACATACTGGGTTGTGTCAATATTCGATCCTAACAAAATGTGGTTTACAGTCATCCTGGTAATTAATAAGTGCAACTATTCCAATAGCTCTTCTTTCAAAGCAAATAACCAGCAGCGACATGAAGAGTGACCCCATATAATTATACCATAGGCTAAGTGGGTGCAAGGGTAGACAATGCTTCTGGGAGAACTGGATTCCGAGTTTTCGAGGATAGAAAATGAGCGACTGTGGTAGGGAAGTGGGTCCATCTACTTATGAATAAAGTAAAGGTAGAAGTATTCTAGAGAAAACTGCTCCGGTTGCGTCTACACACACACACACACAAACGCGCTCGCTCTTATTTGGTCGTGTAATTTGATCCCGTCTACACCACTTGTACGATGATAAATTTGATGACCTTCAGAAAAAATAAACTGTTCCGAAACATTTCTTTTATTTTCAGATTTCCAGCGTGTTCAAAATTATGGACTTTGGGAATAAGATATATTTAAAAAGCTCCTAAATAAACCTAAAATTTAACTAATAATCAAAAAATAAAATTCAATGAGTTTACATTAAAGAATTCATTTGATATTATTTTTATCTTGATTGTTTTTTTTTTCTTCATAAATTCAATTAAAACTTTGGTATGTACCAAATTTGGCAAATAATTTATATTATTGATTAGTTATACAGACAGTTTTTTAAATATAAATAACTCAATATACAGAATACACTGTACATTTTTCTGGGCTTTTCTAAACTCGAAATTTTACTTCATGCGCCCCGCGCACAAAACACTGATTTTACGTGAGGTTCAAATATACTTAAATTTCACAATATTTTAGTGTTTTATACGCGTGGCGCATGAAGTAAAATTTCGAGTTTAGAGAAGCCCCGAAAATTTGTCTCGGGTCGCTGCGCGACCCTCGACAAATTTTCACGGGGCTTTTCTAAACTCGAAATTTTACTTCATGCTTAGTCTGGGAGAGGAAAACACTCGTTTAAAGCATCAAATTGAACTCTTTTATAAACACAACGAATATCTACAGATTTAAAGAAAATAAAGTGAATTTGAAATATGTATACTTTAACGGAAAACTTCCTGTATATGAACTGTGGTAGACGAATAATAAAATTTATTATCACCACAAAAAGTCTATTCGAAAATATTTCTTTTATTTTGAGATTTCAAGCGTGTTCCAAATTATAAAATTCGGGAATATATTTTATAAAAACAAATTTACAATGAAATTAACAATTCTAAAATATATTTTCAACGTTTTTAGTTATTTTATATATTTTTAATAAAAAAATTGTTAAAATTATTAGATTAATAGATTATTGTTTCAAATATTCATAATTTGTATAAATAAACAAAGTCATTTTACAATAAAAAAATGTAAAATATATTTCCAACATTTTTTGTTATTATATATAATTTAAAAAAAAAACGTGTTTAAAAATTAATAGATTTTTAATATATTTATGTTATTAAACATTTTTTATTTAAAAGTTAGATAAATACAAAAATCTTTTTACAATGAAAAAATCAATTTGAAAAATGTTTGATGGGTATTTTAATTGGAATTGATAATAAAAAAACAGAAATTATTTCAATAAAATAGATAAATTATTTACGAATACACAAAACTAAACAACAATAGCAATATAGATTCATATAAACATTCATATATACAAAAAACTAACAAACATTAAACAACTATATCAAATATACATATAACTGTTTTCTTATTTATTAACGATATTTTAGAAACAGTTTTTTCGTTTTTTTTTTATTCAGTAATATTTATACAGAATTGATCGAAGTGTAACACAAAATCAACAGAATATATTTTAAATAAAAAGCTAACAAATCAACACCTCATCATTTGCTTGTTTAATTTCATGACACTCCGGTTTTTAAAAATGCAATAAATAGCAAAGCTCGGTGTGTATATTTTTACTCTAACCAAATGAATATCATAATTTCCCTGAAATAATTAGAGAAGATAATATTTTAATTTTGAGTTAATTAACATTAAAAATGCTACGTTCCGTTTCATCCATTTACACTCTGAATAACGTGTATGAATATCGAATTAACAGTTTTCCTTGACTATTTTCTTTTTGGACAATATTCATTATTTTAGTGGGGATAGCTTTATAGAAGAGATGAAAAATCAAATTCTTCGAAGTGATCTATCTGTTTTTACCTATTTGTAGGCATTTTCTCGACCACGATTTTATTGAGGTGTATACCCTCAAGTATTGCGCGACCAGAACAATACCACTGCAACTTACAGATAATCCGCAACCTTCTGAAAACCATAAATATTTTGGGATTTAAAAAGATTATTTACTTTTGACACATTTAATCCGTATCCGCAGAGTCCAATTCTGTAATTTCTTATCATGTTTTTCACTAACCGATATTTTAGTTAGACACTTTTTGATCGGGTTTTCTTAAATCATTTTGAATTATTTTTACTTACCTATTTATTCTGTAACATAATCCCATCGGTACCTTTTGTAAATGTAATCTGACTAAGAATAAAACCTTTGAAATAATTGAATTAACCTGACATACAAAACATTGTAAACTGGAAATAGAGTATTCAATAATTTTTGCAATTACACTTCTCAGAGAAAATCTATTATACTTATTCTATTAAATGACATCTTGTTGTTTTCTAAATGTTTTTGATTATCATCACTTAACGAGACTTTTCAACATATTTCAATATTTGAGCCAATTATCTCAAATATTATCGATAACACTTGTTTCTGATTTCTGGGACCCTAAAACGTATATTTCCGTACAAAAAAAGATAGCCATGAGGTCGGTAACAATTATTAAAATATAAAATTTATAATGTTATTAATGTGACTAATTACTTGATTTAACAAGTTTGTCTGTTTCGCAGTTTTTGATAATATTCTCAAATATAAAGTTTCATGTTTTTTTTATAATTTGTACTTTCTCTATAAAACATTTCGCGTATCTCGGGAAGTATTGAGAATATCGAAAAATATTTCTGCTTATTCTTTTCTAAATTATCCCCATGCAGCCGCACAACGGATGCCATAAATTTTAGTCCAAAAATTAGGTAACATTTTAGTGCCCGCTGAGTGTTGTCGATGTTGGTCAAATAGCACACAATAAGCGTTTATAAAATTTCAATCGGAAAAGTACAAGTTGATCATGTAACAATCGTTCAAAGTAAACGTATCAACGGGATGGAAGGTACTCCACGCTGATTACCAACTAGCTCAGGTTGGTTGAGTTAGAGAGAGATGAGCAACTAACTTTTGAAACACGTATGCTGTTTTAAATTATTTATTTTAAAACAAAATAAATCAAATAAAAAAAACATTAAAACAACAAACAGAATAAGAACAAGAGCATCACAGTGCACGAGTTACAGGGCAGACTTGGTGTGGCGTCGGCGTCGCGATCGGGATTTCTACTAGCCCAGCGGTGGCGTCTGGCTAGTGGTGGCTTCCGGATGGAGGCGGCGTCCAAGTACCAAGACGGCGTCTCGGTGTGAGACGGCGTCGATGGGGTGGTGCATCTGGCTGGATCCGGAGGCAGCAACAAACACTACGCTCGTAGTGCGGGACGTCAGGAACGACGGCGAAACGGCTGGCGTTGGCGTCGGGCAAAGTTTCCTGGCGTCGGTGGGTTGCTGGCCTGGCCTGGATCCGGGCGGAAGCAACGAACGCTGCACTGGAGCGTCGTTGTGGCGTCGAGGCGACTGCGCTGGCAATCGGATTCTCGGCGTCCTGGTCCAAGAACAGGAACGACGGCAGGGACGGCTAACGTCGGCGTCGGTTGTTTCCTGTTGTTGGAATCTTCTTCTGGCGGCAGGAACGACGGCTAGGACGTCTGGCGTCGGCGTCGGTCAGAACTTCCTGGCTCAGAAAGAAGAGTTGAGGAATGGTAGTTCCTCCTGAATCCACATGCTGCCCCTGTACAGCACAAGAGTGGACTGGCTTCCTGGATGCCGTCCCCCGGTATTTATGTCACGAAAAATGGCTTAGAGAAGGGATGATTTTGAGGACTACGTGACCGTTGGCAAAGAATTCGCTAGAAAGTAATTATTGCAGACAACATAATTAATTCCAGCGAACCCTCAAATCCAAACAACCGTTAAGCTGCAATTTGAAAGAAGTATAGAAATTTATAATCTCTCTTCTTTCAAATTGCAACGGTGGTCATTAGTCCTCTCCCTTAATTGCCGATTTCGAAAAACCCCGAGGGACAATCCGCCACACCTGCCCAGGTAGATAGTGGCCCGGGCACGGTTTAAACCGCCCGAGATAATCCTTTGGACCGGTCAATTAGTTAATTGCTGGGTACGAACTCATTTTAAATAAAGGAAGAATTGTAAATAATATTTACAATTCTTGTTGCCGGAGATTAAAATAATCCCCGGTAACAAACGGCCCCGTAAAATGAGTTCTACCCAGCAAGAAACGGCGATGCTGCTCTCCTGGAGGTCCAGGTGGTGGCTGCTGTAGTCCTGTGTTCGCGCACTAATCGTCCATGGGTGGCACTGTTTATTAAAATTACACTATACTATATTTACACTTAACTAAACTAAATTGAGCGTCTTTTCGCGGGGTAAATGCACATAAAGTGTCCGTTCACTAGCAAGTCCAAGGAGGTTTTCTTTGCGGTCGTGAGTGGCGGTGAAATCCTTCTGCCTTGGCCTGGAGGGGTTTCGTACTCCAGGGCGGTTTCCAGGGACGAGTTGGAAAGCTGCGACGTCCGGGTTTCCTTTTCTGGGGAGATTTTGTCCTCCAGGGCAGCTTCCAGGGAGGCTTCCAGGTCGGCTCTCGGGGCGGCTGCGTTGGGATGCGGCGAAGTCCGGTTTTCTTGTCCTGGGGAGTTTTTATTCTCCAGGGCGGTTTCCGGGGTCGTCTCGAGAGGCGGTGAAATCCGGGTTTCATATGCTGGGGATATTTCGCTCTCCAGGGCGGTTTCCGGGGTCGTCTCGAAAGGAGGTGGAGTTCAGGTCGGCGGCCATGGATATTTCGGGTTTCCTGTCCGTATTCGTGCCGGGTTCCGTGTACTTTGTTTGGCTTGGGGTCCTCTACTTGCCAGGGTGGCTTTCGTCGAGGCTTTGAAACTAGCTGGACTGGCTGGCGAGTTTCGAGCAAGGCATCACCCGGTTTTATCGAGGCGCAGGACACTAATTTCTCGCGAGTTCCTTTAGCGATGTTGGGCCGAGAAACGGTGGACTGCTCCGGTAACTCGTAGGTGTTAGGGTCGACGGTGATGAATTCGGATTTCCAAGCATCCGCGGGAATTCCGGGAGCTTCTTCCCAGGCTGGTTCCTGCAACACACGTTCCTGGGCTGCGTTGCACGGGTACACAACGGGGAGCTTCTCGAGCGTTAGCTCTTCTACTTCTTCCCAGTCGCCATCTTCGGTGCAAATCTTCGCGTAGTTTACCCGTTGCCAAAGTATTCTTGGTGCAACGTAATAAACTTCCTTTCTGTACGCGAAGAGGCAAAACAGTACTGGGCGAAGAGTTTCCCACGTTGTGTACCGGTTCTTCAACGTGCTCCTACACCTGTCGACTATTGGTCCTTCGAGTGCGCTGAGGGCGTAATCCACCTTCATCCTGTCCGTCCATTTTGCGTAGGTTTTGAAGGTTTTGTCGAAGAATTCAAAATAAAATTTGACGTGACGATGTTCTTCCAACGATAATCTGGTGGCCATGATTGATTGTTGGTCGGTTGTCGGCCCCGTACGACTGTGTTCCTGTTCTTTTTGTGTTTCAATCCTTCAACAAGTTAGTTGCTCTCTCAAGGTGTGGGCTTAACACGGCCACTAGGTTGGGCGCCATTTATCAACGGGATGGAAGGTACTCCACGCTGATTACCAACTAGCTCAGGTTGGTTGAGTTAGAGAGAGATGAGCAACTAACTTTTGAAACACGTATGCTGTTTTAAATTATTTATTTTAAAACAAAATAAATCAAATAAAAAAAACATTAAAACAACAAACAGAATAAGAACAAGAGCATCACAGTGCACGAGTTACAGGGCAGACTTGGTGTGGCGTCGGCGTCGCGATCGGGATTTCTACTAGCCCAGCGGTGGCGTCTGGCTAGTGGTGGCTTCCGGATGGAGGCGGCGTCCAAGTACCAAGACGGCGTCTCGGTGTGAGACGGCGTCGATGGGGTGGTGCATCTGGCTGGATCCGGAGGCAGCAACAAACACTACGCTCGTAGTGCGGGACGTCAGGAACGACGGCGAAACGGCTGGCGTTGGCGTCGGGCAAAGTTTCCTGGCGTCGGTGGGTTGCTGGCCTGGCCTGGATCCGGGCGGAAGCAACGAACGCTGCACTGGAGCGTCGTTGTGGCGTCGAGGCGACTGCGCTGGCAATCGGATTCTCGGCGTCCTGGTCCAAGAACAGGAACGACGGCAGGGACGGCTAACGTCGGCGTCGGTTGTTTCCTGTTGTTGGAATCTTCTTCTGGCGGCAGGAACGACGGCTAGGACGTCTGGCGTCGGCGTCGGTCAGAACTTCCTGGCTCAGAAAGAAGAGTTGAGGAATGGTAGTTCCTCCTGAATCCACATGCTGCCCCTGTACAGCACAAGAGTGGACTGGCTTCCTGGATGCCGTCCCCCGGTATTTATGTCACGAAAAATGGCTTAGAGAAGGGATGATTTTGAGGACTACGTGACCGTTGGCAAAGAATTCGCTAGAAAGTAATTATTGCAGACAACATAATTAATTCCAGCGAACCCTCAAATCCAAACAACCGTTAAGCTGCAATTTGAAAGAAGTATAGAAATTTATAATCTCTCTTCTTTCAAATTGCAACGGTGGTCATTAGTCCTCTCCCTTAATTGCCGATTTCGAAAAACCCCGAGGGACAATCCGCCACACCTGCCCAGGTAGATAGTGGCCCGGGCACGGTTTAAACCGCCCGAGATAATCCTTTGGACCGGTCAATTAGTTAATTGCTGGGTACGAACTCATTTTAAATAAAGGAAGAATTGTAAATAATATTTACAATTCTTGTTGCCGGAGATTAAAATAATCCCCGGTAACAAACGGATAATTAAAGTAGTCAGTGCAAAAACCACAAATTTCTGAAACTGTTAATATTTATTAAAAGTATGGTTCATTCAATAAAATACGCATCGTGATTAAAATATATACTGAGTCCATTTTGGGATCTGATTTTTTTCTTTTGCAGAATAAACACTCATGATGAATTGAATTATTGCTTTGTGTTTTAATAAATTTGATGCCAAACACTGACTTTTCGTAGCAACTACCGTTTTGACGATTTAATTTCCGTATAATCGTTCACTATTTTTAAGCTATATTTCAAATAAAACTAAGGAGAATTAAAAAATAATACCTCGAAAATACTGCTCGTAGGTAAAGAAATGATTTTAATTTTATTGTAATCGTTTTGGTTCAATAAGCGATAAAAACTCAAATTCCAATTACATTGGAAATTTTTACATGAAACATACAATGCGCCTTGAAACGGGACACATAGTATATTTAAAACTATTTCAACCCATAAACGGCCAAGCAATTTAAACTCTAAAAGTTAATTTTAATTAAAATTCTACACTTCTTTTTGTGATTTCTATGAATTACATACTGTGATTTTTTTCTTTAAATACACATAATGTATACGTGAATTTAATAAAAAGTTAAAAATCATAAATAGTTTATTATTATTATTATATTAAAGTGATAATGGATTTTCAAAAAATGAGTGCCCCAACAATGTAATGTATACGCTGTCAATGTTCAGGCATTCGTCGATTTTATATAAAAACGTGCAATATGAAGTTAACAACGAGTGTATCCACTCCCAGACTAAGCATGAAGTAAAATTTCGAGTTTAGAAAAGCCTGAAAATTTGGCTTGGGCGCGTAGCGAAGCGGAGCGACCGAGCCAAATTAGGCTTTTCTAAACTCGAAATTTTACTTCATGCGCCACGCGTATAAAACATTGTAATATTGTGAAGTATTTATAATACACATTAAAAAACAAAATATTTAAATTTTTCTTGGTACATTTTCAATTCAGGTCAAATAATATAATATATCAAATAAACTTATTTAGTAACTTAATTATCAAATAATAATAATGTTGCGTGTATGCATCAACGGCGCTTAATGGGTTAAAAACTTCAAACGGTAATAATTCAAAAACTAAAAAAAATGACAACTGCATTTTGCACTGACCCCTTTAATTAAAAAAGAAACCCTTATCGATCAGTAGATTTGATCTGATCAATAGGATTGATCTGATTAGTTAATAAAATGATAAGTTGATGTATTTGTTTTACTTTTCATCAAAAGTTAAATAGTTTTGTATTTTAAGTTTTTTGTACAAAATAAATAATACTTAATGAATTTTACAACGTGCACATATAATTTCATAAAATCTAGTCTCTAATAACGCAGAAAATAAAATTGTAGAAGGAAACGCATGAATGAATGTAACACGCATCCTTAGCTCGTTAAAAGAGAAAAATAAACGTGTTTTCAAGATTGAAAAATCAACATCTGGAATATTATACAACGAGAAGCGCGGAATAGAGGGCGAAAGAAATTGTTTCTCTCTCACTCTCTCTCTGAGACTTGATTTCGCGACATCTGGAGTAAAATAGTCGTAACCGACCGACCGCAGGAAGCCAGACTGGTGTATATAGGCAGCCATATACACCAATTTGGCATCCAGCGCTCTGCTCTCATTCGCGTGTGCCCAAAATTTATATGGGGACTGGCTAACTGGATATATATGAACTGTGGTGGGTGTGAACTAAGGAGAAGTAAGCCGTGCGAACCATAGATACAGGTTATCAAGTAAAAATAGTGATTTGTTTATTTGTCTTTCTATATTTTCTGCCTGTTCAGCCAACAATTGACCTTGGTCCAGATATATATTTAAAAATGTAACTGCTTCATTACTCTGAATTTACTCTTGATTTCTGGACAAATAAAAAACTACTACGTCCACGTCGTTGTTCTTGGCTAACGCTACAAGTAGTTGTTAACTTATTGATAAACGAATACATTGTAGCGCCAAGTGTGAAAATATATAATATCAACAATGTAATAAAATAAATGGATTTTGTCTTGGAAAGCAAGGATTTGCCATAATACAATCACGATTTTGAAGCAACTTCCATTTCCACTACAATATGGTAGGGATGGGGGGAGGGTGGATCGTATCGCTGAATAGCTTTTTAAATAATTAAACATGTGTTTTTCCTTTTTTCAATCCGATGTGTAATTTCTCGAGATATTCGTCAAAATACGGTTTCTTGCGATTACAGCGCCATCTGTCACATATCGAAAAAAATGTTTCAAATGAAAGTTATTTATTTTTTTATCGGGAATCCAAATCAGCAATAAAAACTGGGGGTTCCCATTTATGATTTCAAAGTTGCCCCCACCCCACCTTAGTGGGTGAGGGTGAGGGGTCGAGTTTGGCATCATTGGATGGCCCTCTTCCAGGCGAACAAATTTAATCAGAACTTTTTTTGATCTAATGCGTAGTTTTTAGAATATTTCAATTTCTTCAGATACATCGGCCACCCTGTATATACTTAATAGAAAAAATCCCAGCATTGTTAACATTGAAAGGCTCTGAGCTCAGATTTTTAAGCAAACAGCTTGTGCTGAAAATTAAAAGCACCAACATAATTTAATAACATGTATACGAATTATAGAACGTTGAATCATTTAACAGTATTTTTTTGTTGCTTTTTTGCTTTTTTCCGTCTATTTTCGGTGTTGTGCTTGTTTAGCATTTAAATGCTTATTTGGTGCTTATTTTGTGCATAAACTATAGATCGTGGACAATTATTATCTGTGCAATCAAAACACGAGTTATTAATTAATTTATCTAGTTCCGTGGTTTTCAACTTTTTTTTGGCGATAACTATTTTACGGAATCCCAAAATAAAATCGGGTCGCCGATATATTGTAGATTTATTATACATTCTGTCGCTTAATTTTTTTCTAAATTTTTGTTTACTCTTGTTCTTTTCCTTCAAGACCATGAAAGCAGAAATTGTGGTAACTTTTAAGCAAACTCTTAGGGATGTCAACCTTTTTGGAAAAAAACAAAATCACCATTCGATTGTTTAATACGACTTTTGTAATAATTTTTGTTGTTCCAACTCTCTAGGACTAGCTGTTTAAAAAAAATCGTATACGGGTGCTTTGAATCACCCTGTATACATGATGTTTAGAATTACGTGTGCACCATTGCTAACTTTGTTATTATTTCAGTTACAAAGTCGGTTAAATGAGCAAAGTAGTGCAAAATTTAATGACAATCACAATGGTCAAATCAGAGAAACAATTGAACAACGCATTTTTAAGATATTAACAAAATAAAGGTTTTTTAAAATGGAACACTATAAATTTTACTACTGAACAATAGAGAAGATTATTCCTAACGAAAAAGTTATAATACATCGTCACAAAAAAAAAATAAGAAAGTTATTAACATATTTATGTTTTGTACAATACAACCAAGAAGCCCTAAAAACAAAAAAGGATTCCAACAAATGGTCAAAACAAAATCTGTTTATTGTATCTGTCATTAAAATTTAAAGTGATTTTCATCGTTCTGTTCATTGTCGTACAATTTTCAATAATTTCAGGGCTTCTATTATACCTAAAATAATCATTTTTGCTCAAAATTATGCTTTTTGCACAGAATAATGCTTTTTTGCATAAAACAATGCTATTTGCATAAAACAATACTTTTTTAAATACTGGCTTTTCGCTAAAGCTGTTGCTTTTTTAAGCGCTTTTTTTAAATGTTTTGTGCTTATAAATCCGAGCTCTAGTCCCCATAAATATAAATGATTTCTATAATAATTTATATTATTATTATGGATATTATAGTCGTATGTTAACATGTATATTTATATACATACATATGTATTAACATACGACTACAATTGAGTTAAATTGTTAAATTGAAAAACAGCAAACTTTGAGATAAGATAAACTTAGCCAAGTTTTAATATAAAAATATATATTCTATTGGTTAACACGTTGGCTGCCGCGTGAATTAAACACGATTAACGTTAAATGGAAATCTCTATGTGTAAAAACTTTGCGGGCGACTAGACCAAAAACTCTAAAATCTTCCGATTTCTATCTCTTTCCTAAAATGTTGGAGGGTAAAGGGAAAGAGACCGAGCACTCAAGGGGTAATCCATTATGAACACCAACCGCATTTTTTGGGTGTCAATGACAACCCGATATTAGCAGGTAGTAAGAAGTCCATCTGTTTTCAGCCGGCGCGTGGCGTTATCTTTTGTCCGGTTTTGGGTGGTTTTGATAGGAAGATTTATTTGATATTATTGAAATTATTTAAAATGTAATTATAATTAATACGACATTTGTAAAATAAAGTCGAGAATTATGTATACGTGTACAATTTTAGGTCAATACATTTTTTTAAAACGTATCTAACGTTTACATCTTGGTAAATATTGATCATCATCACATCTAAGTGTTATATATTCTTAACTTTACTATAAATCAGTTGTTTATACGCGTGGCGCATGAAGTAAAATTTCGAGTTTAGAAAAGCCCCGTGAAAATTTGTCTCGGGTCTCTGCGCGACCCTCGACAAATTTTCTACGCGGGGCGTTTCTAAACTCGAAATTTTACTTCATGCTCAGACTGGGAGTGGACAACACTCGTTCTTGGAAGATTCAAATTGAAGGATCACTCTAGATGACTAAGTTTATTACCATTTTACAAAGGCTACAGCTCGAAGGACCAATCATGGTCTTCGGAGACCCAAGGACTACATGGAATCGATTTTTTTAGAAGAAAATAACGAACATCTGAAGGTTTACAGCATGGATAGAAAAGAACACATCCAATTTTGAAAAATATTGAAGTTGGGTTGGTTTTCAGTGCGTTTTTAACTTCACTTTAAATCAGTATTTTATACGCGTGGCGCATGAAGTAAAATTTTGAGTTTAGAAAAGCCCCATGAAAATTTATCTCGGGTCGCTGCGCGACCCGAGACAAATTTTCTACACGGGGCTTTTCTAAACTCGAAATTTTACTTCATGCTTAGTCTGGGAGTGGAAGACACTCGTTAGTTTAAAATACATCACAATTGGTAAAATATATATCGTTGGATGCCCGTCTTTAGGGGTGATATGTAAGCAAATTATTTCATTATTTCATCTGCCTGATGAAGCCACTGTGTGGTGAAACATGTTGCAGTGTTCAACAATTAAAGTGAAACCCTCCCAACTGTGTTGTTTTATTTCAAATTATGGGTCTTAGGAGTTCTCAAATAAGTGAGTTACTCGACTGTCTCTAAGGCACTCTTTACAAAAAACAAAAGATTAGCATTTTACATATAAAATGTACAGGGTGAGCGAAACTTGATGTCTCTGCTCTATTATTAGAAAAGGAAAAACGGTAGAAAAACATGAAAAAAGGTTCATAAATGAGATTGAGTAAGGTCAATTTTAATCCAAAATTGCATATTTTTCTAACCTTTGAAACTGAATTAATGACGTCATCGAAATTTTTTTCCCCAGATACATACCTATATTTTTAGATATTTCAAAAGAGCTAATTTTTCTGAATAAACTTTGTAGAGACAAATATTTGCTATCTTCTTTCGTTAAAAAATTAAAAGCAAACTTAAAAGAAAGTATTATGAAAAATTCACAATTGTCACGACTTAAACAAGTAGCCTTTGGAAGCAAATAACAAAGCTGCATTTGTCAATAATTAAACTAATGGTTGATAAATATTGTTTTGTTGTCATTTGATTTTAGATTTCAGATTTTTTTCTATCGTTTTTCCTTTTCATAAATAGTTCACGTCGTTATTTTAAATGTACATTACATATGAGACTATTAAAATGAATAAAGATGGTTAATTTTCTTCTGGATTTCAAATTGCACTATAAATTGACAATTTTAAGTCATATGTAATTTACATTTAGGTTGATGACGTGAACGCCATCTACTGCCAATAGTCATAGAAAACTAAACATCTATAACCATTTTAGTAGTCATGCGTAATTTACATATAAATTGACGATTTGAACACCATCTGAGTAGTGCTATTGACAGTAGATGGTGTTCACGTCGTTAATACAAAAATACTGTATATGTTCATTATAGCACTTTTTCCGTCATATAAAGAATTGATAATTGTCGTACCAAACGTATTTCACTTGCTAATTGGTTGGTTATAGACCATTTCACATTAAATCAGCGTTTTATACGCGTCGCGCATGAAGTAAAATTTCGAGTTTAGAGAAGCCTAATTTGTCTCAGTCGCTCTGCTGCGCTACGCCCGAGCCTAATGTTCAGGCTTTTCTAAACTCAAAATTTTACTTCATGCTTAATCTGGGATTGGAAACACTCGTTAGATGATCAATCATAACCAGGGTTGTTATATTTAAAACACTTTGTTTTAAAACAGTGTTTTAAACATGTTTAAAAACAGCCGTCGGTTTCGTTTTAAACATGTTTTAAATCTTAAATTTGTTTAAAACATGTTTTAAACGTTGTATTTGTTTAAAACCGTTTTGTTATTATCTTAGCTGCTAAAAATAAATATTTGCTGAATTATATTTTATATTAATTCATTAAAATTGTTTTGTTTGTTTTTAAATTTTAGCTAAATTTTCTAAGATATTTCAAATTACATTATCAAACATAACATTTTATTACAATAAAACTGTGTGCGCATAAATGTGGTTTTTAAATACAGGGATTTTTTCTTGCAGGTATACATAAGCATACACTGTAAATTTTTCGACGTACATTGTGTTTTGTTCAAGATTTCAATTTGAATCTTTAAACGGGGGTTTTCCACTCCCAGACTAAATCGTAAGTCAAATTCTGCGCTGACAAAATTATTTAAATCAGTGATTATAGGCAGCCCAATAACTCTAACGTATATTAAGTTGCCTATAACCGTTGTTGTAAGTGTGTGTTTTTTTAACTTCACTGTAAATCAGTGTTTTTAAGCGTGGCGCATGAAGTAAAATTTCGAGTTTAGAAAAGCCTAATTTGGATTGGCCGCTCCGCTTCGCTACGCGGCCAATCCAAATTCTTAGGCTTTTCTAAACTCGAAATTTTACTTCATGCCCAGTCTGGGAGTGGAAAACACTCGTTTAAAGCCTTAAATTAACCGCATTAAAACAACGATTTCCCACAACTTTAAATTACGTTGTAATTATCGGGATATGTACACAAAAGAAAAATGCCCTGTATAGTCTGTTTTAAACACGTTTTAAACCTTATTTTGCATTTTTGTTATTGCTAAATTAGCGTGCTCTATTTAATCGATTTGATTAAAACGTAACCAAATAATACCATTGCATAACATATTGATTAATGAGTTAAATTGTTGGAGTCATCAAATGAACATGAACGGCCTTTTAAAACACTTTGAAAAGGGAAAAAAGGGAAACTACCTGCTATTCTAACAGATAAAGTCATAAATTGTAACATCAACACATTGTGGTTTCTTTTCTTCCATTATACTCCCGCGCTTAAAGAGGGTGTCTCTCTTCAAAATTTGCTGGTTTAGATATTTTGGAGAGGCCCTCTTTGCGGCAGTCAAAGTGTTAAATACTTGTATTGTATTTTTGTTCTTATCTCAAAATTACAAAAAGAACATTTAATTATTATTGAAATCTATATATATGTATATTTTGTTTTCTGTGCAATAATGATGTTTTATTATTATTACTACAAAAGTTATGTTTTAAACCTCTAAGCCCTTAATTCATAGTATCTTATTTTGATAAAATTTCACTGCGTCTCTCAGAAGCTAGAAGAGTTTATACATTGAATAAATATTTTTGCAGAACGAGTATTGTTTTAAATACATTTTTTGTATTATTATTAGAGTTTTGTTCCGCGGTGATAAATTAAAATAGCTTTTATTTTATTTCGGCCACAACAGTTGCAGTCCGCATTGTTTTCGAAAAAAAAGCGGCGCTAGGCGATTCATTTAGTAACTTTAATTCTGCTCGAACGTGTGGTGGTACCGTGTGCCGATGCTAAATCCGTCCGGCGATACCAGCAGTCGACGCCGGGTCCGGTCAGTCTCGGGCGTCGCGGCGCCTTCATCAACTGCACACCAGCATCTCGGAGATAATGTAAACCACCGCGCGCGTCCGACTACCCAACAAAAAACCCCAATCATGTGAATCACCGCGTGAAAGATGAGTAAAGCGAACCCAATCTCGACATCAGCCAGTGCTTCATCCCTAGACCAGAAAAAAGCCAAGAGAAAGGTGAGCAGAGTGCGCCTACCCACACCACCCCCGGATCCAAATATTAATACTGAACATGATGGGAATAAGGAGAGAGATCTGGGGGAGAGGGATTTCTTGGAGTACCTGGATTCGCTGCAGAGAAACCACCCGCATCCGGCTTTATCCAGATCGGTTTCCGCATTTACGCCCGCCATAGCCACCGAAGACGCCTTCGACCACCTTGACAAACTCTACAAGCTGATGGAGCAAATGCTGACTTTACGCGAACAAAACGCCATCTTACACAGGAGGATTATGGACTTGGAGAGGCTGAGAAATATCCAAGACATGCACCGCCAGTTGGACGCGGCTGACAAATTAGAAGACGTTCCGGTTTACGATCCGGACTCCTTGTTCGCGGAGAGTTTTTTGTGCAACATCTTAGCCGGGACGAAGAAGGAGCAAAAGCAGAAAGTCCCCGTGCGTTTTCGGCAGTCGATTTTGCGAAGACCCCAGCGTTCCCGTTTTCATAACGATCACAGGTTCGTGAGAAGGGTGTCTGTTCCGGTTTCGGGTTCGGGTGGCGATAAGCCATCCAAAGTGTCTAAGTGGACTAAAGTGAAAGCAGCGTTCAAGTGGGAAAAGGCGTCTCCGACGGTGAGCGACGCGAAGTCTCAGGACAGTGGTTTAGGGGGGATGCTACCTGTCAACTATGAGGTCGCGAGGTATTTGAGGGTGCCGTCGGCGTCTGAGGAATTGGGAACTAGTCCGGCGGATTCTGGCGCGGCGGAAGTGTCCACGCCTGGCTCTATCTCTTCCGCTTCGTCTACCGAGGATATTCATAGACATGGTAATTCAAAAAAAGACTTATCATTGTTTAAGTTAAATTAAATTAAATTTCAATTGATTCTGTACCATTCAAATTTCAGTCCAAGCTAAAGATGATAATTATAATTTTTCTTGAATTACACTATATAGTGGAATTCGGGAAAGACGCCCTATGACTTATTGATGTGGAATGTTTGGTTCAAATTTTTTAAATAGTATGTCGACAGTTGTATCTGCAACGATTTTTCCTAGTTGTGTCAAATTTTGACGTTACATGACAATGTCATACTGTTTAGGTCGCGAGTATATTAGTGTTCTTTCTTATAGGAAAGCTTTAAATCATAATTTCTTGTGAATTTTTTTCTTATAAGTATACATATCCCAATTACGTGTAGTAGATTTTTAAATATTCGTTGTTTTCTTAAAAGAGGTCCATTTAAAGTTTCTACAAGTGTTTTCCATTCCTAGGTTAAGCATTAAGTAAAATTTCGAGTTTAGAGAAGCCTGCAAATTTAGTTTGGTCGCGTAGCGCTAAGCGCGGAGCTACCATACCAAATTTTCAGGCCTTTATAAACTCGAAATTTTACTTCATGCGGCACGCGTACAAGACACTGATTTCACGCGAAGTTTACTCGTTCACAATATTTCAGTGCTTTCAGTGATTAATACGCGTGGCGCATGAAGTAAAAGTTCGAGTTTAGAAGAGCCTGAAAGCGACCAATCCAAATTTTCAGGCTTTTCTAAACTCGAAATTTTACTTCATGCTTAGTCTAAGAGTGGAAAACACTCGTTTTAAGCTTCAGAGAGAACTCTTAAAAAAAGCGTGTGCAAATGTATACCTAATAGAAAATTCCCTGTATGTATCCTTGAAATAAAAATTCCCTGTATTAACAGATTAATCCTATGACTATTTGCAAAATCAACTGAATTCGGTTCAACTAACATTTTTGTTTGAGCTTACACAAAATCAACATAAATGCATTATTTATTTCTGTAAATACCTGAACTATTTAGTAGTTGTGGAAATTAAAATAATACTATTTAAACTGACATTTGAAATGATTGTGCACGTTAATTAAAATGATTTGTGGCTGGGTGTTTGCAGATTTTGTTTTATGAAGACATTGTCAAAATGAGACGTTTAACCTTAAAATTTTAAAGCTACATATCGAAACATACGTTTCGCGTGTTGAATCAAAAAATTATAGCAGACATAATCTAAAGTTTTCTGTCTCTTTTCACACACGTAATCTGATGACATCAAACTATTTTCGTATTACATGTATTGGTGCAGAAAGCACTAGAAATCAAGGAAACCTCCCCTAAATTGTACTTTAGGGATTTGATATTTTAAGTATACCTGCATATCATATAGGTGTTATAAGCACACTTATTTTGATTTGGTTAGATGCAGTGGCAGATTTACTATTAGGCTAAGTAGGCTGAAGCTAACAGCGGCAAATTTTCAACAGATACCTAATTTGTACATTTCTACTTTGAAGCTTTTATAAAATATTATTTAGACGGAAAATTCATTTCTCTCAGCTGAATACACCTAAGGGGCAGTGTTGCCAGCTCTAAACCATAAAATCTCTAAAAGTCTTATGTTAAAAATCCCCAGAAATCATTAGATTTCTCAGTTTTTTATTAAACGTATTTCAATTATGTTAGCAACGAAAAACTCTGAAGTAATTAAAAACTTTGTAGAACTAAAGAATTTAAAAAAAAATTGATACCATTTTTGTTTTTTGACATATACAGGGTGCCCGTTTTTGGAGCTCAAGCATGGGGATCTCGGTTATTTTAAGAGATACAAGGTCGGTTAAATTAGGGCAAAGTTGCCCAATCTGGAGTATAACATAATACCGTTTTAAAATATTCCGAATACTTCCGAAGATATCTGAAAAAAATCGAAATTTTCAAAAAGCGTTTTTATTTTTTTACGAGACTATTTAAAGAGATACTTCAAAACAATTTACACTTTGTTATTGCCACTTTATACGCTCTACAGCATGGTAATATAATAGAAATTCGACGTTTCGATTTTTGGCAAACATCATCAACTTTGTTTTTTCTTATAGGCGCCATCTTGCATTTTTACATTTTTAAATACAGCATTTTTTTGTGATTACGGTGATGTATCATGTGTTGGGGTTTGGTCTAGCAGTTTGATGGAAATCCCAAAAATCCTGTTTTTGCAAAGAGTGCCTTGGAAATGACAGCTACACTTTTGTTTAATAAAGTAATTTAATAAACAATAATATAAAACTAATGCAAATTTGTTTTCTATTCCAATTTCATTATAATATATAAAACGGACAAAAATATTATTCTAATTCATAACATAGAATGAAACTAGAGCATGAGAAACGAATAAATTAAAATAACAATTATAACAGGTGTTCGACTGGCCCACCCTCCATCTCCAAGCATATGCGTCTGCTTAAATATCATAATTATCTTAAAAATTCTTCGCAAAGTCATTGATATTGGTGGGTACAGATTTATAAATTAGGTTTGTTATAGATTCCCATAAATTATAATCTAATAGGGAAAGATCCGGAAAACGTGCCGGCCAGCGTACGACCCCACAATTTGAAATGACTCTATCGGGAAATATTTTAGACAACTAATCAGACACTCTCCTAGCGTTATGTGGTAGAGCTCCATCTTGCTGGAGCCAAAGGCTATTTAGGTGGTTGAGGCAAATGTTGTCATCGATTTAATTGATCAGGTGGGTCATTGAAAAGTGCAAATATCTGCAGTCAAATTGTCTTCGTAAATGTACGGGCCAATGATCTTATCGCCAAATAAACTAACCCATTCGTTCAGTGTCTCCTGGATGCAAGACTTGCGTGATATCACAGTTCATATATATCCAGTTAGCCAGTCCCCATATAAATTTTGGGTACACGCGAATGGGAGCAGAGCGCTGGATGCCAAATTGGTGTATATGGCTGCCTATATACACCAGTCTGGCTTCCTGCGGTCGGTCGGCTACGACTATTTTACTCCAGATGTCGCGAAATCAAGTCTCAGACAGAGAGAGTGAGAGAGAGACAATTTCTTTCTCCCTCTATTCCGCGCTTCTCGTTCTATAATAGTCCAGATGTTGATTTTTCAATCTTAAAAACACGTTTTTTTTCTCTTTTAACGAGCTAAAGAAGCGTGTTACATTCATTCATGCGTTTCCTTCTACAATTGTATTTTCTGCGTTATTAGAGAATAGATTTTATGAAATTATATGTGAACGTTGTAAAATTCATTAAGTATTATTTATTTTGCACAAGAAACTTAAAATACAAAACTATTTAACTTTTGATAAAAAGTTAAACAAATACATCAACTTATCATTTTATTAACTAATCAGATCAATCCTATTGATCAGATCAAATGTACTGATCGATAAGGGTTTCTTTTTTAATTAAAGGGGTCAGTGCAGAATGCAGTTGTCATTTTTTTTTTAGTTTTTGAATTATTACCGTTTGAAGTTTTTAACCCATTAAGCGCCGTTGATGCATACACGCAACATTATTATTTTTTGATAATTAAGTTACTAAATAAATTTATTTGATATATTATATTATTTGACCTGAATTGAAAATGTACCAAGAAAAATGTAAATATTTTGTTATTTAAAGTGTATTATAAATACTTCCCAAAATTACAATGTTTTATGCGCGTGGCGCATGAAGTAAAATTTCGAGCTTAGAAGAGCCTAATTTGGCTCGGTTGCTCCGCTTCGCTACGCGCCCGAGCCAAATTATCAGGCTTTTCTAAACTCGAAATTTTACTTCATGCTTAGTCTGGGAGTGGATACACTCGTTCTTAACTTCATATTGCACGCTTTTATATAAAATCGACGAATGCCTGAACATTGACAGCGTATACATTACATTGTTAAGGCACTAATTTTTTGATAATCCATTATCACTTTAATATAATAATAAACTATTTATGATTTTTAACTTTTTATTAAATTCACGTTTACATTATGTGTATTTAAAGAAAAAATTCACAGTATGTAATGCAATAAGTCATTCATAGAAATCATAATAAGAAGTGTAGAATTTTAATTAAAATTAACTTTTAGAGTTAAAATTGCTTGGCCGTTAATGGGTTAAAATAGTTTTAAATATACTATGTGTCCCGTTTCAAGGCGCATTGTATGTTTCATGTAAAGATTTCCAACGTAATTGGAATTTGAGTTTGTATCGCTTGTTGAACCAAAACGATTACAATAAAATTAAAATCATTTCTTTACCTACTAGCAGTATTTTCGAGGTATTATTCTTGAGTTCTCCTCAGTTTCATTTAGAATATAGCTTGAAAATAGTAAACGATTATACGAAAATAAAATCGTCAAAACAGTAGTTGCTACGAAATGTCAGTGTTTGGCATCAAATTTATTAAAACACAAAGCAATAATTAAATTCAACATGAGTGTTTATTCTGCAAAAGAAAAAAATCAGATCCCAAAATGGACTCAGTATAAATTTTAATCACGATGCGTATTTTATTAAATGAACCATACTTTTAATAAATATTAACAGTTTCAGAAATTTGTGGTTTTTGCACTGACTACTTTACTTATCCGTTTACTTTGAACGATTGTTACATGATCAACTTATACTTTTCCGATTGAAATTTTATAAACGCTTATTGTGTGCCATTTGACCAACACCGAGAACACTCAGCGGGCACTAAAATGTTACCTAATTTTTGGATTAATATTTATGGCATCCGTCGTGCGGCTGCATGGGGATAATTTAAAAAAGAATAAGCAGAAATATTTTTCGATATTCTCAATACTTCCCGAGATACACGAAATGTTATATAGAGAAAGTACAAATTATATAAAAATCATGAAACTTTATAATTGAGAATATTATCAAAAACTGCAAAACAAACAATCTTGTTAAATCAAGTAGTTAGTCAATAACATTATAAATTTTCCATTTTAATAATTGTTACCGACCTCATGGCTATCTTTTTTGTACGGAAATATACGTTTTAGGGTCCCAGGAATCAGAAACAAGTGTTATCGATAATATTTGAGATAATTGGCTCAAATATTGAAATATGTTGAAAAGTCTCGTTAAGTGATGATAATCAAAAACATTTAGAAATCAACAAGATGTCTTTTAATAGAATAAGTATAATAGATTTTCTCTGAGAACTGTAATTGCAAAAATTATTGAATACTCTATTTCCAGTTTACAATGTTTTGTATGTCAGGTTAATTCAATTATTTCAATGGTTTTATTCTTAGTCAGATTACATTTACAAAAGGTGCCGATGGGATTATGTTACAGACTAAATAGGTAAGTAAAAATAATTCAAAATGATTTAAGAAAACCCGATCAAAAAGTGTCTAACTAAAATATCGGTTAGTGAAAAACATGATAAGAAATTACCGAATTGGATTCTGCGGATACGGATTAAATGTGTCACCAGTAAATAATCTTTTTAAATCCCATAGAAGGTTGCGGATTATCTGTAAGTTGCAGTGGTATTGTTCTGGTCGCGCAATACTTGAGGGTATACACCATAATAAAAACGTGGTCGAAAAAATGCCTACAAATAGGTAAAAACAGATAGATCACTTCGAAGAATTTGATTTTTCATCCCTTCTATAAAGCTATCCTCACTAAAATAATGAATATTGTCCAAAAAGAAAATAGTCAAGGAAAAGAGTTAATTCGATGTTCATACACGTTGTTCAGAGTGTAAATGGATGAAACGGAACGTAGCATTTTTAATGTTTATTTCTCAAAATTAAAATATTATCTTACCTAACTATTTCAGGAAAATTATGATATTCATTTGGTTAGAGTAAAAATATACACACCGAGCTTTGCTATTTACTGCATTTTTAAAAACCGGAGTGTCATGAAATTAAACAAGCAAATGATGAGGTGTTGATTTGTTGGCTTTTTATTTAAATATATTCTGTTGATTTTGTGTTACACTTCGATCAATTCTGCTTCTAAAATATCGTTAATAAATAAGAAAACAGATATATGTATATTTAAATTAGTTTTTTAATGTTTGTTAGTTTTTTGTATATATGAATGTTTATATGAATATATATTGCTATGTCTTTAGGTTTGTGTATTCATAAATAATTTATGTATTTTATTAAAATAATTTCTGTTTTTTATTATCAATTCCAATTAATAAACCTATCAAACATTTTTCAAATTGATTTTTTCATTGTAAAAAGATTTTTGTATTTATCTAAGTTTTAAATAATAAATGTTTAATAACATAAATATATTAAATATCTATTATTTTTGAACACGTATTTATTAAAAATATATATAAAAACTAAAAATGTTGGAAACATATTTTACATTTTTTCGTTGTAAAATGACTTTGTTTATTTATACAAATTATGAATATTTGAAACGATAATCTACTAATCTAATAATTTTAACAATTTTTTAATTAAAAATATATAAAATAACTAAAAATGTTGAAAATATATTTTAGAATTGTTAATTTCATTGTAAATTTGTTTTTATAAAATATATTCCCGAATTTCATAATTTGGAACACGCTTGAAAGTTCATATACAGGAAGTTTTCCGTTAAAGTATACATATTTCAAATTCACCTTATTTTCTTTAAGTCTGTAGATATTCGGTGTGTTTTTAAAAGAGTTCAATTTGATACTTTAAACGAGTGTTTTCCTCTCCCAGACTAAGCATGAAGTAAAATTTCGAGTTTAGAAAAGCCCCGTGAAAATTTGTCGAGGGTCGCGCAGCGACCCCAGACAAATTTTCGGGGCTTTTCTATACTCGAAATTTTACTTCATGCGCCACGCGTATAAAACACTAAAATATTGTGAAATTTAAGTATATTTGAACCTCACGTAAAATCAGTGTTTTGTGCGCGGGGCGCATAAAGTAAAATTTCGAGTTTGGAAAAGCCCAGAAAAATGTACAGTGTATTCTGTATATTGAGTTATTTGTACTTAAAAAACTGTCTGTATAACTAATCAATAATATAAATTATTTGCCAAATTTGGTACATACCAAAGTTTTAATTGAATTTATAAAGAAAAAAAACAATCAAGATAAAAATAATTTTAAATGAATTCTTTAATGTAAACTCATTGAATTTTATTTTTTGATTTTTAGTTAAATTTTAAGTTTATTTAGGAGCTTTTTAAATATATCTGATTCCCAAAGTCCATAATTTCGAACACGCTGGAAATCTGAAAATAAAAGAAATGTTTCGGAATAGTTTATTTTTTCTGAAGGTCATCAAATTTATCATCGTACAAGTGGTGTAGACGGGATCAAATTACACGACGAAATAAGAGCGAGCGCGTTTGTGTGTGTGTGTGTGTGTGTAGACGCAACCGGAGCAGTTTTCTCTAGAATACTTCTACGTTTACTCTATTCATAAGTAGATGGACCCACTTTCCGACCACAGTCTCTCCTTTTCTATCCTCGAAAATTTGGAATCCAGTTCTCCCATAAGTATTGTCTACCCTTGCAATAACTCAAAAATTGTCTGTGAATTTTTATGAGACATTTACCAGTTGTTCGAGAAAAAACGCCCAACGCCATAACTTTGTTATTTATTGACCGATGTTATTGAACAAATAAAAGCCAACCTAAGATTTTTAAATAGCTACCCATAATTCATAAATTTTATTAGAATGGAATAGAATAGAATAGAATAGAATAGATTACTTTATTAGTGTTTAGACGCAACCGGAGCAGTTTTCTCTAGAATACTTCTACGTTTACTCTATTCATAAGTAGATGGACCCACTTCCCTACCACAGTCTCTCCTTTTCTATCCTCGAAAACTCGGAATCCAGTTCTCCCATAAGCATTGTCTACCCTTGGTGATATGAATCTTAAAGGGACGATACTTATGTTTTTTTAAGACTCTCGACACTACCTGATGAAATACATTCATTTCTTCTGCTACAGCCCTTGTCGAAGTAGAAGAATTATTTTGAATCTAATAGAGAATTAAATTTAAACCCTTTTATTATTTTTCAGAAGGTTTTAACATTTTACTTACTGCTTGTAAAACTTCCATTTCATTTCCGTTGGGCCTATGAACACGTTTTCTAGGCTTAGAAAATGCACCAAACTCAGCTAAATTTCTATGAAAAATCAGAAAATAATTTTGAGCAGGTTGTCTTTCTAGATACCGCTGATCACATCCGAAGTAACTTGCACATTTCAATGCGATCCGTAATAAAGTTCTAGCATATCGCGTTTTTCTTCAATTGAAAACGGATTTTGTTATAAATTTATGCTAGTTTTGTAACTGTAGGTATAAGCGAGATTCAGTCGAAGTGTCAAAAATTACCTCATTAAACAAAAGTGTAGCTGTCTTTTCCAAGCCACTCTTTGCAAAAACAGGATTTTTGGCATTTCCATCAAACTGCTAGATCAAACCCTAACACATGACACATCACCATAATTATAATAACAATGTTTTGATGTTTGCCGAAAATCAAAACGTCGAATGTTTATTATGATATCACCACGTTGTAGAGCGTACAAAGTGGCAATGATGATGTGTAAATTATTTTGAAGTATCTCTTCAAATAGTCTCGCAAAAAAATAAAAACGCTTTTTGAAAATTTCGATTTTTTTCGGATATCTTCGGAAGTATTCGGAATACATTATGTTTCAAAACAGCATTATGTTATACTAAAGATTGGGCAACTTTGCCCTAATTTAACCGACCTTGTATCTCTTCAAATAACCGAGATCCCCATGCTTGAGCTCAAAATCGGGCACCCTGTATTTGCTGATCTAAAACTTTTTTATATACATTTTTAAGCAAAATTATTTGAAATTTTATAAATTTAATGCTTACTTATTTCTCATTATTTTTAGTTTTTATAAAATGTTCAAGCAAAAGTTGTAGATAATGAAAAAAACACACAACTTTTACCTAAACACTTTTCACCTTAACTGTTTTGTTTATAGAAGAGCTCGAATTTTTAAGCACAAACAAATTGAAAAAAAAATAGGATTATTTTAGGTGTTTTGTGTTGTAAGCGTTCACTTTGTGGTACATCTTAAATACACTTGTAAACAAAACACTTTTTAATTTGTTTAACCACTATATTTTGCACCTAATTTGTGACTATAGTTTCGACTATCTTGTAGTCATTATCAACTTTTAGTTTGATAATGACTACTAGATAGTAGAAACAATAGTCACAAATAAGTGCAAAATATAGTGGTTAAAATAAGTAAAATTATTTTAGGTATTTATATACATATACAGGGTGTTCTGAAATATTAGCATTATTGCTAACTGTCAATATTTGAGTAACGAGAGTCGGCTAAATGAGTAAAGTAGTAGGAAATTTAATAATAATTACAATGGTCAAATCAGAAAAAACAAATGAACGTCGTATTACTAAGATATTCAGAAAATAAACATTTTTTAAACGTAGCACCCTGTATATTTCATTACCAATTTATAGAGAAGATTATCATTACAAAAAAGATCATATTTAAGAAAGTTATTCACATTTTACTGTTTTTTTTTTAATAAAACCAAGAAGCTCTGTAAATATGAAAAATAGTATAGCACGATGAAAATCACTTTACATAAAAATTTGCTGACGGACACAATTAACAGACTTTGTTTTAGTCATTTATTAAAATCCTCTTTTGTTTTTAGGGCTTCTCGGTTTCTATTAAAAAAAAATAATGTGAATAACTTTATTATTCACAAATAGAAAGACTGTTATTCCTTACTTCACTTTGTATTTTTATGTTAACATAACATAAAAATAAAAAGTGAAGTAAGGAATAACAGTCTTTCTATTTGTGATTAATCACTTCACGTAAACTCAAAACAATACAGTTATCAACTTTATTATTTATTATTTTTTTGTTATGAAGTATTAGAACTCTTTGTTCCATTAAAAATAAAAAACCTTTATTTTCTTAATACAGTAAAGCTCCGCTAATCCGGATTATTGAAACCTTTTTAAAAGCCACAAAAATACGCTAGAGGTAATGTTCTGTGTGGTATTTTTGGCGCCATAATGGTTTTTAACTATCAGGGAAATCGGTTTTTGGGCTTTTTATCACAGGTAAACTGGATTTTAGAACACATATTGTAAATAACTAATATTTCAATTTGGTCCGGATTACTGAAGAATCCGGATTATTGGAGTTCGTATCTTAAAAATACGTCTCTTAATTGTTTCTCTGATTTGAACATTGTGATTGTCGTTACTGAGGCACTTAGTTTTTAAAAACCATGATTACTTTAATAAATTAAAAAATAAAATATTTCTGATTTTCAACTATTTGTGTAGCTTCTTCAGGTGAAGAATGTTAGTGATAACATTCTTCACCTAAAGAAGCTTCAGCGTAGCGAAACAATTGTAGTCAAAATAAATAAAAATAAAATGAAAATCAGACATATATATTTTTTTAATTTATTGTGATTGTCATTAAATTTCCTGTATAATAATACTGGATTTTTGTATAATAATACAGTTAAATAATAACACAGTAACCAATGGTGCGCACATAATTCTTAACATCCTGTATATACCATGTGTGTGCCTTATGTTAATACTTCCATAGTAATTTTAGAGGATGTGTTTAAGAGTAACTAAAAATTTTGAAAAAAATAAGCCAACACAAAGTATAATAAATCTACACTGAATCGGGGACTAAATTTTATTTTAGGGCTTCGAAAAATATGTAATGCTTTAAAAGGGTTCCATGGCCAAAACAGTTTGAGAACCGCTGGATAAATGAATTAATAGTTTGTGTTTTGATCATACAGATAATACTTGTTCACTATCTAAAATTTGACGAAATAAACTCCAAATAAGCATATAAATGCAAAATAAGCATTAAACCGAAAATAAAAAACGTAAAAAAACAAGAAAATGTTAGTGTTACATGATTCAACTTTCTATGATTCGTACACGTTTTATTAATTCATGATGATGCTTTTAATCATCACAAGCTGTCTGCTTAGAAATCCGAGCTCTAATGACCAATATATGAAAAAGCCTAGTGGACATATTTATTTGATAATCACTCACAAATTGTTGCATTATTAGGAACTTGATCAAAAAACTGTTTTAAAGAAAATAAATTGAAAAAGCACAACACAAAATGTTGTATAATCACTTTTCACCTCAGTTCTTTTGTATATGAACTAAAAAATCTAGTGGAGATCAACAACTCAACAAAAATGTTTCAAACATAAGTTGTAGCCAATGAAAATATAAACCACTTTTACCTAAACACTTTTCACCTCAGCTCTTTTGTTTTTGTTCAATAAACCGAAAAAGATATTTTGATATATTTTGCTAATCACTCATCAACTGTAGCTTTATTATAGATTCAAACAAAGCTTCAAAGGCAACAAAAAAAATACACAACTTTATAATTGTCTTCCACTCCTAGACTAAGCATGAAGTAAAATTTCGAGTTTAGAAAAGCCCTGAGCAAATTTTGCGGGCTTTTCTAAACTCGAAATTTTACTTCATGCGCCACGCGTATTAAACACTGATTTCAAGTGAAGTTAAAAATATAGAAACATGTTAACCTAATCAAAATATATTTCAAATAAACGTTGTAGCCAACAGAAAAAAAAAACTTTTGTATAAACAATGTTCACCTTAGCTGTTTTGTTTTTGATCGAGAAACGAGAAAGTTTAGCCCAGATTTATTCCTTAATCACATACCAACTGTAGCGTTATTATCGACCAAATCGATAAATTTCACACAAAAGTTGTAGATAATGAAAAAACAAACAACTTTTATCTAAACACTTGTTACCTTAGCTCTTTTGTTATTGTTCAATAAATCGAGAAAGATTTTTTCGGAAATATTTTGCTAATCACTCACCAACTGTAGCTTTAATATTGATTTCATTTTGACATTTTATTGATAATTGTACATTCAATATTGCGAGATAAAAATGATTCGAATCCTGTTTTTTCGAATCACGAATACAAATCCTTTAAGAATAAATTTGATTTTATTATTTTTTTTTTTCAACCATTTATATATAAATATCGTTACCAGTTGTTTTAACAAAAATATTTAAAACCTAATTATTTATTATTAACACTGAACATTGTTGATAACAGACAAATTATCTGTGTTACTCTGATTAAAGATGTATTAGTGTATTTTTAAACTTCCATTCAAATCAGTGTTTTGTACGCGTGGCGCATGAAGTAAAATTTCGAGTTTAGAAAAGCCCGAAAATTTGTCTCGGGTCGCTGCGCGACCCTCGACAAATTTTCACGGGGCTTTTCTAAACTCGAAATTTTACTTCATGCTTAGTCTGGGAGTAGAAAACACTCGTTTTAAGCTTCAAATTAAACTCTATTATAAAATCGACGAATGCCTGAAAATTACGTAGAAGAAAATTCACTGAATATTATAAAAACCGGGAAAGTCAGAGAAAACTCATTAAATTATATTCAAATTGACCAAAACACTAACAAAAAAGCCATATGACATTATTAAATGTGTAAAAATTAGCAGGCAAATTACAAAACATGTACAAATTTATAAAATTAACTTAAATATTGGCAAAAATAATGAAAACAATTTAACAAAATGAAGAAGAAAGTTATATTAAAAGGCCAGGGAAAAAATCTTGAATCAGGGAAATGTCGAAAAAATTTAATATTTCAGATTTTGGCTACCATGTCAGTTTTACTTCAAATAATATTAAACATAATTTTGAAAACTAGATTATAATCTCTAAAAACATTTTTAGTCATTTAATGTTCATATTAAAGCATTCAGTTTGAAATTTCGAACGAGTGTTTTCACTCCCTGTGGGTCTTTTTGAAATTTCGCATTTACCACAACAAACCACAAACACAAACCAACAACAATTCAAAATGTTGTAAAACGAGCACAATCAACATCAACTCAGGAGATGGTCATTTAACCGATATCATTTTTTTAACTTTATAGTATCAATTTTACACCTTTAAATTAACTTTCAGTCAAAACATTGCCCATTTTTTTCATTTCCAATAAAATGGCAGCCTATTTATAATATGACATTACTTTTGCCTTATTTTACACGAGACAAAAAGTTTATATCCTAAATAATGTTAATTTTTGTTTTTTAACATAAATTCACTATCCTTGTTTACGCACGAAGTATAATATTGGGTTTAGAAAATTCTGAAAATTTGGTTTAGTTGCGTAGCGAAACGGATAAAACACTGAAATATTGTGAAATTGAAAACATACTGGCTTTTACTTATTATGTTTGAATTTCAAAGCAAATTCAGTTCGATTTTATTAGAAATATCTATGTCCCGAGAAATACAGGGAGTTTTTCTGACGTCACACATGAAATTCCTCGCGTGACGTAAAAGTCAATGTAATTAAACTAACAAGGTCGACTCGGTTTTAAATTAAGACAACCTTATACACTAACCACCTCAATTGCTGACATCACGCGGGGAAGTCGTCACGCGACGTCAACAATCAATGTAACTAAACAATACAAGGTCGGCTCGGTTTAAATCAAGACAAACTTACTTACACACCTTGGTTGATGTCGTCACGCGTGGAAATCCGTACGTGACGTCAAAACCAAGATCATTACTGTGCAAGGTTGTCTCGATTTAAACCGAGCCGACCTTATCACGCGCGGAAATCCTCACATGACGTCAAAATCAAAGTCATTACTATATAAGGTCGACTCGGTTTAAGCTGAGATAGTCTTGTATAAAGTTGTCTTGATTTAAACGAGTGTTTTCCATTCCCAGACTAAGCATGAAGTAAAATTTCGAGTTTAGAAAAGCCCCGTGAAAATTTGTCGAAGGTCGCGCAGCGACCCGAGACAAATTTTCAGGGCTTTTCTAAACTCGAAATTTTACTTCATGCGCCACGCGTATAAAACAGTGATTTGACGAGATATTTAAAAACACAGAAAAGACATTTTTCATGTTAATCCTCACAATTAATTCGAATAATTTTTGACGATTCAAATCCTTTTGTAAGTATTCGAATCCTGTTATAAATATTCGAATCCTTTTATAAATATTCGAATCCTTTTATAATTATTCGAATTCTTTCATAAGGATTCGAATCCTTTTGTATGGTTTCGAATCACCCGCATTTGGATTCGACTACGAATACTCTTAAAAAAATGTAACGAATCCGGATCACGAATCCTGTTAAACTAAAGTATTCGAATACCTCTTTTGAATCCTCTAAAAGCATTCGAATCCAGGATTCGAATCCTGAATGATTCGAATCCTGCCGAGCTCTGGATATTAGACATGAAATAATACGACAATGTTATTATAGTACAATTTATTAAAATAACAAAATGAAATTTAAAAAAATGGTACATTATAATTAAATCGTTAAATTTGCAATTGTTACAAACTACGAAAGTTAAATACACCGAAATCAATGAGACACTTGAGCTTGAATTTGGGAAACTAATCTATCGATATTTGGATTAATTCCACTGACACAAAGACGTAAAGAATTTCCAAATTATCGTCAGTCAGTCTTGTACGATGTGTTGATTTATTAACTTCCATCAATGAAAAGAACTGTTCGCATTTATAAGTACTGCCATACGCACAAATCAATCTTCTTGCGAATTTTCTAAGCTGCGGAAAATTGTCTTCTTCTAGGTATTTTTTGTAGAAATCGCACAAATATACGTCTTCAAATTTGGATTATAGGAGTGAGTTTTCTTGAATATCGATCAACTCCATTTGTAAGTGTATTGGAGCATTTTGTACAATATATGTTGTAGGAGTAGCAAATAAACTGAAACAGTCTTCCATGTTTTTTAAGTCGCAAAATCTGTTCGAAAATTGTTCCGACAGTAACTTGAGTTCTTCAGCATATTGAGCATAAGCAATATTTTCATACGCAGAGAGCGTGTTGAAATGGTAACTGTTACCAGACAGGATCTGTGACTCCCACAAGCGTAGTTTGATCTGAAACGCTTTTAAATGGCTGTACAAATCATTTACTAACTGTCCTTGTTTTTGAAGTTTCAAATTTAAATCATTCAAATAGCCTGTAAGATCGACCAGAAATGCTAAGTCACATATCCATTTTGAGTCACTTAATTCAGATAGTGGTTTATCTTTTATTTTCATAAAGTCTGCTATCTCATTTCTAAGCTCGTAAAACCGTTTCAACATTTTTCCTTTGCTCAGGCATCTGACTTCACAATAATATGTTACGTCGTTATATTCAGCTGATATTTCATCCAAAAACGCCTTGAACTGACGATGGTTAAGCCCTCGGGATCGAATAAAGTTGATAGTTTTTACTACCACATTCATAACATTCTGGAGTCGAATGGACTTAGAACACAAGTTCTGTTGGTGGATAATGCAATGAAGGACAATCAAATCATCTTTTTGCACATTTAATTCTGTTGCTTTTTCATTAAAAATTCCGATGAAGCCTTTACTTAAGCCGACCATAGAAGGTCACCATCAGTGCATACTCCAATTAATTTTGACCATGTCAAGCCAAAACTTGTGAATACCTTTTGAACTTCAATAAAAATATCCTCTCCTGTAGTGGTTCCTTTTAGCGACTGTAAAGCAAGCAATTCCTCAGTAACAGTGAACTTCTTATCAACAACTCGAATAAATATAGCCAGTTGAGCTGTGTCAGACAAATCGGTGCTCTCGTCTAATGCTATGGAAAATGATTCAATACCAGCCATACGGTCAGTCAATGTTGTTTTTATATCATTCGTCATCATTTCTATACGTCGAACAACAGTTCGTCCTGACAAACTAATTTTGTCAAATTCTTTTTTCTTTTCAGGACACATTATACCGCAAACTTCTAACATACAGTCCTTCATAAATTCTCCTTCGGCAAATGGTTTTAATGCCATTGCCAAATTTGAGCTAACTATAAAACTAGCTTTCACAACATTATCAAGTTGTGTTCCTTGTTTATGAAACATTTGTTGCTGTTTTTCCAAATTTGCGGTAAGCTTCTGGATTTTGTCTGTTCTTAATTGTCCTGTCAGTGAGTGCAGCGTAGCATGCTTAGTTGAGTAATGCCTCTTTATATTGAATTCTTTCATTACTAAAATGGATTCATTACACAGCAAACAAATAAGTTTACCATTGTGCAAGATAAAAAAGAAGTCTTCAGTCCATTTTTCTTGAAAATGGCGACCCTCTGTATCTACTTTTCGTTTCTTTCCACCAGACATCATTTTTGTTTACTTTTCGTGGAATAAACTTAATAACAAACTATAGTTAGTAACCACTCAAGATGAGCACAAAAGGACCACGGAGACCGTAGTGCAGGGACGCAAAGCGATACCACCTCATGTGGAAAAAAAAAACCACTCAAGATGCACACAAAGTCACAAAGCAAGTTGACGGCTCGAGCAGTTCGCTAGGATATCGCTTGTCCAAGTTATCACCTCGGTAACTCAAATAGAACTGAACTAACGTTCGGGCCATCCACCCGCTTATATAGGCAAAATGAACGAATAATCTGAAATAAACTAGTTTAGAATAATTGAGAAGCAATAAATCTTTTGATGTGTCGCCCGTGAGGCGGCAAACTTCAAAGAATTTGATCGAGCAAGTGGAGTGGCGGCGATTATCAAAGAGTGAGGCGGCAAACATCAAAGAATTTAATGTTTGCCGCCTCACTGTCACTCCCGCGAGTATAAGTACCTAATGTAATATTTTTTTAATTGGGTTTTTTCAAAATGTCTCGCGGGCCGGATCATATCTTACAGCGGGCCGGGGGTTGCCCATATGTGATATAGAGAGTCAATTTACAATGCGTTTTTTTATCTCTGAACATACATCTTTAGAGCATATAGAATGTCCTATGTTTAGTTTTAAAAATCAAATGATGTCAAAATTGTCAAAAACATCAAAATTACCAAAATGTCAAATATGTTATAAAAATTTAGGACTCGCAAATGTAAAAAAATATTAAAAATGTAAGAAATTCGGCGTGCTCATAAAATTGATTCACGTCAAAATTGTCAATATATGTCAGTACGTGACAGTGTAACATTTTCTTAAAAAACGAAAATGTCTGCCAAAATCAGTAATAATGTCAAAAATGTTATCTAATATTATAAGAATTGTCATCTAATGTTAAAAAAAGTAAAAATCTAATATCAAAAGTCAAAATTGTCGTCTGTCAAAAAAGTAAAAAGTATCAACTGTCAAAACTGTCATCTAATGTTAAAGATTTCATTTAATGTCAACATGCAAAATGTTAAAAAGTAATAAAGGTCATTGTTCATTAAAAGTAACATCTAATGTGAGAAATGTCATTTTATGTCAAGAAACGTAGTCTAATATCAAGAATATTATCTATAAGCAAAAATGTTATTTTATGCTTCCCACTGAGAATAGGCGGCAAAATATTACAGCCTACCGGCTGCAAAATCGTAAATCCGCCACTGGTTAATTGAAATAAATATTTGTAAAATGTATAAATCTACGATTAAAGGAGTAGATAGACCCAAGTGGCCCCTGTAGCGTAAATTTGCGGCTTTGTACGCGTGCAAGAAGTAAAATTTCGAGTTTGGAACAGACTAAATAATCGAATTTATAGCATTAACTTTGGGATAACTATACTTAAAATAAATAATACCCGTATATTATTTTGTCTAATTTTATAATGTGACCAAGTCAAGTCGAAATAATTTATGACATATTTAAAAACATGGTTAGTCTTTAGTGCATGTTTTATGACGGAGGAGGAAATGATGTTTTTAAAATACGACCATTACTTTCTTAGAAATACCCCAAAAATAAACGATGTTTGAGTTGTTGATCATTGATCATTGTCAAAACATTTTATTTTAAGGTATTGTTAATACTGCGCATTGTTTCCCAGAAGTATGAGAGATAATTATTAATAATCACATATGCCCGTTTGCACCCAAGTCTATTAACTTAATCAGTGATTAGTAGTTTTTAAAAACACAACAGATGTATTTACAAATTGTTTACACAATTGCATATTGATGAAAGAGACAGGTTTAGGATATCTTACAAATTTATAACATTTGCGACGCTACTTTTTAGCTACTGTGTACTTACCGCTCGGCCAAACTAACCCAGTGAAGAAGGGGGGGTTTTCAAATCAAAGATTTACCAAAAAGGGCGCCACGTGATTACGGGCGGCAAGGTAGCTAAACATAAAGGAAAATGACGAACCCAGATTTTACTAATACATATGTTCAATTCCCCATAAGTAAAATGCATAAATGAAATATAATAAACTATTTTATTTCCTGTAGATCGAACAACACAAAAAAATTTATATATATATTTCAGTTTAATATATGAAAGAAACGAATTGAATTAAAAAAAATAAACTATTAATTTTAAGTAAAATATGGAATAATACCAAAAATAATTTTCGTAATTCATTCAAATTAATTACAAACCTCGGTAGATAAATATAGCTATATATACCCTTACAAAAAGCATACAAACTCAAACCGAAATAAACATAATTAATTTAAATTCAAAGCATAAATTAAAAATATTGAATTATCTGTAATGACTTTAAATACACGTTTAAATATTCCTTAAAGGGCAAGAATTATCTATTCTTTTATTATTATTATTATTTTTCTTCAAACAAAAAAAAAATATAAATTGAAATGCAAAGTATAAAGTGAGAATTAATTATTATTTTTCAAAATCAAAGTTTTCCAATTAAATTAATATTAATGTAGATATTAAACATCAACAACAACAAAAAATAATCCTTTACGTTATTATTTATTTTTTTTTTCTCTCTTTTTAAATTCTCATTCGAACAATTTACAAAACACGTTATGCATATATACCCAAATAATTAATTGTAGAATTTATCATTAGAATTCGAAGTTTTAAATTTAAACAAAAAAAAATCTTTATGTAAATACATACAAAAAAAAAATGTACTTATCAAATTTCCTCGAGTCCAAGGGGTTGAAACCAAACGAATAACACGGGTAAGACAGATAAGACGGACGAAGGACAGCTACGACTTCTCCCTTTCCCGAACCAGAATCACAGTACAAGTTTTCGATGAAGTATTTTTCTTTCGGAATCCGGAACTAGAATCTCCCACGTGATCTCCACTGCTTATCAGCAACCACGGTCAAAATGGAATTCGAATCGAACCGGACCAAAAGTACATCAATCGAAATGTATGATTGTAAAACAACCACAATTAAAAACCTAAGAACATCCCTACGAATTAGAAATATACTGATAAGAAGAACAATGCTTACCTCTAGGTGAAAGTGAGGTTTTCTAGAACGGCACGCTTTTTCTCTCCGCTTATAGCGTAGTAAATTATTATTTGCCAAATAATTCACTTTTGAAATTAAGACAAATACGAATCCCTCTTGAGGAAACCACAACGGTTTATAATTTATTAATCTTAATTTACGCGTGTCGAACTGGACGTGTGAAACGTATACGCCTGAAGAGGTAAAAATGGACGGGACAGAGCGCAGTGTAAAAACTCCTCCGCGACACCGAATACAATAGAACAAAATCAATCGCAAAAAATTCCAATATTTAAATTTAAATGCGAAAATAAAATTGCCTATGTTAATTCCTTAGAATTAGAATAAATTGAATATTAATTATTCGTTTTACCAAAAATTAACGTAACACATTCTTATGTTCTAGGAATTTGACATAATCAAGGTTTAATCAATGATTAGTAGATGATTAAAGCTAATCGGTCGGGCTGCAAATGGACCTTAGTGTTGTAAATTTACAAGACAGTCAAAGCAGTGTTTTATATGCGTGGTAAAATTTCGAGTTTAGAAAAGCCTTAACATTGAACCTTAATTCTAATCAAGGATTGGAAAACACTCGATAGATTAATGTTGCGGACTTAGATCAGTGGTTCCCTCAACGTAGAGCAATTTAAGTTATGAGGGGAGGTAATTGAAAATTAATGGAATCGCTATGCTCTTTAAAATAAACAAAATACAGGAAAATCGACAAGACGTAAAAAAACATTACTAAATTCTTAATACTATAATTCAGAATTTGAATTTAAAGTATTTGTAAATAATGATTACATTTTCATGAAATCTGTAAAGTTTCATTAGATTTTATTGAAATGAGCATGAGCTCAAAATGATTCTTAAAAAGCAAGAGTTTTGAAACAAAAGCTGTCAGTTTTAAAATGATTCAACATAATTTTTTTAAAGAATTGCCTTGATAAAATGACTTTTTCCAACATTAGCTCAAAATTACAAATAGAAAAGAAATACAGCTGCAATATTTTGTCCACGACAATCTTATAATATGTGCATTATTCAATTGTGTGGGCAGCATAAATGGGATGCATTCAACACTCAAGTACATTAACACGAATTTAAATAATTGCCTAGTTCGATTTTTTTGCCGATATGCAGTAAAAGCGCTATGCTAGTCATATCAGCTTCTTTTATCTTACATTTACCCATGGTGGTGATGACGTCCTCGACGCCATTTTGTTAAAGTACGAAGTAACGCGTCAACTACTCTTCCATTCTCACTAGTTTAACCCGCGTAAAACGCGTTTGTAAACATAAATCATTCTTACATCGGTTAAACAATTGTGCTCCTATCCGCCACGAGTGTTTTTTTAAAGCGAGACAAACGTTAACACCGTGAAAACTTCATCCAAACGGAAGAGTTCGTTTTTTGTGCAAAGAGCGTGTTCCTATGTAACTTAGAAGAAAGGGTAAACCGTGTGAGTATTATTTATTGTTCAACGATTGTTCATATTTGTGTTAAAATAGAATTAACCCTATTACACATTTAAATCATAATATCGCAATCTGTCATCATTTATCTGTCAAATTATTGCAAAACAAAACCGAGCATTAAGACTGACGCGTATTTGATAAATATATACAGGGTGTCCCAAAAGTTTGGAAACGGTTGAATATCTCGAGAACACCTCATCGGATCAAGATGGTATAAAATACGTCTTACTTTATTTTTACAGCTCTATTTAGGCATGCTGTGCGATAGCCACCCACACCCCTCTAGGGGGTGGTTCGAGGGGGTAGTTTAGAAAACTTAAATGGAAACTTCTATTATTTAATTGTTTTATCACTCCCTCCCCAATCCCGTTCGGTGGTGGAAAGGATAGTTTTGAATTTTTCTGCGAAAAAAAATATTTTGCTTGCACTGTTGCATTTTGTATCAAAAACGGTTTATGAATTTTTCAAATTGCCACTCCCACCCACACACACACACCCTTTAAAAGTAGAAAAAGTGGTATTTTAAAAAAAAGTACCACCATTTTTTTTAGACAAAAATGATTTTTCTTGCAGAGTTTCATTGTCTATCAAAAACTCCTTGTGGAGTTGCAAAATATCCACACCTTAACCCCTTTTTGGAGGGTGGAAAAAGGAAACCTCGTTCTTGTGATTAAAATTAATAATTATATGCTCGTTGTAGAATATACTAACATCTTTACTGACAACTAGAGTGATTTTAAATGTTCAAAACTAATATCTACATAACTGAAGCAATTTTTTTCAAAATTATTTCAACTTTGGCGTGTAAGATTAACATTTTCCTTACTGATTACTAAAGTTAATTTAATTTTAAACAACATCTGTTTCTCTTAATGGCATTCAAAACATCAATGAGTGTTTACAATTTATTATAACAAATTATTTCAAGCTTTGATTCAATGCAACTAAATTAGTTAATTTTTCTACAAAATCAGAAGATTTCGAAGTTAATCAATAAGACATTACATTTTCGTAAGATTCTTACTTAAACAAATATATTTATAAACAGGTCGATTTTTTCAACAAAATTATACCCATCTCATAAAATTAGAGAAAAAAGAAAAACAAAATATTTGTATTCCCTTTTTTAGGTTATTAAACTGCATTCATTTCTAAGCAAAATGAATTTTTAAATAATACATATATTAAATTAATATTTGCAATTAAATAATATCGCTTTACATCGAGCCGTTTTAAGTATATTAATTTTGACTTAAAAAACAGTTAGAGCAATTAAAATATTTATTGCTGATTACTAACCCTTTCGGCCCCGACGGTGGCATTTGCCAGCACTTTAATTTGATATTTTGGATTTTTTTTAAATATACATATATGTATGCATGAGTTGTAACATTTCTGATAAACCTTTGTTTTTTTGAATAGTTCAATTTGAAGTCTTAAACGAGTGTTTTCCGCTCCCTGATTAAGCATAAAGTAAAATTTCGAGTTTAGAAAAGCCTGAAAATTTGGTTTGGTCGCTCCGCGCTACGCGACCAAACCAAATTTTCAGGCTTTTCTAAACTCGAAATTTTACTTCATGCTTAATCTGGAAGTGGAAAACACTCGTTTGAAAGTTTGATTCGAAATATTTGCAGAAACAAAGAATATCCGATGATTTACAGCGTATACAGTATATTGAGATATGTATACTTAATAATAATAATTATATTTATTGTATAACAGGAGACACTCCTAATTACAAGACAATATATTTACAAAAAATAGGTTTATAGAATGTAACTACACAGTAACATAATACAACATACAGATAATAAATATAAATATATTAATAAAGTTTAAAGAGAAACGATAATGTGTCAACAAAAATATCACAGGTTGATTGTATTTGATTAAAAATATCACAGATTATGCTAAACGGTGACTTAGAGACATAAATTGCGTACTATTAACAGTTGGAACACGTAGATGATAAATTAAGAATGACGGGACAATCAATTTTATTTTGAAGAATTTTATACAAGAATGATATTTCCACTTTATGTCTACGCTTTTGAAGTGCGTCAAGATTAAATGTATTCATCAGTACTTCTTGACTGAAACCTCTTAATGGGTAGACGCCCTCCAAACCAAATGTTTAGGCTTTTCTAAACTCAAAATTGTTCTTCATGCTTAACCTGGGAGTGGAAGACACTCGTTTGAAAGTTCAATTTTAAATATATTTGCAAAAACAACGAATATCTGACGATTTACAGCACATACAGTATATTGAGATATGTATACTTAATAATAATAATAATAATATTTATTGTCCAACAGGAGATACTCCTAATTACAAGACAATATATTTACAAAAAATAGGTATAAAAAATGTAACTACACAGTAACATAAAACAACATACAGATAATAAATATAAATAAATTAATTAAGTTTAATGAGAGACGATAATGTGGCAACAAAAATATCACTTGTTGGTATCAACAACAAGTTCCGAATTCGATTCTTCAAGATTAAAGAGAATAACATTAGCGTGCCGACTTTGCCGTTTTTCAAATTCATTTTTTATATCTTCCTGAGATATGTTGCATACATTTTTCATATCAGATAATTCTGTTTCCATCCTAGAACATTTGTCCTCAAAAACTAAGATTCGACTATCCATTTCATCAAAACGATTAGCAATAGACTGTTTGATGTTCTCGGCGAAAGTGTTAAATTTTTCGGCCATTAGTTTACGAATCGAGTCGAGTGTTACGACTTCATTATTGCAAGAACATTTTGTGCAGTGCTAATTCTTATTTAAAACAGAAATCGAAACTTGTTCAGATTCGCTTATTCCCAAGCATTTAAAGTGATTAAACTTGCCGCAGCTATTACATTTTAAGTGGGGTGTATCAGGTGTAACCCCTTTAGTACACACTAAACAGTAATTTGGCATTTTAATGATTAGACTATAATTATCAAGTATATCTAAAAGTTGATTTTTAACGATAAAAACAAAGGAAAACAAATGATTATTTCGTGACACACTCATCTCACAGGGTCGTTTGTGAGGGCTTACAGACGAACAGGTAGACCGCGGAATAAGGAAAAGTGGGAAATAAAGAATAAAAATGTGAAGGATATAAAAACAATGATATAGCCGCGATTTCTAGTTGAGCGTTTGATTTAAATTAAATTCTAAACAGCGACAAAAACATGGACGCCCAAAAAACGCAAGTAATTTTTAATTGTCGGCGATATGTATGACCGTGTGCGCAGCGTGGAAAGGCAGCAAAAGTAGTGAGGATCAAATACCTCTTGATTACTGATATACGCGATTAGTAATAACTGCCCACTTTTTACCAAGTTAAGTTTAAATTTGCTTTACTCCACTCACTAAATTACACACAAAAAAAGACATAAACAGACCACTTATTCGATTGATAATAGTAGAGCCGAAGTAATTGTGCACTCGCATCTACGACGATTTAATGACTTAAAAGAAAAACTATCTGTTTTTTAAAACCTTCGATTGCTATTTTGAGTAAATAAGTTAATTTATATGTATTTTGTATTTTTTTTATTATTGTAAAGGATGATTTATTTTGGATTTCCACATAAAAGGTATTAAAAAGAACGCGGAGAAATTACAAAAAATATATTTGTTTTTTGAGGTTAGCTCATTACAATTATGTATGAAAAATAATATCATGAAAATGACCGCCGCGGTTCATGTGGCATGACGTAATCCGTTTGAGAACATTTTCTATTACTCTGCGGCACAAATCATGTGTGTGCCAGGTGACACCATCCTGTTCAAACCAAAGATCTTCGATGTATATATTTTCCAACTGCTCCTAGTATTTTTTTATCATGTTCGAAGAGCGAACGCTATTAACTATAATAGCGGCATCCGCATGATCCTCAAAAAAAATTGGACCAAAAGGCACACCAAACAGTCGCCATTTGAGGATGCATTTCTGTTTAAACAATCTCTTTTGGATTTTCCAATCAACAAATACGACAATTGTGCTTGTTTACGAGGGTACCAATGTGAAAATTGTCCTCTCAGAAGGTCGCGCCAATCACTCACGTAAAGCACGAAATGCACTTTTTCTCGATCGCTCATTTTCATAATAAGCTTGGATAATTATAACACGTTGTTCCGTCGAATATTGCTCCATGATTATTTTTGTTTATGTTTCCATATTAGAAATCCAAAGTTTCCTTTGACAAATACAGTGGCGTGTCAACATTTTTTTAGATTGTAATGTGGAAACTCAATTTGAATCACCCTTTATTTTGATATTTTTAGGACCATCTAAGATGGCCTCCGAGTTAACGTCGCTATGTAAGAGCTTCGTAAATGATTGCAGTTATTGTAGGAATACACCTAGAGTGGGATATTTATGTGTAAATTGTGCGTCCGTGGTCCACCCAGGATGTGCAAAATTGTTTAAAGATGCGATAATCCTTAACGATAAGGAAATTATCTGTTGTCTTAAACCAATTGAGCAGGAGAAATCCGACCACTATCCGCTTATCGAAGGCCACATCAACGAGGCCAGTACTACAATAAAACTTAAAATCGAATACCCAATCGAACTTCTTAGTTATACAAATACTATCATCAATAATAAAAATGAAATAATTAATTTACTGAAACAACAAATATATCTGTTGAGTAAATATCAACAAATGAATGAAATTACGACTTCTACTAATTCTAATAAGAACACAATTGTCAATGTTGGAAATTTTCCATTACCTGAGATTGATCCGGGTCAAAATGATCCAGTGCAAAACGAATCAACAAATCAAGGTGAACATAGTGATGAAATCACCTAAATAAACAATCCCGATAAGCAAATTAAAAATTACCAAATAACTAAATCAGTGTTGACTGATAATAATCAATCAAATATAAAAACCACAAACAAATCGAACAATTATTCTAAAACAGTGGAAAATCATCAACAGAGTAAACAAACTGTAATGAAATTTTAAAGAATTACATTTTCAAGAATATTATATGATTTTTATGTTTGATGTTATTTTTATCATATATTACAATATGTATATGTACTTATGTAATAAAATGGAGATTCCGTTAATAAATAAATAAAAAAAAAAAATAGATTTTGAAATATGTGGTATACTATTACTAGATTTTAGTATCACAATTCCGAATATTTATGGAAGCCCAAATAGGAATTTGACTGTATATATTGATGTTATGAATCAGATTTTTTCACAGATTAGCTATAGAAAAGCTACTATCGGTTTATGTAGTGACTTCAATGTCAATTTTATTTCGGAAGTCAGACTGTCTTAATAGTTTTAATATGTATCAACTTCTTAAGTTTCCTAATCGTCAAAATAATTGTCTTGATAATGTTTTTATTACTATATGTAAAGACTATGAGAGAGTACATTTTTCAGATCATACCAATTAGTAAACATAATATATTAATAAATATTAAGTCTGTAACCAAAGTATGAATGACCACTTACTATTATTAAAGAATGTCCAATGGGACCAACAAGATAAAGGTAATATTAATAATAAGTAGCTGTATTTTCTTAATGCCCTAATTGTCAACTACAATATTGCTTTTCCATAGAAACAAGTAAACAACAAATCCCATAAAGTCAAGTGGTTTAACGAACATTTAAAAATAATGCGTCAGAACTTACAACTTATTCAAGAAATCTGTTCTAACAGTGCGTGTTATGATATCAATTAACAGAAGAAATAAATGAGAAAAGCAATATCATTAGCAAAAACGAAAGCAAATGATGACTATATTCAGGCATCAATAAGTGCTCCTAAAGTAATGTGGGATATAATAAAGAAAGACAATAAATGTGATATATCTACTAGTCATTTTAATAGTTATTTTACAAACATAGTTAATGATATCCTAAACAATATTACAACATATGATATTGATCCCTTTAAATTAGCGAGTAGAAACATTTACTGTATAGTCCCTTATTTTAAATTTAATCTCGCTCCCGAAGTGGCAGTGAGAGACACAATCAAGGACCTTGCTAATAAAGAAAGCAAAGATATATACGAATTATAAATATATATCATAAAGAATGTAATTGATTTGTTAATAAAATCATTGACATGTCTAATAAGTAAAACAATAACATATGGCATATTTCCTCAATCACTTAAGTTGGCGCATAAACAAATAAGCGACCCTAAGAACTATTGATCAATATCTATATTACCAGTATTTTCTAAGATTATAGAAAAAATAATTTTCAATCAGATGATCTTCTTCTTTGAAAACAATAATCTTCTCTCTGTAGCTCAATATGGCTTTAAAGAAGGAAAGTTTACTACTGATGCAATAATTCAATTTGTAGAAAAAATATTATCATCATTTGAAAACGGAAATTATGCCATAGCAAAGTTTCTAGATCTAAGCAAGGCCTTCGATTGTGTCTCTCATAGCATACTTCTAAGGAAACTATATTTGTATCATTTATATCCTTGTGCATGTAATTTACTTTCATCATTTTTATCCAAAAGATCTCAAATTGCGAAAATTAATAATGTAAGATCTTAAGAGCTGTATATAAACCATGGTGTGCCTCAGGGTTCACTACTGTATCATTACTGTTCACTACTATATCTACTGTGTTGTAATGACTTTTCTGGCTGTTTAAATGATACAGATGTTGTGTTATTCGCTGATGATACTAATTCTATATCATCAACCCAAACATTAGAGGCAGCGCTTCATCTGGATAATATGGCACAAACAAGATAGACAACATTGGTTAATGCAAACAAATAATTAGGCTTTAATGTCAATAAAAGTGTTAAACTGCTCTTTACCCTAAAACACTACAATAGCAAGCAAATAAATTTACAGGGAACTGTTAGATTCTTAGATGTGCACAAGCAGTTATTGTGGGATAACAATACTTGTCAAGTTGCAAAAAAATTTAACAACCTAAGGTATAATGTATCTGTAAATGTATTAAAAACAGCCAATTTCTCACTATTTCATTCGCACCTAAAATATGGAATATTGGTATGGGGACATTCATCTTCTAGTAATAGACTGTTTAGAATTTAATATAAAGCGATTCGAATTATATCTGGCCTTGGTTACAGAGAAGATTGTAGGCACAACTTTAAAGAATTAAATATATTAAGACTTCCCTGTTAGGTTATATATGAGTGCCTAATTTATGTGAAAAAACATAACCATATATACCGAGTGTCTGGGATAAGGGGCGAACATAGGAATTTAACATGTAAAATTAAATATGTGTAATTATTAGCTCCCCTATTCATTTCAAAGAAAAATCGTAAAGGAATATTTTTTAGAGTATTAAAAACTGTACTAAATGCATTGATTTAATTTACGTTTGTACCAGAATTCATATTATCGAAATGCTACGAAAGAAATTTAAATGATAAAAAATAATTAATGCATGCTTGTCGTTTGGGATAAATCATAATAATAACACTTGATTAGTGGAAGAAAGATCATTTATGCATTACTAAGATAATTTATAGTTGTGTCAGATTACAAACAGATCGTGATTTATTTTTGTTCAAATTTTTATTTTAGTGTATCTACGTCCAATGGGAAATGTTAGAGCAAGTACTCAAAAAGTTCTCCATTCTGGTGTAAACAATAACCCAATCTGTTATAAAATGCCTGCCTTACATTAGCCAAGTGCCTATCTGTAATTAATCTGCAATCCACAAAAATTGCTTCCCGCAAAGATTCAATATTTGGATGGCGATTTTTATAAATTTTGTTTTTCAGGTGACCCCATAAAAAGAAATCGCATGGTGTTAAATCAGTAGATCTTGGTGGCCAGTTGATAGTGCCACCGCGACCAATCCAACAATTGGGAAAATTAGCATTTAAATATTCCCTCACATTTAAACCATAATGGTCCATCATGCTGATACCATATCTCCTGATTTTCACGTGCAACTTCTTCTAACGCAGGGCCAACCTGGTCGATTAAAAGGTCTAAATAAGAATTCGAATTTAAATTTCCATGAATTTTAAATGGCCCAATAATATTATTCTTAAAAGTACCAGCCCAAATATTTATTTTTTGCGGGAACTGGGTTCTAGTTTGTAAGCGTATCCGTGGATTTTCCTGGGTCCAGTTTCGCGTGTTCTGTGTGTTGGGCTCGTTATTAAGAGTTAACGTGCATTCATCAGTAAAACAGATAGACTGCACAAAGTTTCGGTCTGTGTTTGATCAATCCTGCATTACTTCACAGAATACACGCCTGTTTTTTTCATCCACTAGTAGTATCTCCTGATGAAATTGATGTTTGTAGGGATGATATCCATGCTTCTTCAGAATCTTATGTACAGAGAATTTAGACACGTTGCACACACGAGCAATACATCGTATGCTAGTTGTTGGCTCAGCATGACTCTTTCTTCCAATTCATTGTTGCATCTTCTGTTCCGTTTGCCTGTAAGGTTAATGTTTTTTAATTATTATTTGTTGAAACTGGACTATTAAAATACGTTTTGAATCACCTGCCGCTACACTTGCTGTATTTTCAAACTTGTTCACAAACTTGGTAATTGTTGATACAGACGGAATTGGTCGATTGTTAAATTTAACCGAAAATAAGTCACGAACTCTGCGTAAACTGACGCCACTGTACAATGTTTTTATAATGAATACCCTCTCTTCATTGGAATAAATCAGATTATAGTTCATAACAATTATAATGCGTAAATTGATATCTGAGTAGCGAAATTATTTTACTATAACATGACATTTGTCAAACTCATGGCAGGGGTTTTTATTAAATGGTACATTGTTCAACTTATTTTAATTATTTTTGAGGTGAATTTTCGTACAAACGCAAATTAAATTGATACATTTAATACAGTTTTTAATACACTAAAAAATATTCCTTTACGATTTTTCTCTAAAATTAATAGGGGAGCTAATAATTACGCATATTTAATTTTACATGTTAAATCCCTATGTTCGCCCCTTATCCCAGACACTCGGTATATAAATGACCTATGAGCATATGATACAAGAAATAAAAATGATCTTTCTAATAGAACATTCAGATTACAGAAACGTAGAGTTAACACAAATTACTATGAAATCAAATTCTACAACTTGCTTTCCCAATCTGTTAAGCAATTACCACTAGATAGTTTCAAAAACTATGGGATGAATACAGTCATCATGCTTATCAGGTATAATATATGTATTATCAGTCTGTATGTGCAAGTGAATGTTTTTATGATGTTTATATAGAGAATTTTTATATTTTTTATATATTGCCTTGTGTAAAAATCTAATTTTATGGCACTAATAGAGAAAGTTAAAGTTAATTGTAATACATGTGTGAATACAGTCAAAACAATTAGGCGACTGTGCGCATGGTTCAAAGCCTTGGAAAGAAACCCCGTACCATGACAGATACACCTCAATGTTTTATTGTGGGTAATGTGAACTTAGGATGTTAACTTTTATTAACGGGGCATCTAACCTGTGCCACCAGATCAAAATGTATTACCTGAACTCAACGCTAATACTTTTGATTTTCCTATAATTTAAAGTTCACTGCAGATAGCACTGAATTCTAAACGAGCCTTTCGGTTTTTATTTGAAAATACAGTTTTTGTAAATTTATTTCTCATAAATTAATTAGGTGCATTTAATCTTCGTTCAATTGTTTTTGTTGAGATATTAGGTAATCCTTAAGCTTGTAATTCACTTTTTATTTGGATATTGTCTGAAAAGAATCTCTCGATGGAATTATTTTAACCACTCTGAGTACCTTTTATTGAATTTTCTGGAATAACCACTTCTTTTTTTCCTTCACAAAGTGAACCTACTTGTATTTTTGTTTGATAATTGCCCACACTGCTTTTGTTTCAAATTTAAATTGTTTGCAATTTCTATGTGACGTTGACCATACTTAAATATTTTAATAATTTGTTTTTTTTTTATTTCAAAGCGAATTTTAGAATCACAAGGCATTCAGAAACAATCTAATGTTCTTTACGTTTTAAATGCACTTTTTTGATTGCATTTCATTAAATTTTTAATCATATATTGTGTGTATATATATTTTTGTCCTACCATAAATTATGCTAATGTCCGTATCTCTTTGTGTGTAGTTGCTGAATGTCAAACATACATCTATTTATTACCTTTCATTGGCGTAGAGTTACTGATAGTTCAATGAATAAATAAATAAAATTATAACAAACCTTAGAGATGCTTAATTGTTTGTCTATATAATGTTGTCCCTCACTGTATAAAATTTCTGTATCATGGAGTTTTAACTAAATCAGAGGTTTAATAAAAAATATACAATTCTATTTAAAGTAGAGTTGTTCATAAAAATACTTTGAAAACTGACAACTGTCAAAGTAAATTGCGTGTTCCCCTTGAAATACATAATCTTTTTTGTCTTCAAGATATTTTTACAGTTTCTGTATTGGGTAAAATAGACAAGACAAAATACGAAATTTTTAATTTCCTAGTCTTTGCGTTTAAGTCAATGATTTCATATCGCTTCTTTACTAAAGGGTGTCCTAAAGTTACTGACATTTTAAATTTTTAATAAAAGACAAGTTATATTTAATAACTGATAATATTTTTATTGATTTAGAAAGTAGAGAAATGGAGGTTATATGTGATACAAAACATCTGACAAATGACCGCCTCTGCTGATGGAGCACATATTCACTCTTTTAATGACATTTTCAAAACATTTTTACATAACTGCTGGTAAATATTCGCAATGTTGTGTCGAATTTCATCTTTAAGGTACTCAGTTGTTTGTGGTTTATTGCTGTATACTCTATCATTAAGATAACCCCACAGAAAGAAGTCTAATGGTGTCAAGTCATATGACCTTGGATGCCAATTCACATTACCTCGCTCAGAGATAACACAACCATTAAATGTTTCTTGCAATAACTGCACGGTTTCAATGGCAGTATGACATGTTGCACCGTCTTCTTGAAACCATATTTCTTTTACCAAAATTCTCACCATGTTTAAAATGAATTTTTACAATTTCTACCCGTTGTTCGATGGTATACTTTTCCATAACTTAACCTCAATGTTTACTAATGACAGTATACAAATATCTGTAGGCTAGTTTTACCGCAAAAAACGTGTCGGCAAATTTAAAATGTTAGTTACTTTTGGGACACCCTTTATGATACTGCTCCAACTAAAAAAGTGATATTTATGTTTTGCATTGAATCTATTAAAAAATCAGACCTTTTTTTGCAGAGAACGGCACATCTTAATTTCCTCTGAATAGCCACCAGAGTGCAGTTGTGCCGGTATAAACTTGAAAACAACTTGAATAGATTCAATGCAAAACATAAACATTACTTTGATTTTGTTGGCGTTCACTTTGTGGTACATCTTTATAAAATTATATTAAAACACTTAACTTTGTTTTACCACTTTAATTAACTTTTTACAGTGACTATAGTTTCGACTACAAGCTAGTCATTATCAAACTGAGTACCTAAAATACATTGTACATTGTTTTTATAATACAGCATCAAAGAGGGGAGTATACATTATGTCGGTCTGGTCGTTGATGAGGGGAATTTCCAGATTCCCAGATTCCCCTCATCAGCGACCAGACCGACATAATGTATAAGTGTTTTAATATTATTTTATAAACATTACTTTTTTTAGTTGTGCCACTATCAAAGTCAAGCAGCGATATATGTAATATCTGGCAACTCAAAACATCATACTTTGGTATCCAATCACATAATTTTGGTCGTTAACTTACAAATTCTGCCTAATAATTCAGTACCTATTACATAAAATACCTAAATAAATGTATTTTATATAATACTGAATTATTGTTTATTTATTTTAAATAATGAATGGGTACTAAATCTGATTAGTCTTTTGTCATATATTATGTATAATTATCATCCACATTTGCATGCTTTATGTATTTAGGTGTACTAAAATATGATGTAGGTGTGTCCCTTTAACGTAGCCTCGGTAATATTTTATTGCAACGCCTTCTATTTATATCCATTTACTGGCAAGCATCCGAACAACCTCTTAGTTTTCAATTTCTTTCATTTAACCACGTGTCATTGAACGAAAATCTATTTTCGTGCGCCCAAACGGCTTTAGCTGAACTCTCGCATTCAATCAACACAATCATATTCCAAATTGAAAGTGATTGTCTCAAAATATATACATCTACATGAACAAAGTTACGAAAAAATAATTAAATGTCTTATTGTAATAACGTGATATGCCACAAGTAAACAGTAATAAGTTATTGGAGTTTGAAATTAAAAAAAAGTGTCAAATGAATTGCTATGAAATCGTTTTTATTAAGTTTATTAGGTATCTTTCTAACAAATATGCTAAGAAAGGAGATACAAAAATGTAATTGTCTTCTGAAAAACAATTTTATCTTAAAATATTATGGTTTATCATGTTATTGCCTACAGAAACAAGTGTAAATGTTTTTACAAGATTTATGCTAAGAAAGGAGATACAAAAATGTAATTGTCTTCTGAAAAACAATTTTATCTTAAAATATTATGGTTTATCATGTTATTGCCTACAGAAACAAGTGTAAATGTTTTTACAAGAAAATATGTAATTCAATATTGTTAATATTTGCCACCACACAAATCTGCATTAACTGTTGAAAAATGGAAAGCACTGGTTTTAAATTGAAGTTCAAAATATACGTCTTTAGCATACTGCTTTAGTAGCGTATTGTGAATTTTACAATATTTCAGTGTATTATACGCGTGGCGCATGAAGTAAAATGTCAAGTTTAGAAAAGCCCCGTGAAAATTTTCTACGCATAGCTTTTCTAAACTCGAAACTTTACTTCATGCTTTACCTGGCAGTGGAAAACACTCTTTTAAAGCTTTAAATTGAACTTCAAATTGAACATATACGCTGTAATAGGAAAATGTATATTTGAAAGAAAACCTTTTTATATATTGCTCACATTAAATAAACTCTAAATTTATGTAGACTGATACAAAACATGTCAAATTAATATAGTTTCTGATATTTTTGCTAAATTATTTAAACTGATTATTTTTTTAATATTATTAGTTCTATCCCAATTTGAAATTGCTGATTCCCAAGTTGATGTTTTTTATTCCTAATTTTATTGTGATTTAACTAGCAGCTATGCTTGAAATCCCAATTTAATATTGTTTATTGCCAATTTGATATTGATTAGTCTTAATTTGTAGAAATTAATTTATGGGTATTACTAATGAATAAAGAGAATATTATTAGTTAATCAATGGTATTATTAAGTTTCTCTCTGCAATTGTTCGCGCATCTGCATGGTGACCCCAATTCACGAGGTTTAAGTCTTTTCTTGCTTTTTGCTGTTGAATATATTTTTTCCTAATTTGCTCCTTCTTTTCATATGACTTGTTTATAACTTTTGTCTGTTCTTTGTCTTAAAAAAAATGGCGGGGTTTTTTCAGGTGTTGTTTCTGTTACCCTGGTTAATGATATCATGTTATTACTGCAATATCATGGTGAGCCATGTTATTTTTTTTTTTGTAAAACATGATATGCCACAGAAAAGAAATAAAATACATAGCTTACTTGTATCCAATGCCCACATCATCATTTGGTAGCAAAAAGTCTTAATCAATCACACTTTCGTCAATTGTGCCATGCATTTCATTACTTGAACTCAAACTCTCACACGAAATCTATTTTTTTTTTATTTCGGAAGATGAAATAATACCTGTTTCTATTTTGATGTGGCTTATCATGTTTTATAGGGATATTTATACAAAACCGCTAAAATGTAATAACTTGATTTTAAGTAAATTCATGATATCTTAATAAAAAATAGCATGTATTACTTAGCTGCTACGAATAAAAATGTTTAGCAAAAATACTAAAACTTTCACAACAGTAACACTGGACGTTCTTATTTCTCTTTCAGTCCTTGATGAATTATGATCAATGAAATGTTCTTGCCTTTAAGTTTTTTTTTTTTGGGCGGCGGGGGGGGGGGGGTTAATGTTTTGTGCTTGCTTTTTCATGATTGAATTTCGACAACCACCTCAACATTTCAGTTGACCTTTTTTTGTAAATTATTATAATATAATTTTTTTTTGTAAATAAAGCCTTTTCAAGTACAAATGAGTCTTTTTTCATTCAGTATGTCCAAGTAAACTTACAATTTTAACATTTTTTTTTTCACTCAGTTTCTCAACCTTATTGAAAAAAACAGTAAGACCAAACTAGCCTGTAACGAAGGCATGAAAAGTTAATAAAAGGCTTCACACATATGTTGTACAGGGTAACCTAAATTCGATGCTTTTATAGGATATCTCAGTAACCTGAGTAGTTAGCCAAAATCTGATTTGCACGTCATGACTTCTTTTTCTGAGAAAATAACAATAGCATTGACAGATCATGGCCAGCTCGATTAGTTTGGGAGATATCCGACGTTTTTCAATTGTCGGTTATTTTAAAATACGTCGTTTTCTCAATAACTATAAAATATACAAATATATAGTTGAATAGCTGTTTGTGTAGTTTTTAACGTATTATTTTTTCATTTCAACTTGTAATTCCAAAATTAAGACACAAAGTTGCATTTTTTAAATGGAACACCCTGAATGTTTTTTTGTCTTAATAACATTTTAAATTAGCTTTACGTTGATATACAAATCATATCAATAAATATTCGTGAAAATTATCAAAAAAGATTATATTGAAAACTAAGTTTACTTTAAATTTTGATTTTATATATTTTGAAGACTTTTGAGATCAATTACTAAGTCTACAGACCTCTTGAATATTAATAAATAATTGAAAATTGTGTTCTTAGTGGACGCTCAAAGTTATAATTTTTGTTTCAACCATTTTTTGGTGATTGTTAGTTATAGTAATAAATTTTTGAATAAGAAAAAAATTAACCAATGTTGTTTCTAACGTCACAGAGAACCTCTTTGATTCTTTCAGAATTTATTTAAAAAAAAAAAAAACGTTGGAAAATTCACACATTTTGTCCATTTTCACTAGAATAAAATGTTTTTGAAAAATTCCCCAAAAAAACTCACAGATAAACTCATAAGTGCTAGAAAAATGTTAGCCACTCATTATCTGCTCTTATAATTTTTTCCTTAAAGTTTTTCTATTTTTAAAAACATCCGAGAAGCATCAAATCCTACAAAAATCAACCTTAAGCGCTTATCTTAAGCACAATTTTTAAGCTTCGAAAACATTTTAAAACTAAAATTAAAGCTTATTCAATTCTAAATACAACACTTTTTCAATTAATAATATACGATGAGGATTTTACAAAGCATACCGATTTAAATAAGGCAAATGATAAATTCATAATAGTGAGTATTTTAATAAAAACTATATTAAAAAATTATCTTACAAGAAAATAAAAAAAGATAAACATTACCTTATTAGGAATTTAAGAAGCTTTAGTTTAATTAAACTTAAAAAATGTCAACGTCTTTATAATAATTTACAGCATATAATTGGGATATGTATACCAAAAAAGAAACTTCATGTATGCTCAAAATATTATTATTTATTAAATAATAATAAATCGAAAATACCTTATAAGAGCAATTTTAAGCTAAAACATTAACTGGGATAGCAAAGTATACGTATTAAGTTATCAGATATTGCAGAAGTTTAGTTACCGAGAATGAACGAGATATGATTTGTTTAAATCATGCTCAAATTCATACTTTGTAAGAGATAGTTTTAAAACCGCTTTTCCATTAATAAGAACAAGGTAGGTCAATATTCCAAAAATGTAGTAATTACATACCTTTATCTAAATCTGAAATTAAAAATGTATTATAAATACAAATATCTATGTATATTAAACTTTTTATGCGGTTGTATTTATATGTTAACAGAACAGCGGTAAATAAACAGCTTTTAATTTTTTATTTATAGACAAATAGTTAACCATCGATTTTGTATTTTTAAAAGAAGGAGCATCTGAAACCATGTATCTTTTTAAATAAAAATATTCTGACGAGAATCAGAAACTTGTGATTTTTAACTATTACAGTTTAATTTACGCAATTCGCCCACTGTACATTGTTTCGAATCCTATTTGTCTTTTACGAATCCCTTAATAGAATATTCGTGATTCGAATCATATTAGGTGATTCGGATTCCTGATTTGAATTTTTTTTTGAGGATTCGTCCCAGCTCTGTAAAAAACCTATTGACTATTTGACTTTTTTTGTTACAGATTTTACCAATCACATAATTTATTAATGTGATTGGTAAAATCTGTAACAAAAAAAGTATATATGGAACATATACAAAAGAAAATAGGAAAAAGAGTTCAAATTCATATTTAAAATTGCAGAACCTTTAATTTATTATAAACGGACCATTCAAAAATTAATCAATAAACACATTAGACATTCTTCTTCTCTAAGTGCCCTCTCCGCTGCGAAGTTTGGCAATCATCATTGCTATTCTTATCTTTGAAATAGCTGTTCTGAATAATTCGGTAGATGTGCAATGGAACCATTCTCTCAGATTTCGGAGCTAAGATGTACGTCGGCATCCAATACTTCTCCCTCCTTGGATCTTTCCTTGCATGATCAGCTGCAACAGTTGGTATTTCGATCCTTTCATTACGTGGCCCAAGTATTCAAGCTTTCGTCTTTTGATGGTTATTAGAATTTCTCGTTGTTTATCCATTCTTCTGAGAATCTCGACATTGGTAACTTTGTCGGTCCATGACACCCCAAATATCCTGCGATAAACCCATATCACGAAGGCTTCTAGTTTATTGGTGTCTTTCTTATTTAGTATCCATGACTCCATACCATAGAGCAATATGGAGAAAACGTATCATCTAACTCATGGGTACAGAATACACGTTTCATGCTCACGAACGCTGCGCGAGCTTTTCGAATCCTTATTCTCATTTCTTGCGTTAAGTCGTTGTTGTTACTAACATTAGTTCCTAAGTAGTTATATTTGTGTACACGATCTATGGGGTGGCCGTGGATGTAGATGTTCCCGTGATCTCTATGTGTCTTTGAAATAATCATGAATTGCGTTTTCTTCTCATTCAGTGATAGACCTTTCTCCTCACTAGCTGCTACTACTTTGTTTATAATGTGTTGTAGTTCTTCCAGGGTTTCCGCTATTAGGACCGTGTCGTCTGCGTATCTGATGTTGTTGATAGCTTTTCCGTTGATCTTTATGCCTATCTCCCTCCCTCTAGCGCTTTTTTCATGATCTCTTCAGAGTAAATGTTAAACAGTAACGGTGAGAATACACATCCTTGCCTGACTCCTCTTTTTATTTGGATTTAATCGGTCTTATCGCTCCCCACTATTATTCTTATATCGCGCGTGTCTAGTTGCTTTGCTTTTAATATCTCAACAAGTTGCTCGTGTCTGACCTTATCAAATGCTTTGTTGTAGCCAACAAAGCAGGCAAAAACTTCTTGATTTACATCTAGGCATCTTTGGGATAGTATATTAAGCGCAAACAATGCTTCCCGTGTTCGGAATCCAAATTGAGTTTCACGTATGCCTTCTTCTAGTTTTCCGTAAATTCTATTTTGAATGATTTTGAAAAGGATTTTAAGCGCGTGACTCATTAGGCTGATCGTACGATAGTCACCACACTGCTTAGCGTGTGTCTTTTTTGGGATGGTGACAAATGTTGACAATTACCATTCTTGCGGTATTCTGCCGGTCATGTAGATCTTGTTGAACAATCTCACTAGTACATGCGTCTGGTCTTCTTGTATCAGCTTGAGTAGTTCTGCCGGTATTTCGTCTGGTCCTGGTGCCTTTCTGTTCTTTGACGATTTTATAGCATGTGTCACTTCTTCTTCTGTTATACTTGGACCTGTTCCTTCTTGCAATTCATTGTTAAGGGGTTGATTTCTGTCATCTTCAAAGAGATCTTCCACGTATTCCTGCCATGCTATTAGTTTGTCTTTTATGCCTACGATAATATTGCCGTATCTGTCAGTGAGTATGGATGACTGTTTTCTATTCTTGTCACTGAGTTCCTTTACTTTCTTGTGCATGTTGAATGCATCATACTTGGTTCCAAAATCTTCAATTTCGTTACATTTTTCCTCGAGCCATACTTTTTTTGCATAACGTATTTTGTTTCTAATCTCTGTATTTATTAAGTTTTTTGTATTGCTCAACGTTCTTGTTTTTAAATGTTCTTCTTTTGTTCATAAGTGACATAATTTCGTTAGTCATCCAGTCTCTCCCCTCTTTCTATTTTTCCTTTTCCAGGTATTTCTTTGCCGGTTCCAATAATGCTTCTTTAATTTTTGCCCAGTGTGTGTTCACATCAGGTTCCGTTTTGATTTCCTTGATCTCTTTAAGTTTTATTTGGATCTCCTTTTCTGTTTTATTCTTTATGCTTTGGTCTTTTAGGCGGCTACCGTCTATTCGCTTCTTTTGATTTGCCTTCTGAATTCTTTTAAGTCTCATTCGGAGTTTGGCCACTAGTGGGTTGTGATCTGACCCAATATCCGCTCCTGGGTAGGTTTTTACTGATGTAATTGTATTTTTTTGTACCGGTTTTTTATAGTTATGAAGTCTATTTGGTTTCGAATTACTTTAGTTTTTGAGTCTCCCGGTGCTTTCCATGTATATAGTCGTCGTTTTGGAAGTTTATAGAACGTATTCCTAATGACTAGTTTGTTTTCCTGACAGAACTGAAGCAGTCATTCATTTCTCATTCCTAGACCATATTCACCTACCCATTCGCCACATTTGCCTTTGCCAATCTTAGCGTTCCAGTCTCCTATGACCATCGTAACATCCCTTGATTTTGTGATTTTAAGGGCTTGCTCTGTTGTTTTGTAGAATTCTTCGACATCTTCATCACTGCTTTCAGAAGTCGGTGCATATATTTGGATCACATTCAGAATTCCCTGGATAGTTAGCAGTTGTAATACCATTACTCTGTCTGATATGGGGTAGAAGTTTATTACTGAATTATTTATCTTTCTGTCCACCATAATTGCCACCCTGCTCCTGTGAAGGTTATCGTTTCTTCCAGAATAGTACATTGTACCATTTGGGGTTGGGCGTTGCCCTGTACTGGGCCAACTGACTTCACTTAGTCCTAAGATGTTGATTCGGAGTCTGTCCATTTCCTGACATGCATTGTGCATCTTCCCGTCTTCCCATAGTGTTCTCACATTCCATGTAGCCACTTGAATTGGCTTATTTACCTTTTTGTTCCTTGTCTGATGTTTATTCAAAGCTGTCTTCCCCGGAGATCCGATTGGGGGACTTATTCCGGATTATTTTGTTTTGATCATAGTCATGATGAAGGAACTAGAGAGTATCCGTTTGGATCTTTAATACGTTGGTTTCTCCTTGCCTTACGTATTCCTATGCCGTTGACCACTTGTTTGGTTCTTCCGCCTTTAGGCCAGATTTCTCAAACCTAGGGCAAGAGAAGTACCATTTGTTGGTTCATCCACCCGTAGCTGTTGACCCTCAAGTGTTGTCTTCTTATACCGGTAGTTGTTCGGTGTGCTAATTTTGGTCCGCCCCGGGTATTTCAATTTCCCCGGTACCACTCATATCTGAGAGGCATTCCCCTATCCGCCACCTGGGGATGCGCCCGATGGGGGATTAGCAACCCCTCACGGGATTAGCAACCCCTCACGGGACAACATAACATCAAGTCCACAGCCAGTTTGAAACCAATTTCGGAATCAGATAACAACAAAAAATGCATAAAAATAATTTTCGAGCCAAAAATTAATCAACATTTAAATAAAATATTTAAAAAATACAATTTCATTCCAACGCATTACACGAATACCAAACTTAAAATGTTATTAGGTGACTCATTTGAAAAACATGATTAGTTGCTGAATTCGCGGATTTACTCAGTCAATTGCAATAATTGTAGTAAATTGTATATTAGACACACAAAAAGAAACTTACACATTAGATTTAAAGAACATATGTATCATATTAAAAGCCAAAACCCTGACAAGTCAGCAATTCCTCATAATATTTTAACAACAGGTCATAAATTCTCTATAAATAAAGTTAAGTTATTAAAAGGCCCTAGCAGTTATCAATTAACCATGTTCAAAGCAGTAGACATGATGAAAAACAGGACAGAATTACTTAAATTCGATGTAAGTCCAATCAAGAACCCCTTATTGAATTTATTACCTAATTAGATAATCCTCACTTACTCTATTATAAACCCTCCCTAGACCGATACCGAATATCCCTCAACACCCCCATTTCCAAGATTCCGCATATTTTCAAAATGTAAATTACTTTTTGGTTTTTCCGCCTAATCCGACTAGGTATATATTGTAAACATTTTCCGCTTTGTATTCAGTTAGCTATTGATAATGGGTATAGTGTATTCATCGCTCTTTTGCTGAGCAATAAAAATCGAACTTGAATACCCTCAATTAAATTATAATCATTATACAACCTTGCGGCTACCAGCACTGCGGGTGACCAGCGCGGGGGGTAGTTGGACCGGGACAACAAAGACGCTAAATGGCGACTAGACCAAAATCCCTAAAATCTACCGATTTTTCGCTTGTAGTACATTCCCGAGTTGGTTGAAGGTTCGAAGGAGAATATCCGAGTAAGAAGAGCTAAAGAGGGCCCCGTAAACGAGAGAGGACAGGAGCCATAGCTGCTTGTATACAATCCTGCACGCGGCATGATGCACTAAAACCTGCTTATTCCTCTGCTTCTACTGCTCTGGGCGCGACTAGACCAAAATCCCTAAAATCTACCGATTTCTATCTCTTTCGTAAAATGTTGAAGGGTAAGGGGAAAGAGACCGAGCACTCAAGGGGTGATCCATTATGAACACCGACCGCATTTTTTTAGTGTCAATGTCA